>CM052891.1:8082728-8151546 GCA_028534135.1 Potos flavus | reverse complement strand
GGTAGGATCCAGGGATGTTGCTAAATATTCTAGAATGCATAAGACAGACCTCACAACAATAAATAATCTGGCCTAAAATAACAGAATAGAGATGGAGAAATCCTGGAAAACATTGAAAACATTCTAAAGTTCTTCACCTCAACTGACCTGATGACAAAAATGATTCTCATTGCCCATAAGATAAATTCAAATGAAATTACGGCTTGGGTTTAATTATATTCAATTCAACTTATCACAACTAACCTTTTACTTCAGATACACAGTCTTCTGATACCCTTTTAAGTTTTCATATGTTTTATATCATATTCATTAAATATAATCACAATATATTGCATATAGAAATTTAGAACACAATTATAAATGCCATGATTCAAGAAATATTGTTTTAATTTAGCTTGTAGAACCTGTGAGCTCACCTACTTCTTATTGAACTTGTTGGCTTGGGAATATATATGTATATGTGTGTATGTGTATATAGGCCCATATATATATATATATATATATACTTACATACAAATACATATACACATATATATCCTGAGCTTTCCAATGCAACAGACAACAAATATGAAGGAAAATATCTAATTGAAGATCCACCTAATTCTCCTAAATAATCAGTCATCTGGCTGAGATAGTTCACATTTAAAAATGTTTCTGCCTAACAACAAGCCAACTTCCAAGATATCCTTCAGATTATTGTGCTCATTTTTTCCTTCACTTTTCTTCCTTGTCCCCCATGTATCCTTGAAAACTTAGAGACTGAAGAACAATTCTGTCTAATTTCCTTGACTGGATTATAAAGATTATTTTCCAACCAGGGTACATGCACTCAGGTGAGTCAAAAAGACTATATAGAATCTGGGTATTCCCTCAAAAAAACAAAAACAAAACAAAACACAAGTCTATATAGAGGTGCTGGAATCCCAGTAAAATGATTATGTTATAATTTTCTTCTCCTCATTTCTCTCTCTTTCCATTTCCCTAAGTTTCTCCTTAGTTGAGACAAAAGGACAATATCTCTAGACTTTCAGATTGAAGACCTTGACTAATTCCCCACCAACTATGTCACTGATTAACTCTGATCTTGACCACATTTTTTTTTACCCTCATCACATTTTTTAAATGAGATAACACTTGCAACACAAAGGTTTTCATATATTGTGAAATATATATGAAATATTATATATAATATATATTATATATGAAATATATATGAAAATACATATTTTATTATATGAAATATATGAAATATTATATGAAATATATATATGAAATATTAACTAAGGTGAAGCATTGTTTTTAACCTCCAAATGACGGTTTACCTACTTAAAAATCACTTGACTGGAGGAATTTAGTAAAAAAATTGAAATGTTTTTATATATGTGAAAAATATATAAAAATTTATATATAAATGAAATATATATAAATATATATTTTGAAATATTATATATGTATATATATATGAAATATTAACTAAGGTATAGCGAAGCATTGTTTTTAATCTACAAATGACTGTTTACCCACTAATAAAAAAATATTCCTATTGCATAAATTAGGAAACAGAAACTCAAACAAAGAAACAAAAAAGATCTCCCTAAAGCTACTCTCCTGGAAATGATGGAGCCAGTATTCAATTCAGGCATTTGTCACAACTTAATGTCACCAGGGTAGTGCTGCTCAAGGAATGGGAGTCTCAAGATTAAACCTTTCACTCACAATAAGAAGAAATCCTTTTTTAAAAATTGTGCATGTTAATAATTATGCATGAAGTTATCATTCTTCTATCAGACAGCACTTGGTTTTAGTCACATGACTCAGAAATCTTAATATTCAGCATAAAATGGACTGAACACTAAAGACATTTCTGAAAGGTAAAAAAATGTCCACGACTCATTAGCTCAGCTTATCTTTAGATCGAACACGCTCGGTGCGTGTGCGCGCATGCGCATGTGTGGACGTGTGAAGCCTGATCAGCTTCCTATGTGGTGTATCTATCAACGTAGCCAGTGACGTTAGCATAATGCATCCTCCGTAAACCTTAAGGTGACTCTGAGAAAAAATACCTGTCATCAATAGCTGAGCTGCTAGTTTAAAAAGTAAAACAAGAACAAAAATCTTTCAAGTCTTTCAAATTCTGCTCTTGAAGGAAATGCCTAGAAAAACCATCTTTGCCATTTCCCATACTCTTCTTGTTCAGGAAACCACTCAAAATGTGTAAGATTTATTCTATATATTTGAAACAAAATGCTTTTTGTTTCATCAGATCTTTTTCGAAAGATATTTGTTTTCAAGATGTTTGTCACCCCTTGTAAGTAAAATAAAACATAAAGGACTTTCATACTGGAGACATTTTGTTCTGCCCGGGTCCCCAATCTAGGCTTTCTGAATTACGCGATTGAGGAAGAATATTTCTTTTTAGTTTTATTAAATGTTAACTCTTGTCAGGCCTCTTAGAGGACTACAGAGACTGATTGCGAATTTCCTCGACTGGCTATGAATTTAGGGTGCTGAGAATTTCTCCTCACAGAACATTCTTACTCATTTAGAATATTTCTTCTCAAAAAAGAAGGAAAGAAAAATAACATCCTTTCCTGTTGTGAAAAGGTTTCGGATTCCAAAATCTAATATTTCTACATTGGTAAAATATGCTATTAATTAGAGTTAAGAAAAAAATAATAAATAAATACCTCACCTTTCATCTGAGACTTCTAAGAACATTATACAGTAGGGAAGTTTCACAGACTCACACTAGGAGACAGAACCTACAGTCAAAACCTGGAAGAAAATTGCAAATGACATGGTTTTTAAAATAAGCCATGATTGCAAATCTGGATATCTGTGGTAGATTGGTTGCAGAAGTGGCCAAAATCATGATTCTCCCTGTATCCGCACCATGGATTTGGTCCCTCTCACAATGACTGGATTTAAGCAAAGGAACAGCAATACTTGATGTACTTGAGACATAAAAAGTCTTTGTACCTTCGGAGCTGGGAAGCCTGTGACCACTATCATGTGACTGAGTCTTGGCCATCTTGCTGGAAGATGTCACCTACTCACCTCATCACTTCACCTGGACTTGAGCTACGCGTTTGACTATTAGTGAGGGCCTCCTAGACCAGCCCCAGGCAAACAAGCCCCAACCCAAAGAACTACTCAGCTGATCCACAGATTTATGAAAATGTGGTTAATATGTATTGGAGTCTGTGTGTACTACTTCAATCAATGACTAAAACAAGGGATCACATCTAAAAGCCAGTATTTACAGAGATTTTTAATCTTCTGATAGTTCTTATATCATTTCCACCCAAAAGGAAGGAGTGATTTTGAGGGGAATTTACTGACAGTTATTTATAGACGTGTAGGTAAGGATATGTTAACTATTTAGTGATGCTGAGACCTTCAGAACTAGCGACATGGGGTTGGTTTACCACTTCTAGGCCTCAAAGAGCATAGGGTAAAGGGGTTCCATGGGATCTGGTGAAAATAGCGGGAGGGAGAGGTGGAAGAGAAGCCTGCCAAGGTACCGGAGTTTAGGGAAAGATATCACAGGAGCTAAAGTAGGGATGGAACAGGGAAGAAATGCTCAGGTAATCCTCTCCTTATTCTCTTGTTGGCCAACCAAACGAGAAGCCAGAAGGCAAGGAGGTGTGGGGGGTTCATCGTCCCACAAGCCTCCCAGGCTAGGACAGGGCAGAGCAGCAGGGGCCATGGGTGTGCAGGGAGAGTGGAGAGGGAGGGGGTACAGTTCTACCCAAGGGCAAGGTGCTCTTCACCACTGCTCTCTTTACTTGCTCAGCCTGCATAGCAACAAGTTCAGGGCCGAGTCAAAGGCAGCCACCCAAGAGTACTGAAATTGGGCAATAGTCCGGTGTTGATCTTGCAATTCGATTAAACGGGATTCGAGCTCGTTTCTGCCTTGAACCGTTGTGTTACAGGCAGCAAACCCGCCCTGAGTCTCAAATTGTGTTCCCAGTTGTGCAAATGGAACAATAATCATAATAACAATAATAAACTCTAAAAAGAGGTTTACAAGGACCCCTCACATGTAAATACTAGTCCTTCTGTGCTAGAAACATCACTGCTACTTACAACTAGCCTTTAAAAATGTCACATTGCATTTCAAAATATTGATCACTCCCTAAATGAAAATCCCCAGATCTCAAGCAGTAAGCTACCAGATTCCAAAATGTTCACTTTTCTTTTTTTCAATCTTTCAAAGTGATAAATAAATCCTACTTTTATGTGCACTGTGGCCTGTATTATTTCAGAGATTGGTTCCCTAATCCTTATTTTTCTTCCTCAAAGTTCTCACGTGCCCACACACCACGACACACGCTTCTTTTCTTCTATGCCTTAAGTATTCATTTCTTAGCAAACACAGCTCAGCACCAAATCACAATTGCCAAATGAGATCAAGACCAGAGACTTTTTCAAAAATCATTGGATTGCATACTTACAGAAATACCACCCTGCATTTCTTTATTAATCAAATCCATTTGCATGCCACTAATATTCTCTAGATTCTTATTATAACTGGTCTTAATTCTGTCTTTGGGATATTGTGAATTCTCTAAGATCCTGTTGGCCAAAAGAGCCTGTGCCGAATGTGAAAATGTGCATGTTTGATGTCGCTTGTGATGTGAGGAAACAATCTTACAGCCTTAAAATCCTTCATTAAATTAAATATTATCTTAAGAAATCCTAATTAACTTAATCTTCACCTCCATCTTCATTTTCGTCTCTGTGACTTCATTCGAGGCTGGCCTGCCTATGACCTGGAGCACATTGGCTTCACATTAGATAAAATGTTACTAAAGCCTCAGAAAATAACCTTTTAATTACCTTTTAAACTCTATAAAGAGAATGGGCTTTTTAGTGTGACATCATCCCAGGATGGTTTTAGCACACTAATTTTATTCCCTTGTTGCGCTAATTTATCTTGGTTTACAGAGATAACCAACCAGATGTTGAATATTAAAATGGGTTATCTGTGCATTTCTACTCATACAAAGAGGTTGCAACCAAAGAAACCTCAACGTTTCCCTGCACTGTTCTGCATTTATTAATTACATGTTTATTTCATAGTGTCTTGCAAAGAGCACCGCAAATAAGAGTCTGATTGGCATAGTAACAAAGATTCGAGGGAGCAGATACACTTTAGAGACACAATGACAAGTGATCATTTTTAAAGTCATTGAAATAATGCCAAAGCAATTTTATAGTGACACCCACATATCATCCTCTGCACCCCAAATGGGCTGTATCACAAAGTAAACACCACATTTCACAAGATGGTACTCTATTTTTTTTTTTTTTTTGCTGAAGATGAAATATAGCCTTAAAAAGGAAATACTAGTAGACCAATCTCAGAATCACAAACTTGAAATTTTTTCAACTTTCGGGTCTTATTTGCAGCATTCCTACCATTTGTGGAAACAAGACTCTTACAAATGTATCTCATCATTAGTTAACTGTTGGGTCCATGAGCATTGGTCAGCAGCTGTTTTTGACACTTGTTTCCATTCATAGAAACCTAGCTGATGTAGATTCTTAAAATTATAAAAAAATAAAATAAAATAAAATCTGGTTGGTTTTTACATACAATGTACACATTTAAGTATAAGATGATTGAATGGAAACAATTGACTTACCCAGCCATGCATTGAAATATTTTCTAATCACTGGGCTGGAAATGGAAGGCAAATACAAAAGAATCATATTTAAGTTCTGTAAAGCGAGAAACTTTGAGTATTTACTATAAATGTTGGTTACTATAGCAGGAGTAAGTACAGGTACATTTATTCAGCACTGGCTTGAAGTGTCTTGGGAGAGAAAGTGGCCTTTGCTTATGCTTTGAGCGTGGTTGGTCAACATCCCAGATGTTGGTCATCTGGGATAGAAGATGCCATCACTCCAGGTGTCAACGAGAAGTTTAGCAAAGGTGGCAAGATGTTTGATGAGTGGCCAGAAGCAAGAGCTCCGTTATAGAGGACGACTCTCCATCAGCACAGGGAGTGCTTACCCTATGCGATATCCTTAAAACAAGATGGATTTGTGCTTTAAATACTTAATCCTTTTTTTAAAGATTTTATTTATTTAAGAGAGAAAGTGAGAGAGAGGGCACAAGTGGGAAGGAAGGGCAGAGGGAGAGGGAGGAGCAGACTCTTCGCTGAGCAGGGAGCCCAATGTGGGACTCGATCCCAGGACCTTGAGATCATGACCTGAGCCAAAGGTAGATACTCAACTGATCGAGCCACCCAGGCACCCCTAAAAATTTAATTCTTATGGGATACTAATCAGTGGAAGGGGAGAGACGTATTGCATCAGACCATTCAGAGGCTAACCTGATAGTGTAAATCACAGTCATCAATCTTTGCTGTTCTACCTGTAACTGATAAAAAAAAAATGAGCACACACCCCTGATTATATTGATTTATTCATAATTTATGTGCATATATTTCTATATTATTCCATCCATATATGATGGGCACTAAAATGCACACATATAAATAGAAATAAAAAGCAAATACCACATTTATTATCTTTTTTGGTTCCATGTGTAAGTAAAAGCAAATGGTTTCTTTCTCTGACTTATTTTACTTAGCATAATGCCATCAAGGCCCATCCATGTTGTACAAATGACAAGATTTACTTCTTTTTTAAGGGCTGCATTATATTCCATCGTGTGTGTGTGTGTGTGTGTGTGTGTGTGTGTGTGTGTATCGAAGGTTCTCTATATGTTTTTCCCAGTAACTGACACAGTAGTAAAATGCTTAAAGCTTACATCACATTACATACAGCTGCGTCTTATATGCGGCCCATCTCCTTACCCTCCCTCTACCCCCCCATACCAGTCAGTCTCAGACTCTCAGGACAATTCAGGAGGATTAATCCCAGTCTCAGACTGTCAGGACCATTCAGGAGGATTAATCCCATAACCATTCAGGAAGATTAATGTTCCTAAGTGTTCCTGGTGCTTTGGGCCTGGTAAGAAATCCTATTTACCTTTTCCAGACTACATCTCTACTCTTCACTTTTACCCAAGACATAGATATTTTAGAAACATCCCTTATTTTTAGTGAAGGGAAGCCAAGTAATTATTAGATGTATATCACCTTTCTAGCTAGTTACAGTTATTTGGCTTCTGCCTAATTTTCTAGATAATTCCCACTACTTTTGTCTACCCTCTAATCCAAGCATATGGTAATTCTTCAGTGCAAAGTGATTTCCTTGAGTTTAGGAACTTTTCTTATTCATATCTGATTTATGCTATTATCAGGACATAAAGTATATATGGAGGTGTAAATTTCACAGGACTGTTTGTAAATAATAATAATAAAATATATTTATTTATTTGTCACTCTAATCTTTATTTCATGTTCTCATTTGGCCCTCTGATAGAATATGAATCTCATCAATAAAAAGTTATGTTTTTCTCTCTGAAGATGCACTAACTTCCAGAAGAGAGGAGGGTTTGGTAATAATCAATCTCTATTAGTTGAAGCATAACATACATATCAAATGGCCCCAGACTATTTTTGGCCATATGTATAGATGCTTGTCTTCAACACAGCCTATTGAGAAACTACTATTTGCCTGGTTCTGAGCTAATCAGTGGATAGATTTTTAATAAATGAATGAAGGCTTTCATAACTGCAGTTATGGTTTCAAGTCAAGTCTCCCCCTTGCTGAACTGTTCAAACAAGGAGGTGATAAATGGGATCTGAATATTGGTTTATGTAGATTTGCTCCTCATGCTAGGTTTTGTAGCCTGAACACATGACACTTTTTTTTATATGCAGTGTTTTCTTTATTCTTTTATCCTTCTGTCAGATTACTTCACCTTACCACCATAAGCAATCAAAGACTATTCTGAGTTTGAGATGAGAACAGTGTTTAGTAATGTTTATGCCCCAGGAGTCAGACCCACTTGATCTGACTCTGCCCTTGACCAAGAGTATGATCTGGGATAAGTTACAGAAATCCCTTCATCTTCTTCATCTTAATATAGTAATAACAATATTAACAATAACAATAATAATAACAACCATCTCTCTAGATTATTGTGAGGAGTGTGCCCAGCATTAAATAGTCAGTAATAATACCACTCCTTTCATGACCATTAAAATCCAATAGGAGAAAAATAGATATACACAGATTGTTTATGCATTTTCTTGCATTTATCTCCACGGTGCCAGGTCCGTTTCTGTAAGGTAAGCCATCAGTCTCAGGTTTTCAATGAAAGATTATTCACTCTGGGACCTCAGTTCCTGCATTATTCATGCCATTCTGCATACAGCTAGATTTATGTGTCAGGAAAAACATACAAATGGAATCCGATTTACTTGCACAAGTTCCTGGAGCATTTGATTTATGTTTGAGTAAATAAAGACATATCTTACAGGTATTGACTTCCCTTCTCTTTAGAAATGGAAGGGCAATGCTTCAAATTCTTTTCTTGGCAAGCATGGACATCTGAAGTTTTGCAAGCAATGCAACTTCGAATCGTACACTTTCAGTTTTCTCCTAGGCTCATGATATTTTTGTGTTCAGGCTTAGCGCTTTCAACGCTAAGACAATGGAACGTCAAGACAATGGAAAATCTACAGCTCGGCATCACTGGAAAAGCCTCGAGAGCTTATGGCTTAGAAGCAACTTGTTAAAGAAACTAAAATAGGAAATTCAAATGGAAAACTTCATCTACACCGTCATCACGGTACCTAGTGTTCTGGGTATAAATATCGTCCAAAATCACCCGAGTCTAGGTGGCATTTAACATTGCCAATAACTCTCCCTCCAATGAATGGGTCTTAAATTGCCCAGAGCACTTTCACCCAGCCTTGGATCCACTGTATTCATTTTGCATAAATGTCTCAAGTAGGTGAATGTATAGATCAGTGGCCATTTTCTCACACCTTAATTTTGAATGCAGTTAGAAACAAAGTCTTTGGGAATCTAAAAAATCATTATTAGTACTCCTCAAATATATCAAGCTCATGGAAAACAAAGAAAGACTGAGCACGTGTCAAAGGAAACTAGGGAGAGGCAGCAAGTAAATGCATGTGATACGGTGAATTGGATCCTGGAACAGAAAAATGATATTTATGGAAGCAGGGGTGAAATTCAAGTAAAGTCTGGGGCTTAGCGATAGCAACATTCCAGTGTTGGTTTCTCAGTTCAGTTAAAGATGCAATGGTAGTGTGGGAAGCTAACATTAGGAGAGTCTGAACCACGTGATTGGTATACTGGAGCTCTGTATTGTCCTTGCAAATATGCCGTAAATCCAAAATTATTCCAAAATAAAAAGTTTATCAAAGACACACAATGATAACAAAAACTCTTTGCACATGGAATACAAGAAAATTAATGTTTCTCATTTGTGGAAAGTTTTACCAAAAAAAAGAAAGAAGATATCTCCAGGTGATACATGAACCACTTTCTCTCCTCTCATCTCTTGATGTCTAAATTATTATGACCTCAAAAAATTACTGACTGCTATGGCAGTGGCCACTTCCCTCCTGAAAATCATCCCATGGTGAATGAAGGTTTATTTGGTTATTTATGCAACCTAGAGCTCCTTTTGCTGTTAATTTCTATGGAAAATATATGCCATGGAAGCTTGAAAACACATTTTATCTGTAGATATGGTAGCAGACGGATTGAACCCCTACAGTTTAAGTCATACTTTTATTTTTTTATTTTTTATAAATTTTATTTATTTGACAGACAGAGAGAGAGCACGAGCAGGTGGAGTAGCAGGTAAAGGGAGAGGGACAAGCAGTCTCCCCTAAGGGAGCATCGGATAAGGAGCCCGGGATCCGATTCCAGGACCCTGAGATCATGACCTGAGCCGAAGGCAGGCGCTTAACCGACTGAGCCACCCAGGTGCCCCTAAGTCATACTTTTAAAACCAAGGATATTTTTGGGGTGCCTGGGTGGCTCGGTTGGTTGAATGACTGACTCTTGATCTCAGCTCAGGTCTTGATCTCAGAATCATGAGTTCAAGCCTGACATTGGGCTCCACACTTGTCATGGAGCCTACTTAAAAATAAATAATAGATACATAAACAAACAAACCAAGAATATTTTTAAGTCAGGGTTAATGAATGATAATATGTAAAATAGGAAGTGAATTAAAAAAAACATTTTTATATAACAATAAGAAGAAACAGAGGACTATGGGTAAATGGGTCCATAATCTGTCCCTTTCGGTTATGTCACCTCTCAAAGTAACACTTTTCAGTTGTTGCCCCATAAAATAATCAGAATAAAATTTTCATTCCCTACAACAGTACAGGTGTCATCATGAATTTATTATCCCCGAATATTTCTCCAGCCTTATTCCATTACATTTTCTCACTACCTTCCCGTCGTTGCTGTTCAACATTGTTGGTTTGTCCTGGGTGGTTTATCCTGGAGCTAAAGCTTGGGTTTTGGTCTTATTTACATAGGGCCTTGCATGGTGATATGCATTTATAAATTTTCAGAAATAAGCTATTTGAACTGCACTTGCTTATGACAATGATCTCTCTCTACTCCAATGACCCTTCCGTTATAGTTTCTGTTCCCCTGATGGGGAGCATTGGAGACACCAAGAGAACATTTCGGAGATCTGGTTAAGGGGAAGGGGAATTTGAGATGGATATGCATTTAACTTTAGTGTATTGGCTGTATTTCTGTGGTACACACTGACTTTTATGTATATTTACAAGTTTCTAGGTGCCAGGGTCTGCAAATCCTCCAGGAATGTATCTACTACCCACTGTGCCAGCTCATCAGGGGTAGTGACGAAGAGTGCAGATCCAGCAGTCCCGTGAAGACACGTGTGCATCCTACGGTGCCCAGCAATGGGAGAATACTGTTTATAGAAGAGAAATGATATTTCTTATTTCCACAGAAGCTAACATGTGGAAAGTTCTTCCACACCTCATGACCCTCATATGAAAGAAACCTCATTTCCACAATTTGACAAAATTCCTAAAAATTACAGGATGTCACCCAAAAGTCTTAACACTTAAAGAAACTTCTTTAACTTATCAGAGAAATAAATCAACCATTATTAGATAGATGACTGAATTCTCTTTTTTTCTCTGTACAGAAAATATTAAAAAAAAAAAACTCCAAGTGTTATGAACAGGTTGTCAAAGAATAGAAAGCCAGAATGTGTGTGCAATATGATAGAAGTATATGTATATTAATTTTGGGGGTGTTTTGTAATATTTATGAGCCTTTTAAAATTTGTGATTTGTGGTTTCTCTCATTCTGATTATACATTAATATTCACATCCAGTTTTGTACTTGCCATTTTTTATATTTTTAAAAAAGAGTCCCCAAAAGTTATGGGCTTCAGGCTTTACGAAACCCAAATCTGTCTCTGTGAGACAATTTTTAAATGTATAATTACATGGTAATTGCACATATATTGGACCAAAAGCTTACGTGGAGCCGTCTAGCACCCTAGTGCAATAATTCACATTTGTAGACACAGAGTCGCCTCCAACACAGACGCAAGAAGAAACGAGGCAATGTGGCAGCCCTAATCGGGTCCCCTCTCTCTGCCTCACTAGAGCTCGCCTCTTCCTCCACCCCTCCACCTGGCTGCGGTGAATTTCGCGCCTTGCTGAAGTGTGCAGAATCCTTTCTAATACTTTAGTTTAGCTAGATGCCCAATTCTGACCTCCTTAGCTTGGCCTAGTCTATGGCTGCTGTGTCCCCCCTGGCAGATTAGTGTGACTAAGCTCATACTCTCCCCAGCAGGGACTCAATTTCCACCGAACAATTTGTGTAAAACAGTAATCAGTGATTTGCTTCATATTATATGAACTAAAAGGTAGCTCTAGGGGGAAATGAGGAGGTTTCGCTCTCTATATTCCAAAAGATGTTGGAAAGTAACCTATTTTACGTAATACTTTAGCTTTTGGACTATACCTAAAAAAATAACACAGGTATTTATTTTAAACCTTGCAAAAGATAATGTAATATATTCTAAACTCAAATAACAGCAGGAAAATGAAGGCTCTTGGTACTAAGAGCATTAAGGGATAATGATTCCAATATTAAGTTTAGGATACAAAAGAAATCCAAGTACCTTCTCAAGGCAAAGGAGCAAATAAGGAATAATAGTTCAGATGAGTAAGCCAATTATTTAGAAAGATGTACCTTTCAGAAAAAAAGGAGAGAGAGAGAGAGAGAGAGAGAGAGAGAGAGAGAGAGAGAGATGGTAACCATGAGATTCTTAAGGACAGAGAACAAACAGAGTTGATGTAGGGAGATGGGTGGGGGATGGGCTAGATGAGTGATGGGTATTAGGAGAGCACTTGTGATGAACACTGGGTGTTGTATATAAGTGATGAATCTCTAAATTCTATTCCTGAAACCAATATTCCACCAATATAAACCAATATGTTAACTAAATAGAAAAATAAAATAAAATAAGATAAAGATGTTCCATTCTAACATAAAAAATTAATGAGAATTAATATATACCCAACCTTATCTATACATATACATACGCACATGTGTAGACCACATACACAGTCTTCCTTCTGCAGTATTGTGATATAAATTTTATTCCTAACAAAAAATCATTCTTGGCATGCAAATATCAATTTCCACAGTTATTTTTGGATGTTTTTAACTTCTTTAACATGTTTTTAGATGTTTTGTATAATAGTTTATTATTGGACTCCATTTACCCCATTTGGCCATTAAAATTACCTACTTTTACAATGGTATCGTATTTTCGGGTCTGCTTTTTCTTCCCTCCTCCTGTTCCTTCTGCTTCATCTTCTTCTAAGCTCCATTATAACCCACGTTCACATTTGTGGCTTTCAGAAAGGGCCAAAACGTACAGCAAAGGAAAACATCGTAAACTCATTACGAAACTCTACTGTGTGTATTCTTTATATATTCTCCTGTCTGCAAAGAGCATATTAATGGGAATTTCTAATTTCGTTCTTCAGAATGAAATAGTGCCCAGTTGTTGAATTCCTGGGCCACTAATCCATTTTAAAGACTGACACTATTCATTCTGTATGCTGAAAGACACCTTCCCATCCAGTAAATCAACGAATATTGTGAAAAACAGTGGACCTCTCTTTCTTTTCCTGTCTCTGTAGGGTACATCAATACTTTCTCGGGCCAAAAGGAAAGAAAGTACACATTCTTCTTCTTATTTCCTAGATTTTCGGGTCCAAATGTACCTTTACTTTTTGTCCCCCCATTAATTGTGTAGACTGTTCAGTAAAAATCATCGTCTCCCTTCAGCAAGTTTTAATCTTTTCAAGTCAGAGATACATCCCGTATTTCTTTAAATTAAGCAAATATTGCTTAACTTCCTCCATGTGTTATAAAACATTCTGTTACATACTTGTCTTAATCTTCTCAGGCAGCTGTGAGAAAAATACTATAAAACGGGCAGCTTATAAACAGCAAACGTGGATTCTCACAGTCCTAGAGTCTGGCAAGTGCAAGATCAAGGTGCAGAGAGACTGAGTGTCTGATGAGAGCTTCCTTGTTGATGGCGGTCTTGCTGTAACCTCACATGGCTGAAGAAGCAAAGGATCTCCCTGGGATCTCTGACAGGGCGTAAACCCCTCTGCCTTCATGATCCTACCATCTCCAAAGGTCCCACCTCCAAATATCATCACACCGGGGATTAAATTTCAACATATCAACTTGGCAGAAGAGAGAGAGGGCCAATATTCAGTCCATAGCAATATTTTCACACATGTCAAGTCATTCAGTTGTGCATGGCACCCTGGGAAAGAAAGACTGTTGTTGCCAGTTTGCATGTAGTAACAAATAGAGGACTTGGGAAAATTAAAAAAAAAAAAAAAAAAAATCAACCAAGTGTGGGGAGTTGGGCGGGGCCAGCAGGAGCTTCTCCTGTCCCTGTAAGTAGCAAAGAGCATGGGCTCCGAAGTCACGTTTAGCTTGACCAATCCTTCCACTGGCAGGTTTTGAGGTCTGCAGGGGGTTACTTATCTTCTCTAACCCTCAACTTCCTTACTTGTAAAATGTAGATAATATTAAGTGCCACAGAGGATAGTTGTCGATGATTAAATGGAATAATAGATGAAAAGAGCTCAAACTTATGTATATACGGTGGTGGCAGCTAGCTGTGGCATATAATTCCTAAATCCAAATCCAGCACTCTCTCCTAAATCCCAGATGTTCCTCCCCAAAATCTGCCCGTATAGATGAAGGAAAACAGAACAACAATGGGAAAAAAGAGAAATGAGTAAAGATGTGATGTTTCACTTCCAAATCCAAGACTCATATAATTCTCTAAATTAGGAGGCACCTCCCACCATATTTAAATGTCCCTGCCTTCGCTTTTCGGGAAGACTTCACCCTCATGCCAAGCCTCCCAGCTGTATCCTATTACACCAAGTACAGCTCATCGAGAGAAGTTTTAAAATGTAATAATCAAGAAGCATAACATGTATATGAGCAAGGGGAGAAACTAGAGAAGCTTTCTTTTCAATTATAGATTTCTTGCGTGGCCGATGTGGCTGCCTTCCTTAAATGGAAAAAGAACTTAATGGAAAAACTCTCTTCTATACGTTAAAAATCAAATTTGTGTGAAGATTTTATTAAGGAAAACCAAAACAACTTTCCGTTTCTGGTTTTAAATATAGAGCCAAATACGTTACCCTAACAAGTTGGGGATGGGCAGGAAAGTGAATGGAACAAATGGAGCTTTTTAAAAATAATAATAGTAATATTCTTGATAAAAGCACAGGCTTCAGGTGGCTATTTACTTTTAGCTTGTTGTGGGTCTCCAATATGATCTCATGGGACACAGCTCATTAAGTGATTATATGAAAACCCAAGAAAAGCATTTTATCCAAGCGGTAGCCACTCCAAATTTTCATCTTGAGTTAACCACAGTTCTTAATGTTCCATTAGTAGAGGGGAAAGTTCAAATGCAGAAATGCATAAATGAGCTCTCCAAAGGAAGACATATGGCCTATTTGGTTTCTAGGTCTGGGCAAATGTTCAGACAACTGCGTATTTTATCAAAACTAGCTATAAATATCTTTCGACGCACATCCAATCCCCATGCCGATCACTGCAAATGACATGTGTGCAACATTCTGGACACTCACGCTCTTTCCTAATCATAAAAGCAACTGCCTTCAGTTAAATGTCTTTTCCATTTCAGTCGTTAGAATGCTACATGGTCCCTGCTCTAGGACAGAAACAGGATTTAGGAAAGACTGTGGCTGTTTTAGCCCCTACCAGCTACAGAGAGACCCCATCTAGTTTAGACGCATGATAAATACTCTTGGGCCATATCTCTGTTACCTACGTTATTTCAATATTTTTCATTCTCACTAGAAATATTAGGGTTATGACCTCACAATTAAATTGAGAGATCATAAATTTATTGAAGACTCTGATTTTCAACGTGGAACATCAAAACCTCAAGCCGATGGGAGGTATCCAACGCAATGAAAAAATGAAGAGGAGATTGAAGATAACCAACACTGAGTCTGGTTTTACACTGATAGACAAAACCACATAAGGGAGGGACAGAGAAATAATCCACTCCATAGATTTATATCTACCTTAATAAGCAGGGCAAAAATCTCCTCAAAGATGCAGGCATGATCAATGATATTTCCAACGCTTTTACTTCTAGAATCAAAAACTTGTAGATATGTCAGAAAGATACACCCTCCTAGGAAACAAGGTAAAACACACCAGCTGCAAATGAATTTGCTTTATGTAACAGCTGATCTCATTTTCACTTTAAAGAGGAAATTATTCAACGATACTGACTTTTCTATTCAATAAGAGGAGCTCTAGAAAAATGTTAATGCCTTAAGGATGTGGTAAAATTCTTGGATGCTTTGTAGTATAAAATCACATTTGAAGGATGTGTAAGTCCTCAAGTGTATGGTGGGTATAAATGAAGGATCAGTAAATTTCATGAGCACATCTCTTATACTAGAGATGGACACTTCTTTCATTTTAGTTGTAGCCTTAGTTCAGATTGTAGGGATCACTCCTACAACCAACTTCCTCCTAATTTTCCCCCTGTCCCTGGTAGCATTGCTAAAAAGCACTTCACCTACATTCCTCCCACTAATATCTTTAAACATGTTAGATGTGAACATGTCACTCCTCTGCCGAAAACTGGTCAGATCCTCCTAGCCCATGGAATAAAAAGTTTGAGCTATGATCTTAGCTTTGGGGACAATGGCTTTGATGATTTCCAGTTTTTTCGTGTACTATTTACCTTCCTTGGACCCCTGCATGCCATGATCTCACAACACCAAACTGCTTATAGTTGCTTAGAGACAACACGCTCATGTAATACCTACTTGTCTTCACCACTTACTCCTCTTCCTGTCTGGGTTAAGAGTCATTTTCTTCCCTTCCCTCAACAACCCGCCCCCTTTGTCTGTTTGAGTAATAGCTATGGTTCAGGAGTAAGACAGCTTGGGCATATGCATGGTTTCATGACACTCCCTGTTTGTCTCATTCTGTTTTTTGGGGTTTTTTTTTGTTTTGTTTTTTTTAAGATTTTATATCTTTATTTGAGAGAGAGTGTGTGTGAGAAAGAGCGATCACAAGCAGGGAGGAGGGGTAGCAGGGAGGAGGGGTAGAGAGAGCAGCAGACTCCCCGTTGAGTGGAAAGCCCAATGCAGGATTAGATTCCAGGACCCTGGGATCATGACCTGAGCCGAAGGCAGACACTAAACCAACTGAGCCACCCAGACTCCCCTGTTTGCCTCATTCTGTTTTTCTCGCCCCTCTAGAATACTTTGGCACCTTAACTGCACTTTATTATTGCATTCATTTATCCTTCGGTCTTTTCATTATTGTAGTACCTACTCAGGTTTGAGTTCGACTGTTATTCTTTTTCTTTCCAAGTTTTTATTTAAATTCCACTTAGTTAACATACAGTGTAATAATCATCCCCCCACTCACCTCCCCTCTGGTAACCATCAGTTTGTTCTCTATAGTTAAGAATCCTTTTCTCTTCCTATGTTCATTTGTTTTATTTCTTAATAATTTCTTAATAATTATTTCTTAAATTCACATGAGTGAAGTCGTATAGTATTTGTTTTTGTTTGGCTGACTTATTTCACTCAACATAATACTCTCTAGCTCTATCCACGTCATTGCAAATGGCAAGATTTCATACTTTTTGATGGCTGAGTAATATTCTATTGTACATATACACCACCTCTTCTTTATCCATCCATCAATTGATGGACATTTGGGCTCTTTCTGTAATTTGGCTATTGTTGATAACACTGCTATAAACTCCAGTGCACGTTTATAAGTATTTCTTTGAATTAGTATTTTTGTATTCTTGGGTAAATACCTAGCAGTGCCATTGCTGGATCATAGGGTAGTTCCATTTTTAACTTTTTGAGGAACCTCCATACTCTTTTCCACAGCAACTGCACCTGTTTTCATTCCCACCAAAGAGGGTTCTCAACATCTTCACCAACATCTGTTGTTTCCTGTGTTGTTCATTTTAGCCATTCTGACACATGCGAGGCGATATCTCATTGTGGTTTTTATTTGTATTTCCCCGGTGATGAGTGATGTTGAGCTACTGTTAGACTTCAAAATCCTAGCAGGCAGAAGTAGTGTGTTTTCATTTACTTTGTTTTATCTTATCTTACTTCACTTTATTTTATTTTGATGTATAATGTCTTATAAAAATCACATCCATAGTTGATGAGTCATATTCATTAGACTAAAATGAACAGAGATCTTTGGGTTAGATTAATATATGCAACTGTATCCTGAGGTGACCCTTTTGTTTCCTTGTTTGCTTGCTTGCTTAAGATTTAAAAACCATTCTCTACAGTTGACTGACAAAAGATTTATTAAGGGAAAGCCAGAGTGGTACCTGGGTGGCTCAGTCAGTTGGGCAGCCGACTCTTGATTCCAGGTCACGTCATGATGTCAGGGTCCTGGGATGTGGTCCCAAGTTGGGCTCTGCTCTCAGCGGGTAGTCTGTTTGAGGATTCATTCGCTCTCTCCCTCTGCCCCTCCCCTCTCTAAAATAAATAAATAAAATCTTTAAGAAAAAAAGAAAAAGAGAAGGCCAGAATTTGCACAGAATAAGTATCTGACATAGGAGGCCACTACATCCTCTTAAATATTCTAGAATATCTAGGATTAGATATAACATTTTATTGTGTATTGTGGTCTTTTATTTAAAAAAAAAAATGAAACACTAGAGGTGTAGAAAGTGATAGGAATAGAATGTTTTTAAGTGTATACCCATTTTTTATGCTAAGGATAAAAGATGTTTTATAAGACAACAGTAGAAAATATATTTTATTAGACAATCCCCATCCCATAAACAAACACAGATACAAAATCCTATCATCATTTATTCAAAAACCCTTTTTCTGGAAGGATGTTTTTCTTTTGCATTGTCAAATACAAGCAACCAGAAGTCCAATCTTTTGCAAACTGAAATCATCTGATGTCACCACTAAAGGCCAAAATGTTGTCTATACTGCTGAATGTATTTCTTCATTCATTCTACAGATATTGTCTAGTGCCTACCACATGCCAAGCCCCAGTGCTGGAGTTAAGATACTGTGTTTCTGTGCAGAGGGGCTGGAAGGGAGGGGAACAACAAAGAACAAAAAAAAAACAAAAATAACCAAAATAAATAAATAAACAAATAAAAATAAGGCAAGACCCTGTCCCTGTGAAGCTGACATTCTACCTTGTTGTAATAAGCCAATAATTCCAAATGCATGGGAGGGGAGGATAGAGGACATGAGATGCATATGGCTTGAGGATGTTCAAAATGCCTGATGCTTAAGATAAATTATAAAAAAGTAACTCTCCCCTGCATCTTTGTACTCAAATATTCTTCGATTTGTCATTATAATAGCTACATAACTTTTCATCAAATGTATCTTTAAAATTTTACCAGGTTTTTAATTTTCAATTTTTATGTCCATATATTGCTGTTATGAAGAAGGCTATGCTACTAACTTCCCTTTACATAAGTATTTGACAACATCCCTGTTCATTTTTTTAGGATGGGTTCCTGGAAAGAGAGTTGATAGGTCAACTTGAAGTTAATTACTTAAAGAATGGCATCCTAAATGTATATTTCCAAAAGTATGTGAGAATGTACCTCTCATCTATATTATTTTCAATATTTGTCAATTTTATTGATAAGAAATGCACTATGTATTAGGCCTCAGTGCCTCATGCTTTTTTTTTTTTTAAATGGGAATTTTCATCTGTAAATATCCTTGTATGTCTTTTTCCCATTATCCATTGTATCGGGGCATAATTTTCCCTTACTTACTTATCAGCAAGGTTTATAGATTGCACATATTTCCCCAGTCTATAGTTTGACTTTCTGATTTAATTAAGATAGTTTTACCATCTGCCCTTAAACTGTCACGTGTGCAAATATCTTCACTGTGATATTTTTCCCTTCGTTTTAAAGCTGACAGAGGCTTACTTCACCCTAAGATCAAGTAGCTATTTAGCTATATTTTCTTTCAGGGTTTTTGTTGTTGTTGTTGTTCTTTTATATATTTAATTGTGGAATCAATGCAAAATTTATCTTGGTATATGGTACCTGGTGATGCTCTGACAGTATGTCCAAAATACTTCAAATCCCATATGATTATTGGTTAATCATTTCCTTCACTCCAGATTTTGTCACTCCACCTCCAAAATTAACTAAATTCAAATATCTACATGAATTATTTATGAGCTGTTTCTTCTGCATGATTGATCAGTCCACATATTCTTACTTGAGGAGCACCCATTTAAAATTAATATAGTTTAATAACATGCTTTAGGATCTGCTTGATAAGTCTCTCTCCCTTTGTAATTGTGGTGACTACAACTATTAGATGTGTTGTTACTGGTTTGTCACCCCTACTTTTCAGCAGATCCCTGATGGCCACAGAAGTCAGTGATGGCTCCCTATTTCCTAACTAGTCCAGATTCCCCGTCTTTAAGAAAAAGAGCAGATTGGAAAAAGAGAAGGGAAGAAATTAAATTGCCTTCCTTCCTTTTCTATGTTTCTCATTAGGTTTAGTGTCTGTATATCACTTTAAAGAATTCAGCTCTTTTAAAAACATGAAAATCAATACGGATTCTGTCAATAGGTTACCTTTTGTTTTTAATTTTTAGTAGGGCTTCAACATTTCTAAATTATGGTTAATTTGTTATGGGTAAATTGAGAAAATTTACCCAGAGAGCCCTGCCTGGCTTATTATAATGGTTGGTCGAAACTCACAAAGGACCATATCGTATGTTAGGAACAAAGAAGTAATACAGATTGTTGAGAGTGGATCGATAGAAGGAAGGGTAAAGTTTGCTCTTTCAGGAAAAGACATTGGTTCTTCTTTTCTGGAGGGAAACATCTAGAAATTCCCAATCTAATTAATAACCTAGCTATTCCCTGTTGCTTTTCATGTACTTGTGAAATACTATGGAAATTGGGCAAAATGTTTCCCTACAGAAACAAATCTGGAAATGTGAATTTGAATTATAGGATTCATAAGATTCTAATGAATGCTCTACATTTGAAATCCAGCTGTTGTGGTTGTTTCTTAACCTCAGATATTATCCACCTCCTACTCTGATTGTAGTTTGTACCTGTCTGACCAGCACTGAATTTGTGGGTCCATTCCTTTGGCATCCTATTTCTTGGGCTCAATTTGCTGATGTTGAAATGTCTCATATTCTACTGGGCACAAATATTCCAAACATTACTCACAGAAATTAAAGGAAAGTAGACCAGATTGGAATGGAATTATTCATTCACTTCAATGCAGTCTAACATGGCTAATTCCATGCGGGAGTCTTGAGTTTAAATAAACTTTCCATGGCAATCTATTTTCTGAAGACTATTGCTTTGTTTGAATTCTTTTATAGAAGGACATTTTCCTCCATATGTTTATTCTCACAGACAAATACAGGAAAAAGCCCACTTGCTCTTGTTGACCTTTCTGCTTAGCAACTATTACTTTCCTTAGCTCAAAGGTAATTCTTTATTCAAGAGGGCCTTATTTAGAACACATGATAGGCATTCAGGGTTTTCCAGTAGCCTCTGAATACCACAGAGTATTTATTTACATTGCATAAAATTAGAGGAAATGAAGGGGTATGCATTTGAACTAGAAGCAACAGCCTAATTCTCTTTATGGAGAGATTCAGTCAATGTCACTCTGTGGGGTGGGTCGGAGGGGGTTGGTTAGAGAGAACTCAAATCACAGACATTTTAAGCAATACGGATTTTTGTTACTTAACAATGAAATATACCATGTTGCTTTCTAAATAAGATCAAGGCAATGAATTATGGATAATTTCTATCTTACGCCTTGCCTTAGAGTACATTTTGATTCCTGTCTTAGCAAGTTAAGGCATAAGGAATCATCTTTGCTGACCTAGCCCAAAGGAAAACTACTTTAGGGGGAAATATTATTTAAAAAAGACTGAGATGTATCTGATAGGATATCTAACTTTATGCAAGCCCATATATTTGCACATAGATTAGTAACAGAAAACTAGCTACTGACCGCCCAGTATCTGATATGATACAAACAGAATTTGTACCAGAATAGTTTTGATTAACACAGATCACAACTCTTGTCCTTTCTATTTGCTTAACAAGGGGGCATCTTATTTATTTAGCTTGGATTTAAATATATTTGACAACAAATTTTGTAGAACAGAACAACCAAGTTTAAGGTTGGGGGAAAATGTTATAAAAATGCTGTCTGGATATTTCTTAATGTCACATGAAAAGGTAATATATCAACTCAAAGGGCAAAATTGCTTCACAGTGCCTATCTTGTGGGATGTTCATTACATAAAATAAGTAACAAGGATATAAAAGGAATTCTAGAAATAAAAGCTGACTAATACAGATATTATGTAGATACCAAAATGGTTGACTGCATCTCCATCTTAAGAAAATCTTAGGAAGAATAATACTAACCTATTTCCTTCATACTGACACTAAAAATAGGTTTGATTGATCCATAATAATAAATTCCCATTGAACAAGGTCAATTTTTCAAAATAATTGCTTCACTTATCCAAATCCTTATGATTTAACCTCTTCTTAGAAGACATTTTATAAATCACTTGGCAGAAATCTTTATTAAAGATACTATTTGTTTCTCAAACTCCACAGAAGGGAGGACAGCCCTGTTGACGTCTTGATTTTAGTCTAGTGAGATCTTCCTTATTGGACTCCTGACCCACAGAACTGTGAGATCGTAAATATGTGTTCTTTTAAGTCCCCCCTCCCCCCAAAAGATAGTCTATTTAATTTATCAAGCTCAACGAAGAACCGATGCAAGAATATACAGGTTGGGAATGCTTGGCTATCTCGAGGTTGAGTTTGAGCCCCATTCGGGTGTAGAGATCACTTAAAAAAAAAAATCTTTAAGGAAATTATATATGGGTTGAAACATTGCCATTTTCATCTGTATATATCTCCCAACCCTAAAATCCAGAATAACAGTTTTGCCAATATAACTCAATAAAGATTCCTAATAAAAGGATTCTTTAAAGATATAAAAAAGAACACTTTAAGGGCAAGTTCTATATTAAAGCATGATTTTGAAATACTCCAGTGAGTTTCATACTATTTAGAAGAACTCCACTAAATATCAAATGCAACTCATATACATACATAGATTTAACAAGAGTTAGATATGGCAATCAGTTTGTGTGTTGAAGAACAATTGATCTTCTAAATTTATGCATTCACATATTATACGGGTCAGTAAATATATATGTATGCATGTAGGTATATAGATATGGAGTTAAAAGTGTCTCGAGGGGCGCCTGGGTGGCTCAGTGGGTTAAAGCCTCTGCCTTCGGCTCAGGTCATGATCTCAGTGTCCTGGGATCGAACCCTGCATCGGGCTCTCTGCTCAGCAGGGAGCCTGCTTCCTCCTCTGTCTCTACCTGCCTCTCTGCCCACTTGTGATCTCTCTCTCTCTCTCTCTGTCAAATAAATAAATAAATAAATAAAATCTTAAAAAAAAAAAGTGTCTCGAAATGGTATGCTCATAGGACATACTTACTTTTTCCTTTCATTTTTCTATTTTTTAAATATTCCCTCATATAGCCATACTGATGGTATACTTGGAAGCAGGCTTATGTAATGGTTAAGTACCCCATGGAAACAGATGTTTTTGCATCTATCTCCTACGGGATCCAATTAGGACCCATGTAACGTTAAGTTGCCTCACAACTGGCGATATTTGGTTAAAGTTGGACAGCCCAATGGATCCATTGTAATGTACATTTTCCCATTCATAATTATGATTCAAGGTCTCGATACCATCATTGTAAAAAATGTGAAATCAACACCATTTTGTAGGACACGCAAATTCTCTTTGGGGTTATTTGGAGTTAATAATCATTTTTGCTTTCTTAATATTATTTTATGTCCTTCTGCACCATGAGAAAATTGATCTATACTTTTTTCCCTTTTTCACTTAGAGAGTAAGTTCTGTCCATTGAGACCTACTTCTGTGTTCCACCTCAAATAATAATCATCTATTACTCCAATGTGATAATCCTTTCTCGTTTATCACATTGGTTTTCTCCTTACCCTCCCCAGCCACCTCACCAAAAAAAAAAAAAAAAGAAAGAAAGGGAGGGGAGTTTATAATTATAATGATCATCTATTTATCAGTTGCAGTTAGGGAAAGGAAGAAATGGCACACTCGCTGTAACTGTTTACAGTGGTGTGGGCACAGAGTGGGAAAACCACAAATGATGACATGGTATACCAGGGCTAGTCATGATTTTGTTAGCATTCCTAGACCTAAAGGGGGAAGGGTGAGGGAAAGTCTGTGACATCAGGGCAGCTGATAGGATCTGTGACCCTTGGTGGAATGCTACGACTACCATGTGTTAAACTCCATGCAGAGGAAGCCAGAGGATGGCTAGACCTCTACCTGGATACACCCTTTTCTTTCATTCTAATATCCTGCCATAGTTCTCAGTTGGCTAACTCTAACACAAATCCAAATGGGAGCCAACCGATGCAGCCCCTATAGGCCGGCTTCCCTGGCCCAGGGGCAGTGTAGGGGGAGAGGAGATAGAGGATCTGTAGGACCAAATGGGGGATGCCCAGCACTGTCTCCTTTGAGATTTCACTTTTGTCTACTAAGCACTACAAAGCAATTGTTTAAACGGCAGTGAGCCTAATATCATTTTGAGAACTTAAGAAAGACTGTAATCTCTTAATCCCCCAAACTATACATGTAAACACACACACACACACACACACACACACACACACACCAATGGTGCATGCACTTTCAGGGAGACTTATGAAACTGCTTGAGCCTATCCTAAGTCCCAGGCTAAGAATTTCTGCTGTATATTAATAGGGTTTAGGGATCTCATTTTTTTTTTTCCTCACATGAAGATCTTAATTCCACTTTCTTTGGCCAAACAAAGGAGGGTTTTATCTAACTTTGCGGTCTCTGAGCCAATCAATTGTCTGAAAAACATACGGACAATCAAGAGAATACTCTTGTCAAGAAATTCACGTTTGGCCATCCCATCAATAAGCAAATGGTTTGCAAGTATTTATTTTAAAATACATTTATAGGATTTAAGAGTTTTAAGCGAGAGTGTATATTCAAATCATAGTGTTTAAATGGTTTCTATTCAAACTATTCTAATTCACTGTAGCAACAAGTCAAAGACAGACTTAGCGTTCAAAGTCATTTGTTATAAGACCAACCCTTCTATTGCAAACTTTTCCAGGATCATTTGGAAGAGGGCTGAATTAATTATATATTTGAAAAAGCCAAACCTTGCAACCTTTGGGAGGAACACGTAGAGGTATTTTTGAGTGGTAGAAAAAAACACTCGTGCCTCTGATAGAAACCCAGTGAATGGTGCTTCTTTCAAGGGTATATGGATCATGGTCGGAGACCCCTGGGAAAGCTGAAATATGTGGAGTGATATAACTGTCACATTGACACAGGAACAGGTCTGTTGATATTAGCCTGGCTAATCATTTTGCTAATCGGACAGCCAGTTGAGTCACAGTGCAAAGTCAGATCGGTTTTCACTTTAACTACTCACACAGATGATGTTTGACTCAAATGCATTACTTTATATCAACACACCAAATGGCTGTAAAAATAATACCACATGTGTTGCTGCTTCTTTTTAATAAGTGTCTTCCTCAATTTTCCGTGTTATAATAGAGATTTTAACGCAGAAAAATTAAAGGTTATTTAAAGGGTATCAGTTGAAAAAGGCACCCATAAGATTTTGGAAATAAATCCTGCTACCTGGGCCGTTCCTCGTGCCATTAATCTGTCGCTTGCCTTCCCTTTAAGCCACTCCATTCAAGTGGACCTACCTTCGATTTCCCTTTAAGCCACTCCATTCAAGTGGACCTACCTTCGATTTCCTGGTTAAGAAGGACCCGTGTCTTTTTTTCTGCTTCCTTCATACAAATTGTACGACTTCATCTCAAAAACCAAATCACACTTTTAAACAAATACATCCCAATTCTCCCTTTTTGGTTTTTTTTTTTTATAAATTAGGTTCTTGCAGATATTTCCATGTATTTAGGCGAAATGCGGGATTATTTTGAATATGCCCAGACAAGTGTTAAATTAAACAGATTGCATATCTTAGAGGAAAAAGAACCACTTACTGCCTGAAGACACCCCTCGAAGGAAGGACTTCTGCAGTCAATTTAACTAAGATAATCAGAATTACTCTACCTATTTCAGATCAATTGGCACCAAAACTAGTAGGTATTTGCCTTTAAGACAAGAAGTACTAAAGCTAGAGATGAGACTTTACTCCTGTTTACACAAAAGCCTTCAAAAATAAGTTCTTTGGCAGTAATTAGTATGAGTTATTGCATTTTCTGGCTAGGTAACTTATTATCTCTCAAGAGCAAAACTAGTCTTTAGAGAATTTTTTAAAGGATTGTTTAGGACCTTGAGTCTTTAAGGGGATAGGAATATCAATCCTGTTACTTTATAATAGGATGTAAACTGATGATCAAAATCCCCACCAGGTCAATCTATTAACCAGGAATCAGGAAAACGGATCCAAGTTTCATTTCCTTTGTTTCTCCTGCTTAATGTCTGCTGCAAGTGCAAATGGACACTAAAATAAATAATGGAAAGAGAATCTTGCTATAGCCATACATCTTGGCACTGTGGAAAAGGTTTACCCAAGTGGGGAAATATATCATCTTGGGAGTGCCTGGATGGCTCAGTCAGTTAAGCACCCATTTCTTGTTTTGGGCTCAGGTCATGATCTTGGGGTCATGAGATCGAGCCCCACGTGGGGCTCCACACTCAGTGGGGCGTCTGCTTGAGATTCTCTTTCACTCTCTCCCTCTGCCCCTTCCCCCCACACGTTTGCTCATGTGCACCCTCTCTCTCTAAAAGAAATAAACCTTTAAATATCTATATATATAATCTTGAAAAAAGATTGATTTTTTAATATGTGCATTGGATTAAAGAGAATACTATACCAAATTGTCCAATTTATTTCTTTAATAGGTAAAAAATGGAAAGATATAAACTCATCTCATATCTATATACATTTCCTTAAATGTTCTACCATCACATCTTTATGACCGCTCCTGCTATTCCCTCTGCTTGTGATTTTTCGTCTGCTACCCATGTTCACTCTGTTCCCACCAAGCCTGCCAGTCTGACTTAAGTCCTCTTGTTTAAGGCTCAATTCAATTCCCTCCAGGAAGGCCTCCTTCCTGCATTCTTCCCCCCTTCTGCCAGGCTTTTAGAAATTCCTTCTCCTTGCTCTGTATTGAGCCTCATCTACCCTTTTATTACTAAGAGCACTTGTGACACTGCCTTCTAATGGCCAACTTGTCTTCCTCCCCTTGCAAAGTTCTTGAGAATATATTCTATCTTAGAATATTCTAACCCAGAATACTATCTGCCTTTCATATGATAGCTCATAAATAAATAATCATCGCATTGAATTGGTACCCAATCACTGGGACAATCTTTCAGAATTTAAATTTGAGTTTATGATTCTAGTAATTCAGGCTTTCTTTCTTGGCATGGCCAGGTTAATTTACTGATACTCTTGGTGTAGTTGCCATAGGCATATATGAATGGGAAATCGATGTTTCCTTCTCAGAGCTTCAAATGTCAAATGTTATGATTGTGGTCATTTATCCAGCCAGTCAGTCAAAGACCTCCTCTTTAGAAGGAGGAAATAAAACGATCAAGTTTTCTATTCTTTTGACCTCAACTTTATGTAGGAAAAATAACATGTGTTTATCATAAACTCCTTAAAGACTGAAAATATTTTCTTCATTCCTGTATTCTCAGTGGTAGCACCCTGTTACTGTGATCGAAATCTTTATTGAATTAATAAACAAATAGCATGACTTTTCAAGATTACTACTGTCACGAGTGGTATATTTCTTCATTAGAAGAAGATTCTCAGGCCTCTTTGAAATATTATGGTCTGGATTATTTAGCTATGAAATATACTATCAACTACGAATGGATTTGGTTGTAGGGACCTCAGGTTGTCTTGGTTAAAACAGAAACTAGTATGACAATCCAGAATGTTGAATAGTAAGCAGAGCCCTGTTCAACTAGTTAGTGCCCTATGTAAAAAACTCACTCTGGCCTTCAAGGCTCTTTGTCAAGTATTATAGTTCACCAATTAATACCCTTTCTCTTATTCATTATAGTTCAGCCCCAAAAGCCTTTTGTATTGTTTCTCTAGCGTGGTTGTTTCTGCCCTAAAGATTTTGTTCTTACTTGTGCCCTTGAATCTTCTCAAAGTTGATTTGTTTTGCTGTCGTCCAAGTCTCAGTATGAATGTGTCTTCAAAATATCTTCCCTAAAGATAAACATAAGTAGCTTCCTCCGTCTTTATTCCGTCACTTTGTGTTACTTGCCTTATCACAGTTACCATCCAAAATTATGTAGTTTGTTTTTATTTTCGGGTCCAATGGAATGTAGATAGATAGACAGATAGATAGATAGATAGATAGATAGATAGATAGATAGATAGATTAGAAGCTCCATGAGAACAAGGTCCTTATTCTGTGTACCTGATGTTTCTTCACTGCCTAGAACAGTGTTAATTTATTGAATGATATGGATTTCTAAATAAGTGTCAGTTCTTTTTGTCTATGTCTCTAGAATATAAGTGACTACTGAGAATGTATGTGGTACACCTAGATATTAAGTATATCTACAGTATACAACATATAATATGGTATATGATTTTGTTCCCAACTATACTGCAAAAGTCAGTAGCACATCATCAATGATCTGGTTAAATATAGGTTGAAAAGGAAGAAAACTTTGTTTTTAGCACCTAATTCAAATTTAGAAAAAAAGCACTGCACTGTGAATACTTATTATAATTCGGTTGAAACTGATCTGATATGGACTTAAGGTGCATTAGAGGTGTTTGGAATTGAAGACAAGGGTCTGTAAAGATAACATATTATTCTAGCCTTCCTTGCTTCTTGAAAATTGAAAGTGTGTTCTCCGTGATCCTCCTTTGGGAAAGGAAACTTATTCAGAGTGGGAATTTGCCTGCGTTTGATTGTTCAGCTGTATATCAACCGGGGTCTCTGCCATTCTGCGTTCAATCCTTCAGAAAATCACCACCCAAATATCCTACAACAGGGATCAGGCTTCGGTTTAAGTGCTGCTCCCCTCACATACTTGTGTTCTAGTCATTTAGAAAAGTGTGATTAAAAACCATTATGTGCCCTAACAGATGTGACCTTAAAGAGTCTACTAAGGTTTAAAAAAAAAAAAAAAAAAAAGGTGCAAAGCAATAGTGGTTAGACTAACACCAGGAAAGTATTATATGAGCTGAACCACATTGAAAAACTTCTCATTGATTACTACCTTCTGTTTCAAGAAAAATACCACGATGTTTAAGAATGAGCTGCAACACTCCTAAATCAGCCCCCTTGCCCCATTTCTCTGCTCTCCTGGTTCTAATGAGGAACAAATTAAACTTGGATGGTTTCTGAATTTTAAATACTCTTTGCTGAAGAGGATTATTGGATTGTTACATCTTCGTTTTCTCTACTCTCAGATAATTTCATCCGTGTGCCAAGAAAATATAAAACAAAATAAAACCATGGAAACCATTTAGAAAATGAGATCTCGCTTTAAAAAAAAAAAAATCTCTCTTGTAAATACTAATGCATGCTTGGCAATCGTGGGGAAATAAACAGCTACTTTTTATTAAGCATGCTATTTCTGCTAATAACTTATTAGCTTCTTAATTTCTCTGACGGTCTTCTTAATTTCTCTGAGTTCATAAAAGCATCTCAATGGCTTTGCATTTACTATAATTGACTATAGCTTGTCCACAAATATGCTGCTACCAAGCTACTAATGGTAGAATGTGGAAAATAAGTTGTCAGTACAATAGAAGAACTTTTTTTGGAATAACCTCTCCAGTTTGTAAGGACTGATACAGTATTCTTTCCTTCTCTCTCTGCTCATTTCTTTATTCTATTTATGACCATTGATATAAATTAATAAGAAATCTCCTCAGCAGAGTCTGTCAGCATGGGAATTTGCCTACTTGAACCTTGATTCAGTAATATTAGGCATAAGATATATTTGCCTGAAAAATCTACTAGCAATACACATACGTGGTTCATTAACATTTATCATAACATTAGAATAAGCTATTTTTTGCTTCAATTATGAACCTGAATACTGTGTTTTCAGCTTCACTTTTATCTTTTCTTTATACGGATTCATAGTGTTTATAAGCAACAAGACAATAAAATAGGGCTATTGCACATTAGAAAAGGTAACTTTGAACCCCTCATATGACACTCAGAGGGCTATACAAGTTAAGGTTTTATAAACTGCACAGTGCATTATTAAATTATAAGTGCTTTTAAGATATTACCAAATAAGAATATATTTTATAATAATTTTAAGTTAAAAAATGTTAAAGGTCTTTAATATAAGCCCATGTAAAAAGATGGAAGTGAGAATATTAGGAGTAATAATACCCAACTCTTGAAAATTGCACTAAGTATGTTGTTTGAAATCAGATCCTGCAAACATAGTTGCCTGTCCCTTCTGATACCAACCAGTTTTAAAATTGTGTTAAAGTTTGTAAAATAATATTTTGCTACTGTGGGTAATTACTATTACATGCTATGCATATTTAATCATTTAGATCATATATGTCTTGAGGGTAGACATCAGAGACCTATGGAAAAGCGTTATCCTTCATCCTTACCTCAGGAAAAGGTATGAAAGAACTGAGGGAAGTAGTTGGAGTTGGAACAAAGGCACTTGATTACTTAGTAAACCCAAATCATGGCTGTTCTTCAGTTGCACTGAGTATTAGTATTCTCTTTCCACCAGGAAACAGAAATTTATCAGGTAGCATAAAAGTGCAAGAGAGGATGGCTTAGAAACAGAAACCAGAAGAATTGTTTCCAAACCAACAGCTTCAAGATGATGCCTTTCATTAGATTTCTGTGTCCACAGCCCCACTCTACCCAGGGTGCTAGTAAAAGCTAGCAGAAAACGTTACGAATTCACTAGTGGCTAAATGTAGCTCGTACAAAATGGAGTAATGATGTAACTCATTTATATGCAGTACCAGAAATGATTCAGGGTAATGTTAAGATTTCTAAGGATGCCAGAGGTATTGAGGTAAATATGGTGACTTGAAGGTCTTTTGAAATTGAAGAGGAGACTAGTCATGAGGTAACAAAGACATCAAGACTTGGGATAATTTCTTTATAGTCCAGAGACATTGGTGTCAATATATATGGCTGAGGGAAGACGTAAGGTTGGAAGGCGCCATGTTTAACCTGACTAGACAGAAATACTTTCTTGGAATTTTACTTATAAGAACTAGTTTCCCACTGAGGAAATATATCTCTACTAAGGGATATATTCCTTCCTTTAGAGGTCTAAAATTTTGCCTAACAAACTTTAGGCATTTTTGATACAAAGGGGAGAAGAGATTTTGGTAGGAAAGTAGGGGAAGTAGAAGACGATGCAGTGAGAAGTTTGGAGTAGAAAAAGTCTGAAGACTGCTGCATGATTTCTTTGGTAAATCTCTTCCTCTATGTGAATCTCAAGTTCTTCATGTGTGAGATGGAAAGAATGATAATGACCCAGAACTACTGACAGGATCGTAGGAGATAATGTCTATAAAGGGCCAAATGCAATGTCTGGAACACAGTAAACTGAAAAATTTGTTTCATAATGTTCCCTCAGAAAACTCCAAATCTGTCTTGACTGAAATGAAGGAAGAGGAATTTTTGTATTACTTTCTCATTGTCTATTCTGGTTAAAATTTAAGTGGGAAACAGCATGGACCTCGGTGGCTATACTGTAGTTGTGATATCAGGAATTTTGTGCTTGTGAGACTAAGAAGAACTAAGAGGAAGAGACAGAAAGTGGCCCAGATCAGCTCTAGAGAGAGCACAATCTTCCTGCCAGCAGAAATTCCCAGTTTTTGCAAGAACTGGTGGCACTCTGAATCTCTATATCCAGTAACTCCTCAAAGGTATGAATAATCACTCTAGTAGATGAGTTGTTATCAAGTGCCTTCAGTACATAGGTGGAGGTCCTAGCAGTAGGAGGATGTTTCAACAATTCTCTAGAACAGAAGAATGAGAGGGTGGGGACAAAGGTAAAACTCTTACATTCAGATCTAGCTCTCCCCATTAAAGGTTGATCAAAACTTTCCATGAATTAATTGTTACATGAAGCAGAGTCTTAAAAGGTGGTGAAAAATTAGAAATGCAGGCATCTCTGCTCCACCTTGGTCCCATAAATCTTGACTGTACAGTTAAAGAGAACACTGTGTTTTATATAGAGAATATCCCTTGCCAAGAGAACTTAGCAAGACAACCTCTAGATTAAAGAAATATATGATTCTTCTTCTCTCTTTAATAACTATCAGAGATCTTAGAAACCTTTTACAAATGCATTTTTTTCCTACTCTGCTTCATAAGTCACCAAATAACATGCTTTAACGACAGATGGCAGCAAGTTTGATTTTGAACAAAGACGATTTAGATAAATTTCAGGGTCTGCGTGAAAAAAATTTGGAATATTCATGAATTCTGATTTCACACGTTTTTCAACAATAACACTTTTGTATTTAAAACAATTTGATCACCTTTAGAGTAATGATTAATCCTTATAATAATAAATACTTCACTTAAAATTGCACACAAGGTGATAAATTTTTACGACTTATATAAGACTATCGACAAGGTCTCAATCCACATTTTGACACCATTACCCGTATTAGGCAAGGCATATGTTTGTGGAGATACAGAGTAAATGACATTGCAATTCACAACTTAGTTTTTAGTCTTTTTTTAAAAAAAAAACACTAAATACATCAGTATCTCTTTCCTCCAATAATGATGATACTTATAGATGATATGTCAATTATGTATTAGCTTCAAGCATGTCAATCCTGGTAAATGAAAGAAACATGAGTAAATATTGAGCACATGGCAGATAACAACTTACAGACATAAATAGGTTCTTGCTATTCTCAGTTTGTTCTGTTTTGTTGTATTTCAGTTAAATGGGGGGGGGCAAAGAAAAAATAGATGGAAAATAGTCCTTCAGACCAAGATTTCATATTATCGAAAGAGTTTTGATTAGTTTAGGAAATTTTGCACTAGTACAAGAAGCATATGATAACTAACTTTTAAAGAATTCTTTACAGTTAAAATGCAAGTGTCCTCATAAATGGCCACCCCTATGTTATAACATTGAAGCATGACGAAAACATCCAAGTTCAGGTCTTCTTGCATATTTAATATGTTAAGTACCATTTAGAAATGCTTTATGAAAAAACTGTTTGGAATAGTTTATTATAAATTAAAATATTAACAGCCACTAAGGGATCCAATAGAGGGACTTAAATGACCATTTTGTTCTTTAAATAAAAAAAAAAATAAATCCAACTGATTATAATATTTCATGTGTTTTGATGTAACAAATGACTTCATGGGATCAAGCAGGAAACCAAGCTAATTTCCCATCAATTGCACTGTCGAAGATTGTCCTACTGTAATATTTTGGTTTTAGGACATTAGGACTTATTTGTAGCAGAATGCTGGAGAGAACTATTCAGTTCTGACATGGTCATTCGTTCCTGTCTCAGGACCTAGGTACATTTTAATAGATGGGATGAGAGAGAAAGGGCTGTTTTGTCTCTCTAGGAATTGCTAAACCAGATGTTGAACACGGAGGAGAGGTTTTCAAATTCTAGCTGAAAAGCACTGTCCAAAGAATTAAAAACTGACATCCAATCAGTAACAATGCCTCCAGCCACATAGCGTTGAGTTTTCGGAGTCCACCTCTGGTCACTTCTTTTCTCCTCGGTGCGGTGACTTTTCCAGGTCACTTCTTATTGTATATTTGTGGAGGATTTGTGCTAGAAGCGTGCAGACCACCGTCTGCTCCACAGATCAAAGGCACCCATCTCCAGAGCTCCTCACCGAAACAAGGGTCAATGTTGGGAAACTTAATTCAGTGAAAGCCACTCAAAAAATGAATTGCAGACACTAATGAGTTTTAATTCTTAAAAGAATCTAGTCTCTAGGATAGTTAGCTAAAGAAATGAAAATATCATATTACTGGGCTATTCTAATCAATTTGCCTAAATTACCATATTTTCTATCTGGTTCCTCAGAGAGGAAAAAAAAAAAAAAATGATGTTGCCATACTTGAAAGACATTTATTTGAAAGTCTTTCTTTCTGTCTTAGCGAGCAAAAGCTTTCATAAATTTTATAAATTCTATTTACATATAAATAGAAGGTGATACAAGTCTAAGCTTATTTACAAGATATAAAGATCTGCTTCTGAATGGAGTTTGCCTGTTAGGAAGTGAAGCAGCCTCCTTTTAACCTCATGATTCTTCACACTATTTTGTGCTCAGAGGATTTATAGTAAGAGCTGAAAATATCAAAACGGAAGAAACGGAACCCCAAACTTCTGATCTTCAGGATGGGAAGTCATCTGAAGTTTCCCGGTGCTCCGACAGAGGGCAGTGCAATTCCACAGATGAATTTGATGGCTGTGCTGAAAAATAGATCCCCAGAAGGTAAATCTCTGAAGAGAAATCTGTTTCAACACAGCTACCTCAGGAAAAGGGGAATTATTGCACTTAATTAAAGTGTATTGACACCATATGTGGCCCCACCGCTCCACCTCTACTTTTTGGATTCATTAATGATTAAAAAAAAAAAAAACAGAGCCTAGTAAGGCCAGTATTCCAACAGCATCTGTGACTTAACCCCTAAACATTAATCCTATAAAAATTATGCATAAACAAAAAGCTAGTTAGCGAACAGAAGGCTTTCAAATAAGACAATTTATATTCATTATCTCCATAACTCGAAGAAACATCACTGGACCGCTTTTAAAATATTATTCTTTTAATGAAGGTTTTCATGTTCTTATGTAATATTTTAAACAATTCCAAAACACAAAAAAAGCTCCAAGTATTTTGCCAATAAACTGAATATAAACATTGGAATATTTTACCACTTGTAAATAGAAATCGAAATCATCATTTTACGTGTCTGATTCTCCGTATACCTTAAATTCCTTGATCTTTGAAAAGAATACGTCCATTGCTATTGAAAATGAAACCTTTTTGTCATGACTTGGACACCTATGAAAAAATTAATCTCAATTAAACGCTTTGAAAAAGGAATATATACCAAAGCAGTTGACTAAAAAGCATTTTAATACTTTCTCTTCTTTATTCCCTTTATTTGTCAGACCACTTCTCTTGTGTCCTTTTTGCTTTCAAATTGAGTTTTTACTTTACACTCTTCAAAGCACAATCACGTAGAGGTAGAAACACATATTACTTTCACATATCAATTTGTTCTGGAATTAACATCTCAAATCTGGGTTTTTCCAGATTTTAATTCTGCAATAAATAGATTGGTTTTTTTTCTTCATAATTTTTAAGATTATAGCATTTTATCTAAAACATCCATTAATTTCTGATTATAAAATAATCAACAATAATTACAGAGCATTTAGAAAATAGAGACACCAATATAAAATCAAATTAAAATTGCCCATACTTCTATTTCCCAGGGATATCCTATCAGAGTGATAATATTTTCCCATCCCATCATTTTCATACATGTGCGTATAAAATACATATACATTTCACATGTTTTGATGTGTATTTTTCACATATATCAATATATATTTCACATATGCATGTGTGTATACACATGCATATGTGCCTTTATATTAAGAGGTACCATCTATAGAGATATATTTAATAACATTGGATTATACCAGCTACAGAATTTTGTAACTTTCTCACTTTACCTAACATGCTTTGAAGAATTTCCCAGATCTTTAGTTTATGATTATGTGATTTTAAATAACTACTATTAAATTACTACTACTACTATTAAACTTATTTACCTTTTCCTTGTAGAATAATGATTTATCTGACACTTCAGTAAATTGACTCCAAAGTCAAAAACGATTTTGTGATCCCAATTCTAAGTCTTTCGATATGAAAGTTCTGTATCTTTTAAACTATATTCATTACAAGTCTAAATAAACAGTGACTGCAATAAAAAAGTCATAAAAGATAAGGAAAAATTAAAAAATAAGGATTTGCATGTTTTTAGGGATGAGATAAATATTTTAAAGCATATATTTTAATAACATGAATAAAGAAAAGTGAAGTTTGTATCTTTCCCTTCATAAAACTATTTGCTACAGACGAATACTTTTGTGCATAATAAAACTATTTTGATCCTTTTTGTTAAGGAAAGATAGAATAAACAGCATTTTTATCAATATTCATTACCCACAAGTATTCTGAAATACTTCTTCTGTGACTGCACAAAACTCAAATGATAAATTAGATATTTCATATCATTCAAAATTATACTTCTAATAACTAAATTTGAATGCTAGGTACACAAAACTTGAAAATCTTACAAAGTTGGGAGAAGCTCATATTAAGGGAAAGTCTTGGTTGTGGAAAGAGCTCTGTTTCTCACCCTACCTCACTTTCCATAAATTCTAGTTTTCAAACAGCTCTGTGCTGATTCACTTTATCGCATTGATATAAAAACCTTTGCACAGCTTATAAAATAACCGTATACTTGACACCCTAGACAGAATGAATACAGAATTCATTTCATGTAGCAGTTGCCCTTACAAATTTTTTAAATACTTAGTTCATCTAGGTGTAGATCTATATAAATATCTATTTCTGTGTATTTCATATACCTTGCAGCTTTAACAGGCCTTTTAGGATTGGGGGGTAGCCAGAGAACTAGAGGGAATTAGTGTTCTCACATTAGGTATGAGAAAACAGAGAATTAGCTGAGATAATGATAAAATAGTGGTAGTTTTTATTCCCAGAGCAAGCTGAGAACCAAATCCTGCTTTTTTGGTGCAAATCTGAACGTTCATTCCATCACAACATAATCATATGTTCCTTTAGAAAAAATAATGTGTTTATTTATGCTGCAAAGGAGGTCTTCTCATATGTGCGAGTGCATAAACTATACTTAATATAAAAGTATAATATATATGTATAAATACATAGAGAGTTAGAACACAAAGAGAGTATACACAAATAAAAACACCTAACTATATATACATTTAACTATTTTCAGCTCATAATTCGAAAAAGAAAAAGAGAAAGAGCAACTTGAAGGACCCTACGTTTCTTTACACCCCGGCCTATGGATTTAAAAACAAAACGAAACAAATAAAAAAGCAAACAAACAAACAAACAAAGAAAACAAAGACACATTTTGAGCCTTAATCATACTCGGAGTAAATGAAAGCGTTCCTGCATGTTTGAATTTCACAGGTTTTGTATTTCACACTGGGAGTCAGGCTTTCACAGTTTTTTAACTACCTTAAAACCTTGTTAACTTTCGGCTGAAATTGCTGTTTAACAATGTTATGTTCTTGTGGGAATACAGGATCTTACAGAAAGCAGTTTTGAGGAACTCGATTCCCACAGCAATCTCAAACTGGGTAGAAGCAAGGCGAGCTGGTGGGAGTGCCTCCCGCTTGAAGGGCCATCTGCCAACGATGCTTGCTTATTTATTTATTTATTTGTAAGATTTTATTTATTTATTTATTTGACAGAGAGAGAGCGCGCAAGCAGGGGGAGCGCTGGGCAGAGGGAGAGGGAGAAGAAGCAGGCACCCCCTTGAGCAAGGAGCCGGATGTGGGGCTCGATTCCAGGACCCCAGGATCACATCCTTCAAAGACACAGGATTGACTGGAACCAAGATGAGTTCTCTCAAAAATAAGAAATAGTCAGTATAAGGAAACGCTTTTCCCGTCGACAGTGACAGGGACCGGGTCTCCTGCTGCTGATCCCAGAGCACACCCGCTGATGGTGATGCCCTTTTTCTGTTGCTGTTGCTGAGGAAGACGTTGCAACTTTCTGGTGACTTCTGGGGAGCCTGCGCTCTCCATCGGCCCCGCCTGGTGCTTCCCTGGATAGCAACGGGCAAGAGAGCACCGGGCTGAGATAGGGTTAGCCCACAGCCGGGAGCCGAGTGACGGTGTTGAAGGCTTTAATTCTAAGTGAAAATGAAAAGCCAAGCTGGGAACCACCTGAAAATTTCAACAGTCAATAGGTAAGGGAAAGAGCTCAGGATGTTTTTCTTTGAAGTCCACCGACAGGAGACCAAAAAGAGAGTGAAGACTGTGCAGGAATCAGAACAATTAAGGTTTTGCAATCAGGGATTTAGATCCCTCGTGTAAAATATCCTACACTCTGAGGATGTTGTTTATAGTTTAAAGAAATGCGTGACGTCCTTTTCTTCTGACCCTTTGTTCTAAGCCAGTGGTTCTCCAACTGGAGTGGTTTTGCTCCCAAGTGACAGCTGGAAATGTTGGGAGACATTTTGGTGCCACCCTTACCTCCCCCCTCCCCTGGCAGTGGGCTGAGAGCAAGGATGTTCCAAAGCATCCTGCAATGACAAGGACAGTCCTTTGTAACAAAGAATTATCCCGCCCCAAATGTCACGGTGCCAGAGTTGAGAAACCCTGCTTTAAATCCACTTTTCAGATCATATGACTATTGTCTACTAATTAATTGCAGCTCATTGACTGCAGAAACTATGTCAAAATAGAACCACTTGGCCTCCAATCAACACACTGAACTAGCAGACCAATTCTTGCATTGGTCATATTTGCGTGGTTTTCAGGACTCTGTTATTCACTTAAAGATGTGTGTCTCAAAGAGAAAACTGTAAACAGAGTGGTTAGAATGCAACTTGCCCCAAACAATAAATGAAACAAAATAATAGAGACATTTCAAATTAAGTAAAGGGGGAAAAAAAAAACAAGAAAAAAAGCTGGAAAAATAAAAAGTAAGTGTGCCTGGTAATGTAATAAAGTGTTGTATTTTTTTAAGGCACATATTGAACTATAAAAGAAAAAGGCATTAGAATCGTCAGAGTTGTGCTGCATTCCCCCATCACAGGCTCTCCCCTCCTAGAAAGCTTTCTAGACCTCTCTGAAACAGACATTGTGGGGTGTGAAACTGTCAAATGGAGACAAAAGGCTTCCAAGGGGCTAGTGTTGCATTAGAAGGCACTTGCTTTCCATCTCAAACTCGAGCTTGCATGTGATGAAGTCTGTTTTTTCTAAAACTTGGCAGCAGCTGACCAGTAAAATTTGGTCTTTGCCGGAAGTCTTAGCTACAGCGGTGGCAAGGGTTAATATTAAACCCACCACACCATTTTGCACAATCTCCCAGGAGATCTCTCAATGGATTTCCACTGCCACTGGAAATAATGGCTCACAGCTGCAGCAAGCCGTGGTAACACTTGATATCCCCGTCGCAAGCGGGCCAGTGCTTTCAGTGGAAATGAGAAAATCACTGACGCTGTGCTGTACATTGCGCCCAGGGTCAAGGTTCCAAAGCCACAACCTGCACTGACCTTTCAGCCCAACACCCACCGCCCGGGCTGCCTCTGGCTAGGTTCCTTATCTCCCCATTGTATGAAAAGTACACATTGGCAGGCATGAACCAAGGTAAAGGCCCTTGAAGGAAGAGCCATGGGGAAATGGAGATCCCTGGTGTAAAGGGAATGATTTCTGTTGTGCACAGAGTAATTGTCATCTACTTAAGAAGAATCTAGGGTTATTCTTTCAAAGTTGAGAAATAAGAGGCCAGAGGTGTTTCGGGATTTCAGGACAGTAAAACGTTTCTCCATTCCCCAAACCTTCAAATCTCTCCAATCCGTGGGTCCCAGTGATACAAGTCCTCATGGTGAGAGATATTATTCTCTTGGGATAAAACTGGTTTGTTTTTAAGGTTTTATTTATTAAAGAAAGAGAGAGCACAAGGAAGGGGAGCAAGAGAGGGAGAAGCAGACTCCCCGCTGACTGGAGAGCCTCCCGTGGGGCTCGAACCCAGGACCCTGAGATCATGACCTGAGATGAAGGAAGATGCTTAACTGACTGAGCCACCCAGGCGCCCTGGGATTAAGACTGTCCTGTACAGCAGTCCTCAGGAAGGGCAGAGACATACTCTCTGTACATCTTCCCTGCTCCCCATCATCTGATTTACTCAATCGGGCATTTACTGAATTGGGCATTCATTCATGTATTCACTCTTGCGTGCCAAACTTTTGCCAGGCACCGGACAAAGCATGTGGCTGGTATCATTTCTAGGCTCAAGTTCCCCATTCAGATCAGGCTCTGCTGGAAAAGCCACCCCTCAGACCCTCCAGATACAGCGGTGATTTCAAACTATCCCAACCTTCATCTCACTGCCCTGGGAATTATACATAAATAGGCACGTTTTATTTTTACATATTGTATGTCGTCTTTTTAAATACTCTACATCGTACACATACGGACGTGCATATACTTGTGCGTATGCAAGGGAGCTTTGTGAGCCTTCCCAGGAATCCCACAATCTTCTGCAATGCTGAAAATTGGCTGTGACAGTATTTTAAAGTATCAGGAAGCTCGGGGGCTACTCAATGATGTCATGGAGGTCCCTTGAGAAAATGTGGTCATTAAGTGAGTTGCATGTGGTGATAAGAAGCCATTAAAATAAACAGAACTTCTCTATAATTACTAAATTTCCCAGAAAAACAATTAGAGTGCTTGAGACATTCTGTGTCTGTCTTCCACTGTGTTCAAAGTTTCCGCTCCCCCCCATTTTCCAAAAAGTGCTCGCTGAAATTGTGCAGCATAACCAGAAGAGAAAAGAATTGGAGGCCCCTCTGGAGGATTTGACAGAAATTTTTTGCTGTGTTTAATTTTCTTTTAAACAGTTGGGAGCTCTGAAATAAAATGGAAGAAATGGGCTTTTTCTATGGGAAAAGCAATCACTTTCAAGTCATTTTGCATGATGTTAAGCTCTGAGGGCTGTAATAATTAAAACAGCAACATTCTATCATAGTCAGTCATTTATACTAGTATGTTTTATACCTTATATACATATTACACCGCAGAATAGTTTAATCGTGTGTGCGGGTGCACGTAAACACAAACACTGATCGTAAGTAAATCATCATGACAGTTTCTTCTCTCATGTCTTTCCTCAAAAGCCAGGCTACTAGCACCTGGAATTCCAGGATTGGGATTACATTCCCAGGCCATCCGATGCTTATGAAAATATTGAAGTGATAAATGGGAAATTTCACTGGAGCAATATTTTCATGCAAACTAACTATAAAGGAAGATAACTCCATGGGTTGAATTTTCATCTTTACATCTAAGACTAAGATGGAAGCTGAAGAAGAGGAAGGAGCACGTTAGGAAGGAGAAAGGGGGGTGTGTATTGCAGGGCACACAAGCCAAGGACACTCCCCATGGACAGCACAAGCCTAAGTGACTGATGGCATCCTGTGTAAGGAAATAATGTATCCCTGGACTTTAAGCTAATTTTTTTGTGAATTCAATCCTCTTCTTCATGTGTGTAACTACTTCACAGAGGCTTTATTTTCATTTTATAGTATAACAAAATATTAAATTACGTCCATTTGGGTTGTATGACAGACACATTTATCCAATGTCTTGGCTCTTTTATTTTTTTTTAAGATTTATTTATTTATTTGGGGGCCGGGGCTGAGGGAGAGGGAGAGAGGATCTCAAGCAGACTCCCGGCTGAGCGCCGAGCTGGAGGCGGGGCTTGATCTCACGGCCCTGAGATCACCATCTGAGCCGAAACCAAGAGTCAGAGGCTTAAGCGACTGCACCACCCAGGCTCTCCTGGCTATTTTTTATTACTGCAGAATGATCTCCTCAGGAGCCCTCAGCAGACAACTGAAGTCTTCCCTGCCTCCCTAAAACAGTTAGCTTCTCTTTCTTTCTTTGCACTTGAATAGCTTCTTGTCCTTACTGCAATCACGGCCGACATTTCCATGCATGTTAATTTTTATTTGCATGTGTTTTGCCTTTGCCTCTTGAGTATATGCTTCTAGAAGACAGGGGTGAGGCTGTAGTCATCAAAATAGCATGGAGATCCCCTGGTGCAATGAGGACACTCAATAAAATTTTGTGGAATGAATGAGCAAAAGAATGAATAAATGGGTCATTTCACTGTGATTTGTGGAATGTGTGGGTTTGCAGGATGCCTGGCTAGAAAGGAGATTTTCTCATGCTTTCCCAGCATCCATGGCATTTAAGAGACATGCTTCTAGCACATTATACATCTCTTAGAACACAGAAGATGGAAGACATGATCATTCTCTTAGGATGTCAGAGAGGAATGTCTGTAAAGCTCTCATTTTATAAATAATCTACCAAATTTAAACCTTGTTCAAATGTTTATAACAGAGAACATGTTTTTAGTGGTTGCAAGAGAGCAATGACTTCTAGCATCTATTAATATTCTGCCAACTTTTGGTTACTAAATTTATCATCAGGGATAAATGTTATTTTCTGCACCATATAGAATTTTCTGTTAGAACTGAAACTAAATTTAGAGAAATAACATGCAGAATTATGTGTAGGCTTCACTCATATGTGTGTAAAAATAAATAGCTTGCGTGCATATACTCACGTACTTAATGCAGGGTATCTTTTTATGTGGCTAGACCTCTATTATTTTCCCTAATGGAGCAGAAGCAGAGATAATTTTAAAACAATCCATGATGTTCTTTGGAATGCCTTTTTAAGCCTTAGTTTTTAGATGTTTGTGTTACTTCTGAAACCAGCTTTAAACAAAGTGATAAAGTCACACTGATTCTACCTAATTCCAGGTAGAGCTAATAATCGTAAAGCTCCCCACACTGTGCCTCTAAATATCTCAACCTGTTCTAAGTTGGGAACGAGGAGAATCTTTTCCCCTCAGAAATATTACACAGCATCAAATTAGGACTCAAATTCTTCTTAGGATTAGGAAGTTAATAAAAAGGTCTGGGTTTTATGGGAATGCCATAGTTAGCTAAACTAGGACTAAGTGAAGTATAGAGAGATGTTGACAAAATCAAGTCATAGAGAAGGTACATTATTACTTGTATTCTCTGTCCCTTGCTAATCTCCTGGGTCTGACAGCGGCTGACAGCGGACCTCCCCTGGGAACAAGCGAGGCTGACTGACAGCTGGTAAGCACCTGTTGGGTTGTGCTGGTGGTTATGGCCGGAGTTTCTTTCGATTGGACAGGGCATCTGTTTCTGATTGGTCATTGCCCATGTTCTCCCAGTCATTAAATATTTTCAACATCAGCCCTGGGAAGAGGTCGCCATGCTGTGCTCTCGATACTTACACATTTCGCTCATGTACCGAAGACGGTTGCCTTTGCCAGAACTGGAGTGAGTGAAGGTATGTTTAGTCAATTCAAGGATGGAGGGGAAAATGGTTCAAAGCACTGCAAAATAGGTTAGAGGTGTATGTTTCAGAAGACTTTTAAGGAAAATAGGTGGAAGGGCAAGCCACCCAAATTACTGATTAACAATTTTATATGTAGGTCAGGTAAGGAATCCATGCATGTGACTCATGGGTGAATTGATACTGGTAATGACTTGGGCAGGTAATGATCCCAACAGGAGGTTAACATATTTATTTAACTATGGATGTTCATTTGTAAAATGCATCCTTTTTCCACAGGTAGTGTAAGAGAAACTTTACCCCCGCCTATATTTTCAAAGAGTAAATGGATAGAGTAAGAATTAATGAGACTTCATTCCATTTTCACTTCCTACTCTTGTCAGAAATAGAAAATCAGGAAAAGCAGAGAGGCATGAAGTTCCGGGGGGAAGAGTGGAGATAGCTCTCCCTAGAACTGAATCCACCTCTACCCGACGTTCGACATTCACTTGAACAAATAAACGAATAATGGCACTTCACAACTATTTAAAAAAAAAAAGTCAGACTGTGAAGGTACGCTTAGTGGCTAGACACAGCTGGAAATAATTGGGAAACAGAGTCCAGTGCAAAAGAGTTTAAAAACCACATGGTCTCAATGATATTTTCATAGTGCTCCAAGCAATTTTCTTCCACAAGTCAAATGGTTTCAAGACTCTCCAGCTCAAAATTACCTACAAAACATAAATGCCAGAAAAGGTAAACGGCAATGCATTTGGGACAAAACAACCAGTAACCCTTGAGGAAATTCCTTGTCAAAATTGTGAATGGGACACTTCGTGGCACAGACAGCCTTTGCACCGCCTTTAATCCAAACTGTCGGTGTCCCTCGTCCACTCCGGGGAAGAGAATAAGTAATGATTCCCACACGCTGCCGAGAAATACCCTGGAGTCACCTGCGTCCGTTTATTTCTGTGGGTGGTGGAGAGGAGGGGTTCTGGAACAAGCCTACGAGAGGGTACGTAGAAGAAAGTTACTGTTTACTGTGAAAGCATTTCACCCCCGTAGGCAAAGCTTTACTTCCGGGTGACTTTGTGAGTTAATTGACAGGTGACTCACAGCCAGGCTTCTAACACTTTCCCCAATATTATAGTCAAAGTCACCGTCAACAGAGAATGACCCTGAACCCACTTGAATACCAGAAGTCAAAAGTCTTATACCTAATTTGTGTCTCTAATTTTGCTGATAATTGATAGGGATTGGAGCTCTCTTTAATCAGATTCTTTGGTGGCATGATGCCACAAATTTCTGACTTTTAAATGTTCTGATCACAAAATAGGATGCTGTCACAGGATAATGTCACCCGACGAGATCTCAGCTTTTCTTTAGCCCATTAAACATATCAGTAGGGATGTATTTAACATGCTGCATGCGAAGAGCTTTTCTAAGCACTTTACATATAAACTTCATTTATACTTTGTAAAAATAATTTGTCACCCTCATGTGCCACCTAAGAACACTATTGAGAAACAACAGGCAAATAGCACAACACAGTGAAATTTGTCATGGCTGGGCTAGGATTTCCATTCTCTTTTCCAATGCATGAAAAACAGACACATCAGAAAAGAGTAAAGCTAGTATAGGAGTTAATTATTTCTCAAATTAAAACAACAGAAAAGTTGCATTGTTGCGAACCCCTTCGAAGGCCAAATACAAAATCCCGAATATTTCCCAAATTAAAATGTCTGCAGATTTTGCCATGATAGAAACAGGTTTAGGATTTGGAACTTGATCCAAAAATACTGGTAACTGGTACTATCAGGGGAGATAAAAATCCAAGACACCCAGAAACTTCTGGCAGACATTTCAAACGTGAAAGATGGTGGCAAAGCTTAAAAGTGGTACAAAAGAACACACCCAGAAAGCTTTCTACTGTTTCTTCCACTACGCAGATGCTACGTGAAGAGCATTCTTAGGTCTCTTCTTACATGCTTCTATGTAGTCAAAATCCATTATTTTTAGTTTTCAAAGATAATTAAAAGAGGTTTTAGGGGTGCCTGGGTGTCTCAGTCAGTTAAGCGTCTGCCTTTGGCTCAGGTCATGATCCCAGGGTCCTGGGATCAAGTCCCACATCGGGCTCTCTGCTTAGCAGGGAGCCTGCTTCTCCCCCTCCTCCCCACTCTCTCGCTCTGTCACTCGCTATTTCTGTCTCTCTCTCAAATGAATAAATAAAATCTTTAAAAAGTAAAAAATTAATTAGTTAATTAATTAATTAAAAGAGGTTTTTAACTTCACACAAAAAAAGTTGTTTCTCGGCATTCTCAGTACTTTAGATAAGAATGACCTCGGACCAGGAATTGGCCACTGCAGACCGCATGCCAGATTGACACTTTGCCTGTTTTTGTAAATAAAGTTTTATTTGAAAACAACTAGGCTCATTCATTTAGCAATCCTCCATGGCTGCTTTCACTCGGCAACAGCAACATTGAGTAGTTTCAACAGAGACTGGCTGCAGAGCCAAAAATATTTACTGTCTGGCGCTATCCAGAAAAAGTTTGCCACCTCCTGACCTGGACGATCGTGGCATATGTTAAAAAAAAAAAAAAAAAAAGGAGGAGGAGGAGGAAAGTCAAGACTACTGAGGCCTTAGCAGACAAAGGGAGACTGAGTTGAAATTTCACGCTCCTTTCCAGACAGTGCCCTGGGTCCCAGTGGTGTGCCATCTGTCATTGTACCGTCCTGATCATTATTGCAGAGGACACCTATTTGGCCTAATTGCAGTAATGCCACAGACAGAATTTGCAGAAAGAAAAGAAAAGTTGCCAGAGCCTGTTAGTTTGAGATAACATTTTATTGAATCCTCACCCTATTACAGAATTTCAGTCCCTCACTTCATCTCTTCCTCAAAGCCAAACTCCTCCAGTGTTTTTAATAAGAGGTAATTATTTTTGTAGGGTTTTAAACAAATCTCGGTGGAATTCAAATATTTTTCAAAACTGTCATAGAAGGTATATTTTAGTGTAGAATCAGTGTTAACTATTTCGCACATGCTCAAAAGATGTTGAACTGATTGAAATCAGGAGAGAAAAAGTCACTAGTAGATATATATAAGCAGTTTCTGCAGGTATCACCTTTCACTAGAAATACTGTATAAAAAGGTTAAATGATATGAGGATTTGGGGTGCTTTATCTCTAGCTGTAGATACAGATTAGTAATCTATGATCTAGGAATTGAAATAGACAGAAAAGTGTTGAAATTAAAGTGAAAAGCATGATCCAGCATCCCGTAGACTCTTACTACGCAATGCCAGCCGGTAGCTAGATCAACGTTCTAATATTTTAATTACTACGCAGCTCAGAAAAATTCTTGTGGAGTGATAAAATTATATTGGCGCCTAATTACATAACCAATCTTGTTTCCACATGCATTAAAACTTTGTATGGCTCAAATCACATTCCTCAAAGCAGTGACAATATAAATATTTGATATAACACAGCTTGGTCTATTAAAAAGATATTAACCTCGAATAGAAGTAAAAGAAATCCTGCATCATATTTGTAAAACAATGGGTTGGTATACCTACCAATAAGGCTTTCCTCTATATAATCACTGTCATTATGTAACTTGGCTACTGAAAGGTTGATTTTTTTTTTTTAACCAGGGGACTGCATTGAAAAGTGATACATTGTATCACTCAAGACATCCAGCAGAAAAATAATTTACTTTCAGATTGTCTTCTTGAACTATTAATTATTTCCTTCACATATTTAGGCAATAAAACTATCCAAGCATCCGTAAGACACACCAAATAATTGTGGCCTCTATTTTTTTAGACTTAATTTTACTAACATGAAATTGAACTCTTTTATTTTTCTGATTACATTAAAATTAGTCCGTGTAAGTCCATAGAAATACAAAGGTGAATAAATAAGAATACATATTATGATAATGCTTATAAATAATTAATATATAATTATATATTATATATATATAAATAAAATATAAAAAATTATAAATAAATAATTACGATGCTTCCATTCATTCTTAAGTACTAATTAACTAGTTTTTTGGGGTGGGTGGGGTAGGGTCATAGAAAAAGAGATTCTGTCAACATTTTGTGTCTTTGAAGACACACTTGAAAACCCAACAAAAAATTTCAAATCTGGGTGTGAATGAGCACGATTTTAAAGTATGTCCATTTTCCAGAAGCAAATACGATGAGTTTTGTGAGTCTTGGGTTAAATGTTTCATTGACCACCCAGACCAAAGGCATTTATACAGATCTGAGATACACCCATCCATTAAAAGGCCACAAAGCAGAATGCCAAGCAGCACATCCCAGTCAGAGTGGATACAGCCATGTCCTAGAAATTATTAGATGAATCGTCTATTTCTGGTTTTGTGAATGAGCTATTCTATGTCTCAGATGCTCTGACTCTTAAAATAGGGAGAGAATTTCCATACCCACAACCTGGTTACTGTGCTGGTTTTGCTCTCTGTGCCTAGATTCCATTCTCTGTCCTTTCCTCCTTTTTGCCTTGGATACCTTTCTTGCAATATTGCTTTACCTGGGCTCCTTGGATCTTTAGCTTCTGGTTGGGTTTGGTCAATGGGCAGCACAGACAGGAGAGAGGGCAGAGAGAGAGAGACAGGGGTGTTTATTCCTCTGGCTCTTCACAGTTGGGCTGCAATATTGGTGGTGCCTCTGTCCCTTTACGATGGCCACAGCTTCTGAGGGGCGACCCTTAGCAATGGCTACAGCTCTCAAGGTATAGGTAAAGCCCTGCTCAAGCTTCAGGATGGCAATAGCTGTGTAATGTTGCTCGTCAATGACCATTTCGCCATTTCTTGATGACTCCTCTCAGTCTACCCACATCTCTGAAAATAGATCCTTCTTTTTTCCCCCAGATTTGTTGAGGTATAATTGACAAGTTAAAATTGTCCATATTTAAGATGGATCACATGACTATGTGATTTATGTACACATTGTGAAATGGTTACCACAATCAATTTCATGAACACATTATCATCTCACATAATTACTTTTTCTTTTAATGGTGAGAACTCTTACCAAATTTCAAGTATATGATACGGTCTTATTAACTATACATTAGATCCCTAGAACATAAGCATCTTATAACTGAAAATTTGCACCTTTTGACCAACATCTCTCCATTTCCCTCACCTCCCAGGCCCTGACAACCACTGTCATACTCTCTGCCTCTGACACTTTGATGTTTTTCGATTCCACATAAAAATGAGATAATATAGCATTTGTCTTTCTGTGTCTGGTTTATTCCACTTAATGTAATATCCTCCAGGTTCATTCATGTTGTTGCATATGGTGGGATTTCCTTCTTTTTTATGGTTGACTAATATTCCATTTTGGTATATATTCCGTGTGTGTGTGTGTGTGTGTGTGTGTGTGTGTATTCCATATATAGTCCATTCATCCACTGATGGACACTTAGGTTTTTTCCCCATATCTTAGCTATTATGAATACTGCTACAGTGAATATGGGAGTGAGTGCAGATATCTCTCTGAGATACTGATGTCATTTCCTTTGTATACACACTCAGGAAGTGGGATCGCTGGACCACATGGCAGTGCTGCTGAGGGTGTGGAAAAACGATAATCCTTGTGCACTGTTGGTAGGAATGTAAATTGGAACAGCCACTATGGGAAACAGTATGGTGAATCCTTAAAAAACTAAAAAATATAAATACCCTATGATCCAATAATATTTCTTTAATACTTCTTCACTTAATCCTTTGACTATCTTTTCTTCCTGTGAGGATCTGCCTAAAAGACTTATCACCCCTTGACAGTATCTTACTTCTGATTTACAAATACGCAAAACTAATTTGTTTTCAACAATTTATTACTGGAGCACCTGGGTGGCTCGGTTGGTTAAGCATTGGAATCCTGGTTATGGCTTAGGTCATGATCTCAGGATCACGTAACTGAGTCCCACATCAGGCTCCACGTGGAGCATGGAGCCTGTTTAAGCAGCTGGCAGAAGGAGAAGTAAGCTCCCTGCCCAGCAGCGAGCCCAATTCGGGACTCGATCCCAGGATCCTGGGATCATGACCTGAGCTGAAAGCAGGCCTCCCCATCACACACCTCTTATATCTGTTGGCATTCTCAGATATGTCTGTGATCCTTCGACACGTAGGAATTTTAGGGATAAATTTCCCTCCTCACGTCCACCTAGATGTTCACTGTTCCGCTCAGGCCAGATTACAAACTTCGCTCCAGGGTAAAAGATCTCTTCAGAAAGATCTTAGAATGCAAGGCCATTGTTCTATTTGTTTTCAACCATAGAATTTCAATCCGGGTTTCAACCCAAGAAGATTGAGGGTGATGGGACACTTTTCAGAGCATCGTTGAGTGGAAACCAACCATATCCTCTTAGATCCTCTTCAATGCATGATCAGAGAGTTTTCTTTTGTAGGGACATGTTGACACTTTTTTTTTTAATGTAAGAACATTAGCTTTTGCTCTCAAAGTGTATAGAATAACTAGAAGATATTTTGCTCTGTGAAGATCCATATAAGTCAATAGCTTTTTTTTTTTTTTTTTTTTTTACCTTCTGGACACTGCTAAAATTATATCTGAAAATTTAAAACTGAGAAAGAGTATTTATTCTAAGCATTGTTTTCCTTTTTCTTAAAGTGATTAAATCCATCATATTAGTGAATCATGAGCAACTGAGAACCATTAAGAATTACCTGGAACAAATGCATTAGTTATTAATCAAGATATCCTCTCTATACCTACGTAAGTCTGTGACCTCGTCTACTTCACATATGTCTACATTTATGTTAATATAACATCCACATGTGCATAAATTATGTATGTGTATTTATCTAATGTTGTACAACTAGTGAAGGGATTGTTAATTTATTAAGAACAGTAGTATAATAATAAACTTGTTGGTGGAAATATACCCCATACAATTACATCTGTGTTTTCAGCTTTAGAAGACTTTGGGAGAATCATGCAGTGATGCATGTCAATATTTTAAATAATACAAATTTTCAGATGATAACCATACAAACCAGTTTCACTAAAAACTATGTCATCTCAGTAGTTTTTCTATAAATGTATTCTTCCATTTGCGCATAAAATAAACATGGTAAAACACTAGTATAGGTATTTTGCCAGCCAAAGGTACACATTGAATACGATTTGAATTCTCAGAAATCAATGGAAATGAGATGCATAAAAACTAGAGGTTCAAGAGTTGATAGTTTGGTAGCATAACATTTGTCATTGTGGTAAGATTATATAAAATCCATGCATCTATTTTGCATTTATTACATTAGTCACCCATCCCACTGCTAAAACAAAATTGTTGCAAATGGGCTTCATCAAATATTATACCTTCTGTTACCCTTGGTCCCAACCTTATAAAAAACTGACTTAACCAATCAATTTGCAATTTTTGCATTATTAAGAACATATTCTCTTCATACCATTGAAAAAAAGCATCTGTATATCATGTTCTCATTCCAGAACATTGCCTCTGGCCAAAGCTTTCTTCTTAACAACATAAAAAGTAAAAAATGTAGAAAACAGCTAGTCCCAGAAAATTCAGTTTAAATGCTCAGCATTCCTTTAACAGAAATTGCAGGTAGAATTTCATCTGTATTAGTCAGGGTTTTAGAATAGCAGGTAGTATGTGGATATAACTGTCAAATTTCTATGAGTAATTTAATTGGTATGGAATAAATTTGGTTATATTTTTGACTGCTTGGTATTTCAGGGTTTTTTTTCCCTCCCATTGTGGAGATGGCCTTGAATCTAAGAACCATTTAGTGTGGCAATTTCCCCCCACTGATGACCTAAGCCCCGTGTCTCCTTCAAGTCTTGCTTTTAAAAACTACAACCTTTTTCTGGTTACATATGGTGAACTGAACACACACAGTTGTATTTTCTTCTCAAAAACTCCCCAAATAAAAGTAAATGAATAAAAAAGACATAAACTGTGGAGGCCCCCCTTTATAGTTTACAGTGTTCGATGTCTCTTCGTATTCATAACCTGGGTAGTCTCCACATATTGTACCAAGGTGGGTCCGTTTGACCAATATTAGGTTATAAAAGAATAAGACTTCTTTCCTCTCCCTTTCTCTCTCTCATCTCTCACTGCAGGGGAAACAAACTATTACATTGTAAGCATCCCAATGGAGAGATCCATATCCACGTTGGGAGAATCTGAACCTTCTGGTCAATAACCAATGAGGAAAGAGGTCTGCCGCCAACCATAGAGTGATTTTGGAATGGATTTTTCAGCCCCATGTGAGCCTTCAGATGGTGGCAGCCCTAGCAGAAAGCTTGATAGCAATCCCATGAGAGCCCCCCACCTATATGTATACCCAGGACTCAGATTCCTGAGCCTCAACACCAAACGTTTCTTGTTTTCAGCAGCTGAGCATAGGGTACTTGGTTACACAGCACAAAAACCCTAATGCATACATCTGCAATGAGAAAGAGATCAGGAGTATAGTCACCAGACAGTTGATAAAGAAATTAAGGAGAATGTGGATGTTTGTGGGAGGGGACACCAATGAAGAGCAACTAACTCATGCCATGGAACTTCATAAGACTCGGGAATTGGTCACAAGATTGCAAAGCGACAGTAGGGCGAGGGAGTAAAAACAGAAGAACTTGAACCTATACAAGTATGTATAAGAAACAGATCCCAGTATATCTGCTCCCTATATATATCTGCTCCCTAAATGAGAGAAAGAAGATCTGTTCTTTGGAGAAATCAAACCAAGAAAGCTTCAGACTGTGGGAACAGCTCTGGTAGATGGTCAATGGGGGGGGGGGTGCTGATCTGAAAACAGGAGGGTTAGATGAAAATTCATGCATCAGCTCAGAAGACTATCAGCCTCCTTCTGACTCTCTGCTCAAGCATATGTTATCTAGGGCTATCTATTTGCAAACAGAGGCAAGAGGCTGTTTGATTCTTTCCAGGAAAATACGCACACACAGAAAAAGAGAAAGAAATGCACAAGACTCTATTGTTTGGAGTCCTCCAACAAAACAGCAAAACCCTACCAGTTACCACAAAATAAAACCCACCAGTTGATAAGACCTTGTCAAACATCGAACTTCTGATCAGCTTTTTGATGTTTCATCCTTAAACATAATGGGTAGTCATTTTTCAGCAGACACTGAAAGAAAGCCTGGATACCTGAAACAGAGAGATAATAACCAGAAGAGGGGAAGTGAGAGTGGGGAGGGATGAAAGAAGTGATGGGGATGAAGGAGGGCACCTGAGATGAGCACTGTGTGATGTACGGAAGTGTTGAATCACTGTATTGTACACCTGAAACTAACATGCACTGTATGTTAACTAACTAGAATTAAAATAAAACCAAAAAAGGAAAAGAAATAACTGGAAAGAACTCAAGGGGGTTAGAATAACACTTTGAAAATGTCACTTATAAACTTAAATTGATAAGAGAATATAAAACACTGAGTCTATATAGAAAAGCAGGATGTAAGAGAGAAAAACAAAGAGGTTTTGTAACTAAAAAGATGAAAGCTACACTTTTTAAAAAATACATGGCTGTATGGGGAGATAATTTTGAGTCAAGCGTCAGATAGTAGAACAAAAATTAAAAATGATCAGCAATAACAGAGGAAAAATAAGGAAATTAGAGAGTGGTTACATGAGGTCCACCATCTAGCTAATGGGTCTTATGAAAAAAAAAAAGAAAGAAAGAAAAAGAGCAATTTCAGGGAAGTAAATTATCAAAGATACATTACCAAAAATGTTTGCTAGGACCGAACCTGAAATTTTATATTAAAAGTGACCATCATGTGACAAGCACAAAATGAGGCAAAAGGTACAATAAAAAGTCAATGTGGTTGACAAATCCTTTCAAAAGGAAATTCAGATAAAGGGTTCATTGATACCTGATAATGTTTTTATTTTTTTTTCGAAATGGTAAACCTTCTATTTATAGTAAATTACCTACTTCCTTACATAATTATGTTTAATTATTATTTATATTTTCATTTTGTTGTAAATCATTTTCCTGACTTAGTCAACATGCCACTTTTCTTTAAAACTTAAGTAGCCACTATTTGTTTTATTTCGTTTTGCTTCTGGTTTTGCCACCCATGTGTTGAGCACAACTGTTCAGGGTCTAGCCCTATTTACTTAGGTCCAGTTTTTCATCAGCCAAGTGGTAAAAGTTATTTTCATATTGGGGAAAATCTTGGAATATACAACATTTGATGCAAAACATCCCTTCCCATGCATTTATTTATGTATTTTTTTCTTCCCTAAAGTAGAGTACATGCCTAATTGCCTTCTCCCATGTATTAATTTAATGAAATGCCTCTTTACAAGAATTGCTTGCTAATGATAGGATTCGAGTTGTGGCAGGCAATATTTAGGGTATTTATTTTTAAATAGGGACGATATGTGTATTTATGGGCAAATGGTCCCATTTCCCTTGGAGAGTCATAGACATTTTTTGAAGCTTATTTTCTTATAAGTATAAACTTCTTCCTGGGTATAGAACCATTAAAAGTGAATCTAATTTCAACTCATATTTAACATACCAAATATTTGCATTCATAGTAACCTATTTTTTACCAAAGATTGGTAGTCAGTGTGGTTGGAATTCTCTAAGCTGTGAATGAGGTGGAGGGGGAAAATGTATACATATATGTGTGTGTGTGTGTGTGTGTGCGTGTGTGTGTGTGTGTGTGTATTTACTTATTTACATATGTAACTTTTGATGTGTTTATACGAAAAAGTTTAATAATTTAAAAAGCCAGCATAGTCATTTATACTTTTTAAAAATAGTATAAAGACCAGTGACAGTGACAAAGTGTCTGTTTCTGCCTTGCCTCAAAAGAAAGCATAATTAATCTTTCAGAAGACATTTATTAACCCAGATGATGATTTCACAATGTGGATTCCACCTGATGTACTTTTCAGTTAATATGTTTAATTCTGACCTTGGAGACACTACCTCATAAGAGGTAGACCAACAGCATGAAAATGACAAAAGAGTCTCTGAATATTTTTACTGGGGATGACCGCCATGGGCAGGGTAAAGCCATAATGGTAAGGTCAGTGGTGAGACACTGACTTGGCCAACCTTCACCAACTTAACCAAGCGTGAAAGCAGGTCTGCAGCCAAGTCTGTCGTGGTGGGCAAAGGAAATTTGGAGAAGGCTTCACTCCACTGTTGGCTTTGACTGAGCAACAGTTGGTTAGTGCATTGTGTTTATGAGAATAAGACCATGGGCATAATCCCAGACCCATCCAGTGAACATCATTTATTTCCATGACCACCAACTGCACCATGAGCCCTGCCAACAATATTAGAAATGCTCACATTTGGTTACCAGGACAGTTGGGCAAGAAGCAGCTCAGTATAACTACACTCAATGCTGTGGATAAAGAGCCTTAAATGACATGGTCAACATGATCGTATTTGCATTTATCTACTTATTTTCATTTTTCCACATATACTAGAATTAATCATTTTAACTAGAACGTGGATGAGAATGGCATATAAATGGACAAGGCAACATGAGAGGTCAATAAATTGATTTTACCACAGGGACTCAGGGGGAGGTTCCTGGAATTTAGCAGATGAAATCCCCACATTCTTCCTGTCTAGCTTTTCTAGTTAATATATAGCTGAGCTAGGGTGTGTGGGAGGATCTATGTTATCTAGTTAGGGTCAACATCTCCACAATCATCATGATTTTCAGAAGAGAAACAGTATGAGTTATGAGAGTATATACTCCAAATATTTCTTTTATTCTATTTCCCTGATATTTAAACCATAAAATAAAGGTAACTGGGGGAGCTTGATATTAGGCTCATTTCTCTTTTTTTTAAATTTAAATTCAATTAGCCAATCATTAGTTTCAGATGTAGTGTTCAATGGTTTATCAGTTGAATATAACATCCAGGGCTCATCACATCACGTGCCCTCCTTAATGCCCACCACTCAGTTACCCCATTCCCCCACCCACCTCTCCTCCGGCAGCCCTCAGTTTATTTCCTCTAGTTAAGAGTCTCTCATGGTTTTTCTCCATCTTTGATGACTTCCCATTCAGTTTTCCCTCCCTTCCCCTATGATCCTCTGTGCTATTTCCTATATTCCACATATGAGTGAAACCATATGATAATTGTCTTTCTTTGATTGACTTATTTCACCCAGCATAATACCCTCCAGTTCCATCCATGTTGATGCAAATGGTAAATATTCATCCTTTCTGATGGCTAAGTAATATTCCATTGTGTATATATATCCCATCTTCTTTATTCATTCATCTGTTGATGAACATTTCAACTCCTTCCACAGTTTGGCTATCGTGGACATTGCTGCTATGAACATTGAGGCTCCTTTGCAATCCCATTATAAAATAGCAACTTGCAAGCTATGAAATTATTTTAGGAGTCATGTGGAGGCGCATGTGAGTTGGGGACAAAAGCTGTTCTCCACTGATCCATGGTGGTGGTGGAGGTGTCGTACTGAGGGTGTAGCTGCCATGGTGATTAGAGATGACAGTGGAAATGAGGGTGGTGGGGGTGTTGGTGCTAGAGTGGGTGGTGGAGGTGACAATGGAGGTGAGGATGAGAGGATTTGGAGACATATGTAAAGAAGAGGCGGAGGTGGCGAGTCCAGGGGTGGCGTGGATGTCAATGGTCTCCTTAGTTCCAGTCATGTGACAATAGAGTCAGTAGTCTCCCCCAACTTTTATTTACCTGGTATTCCAGACTTGGGACCATAAACCCTCTCAATCCTTCTCTCTCCTCCTTCTCTGACCCCCTGAAAAACTTGTCTGCCTCATTCATTTTGAAACAAGAATATACTTCTTTGTATTAGTAATTATCTATCACACGTATTTTTATCACGCTGTGTAGATTCTAATTTCCTAGAAACTGGTGTCACATTTTTAATATTTAAATAATGTTTTAAATATTTAAACATTGTTTTTACTAGAGAGGAGGTGGGAGGAGCATCCTAAATATGATATTAAGGGCACTGTATGTCATTGAAAATTCTGTTATTATAACAACCAGTGGTGGTCATAGGATCTGTAGATGCTCTGGGAGAAAAAGCCTGAGCAATAAATAAGATTGAGTTCACAGCAAGCAAACAAATAAAATGATAATTGGAAAAAACACAAACCTGAAAGCCCTCCCAGTTCCCCTGTGTCTTGTCATGACTTCTCCATGACTAGACTGCTGGGTTAAGGCATTGCATCCTTATGTCTTCTCAGTAGTGAGAATGTCCTTCAGACAAAGCCAGCCGGAAACACAGCGGTAGTTCCACAAGTTGGGTTTATTAGAGGAAGGGAGAAGACAAAGCATGGGAACCATGGGGGTGTTTCAGAAAAAGGGTGTTGAAAGAACCTATTACAGGATTTAGTTGGGTGATTCAGAGAAGGGCGAAGAAAGCAAAACCTTCCAGAAGGCAGGACAACTCCATGTGATTATTTCAACAAATCTACCTATAAAGTGGGGAGACAAGAACGAAAATAAAGCCCCGATTGGTGAGGCATTGTTCTATCATTTTAGCCAAGAGAGGGTGGTGTTTGGTATTTTGTGGGTATTTTGTGGGTGGCACTGTGAATTTTTAAAAATCTGTACTGAAGCAAAAATATGAGGTGTGATGTGGCCTTGTTTTGTCTCTTTTGTCAGGGCCTCAGGGTGCCCTGGCGTAAGTCTGATATTCTGTGAGATCGTGAGGTTCAGTAGAATGGCGTGTCCTGGCTATGCGTGCCAGGCCAGCTTCTGAAGGTCAAGAAAGTTGTTCCTTTTCTTTCTTTCTCTATGATACACTGGGATTCAGTAGTGGTTTATATTTCTGCACACAAGAAAAAGTTATTTATTGTTATCGTGAAGTGATTCTTCATCCATCTTCGTTTCAAAGTACTATTTCTGACTCTAGCGATGATAGTGATGGTAATTGAAGGGCAATAATACTAAAAATACCAATAAAAGAAAGGAGAGGGTTTGAGATCAAAGCTGAGGAGAGGGTAAGGCGAGCACCTCAGGGAGTGCTGACCAAGCCCCAGGAGTGGCCTTATCTTCCCTCATATGCAGGCACGAGACCATTTGAGGTACCCTGTGGTGACATTACCTGTATTCTCAGCTCAGAGCTCCCCAGAGCCGTAGGTGAAGTAATTTGAGGGGGATAGCACCCTACAATAAGCGAGTGTCTTTAGTTGGAGTCCCCAAAAGCAAAGGATTCACATAAAAGTATTTTTTTCATTGAGGTATGATTAACATATAACACTATACTAGTTTTGGGGTTTTTTGTTGTTGTTGTTGTTGTTGTTGTCATCGTTTTTAAGGAGAATTCCCCAGGAAACACCAGTAGAGAACTAAGGAAGGGAGATGGGGAAGGAAAGGAGGCTAAGAGTCAGGTGTTCAGTGAAGTCCCACGAAGAGACCCACCAATAAACAAGTAAGGAAGGGAGGGAGAGAGTAAATAAATAAACAAAATTCAAGATCATAAAAAAAAGAGGTGTCAGGAGGACAAGAGGGTCCATGAAATCCTAAGTAAGGAGGCTCTCCTTGTGCACAGTTAGTAGATGTCCATGTTCAGTGGCTCTCGAATGTCGACAGCCCCAGAAACACCTGGAAGGCTTATTCAACTGTAGTTTCTCATTCAGTAGGTGTGGGGTGGGACTCAAGACTCTTTATTATCTTTAGCATGTCCCCAAGCAAAGCTGCTGCTCCAAGGGCACCACACTTCGTAAAAGGCTGACAGAGCCCGAGGACCATCCTTTGGCCAAGAGACGCAGATGCTGGCTTCTGGGAGAGCAGCAATGGTTGTTGGCACAGATGCAAACCGCGCGGCAGGCCCGGGGTGTGCATAGAACTCTCCAGCATCTGCTCCCGTCCGGACCCAGGTCTGTCTGAGTCCAGATCAGGTATTGTCAGCATTTGTGGCATATCCCTTCTTGGCTGCATGTTCCGGGAAGCCACATAATAAACAAACTGGAGGCTTTTCAGTGTTCACTGGAGGTGGGCAGCCTGGGATGGGCAGGGCGGCAGGTCGCAGAGCTCATTTACATGATTCGTTTGAGGTATGCATTAAGTAAAATAAAAAAAAAACACATTATCTCTATGGCTCTTTGGCTGGTACTTTGTGTTTTGCTTTGTGTTAAAACCCTAGGACCGTAACTGCACATTTTCACTCTAACCAACTAGTTTTAGCTGCGAAACGTCAAAAGTACTACAGGCCACTGTGGCATTCGCTGTGCTGTGGGTCTCACGATTTAGCTTTAATTTCACATAATCTTTTTTATTCAGTCAAGGTGACTAATTTTTAAAATAGCTAACCAGACTTGATTTCCCATTTATGACTTTGTAAGATGTATCCTATCAATAAATTCACAAGTCAGAGAAGATGAGTCTATGAATAACTCGTTCTACATTTTGGGCTTAGGGAATAGGACCAGGACCATAAAATCTCCATTTGTCCCGTCCAGGTTTAAGCCAACAAGAGGGTTCCTTGTCACCCTGGGCAGAAGCACAGGTAAGCAGGAATGTTCTGGAAAGAGTTTAAGACGAAAGTGGATGCCAGTGCAAAGTTTATCTATGTTACCCTTTTTTCCTATGGGCAGTGAGAATAATTCTTGTTCTATGCTTGACTCAGACAGTACAAGGGCTTTCCATATGTTTACACACAAATCTTCACTGCACCTAGTGAGGTAAATACATGAGGGTTTGGCAGAAGCGAAGCCTGTTCCATGCATTTTTCATGAGAGAAATTTCAATAAAGTGAAATAACTCGGTGTCCCAAACACTATGCCAGCAAATGACAAGGAAGGCTGTTTACATTTGGATTGTGCAACCAGAACAGCTTGGGTTTCCTACATTCCAAGGCTTCAAGCCAGCCCTTTCAGTTAATCCATTAAAAAAAAAAAGTTCAATTAAAAAAAAAAAAACCTGTTTCAGGAACTACCTGGAAAATACATATCATTAGAAAATTGTATTTAAATGGGATTCCTTGAAAAACAATTACCATCATACATAAAATTTCAGTTTATACATGCAAAGTTAGTTGGGACTTTGAGCCAAATCATGTCAATTATTTATTATGTCTCGAACACCGGAACCATCCATATAGTTGAAGCAAATTTTTTTGTTCTTGAATTTTCTGAACAACGTCTGTTCCTGCATACTTACTGAACGCTCGTGTATCATCCCGTAAACCTCCAAATGTGCTGAGTAGGCATGGTAAACATTTAAATATAATTGGAAATAGAAGAGAGAAGAGAATTGTACAATATCTTCCAATGTCAGCTACTAATCTTCTGAAAAGAGTGGTGATTCTCAAAACATGGCCCCAGTCAGCAATATCCACACCCCCTGAGAGCTGTTAGAATGCAAGTGCTAGGGGTCCTGCCCCAGACCCACTAAAGCTGCAACTCCAGGTTTGGGGTCCAGTACTGTGTGCCTCTAACGAGGCTTCCAAGCGGTTTTAGGACATGCCAAAGTTGGAGAACCAGAGACTTGGCAGCTAATACAAAATGGCTAAATAACAATAGAACTAACAATAGTGTATAACACAGTATGACACCACAGTAGAGATCAGTTTATTTTTGTTTTGTTTTTTGTGAAGTGTATGCAAAAATAGAAAAGAAAGGAGGGAGAGAGAGAGAGAGTTGGAGAGAGAGAGAGAGAGAGAAGGTAAAATGTTAACAGTGCATTACTGGGGATTTATTTTTGCTGCACGCTCTTCGGCATTTTCCAAGATTTATCATTGAATAGGTATTAGTTTTGAGATCAGAACTATGTTATCGAAGAGAATAACTATGTTATGGAAGAGAAAAACAACATATCCTTATATTATCGTGGTGCATTTAGAAACTGTGCCCATATCCATTGTGGCAATGTACAAAGTGAAAATCATCCCCCATGCAGCAGATGGACAGGAGTGGCTCTGCTCTCTTCATAAAGTAGGAAAAACTGTCAGCACAGAGCTTATAACCACATTGTCACCTGCGCTATGGTAGGTGCTTTTAACTGCTGGAACACAGCTGACTGAAATGTGGGGAATCCCTGGCTGAAAGGTCCCTCTGCTGTAGGACCTTCTTGATAGGACCCACATCTCCTTTGTGTTGGTTGCAAATGTGGGCATTCATGGCTTCTTTGTTATACCATTTGATCATTGAAACTGTCTTTTTTTTTTTTTTTGATGACTGAGATGGTGAATGCTTACTTTTGGGGAACTATCTGAAGCCACTCTTGGAGAGTGAAAGAGAAAGAAGCCAAATGGGACTTTCTGAAAGTCTGACCTGGTTTTACCCTGTAATTGCCAAGCAATTTAGCAGCAAATTCTGTCCTCCAAAGCATATGTATGAGCTTCCTGTTGCTGCTATAACGAGTAAAGACCATAAATTGAGTGGCTTACAACAACACAAACTTATTCTCTGACATTTCGGGAGGTCAAAAGTCCTCAAATCAGGAAGTTGGTAAGGCTGCATTCCTTTTGGAGGTTCCAGGGGAAAATCCGTTTCCTTGTCTTTTCTAGCTTCCAGAGGCTACCTCCAGTCTTTTGGTTTATGGCCTCTTTCAGACATTCTGACTGCTGTCTCCATCATCATGTCTCCTTCTTTGACTGAGACTCTCTTGCCTCCCTTCCAAGGATTCCTGTGATTACACGGCTCCCACCCAGATAATCCAGGAGAGCCTCCCCATCCCATTTTCCTTAATCACATGTGTGAAATCCCTTTTACCATGGAAGGTAACATATTCCCAGGCTCCAGGGGCAGGAGGAGGCATTATTCTGCCTATCATACAAAGGGAGAAAGTTTTCAATATTGACCTATATTATTCTTTATCCACATAGCTCCATTTGCAAAAGATGGAGAGACAGAATTCAAGAGTCATGTAAATACTCATCCTTGACAATGACAGGGTCCACACAATGTGCTAATGAGGAAAACCAAGCTTACGTGGCAAGATTAAGTTGAATTTCCAATCCACTGTGTTTAAAGAAAAAAAAACACACTTCTGTTTTATTTAAAAAGTTATGCATTGTGATTGAACATAACATTAAAAACACAGATAAAAGGAAGACAAAACAAAGAAATTGACAGTCTCTTGGATTTATATATGTATTCTTTTCTATTTTAACAAAATTGGACCACAATACACAGCCTGTTTTGCAACTCCTATTTTATTACTCCCTTGTGAAATCTTTTTTGATGGCATTATTCATTTACTAAGTTCCGCAAAATCATAAATTATTGCTTGATTTCTCTAATGTTCTGAGAGACGTAGAGTTACCTTTAATCTTTTAATTTCATAAACAATTTTACGTTGAACGTTCTAGCAGGTCAGTGTCTGTGTGTGCGACCATGGTTATTTCCACATGGCTGGATATTTTGAAATACTTGCCTCCATAACTGACAATGCCAGGGCCCTAAGGTCACACAAAGGCAACAATATAAATACAATGTTTGGGGCCATTCCACTTGTTTTTGAAAGACTTCTCCATTACTTCTTTGGAGACAGAAAGCTCGGAGTCAAGTGTGTTAGGTATAGAACAGAATATCTAGACTTCATTTAAAGAAATGGTAAATAAGCATATTTGGGATCTAGGTCATTAAACAACCTTCATTTAAAATGTATGGCATGTAATTCCACCTCTGCAGAGAGAGACTTACCGTGCCATGGGCAGAGACAGCTCTCAGTGGGGAATGTAATCGGACAGGAAAAGGTGGACAAATCCGGGGCAGTAACTGGAGTACCAGCAAAAAAAGTGGGCTGGCTGAAGACCAAATGCAACTTTGTTAAAAGAAAATATCTGCAGGGTGATTTTTTTCAAAATCAGAGTAGATGCTCATCACTGTAGTCCAATCACGAGATGCTCCTAGTGCCCTGATGATTTTACATACGTGGAAGAAAGAACATGTTTTCTTTGACACTGGAGCTTGTTATCAAATGCTGAGACCTTAGAAATCCTGTGGATGACATCTGTTGAAAAGTTTCGCTATACTAGTAACAGCTAATTGTATCCAGCGATCGCTGCATTGCAGATACGATGTTCAATGCTTGTATACAATATTACAAGTAGTCCTCACAGCATTTTAAAAAAGGAGATATGCGCATTCTACAAACGTAAAACTGAGGCTGGAAAATTTAATAAAGATTTAGAACTATGATCATTATCATAGAGTTAAGAACTGTTGGCTTGGGTCTGAATAACGGCGAAATCTATCATCTCAACATGCTCATTTGGCTTCAAGAAAATAAAAGGGGGAAGTGCTCAGAAGGGAGGATTTCAAAATTAATGATGAAGTAATTTTTTGAAAATGTGTAAGTAATGACAATATACTCATGATATAAGATTAAAGGAAACAAGCCAATGTCTGCATTTTTATATAATGTGAAATCAAATTTTAAATCGAGATGAAATTTTGCAAAAGATAACTTCACATGTATGTGTATATATATATAGATAGATAGATAGATAGTCCTAAATTTATTATAAAATAAAGCCTTAAATTAGTTAATTTTAACTCATCACCCTATTTGTATCTTCTATAATGAAGATGATAGTATATTTTATAAATTGCTTTTATGACAGAATGTATAACCATTTATTATTAAAAAGAAAAAGAAAACAGAAAGGAGGGGCCCACTCAAAGCTTTCTTGGATCTTCCATAATATAAGATACACAAAAGAGAGTGATATTTTGTTCTTATCAATATTACAGGTATGGTGCTAGACAAAAATGCTTTCTGTGCTATATTTAATTTGTGAGACCAATAAAATTTACAGTTATAAGGAAAACTGTGACAAATCAGTCCAGGATACACATTTTCTCCTGAAAAATATAGTAAATATGCACATGCAAGAACGAAACAACCCGACACTGAAGTCTTATTGCAGAAGTCAGACAAGGCTTTCGGATCCTGCTACCAGCGATTTAAATTACCGAATATTTCACAATAGTAAACAGATATCAAGACCTGATTCTTTCCACTTTAATCATTATACATACTGCAATTGCCAATGACTGAAAATATGTTAATTTCAATCAAACCATAACAGACCGTGGGATCTAGAAAATGTCTGGGGTGACTAGAAATAGCACGATTATTTGCAGTCCTAGGCTTTCCTTGAGATGTAGACTGCCTTTGAACATTATATTGGTCTCAGCTTGGGGACCGAAAATCACTTGTAATGAATTCAATTCAATTTCTTTAATCTGTGAACTCATAGAGTTAATGCAGGTGAGGTTATTTGTTTTCAATGAGCCATTTAATATAATGAAGGAGGGTTTTTGTAATCCCTAATTAATTCTTGCCCTCAGCCCACCAATTGATTAATAACCCATGGGAGTGAACAGTCAGCCACCTCCCCTTCCAAATAATTGCTACTCTAGTAGGAATGTCACATTCAAAATCACCATCATTAAAATCATAACAAATCTGAGTAAATGATGGTGTCATTAATGAGTCAAACAACTTTCAATTCTTATTGATTAATTGGTGAAATGTATATCATAAGCGCTGCAAATCTACCTTAAATAAATGTAGGCGTGGAGAAGGGAGCTGTGGTTTTTATTGAGACTCCTTCAACTATCCAAACAAGTGTTTCTTTTTTTAGTGAGCAGAATATAATATAGGACTGTGCAAGATGACTGGCTGCTATGTTTAACTCAGACAAATGCATAACAAATCACTATTCTGTAGTGCGAAGGCACACCTCATAGACTCCTGTTTCTTTCTTTCCTTTTTTTTTTTTTTTTTCTTTCCTTGGGGCCTGGATATAAGACCACAGCCATCTAAATAATCCTCCAGAAATAAACCAATGAAATTGTGAGTCTGACAACAGACACAGTATTATACCTGCAGCTGGTAAATGTTTCCATAGTCCAACCACCTTTCCAGTAAAAATTTTATCCCGGGGGAAAGTCAGCAACTAAGGTTTTAACTACTTTTCTGCAATAGAAAAGTTTGGAGCAATTGAGACTTCGTAAATTTCATTATTTATGGCCTTTATTTTTCTTAGAGAATTACCCACCCATCAAGTATATTGTGAAAATACTACTACTGTATTACTCTAGTCCCACATAAATAATTTCTTTTAAAAAATTTGGGTGATTAAACTATGAGACTACCTCATAAGAAAGTACATAATTCCAAAACCATTTTCTTGTTTTCTGTATTACTTGGTATGTTCATAATTGTTGAATGAGCATTTCAATTACATGAATATCGGGAGACTAAAAATGTTCGTAAATGTTTTGGCCAATTACCTAGACTATGACCCTCCACTGACTGGCCTGCTCTGTTTTGGTGGGGTTCATTAAAGTTAGGATGCTTGACTCTTGCGTCCTACCTGTTCTCTCCATAGAAATCGTATTTATGTCTGCACACCCTTTGAACTCATGAACATATTTCTAATAGATACTGGGCTAATACAGGGGTATGACCTAGTGAATTTAGTCTCTGCTACCACGTGATCTACCATGGTGTTGGAAAGAAAGGACATTTCCAACAAATAGTAACTCCTAGAACTTTGGTGAGAAGATAGTCCCAATCATTAAAAGAAAATTTGCATTACTTATCAAAACTTTCAATATGTGAACCCTTTTACCTAACATTCTAGTTCCAGGAATCCATCTGTATATATTTTTGTATGGCAAAGATAATGTGTTTATTGATGCTCGCCACAATATTAACAACATTATTTGAAATAACAAAGAAGAGCAATATATGAAAGGATTAACAAAAGGAAAACATTTGTAATTTTTTTCTTGTCCTGAATTCTTCCAAGAAACACAGCCTTGGAGATGGCTTGCCTGTAGGTTTATTTGGGAAATTGATCCCAATCAATGAGAGTGGAAACACAGGAGTAATGTGATAGAAAGGGAGGGGAGATACCAATCGTAAAGCATGTTATTGATCCTGCATTTCCAGATGGCAATAATTTGCCTTTGAGTATCAATCTTGCTTGCAGACCTTGGGAAGAAATGTGTAGAGTTTACCTTGCTATTATTTTCTGAGGGTTGGAATCTGATATTTGTTGCCTCCAGAATTCACGAGTTTCTCTACGGAGTCCCAGCTTCCTTGCACCTTCACATTTTTCTCATCGTAAGAATTTCTGAGCAATTGCCACAGTTATCCCAAATGGTGGCAGAGAAATCAAAGACCAGAAAGGGAAGGTCATGCGGTGTGGCTGAGCCAACGGGATGTCAGATTCAGCCTGTGAACCACAAGGACAGATGAAACACTGTATCAGCTACATCCCAGAAATTATATATGGCCATTCTCATTAAGGAGGGCACGTGATGTGATGAGCATTTGGTGTTCTACGAGACTGATGAATTACTGAATGCTACACATGAAACTGATGATGAACTCTATCATCATCAGTTGGCTAATTGAATTTAAATTTAAAAAAATGTATTGGCCTTTTGATTTCATCTTTGACCCTTCAGTTCTTTAGACGTGTATTATTTAATTTCCAAACACTTGGGATTTCCTAGATATCTTTCCATTGTCAACGTTTAGTTTAATTGTGCTGTGGATGGAAAATAAGTTTCACATGATTTTAACACTTAGTTTGCTTAGTGGCCAAAAATATGGCCTGTCCTGGTGAATTTTCCATGCACACTTGAATGTGTATTCTGTGTATTGGGTGGCATGGTCTCTAGGTGTCAATGAGGTCAAGTTGGCTGATGGTGCTATTCAGGACCTCTATGTCTTAATAGGTCATCTGACTAATTTGTTACTAAATCCTGAAAGAGAATGCTAAAGTTTCCAACATAATCGTGGATATATCTCTTTCTCCCGTTCTATCAGTTTTTGCGTCATATATTTTGAAAAACTGTTTTGAGAAATATACACGTTTAAATTACGCCCTTGGTGAATAAACATCTTTGCCATTTTGTAATGTTCCCTTATTATTTCTGGTAATGTTCCTTTTATGAAATCTAATTTATCTGATATGAGTAGCCATTCCAGCTTTGTTTTGATTATAACGTGATTCCTTTTACTTTAGGCAATCCATGATTTATACTTACAGTGGATTTCTCATGAGCAATGTAGAGTTGGGTCTTACTTTTTTATCCACTTCGATAATCTCTGCCTTTTAATTCATAATTTTTGAATAATTCTCAGTTGTTATCTCTTCAAATTCTGCCTTCTCTCTCTTCTGGCTCTTTACATGCACGTGTGTTCGGCCATCTAATTATGTCCCACAGTTCTTGAATGACCTACATAGCTTTTCCCTCTTTTTACATTTTGTGTTTCTGTTTGTTTAGTTTCTATTTACCCATCTTTAGGTTCACTAATTCTTTCCCTGGAGGTGTCAGGTTGGTTATAAAGGAATGTACAGCTATGACAATTCAGTAAATAAAACATGTCCTCAATGCTTTAAGGCAAAACAAGGCTTGGGTATCTTCCCTGCTCACTTTTGTTAAGATCCCAGAAGTATGGAATTACTAACACAATCTTTCTAAGCATCTGGAAGTGTCCATGCAAATACAAATTACTTTACACCCAAAGATACTTTGTTGAATTGTTAAGGGTATTTGCCAATAAATATTTTAAGCTTTGGTGTTAAGATTTACTTTGTTTTTGTTATGTGAACACAGTCCTTGTTTGATATGTCTTAAATAAGAGCTACCCACATCCTTATAAATGTTGATATGGCATAAATGAGAGGCAGCTGAAGACTTTTCAGACTGCTTCTGTGAGGCTGAGCCATTAGTATGGATACATGAAAAGGAAAGTATTAAAAACACTGCCCCAGAGGCTAATTTTTTTCACATGCCTTGGTTGTATTCTAACTTTCTTCCTACCTCTACCTTCACCCATTTCATAGTTACATATCTGTTGATGTTATTCCTTTTTGACATTCTTTCTTTTAATGAATTAAATGTCACCAGTCTGATGGCTATTATTTTGGGGTAAACTAAAAACACGCCTATTATGAACACACTTGATTTATTATAGCCCACAAAATAATTATGACAAAAGATGGCCTTCATTACCATAATCCTCACCTTTAGCAGCTTCAAATACCTTTTGAAAAAAAAAAAACTAGGAGTAAATAAATAATGAAGTAATCTTCCTTTGGGTTTTGAAAAAAGATAGGCTTTCATTAAGTTCACATTTCACACTTTCTCATGTTTCTTCTTATACCTGTTTACATGTTTGTGAGATGGCAGGCTAGGGCTTTGGGGTAGAATATTTAGCTATGGAAAATTTTTCTCTGTGCAAATCCATATGACCTAGTTAATATAATTATTGAGCTAAACCTGAGTACTTACTCTAGGAAATTCAAGGCTTTCCTAGGAATTCCATTTGCAAGCATGTTTCTGCATCTTGTGGACATACAAGACAGAATTTAGAAGTGTCACCAAACCTATTAAATAACCCAGTTTAGACACATCAATACTTTGAAACCTATGTGTTCTGAGCCAAATAGATGTATGTGTGGACTTCGAGCTACGTTGACAACTTGTGAGATTTAAGAATTCGATCTAGGTAGAAAGATGTGAATGGACTTTCTTAAGTTATTTCAGAAGAGACGGTGAAAATTATTCTAAGGGGATCATTTTTATGATACTAATATACCATCCTGATGGCACTGGAGTTAGTGTAAGGACACTCAAATTGTTTTTTTATAAACTGAGAGGATAAAGGCTGCACACAAAAATAAAATATTTAGGATATAGTGATGTGGCTTTGCAACACCTGATTGCCAAGTTTTAGGAAAAGCGTGGTATCGGACACAGAGCTTGGGGTTAAGGATAGCCTCCTACCTGGGGACCACTTGCATTTGAAGCTTTACAACATGGTATTCTTCTTTTATTCCAGTTATCTATTTTTGAGGAGCAAGTAACTCCAAATGTTAGTGGCTGAAAACGATAATCATTTATTTGTACATGTGCTGGGAGAGAGAGGACTCTGGCATCTCTCTCTTTTTTATAAGGACATCAGTCCTAATGAACCGACCTTCAGAACCCAATGAGCCTAAATCTAATTACCTCTCAAATGCTCCATTTCCACATGCCATCACATGGGGATTAGTGCTTCAGCGTGAATTTTGGGGTGACACAAGTTGGTCTATAAGAGATATTGATCTGTTATTTTTTTATGATTATCTTTGTTTGGCTTAAGTATCAGGCTAGCTGCCGGGCTCATAAAATGTGGTGAAGTCTCATAAAGTGTGAGGTATGGTCTCCCTTTATTTATTTTCATGTATAATATGTATTATTTTTTCTTTTTTTTTAAGATTTTATTTATTTATTTGAGAGAAAGAGCGAGAAAACAAGCAGGGGGGAGGGGCAGAAGGAGAGGGAGAAGCTGACTTCCCGCTGAGTGGGGACCTAGATACAGGACTTGATCCTGGGACCCTGGGATCATGACCTAAGCTGAAGGCAAACACTTAACCGACTGAGCCACCCAGGTGCCCTATATTATTTCTTTCTTACAGGTTCTGTAGAATTTACCAATGAACACATCTATGCCTTTCTCTCCCTCTCACTATGTATATGATTTTTGAATGTTTTAAACTACAAATTCCATTTGTCCTTTTCTGAAATTTGACCTTAGTTTTGGGCAATTCTAATTCAGTAGTCAGAGTTTTATGTTTCTGAGTTTCAACTGAGACCGGTTCCCAAAATCCTCTTGCTTCCCAGCCGCACCCTCCATCTCTCACCCTAAGTAGACCCTATGAAAATTGATATTTGCAAACTCTGTATAAGACTCAATGTAATTCATTGATCAGGGCCGTCTATATGACAGCCCAAACAATACACCTACACAGCGGGAAGGAGTGACTGTGGTATTTGGATGACAAGGGTTTCTCTCCACCACTTCCATCAGAAACAGGCATCAGGGACTCTTCCTGGGACTTTGCCCCACATTTGATGAGCAGAATACACTTAATGACATCATCATTTGCTAGATCCCTGAGAGATTTACTCAAAGGAGGCTCGGAGAAAGAGAATGGGGAATTTTCAGGAAACTAATTAGCTTTAAAAAC
>CM052891.1:7986687-8082228 GCA_028534135.1 Potos flavus | reverse complement strand
TAGGTATAAATGGATGCACTTTTCCCTAACACTTTGCATTCCGAGGCTTCAAAATGCCTGAATAAAATGTAGTCTTTCTTTCTAAAGAAATTGATTTATATGGATGCCGTTTTACAACACCCTATAGCATTCATAAAGTAAAATATGTTCTAAATCTTGCAGCTCTAACTGTGTGATCCCTCCTGCCGTTATTTTAGTCTACAGAAATTAGACTGGTAATTAAGTATTTGAGTCCACAGTTATGAGACACGTACTTTCGTACTTGATTCTGTATACATGTTTAAAGCGGTCTTTGGTTTTGTCTTTTGAAGATATATTTAAAAGGCTGGCATTTAGATACTTCTAGACCACATGAACATACATAGATAACAAATATATTCTTTAATTGAATAGTTTTTATTTCTTTCGTCTTTATTATTCCCAATAACTAGCTTAGCCGTTTTTCTGCTTTTCCTTCCCTGAATAGATGTGGAATTTTTGCCTTATAAGATATGGTCATTCTGGTAACGTTCTGGGATGATGTAGAGAATAGGAAGGCATTCGAGTGTAGCTCTTAAGTTATTTGAACACATAAAGACAACAATTTAATCACTTTGAAGTAGATTTTGGAGTATTCTTCATTCAAAGGCTTTCTTCATAATTGGAAACTTCATGGTCAGTGGGGAGTGAAAATATGAAATAAAGAAGGAAAAAAACAAGCAGCCAAACTATTTAGTTAAACATCAGATTGGTCCTATTTTACACACTTTAATTGAAGATTCTTGTTGTTATAGTTAATAAATATGTTATTTTTATCTGTTTTAAATGGTAATTGAATGGCCATTTTCATTTTGAGAAAGCAACACATTAAAATCTTGAGTAAAATTTAAGCGGAAATAAGCAGACATAATTTTATCTTTCCCAGGAGTATTCTATGGACTGCATCAACTCCCGGAGAGTGTGAATACCTATAATATACACAAAAAATTATGGATAATCAAAAGGTAATATCATAATGTAGCAGACACTTATAGGGCTGAGTCTTCAAATCCCCTTTTCTCTCTTCCTTGGTAATTTGAATTTGGTTTCCAGGGCGCCTGGACGGCTCAGTCGGTGAAGCGTCTGCCTTCAGCTCAGGTCATGATCTCACGGTCCTGGGATCGAGCCCCGCATCAGGCTCCCTGCTCAGTGGGGAGTCTGCTTCCCCCTCTGCCCCTCCCCCTCGCTCATGCTCTCTCTCTGTTTCTTTCTCTCGAAATAAATAAATAAAATTTATTTGCATTTGGTTTCCACCCCTCAGACACAAAAAGTAATATAGGCAGCTGAGTCTGAGGAAAAGAACGTTCTACTGGGAGAAAGCAGACTGGTTCCCAGCCCTAAGTGTGCCCCAGATTGTGTGAGCTGAAGGGAAGCCACCTCCCCTCAGGACCTCAGGCATCTTATCCCAGCATTACTCACTGACTCTTTTTTTTTAATGAGAATGTATTGAGTGCAAACTATGTGCTAGACACCTGTGATGACCCAAAGTTTATGGAGATAAACAACAACAAAAGTCATAATTACACAGTTTATAAGAGACACAGGCTAGAATTTGATCCCCACCTTCTGACTCTAAAGCTTTTCAACACTCACGTATGATACTCTTATGAACTGATAGTAATTTAAAGCCCCATATTTTACACATTATATCTGGCTTTTTATACATAGCGGAACAGCGTATTGTCCCAATAATTATTCAAATGTAAGTAGATATCTCAGTACCATATTTATACAGAGAAATATAAATTATACAGACCCACATGCCCTTTAAAATATGCTTTCACTTTAAAATTACATTTGGGGGTTGCCTTGTGAAAATAAAATGGCTGTTGATTTATGGGTCTTAATAAGGGTCCGATCCTTTCTTATAATAGAAGTGTTATTTATGTTGTTCCCGTTAAGACAGGAAAGTTTCTCCATGGGGGAGGAAGCCATTGATTTCCCTTTGGGGGTCCTAAAAGTGATTTTCTATTTCACAAGCTAGAAAGGAGACCCCTGTGTACTCTGCTTTATGCAGCCAAAGCTTATCTTTTCTTCAAAACCCACTCAATCGCTTTATGATTTGTGCCCATGAATCTTTCCCTGACCTCTTCAACTCATGATCTCATGCTGCTCTAAACTAACCGCACCAACTCTCCTTTCAACAATGGTTATCCGGGAACACATGATAGAAGCAAATAGCGATTCTCCCAGAACAAGGAAACTGAGGCACACACAAGTGAAAAAATGGAGAAAATCTTAAAGATTAAGCATTGCCGAAGGTTCAGAAATTTGGAGTAGCTTTCTTAAAAGGGGACAAGAACTGATTCAAGCAAAAGATGCTGTCTCATGGATAAGTCCAGACTTTTGGAGGATAGTGATCCAAAAGGAAGCTCATGCTAAGTCATTTGTGCTTCTCAAGAATAGAAAAATCGATTTTAAGGCTATCATCATGGAGTAAACAGGTAGACACATGATGACTTCGGTAGACAAAGAGGAATTCCAGTGTATGACATCCGAACTTTTCCACTGAATTCCTCTTTGTTATTACTGCTGTTTTTAATTAGTTAAAAATTTATTTTCGTGTGCGTGAATTTACTCGAGTGCACATACCGTAAATGTCGAGAATTCGTTAACTTTTGATTAACTCAGCAACCTCGAAGCTCGAGGCGACTTATACCAAATACATCCTAGCTCTTCCTTCTGATGAAGCAGTTTAGGAGAAATTAAATTGAAGAAATATTGGTAAAAATCCTGCTAATGTACCAAAGTCAGGAAGAATGAGTCTGAGACTCACAGCCAAGATATGACTCGGGATTGATACTGAATGCTTCAAATGGGTTTCCTTTTGTGTCCTGGACCAGAGGCATTTGCAACAATCTGTGAAAGAGATACACCAGGCAGAAAGTCCGGTGGACAGTGAGGTTTTTTTCTTGATCAGGCAGAAGTTGTCAGTGATATTTCAGGCAGCAGCCCCAGAAAGGGTATCAGGCATAGACATATTGTGTCCAGGGACTGAAAGCAGGCAGAGCAGAGAAGAGCTTATCGATAGCTGTCCCCAGCAAGGCAGCTTCCCCAAGCACACGGAGATAAAATGGCACTGCTGGAAATGCTAACTTGTCCACACTTCTTATTGCTGAAGTGGTAATGAAAATGCCTATCTATTCTATCTCTTCCCATTAGCTCTGGCTGCCCAGCAGAAGATCCAAGTAAGCGTGGCTTCAAGGAGGTGTGCTAAGGAAAAATTACTGAAAGTCGAGAAGGCAAGATAGAATTAGACTTGACTCCATTTTGAGCAGACACTGGGGAATAAGGAGCACAAATAATAATCAAAATGATATAAACTCCTTGAGCAATGGAACTGGGTCTGTGGAATGCATAGGTGAACTAGATACCAAGGAAAAGCAATTGAAATAGACCGATATATGTCAATCACCTTAAAAAAATAAAGAACTTAAAAATAAAAAAATAAACAAAATTTGTTACCAGCAAAGGAAGAAGAAATCAGACTGCCTTCAGATACCTCCTCAGCATTAAACACAAGAATGCAATGGAAGATTTGAAGGAAATGAATTATTACTAATGATTTCCATTACCAATCAGGTGTTTTAATCAAAAAGTAGGAGTCAAACATGAAGAGAGAGAGTACTCATGTGCTTTCTCTAAAAGCACTCATTGAGGTGTTCTTCAGTTACTGAATCCAAAAAAAAAAAAAAAACCAAAACCCTCAAAAGTGAGCAGTTTCTAAAATAACATTAGTAAAAAACACAAAAACCATGTAAACTAGTTATGAGAAATCAAGTACAAAAGTATGTTTATTTTTAAAAAGGCAACTAGTTGGGGAGCCCAGGTGGCTCAGTCAGTGAAGTGTCTGATGCTTGATCTCAGCTCAAGTCTTGATTTGAGGGTCAAAGTCCTGTGTTGGGCTCCTCCCTGGGCATGGAGCCAATTAAAGAAAAAATGCAACTAATTATCATAAGAACAGATATGTGGTGTTAAATGGTGATCATAAAAACCAGATCATATCCCCAAAGGTGAGGAACTGGGATTTATAGAAGCAAATAAAATATGCTAATTTGCAAAATAATGCTAACTATGCTAATCTTAAATAGGAGGGTCAAAAAATACAATTTTATCACTGCCACTGGTAAAGAGAAAATATTAAGTTCAAGTGTGTGTGTGTGTGTGTGTGTGTGTGTGTGTGTGTGGTTTTTTTTCCCCAAAAAATAAAAGGCAAGCATTTGTAACGTTATGGAAAAGGTTACTTGTTCAAAAATTTGAGATAAATACCTATGCTGAAAAAGTGAAAAAAAAAAAACCATAAGAATGAAATTAATAAAACTCGATATCCAACAAAATCATTAGTGATGACAATAAATATAAATGAGTTAAAACTCCTCTATTAAAAGATAAAAACTCTTACAAATCAAAAATGCAATCCAGAAACTTGCAAGAAACAAGGCAGTATGGAAATTTGGATTTGTAAAAATCTCCTCTACAAAAATAATAAAATAAGATTTATGAAGTAATGGTAGCAAAGAAGATACAGTTAATGGTGAAACAAACTATAGGCCTTTAGCCAAATATAAATACTAAAATTCAGTTTTTGCTATTTTTTGTACTCTACATAAAGGTGTAGAACAAATTGGACCAAACTGGAAGATGTCCCACTTAAGAAGGAGCAGAAGAGAACCAAGTGAGATATTTTTAAAAATTATACTGCTCTCTCTCTCTAAATTAGTGGAGCCAGAGTGGAAGTATGCACAGTAATTTGGACAAAGAATAGAAAAATATTCTCCTTCGAGTTTGCTCTTTGCTCTCTTTTCTCTTTGGAAAACCATTAACTACATAAAAACACGTTCACAAAAGCTGGGAGAATAGTCCACATTACCCTCCCCTCTCTAACCCCATTACTCTCTGGCAAAATGGTAACCTTGGAGAGACCAGAGTATAATCCCCTAGTTCTAATTCTTTAGCAGAAAACAAAAATTGTAAGAAAAAGAGAAAAAATTGTTCAGCTACTCCAAGTGACAAATTTCAGTCCATAAGGCCTCCTAACCTCTGAAGCAAGAAGGTGGAAGGCTCATCCTCATGGGACTGGGCAGGGCGTGGGTTCAGAATAGTGGACCTCAATGCAGGACACTGAGTTCAATTCAAGGCAAGGAGCATGGTGGTGTCTCCCAAAAAGCCAGTGCACTTGCCTTTATTTTGTTTTCCCTTCAGCTGATTAAGCATATAAATCTTAACATTCATACTTCAACTTGATGTTACGCTGAAAGCATTTGATCTATATGTAGGTTAAAGGGATTACAAAAGAGAAAATAATTCAAATGAAATCTAAAACACAGTTTGAAAAGTAAACAAGTGAAAAGAGTAAAGCTTGGAGAGAAGGATGGTTAATACAGAGCTATAGAAAGTAAAAGTTTGATGCTATAAAAAAAGGCATATTTATTAATAAAATGTAAAATGAGTTCCCCAAGAAAGATTACAAATAGTGTATACAAAAGTAATTTTGGATAAGGATGGCCTTTCAAATCCTTTGGAAAAGGACAATTTATTCAACAGTCACAATTAGTGATTACTTATGAGAAACAAATAGTTTGATTCTCATTTCACATTATATATCAAAATAAATTTCAAGTTTATAAAAGAATACATTAATTTTTTAAGATTTAGAATAAACTATTGGTGAATATTTATCTGATCGTGATGAAGTCTTTCCATACAAAAGCAGAGGAAGGAAAGGAATTATCATAGAAATGATAAAATCTTTTGAATATATAAAGTTTAAAAACTTGATATTTTTAAAATACCATAAACAAAAATAAATGGTGAGCATTAAACTAGGAAACATATTTAGGAGAGAAAAAAGATTTATATGTATTCTTTTGTACACATGAAAATTTTCACTTAAAATGACACATTCGAACTGAATTCTGTGAACAGTTCTGATTCCTGAACAAAATGTTTAAGTAGGCATGCTTAATTACTTCCTGATTTGTTTATTAGATTTGGGGCAATGACTTAAAGACAGTAGCAGGATGAATTTATGAAAGAATAGATTTTGGAGTTCAACAAGTCATGTTAGAATCCTTCAAATATCCACTAGCTCTTTTTCCACGTGTATGTCATTCAATTTCTTTGAGTCTCAATTTGAAATTGTGAAATTTGACTACTTAGTTTCATCAGTATGTAATGAATATTAGTTTTTTCCCCCTCCTTTGATCCCAAAGTTTCGTGGATTCAAGTCTCTAAATAATACATTATAAAGGTAATTCCCTAGACCAGGATAGCTGGCAAGCTATCTTATGTGGGTGAATTTGGCCTGAATCATTTTGTAAATAAAGTTTTATCAGAACATGGCCATGCCCCCCCTTTTTTTTTTTACATGTTATCTGTGGCTGCTTTCGTCCTATAACAGCAAAGTTGAATCATCATGATATTTTCTGTCCTGCAAATCCTAAAATAACATACGGCCCTGCAGAAAAAATGTGCCTACTCCTAGAGTAAACTATATTGTTACTTATTAGTTGTTAGAAGACAACAATGCACTTGTGAAATACAAGTACCTGAAGAAAGCAAGATTTTAATCTGAACATGTTAAAATGAAGATTCTATGTAATAAAGAGAGGAAATGTTAAGTTCATAAAAGCCGAGAGTGGAAAAGTGGTTGCCAGGGGCTGGAGGTAGGGGAAATAGGGAGAAGTCGGTTAAAGGGGACACATTTTCAGCTATAAGATGAATAAGGTCTGAGGATTTAATGCAAGACATGGCAACTATAGTTGATTTCACTCTATCGTATCACTGAAATTTGTTAATAGAATAGAACCACACACATACGAAGATAAATACATGAGATGATGGATGTGTTAATTAACTAGGTGAGGGGAATCCTTTTATAATGTATACTTGTATCAAATCACCATGATGCACACTTTAAATGGCTTACAATTTTATACATCAATTGGACCTCAGTAAAGCTGAAATTAAAAAAGTATATAAAGATCCTGTATTAGTATAATTTCCATGTGTTCTAAATCATTTTAGCTAAGTTATGTTTTTAACTGTGTTACGTACTTTATAACTTCCCCCCCCTTCTTTCTCTCCCTTTCTTTATTAGCAAATGTAATGAGAGTTGTATCTGAGCTGGAACATCATTGAATGTGATCTCTGCCTCCGCTCTACCCCTTTTGATTTTGCTACAATACAAAATATACTTGAGCAGATGTTCTACTCATTAGAGGCCCTGGCGAAGGTACAATGAAAATGCACGGACTGCCAGAAATTAGGCAGAGGAGTCTAGACCTGGTATCTTTGCTCCAATTCAATCATGTCTTGTGCTAATCCTTCCCTAGATGAATCTAAGTTTATCTGCATGTCTTTGGCCTAGAGATGAAATGGAGCATTTATTGGTATATTGTCCTTCTCAAACTTAGGAGCATTTCCTCTTTTCACCAACTGAAAAACAACCCCAGGTTGGGATCTTCATGGACTATTGCCCCGCCATTTTAGAAATGAAGAGATGTTTGGCTGACTGGTTCATCAATTGGCAGGTTTAGATATTCTCCAATATCCCCATGTTCAAAACTAAAAATTATGAAACTGTAGTTTTATCTAATTTCTATTTATAAAACAGAAAACCCAAGAAAACAGATCATCAGGATACACCCCCAATTCTATTCAGACCACATTTTTAAATTTTATTTTGTGTCACATTAATTTCCTCTCTTTCAACATTTTTTCTATTCGTCTAGTGTTTATATAATTCAAATAGTTGCAGATAGTCATCATGTCTACTTCTGAGTCACTGCTTGGACCAGAAAAGTATGTGGGCTGGCTTCTTCTTCTTTTTCTTCTTTTTTATGTTCCCTTTTCCTTCAGAATTCAGTTGGTCAATATCTTTGCTTTGTTTTTTTAAATACATTCTTTATTCCATTTTTTCGAAAGGAGTCTTAACCAGAGTGCTTTCTTTTTCTGGATATGCACATCTAGAAATTGATATTCCTAGTGCCAGAAAGACATATTAGACTTGGTAGCCAGGTCTGATATTTAACTTAGCAAGATCTGAGTTTAAAACTTGTTTCTGCTTGTTACTAATTTTATGCTCATAGGCAACCATAACTTCTCTAAATTTCCTCCTAAAAACACCTATCCCAAAGTCTCACTGGTACAGATAATTGAGGCATACACATCTTGTAAAAGTGATATTTTTTCCAAGTTTCATTCATATATCTTCCATATAGAAGTTATTACACATTATTTACACCTATGTGACCTGTATGACTCACTTCTTTTTTAGAAGCAAGAACAAACATGAAAAATATTAAATTGAATTTCAGACTACTAAATATATTACAACACAGTTGAGTCAAATACTTTGCCACTGGTTCTGGGAAAAGAGCTTAGCGAAAGATAATAGAGTCTGCAAATAGACTTTCTGGTAATGTTCACATTTTACAAATGATAAATATGCAATTTCTATTCACTTGGGAAAAGTTAGATTATTTCAGCAAAAATTTAGGAAACGTTGTCAAAAATGAATCCCTATCTTATAAAAATCCAAGTTTTTAATATTTTAGAAATAAATAAGAAATGGTAAAAAGAAATCAGCAATGTGAATAATTTCTCTTTTGATCTATTTTGAATTATGAAGACATTACCAAGAAAATATGTCATAATTGTTCAGATCTTTCAGAAGGTCAGTCTAAGAGTGCTTATGGAAATTTAAAAATCAAACATAGATATTATTTAATCCCGCAGTCCTTTTAAAAAACTTACAGTCAAAAGGTAATTGGGGGCACCTGGGTGGCTCAATCAGTTAAACATCTGACTCTTGATTTCAGCTCAGGTCATATTATCATACTGAAAAATGGAAAAATGGAATATTTGGAAGTCAAGGAGCAGATTAAGATAGTTTGTTGTTTGTTTCTTGAAAAGAATGGTTTATTGATTTTTGGACTGCAAAGAGTTGTTACAAAAAGGATTTTTTTTCTTTTAAATAAACTCATACGAAGAATGACAAGTAGAAAGTGACAGTAGTGACCAACGAGAGGAATCATAACTATATCCACCTTAGTGTATGCCAGCTCTGTTCACATTGACCTTGGAAATTCCAAACCTGGGATCCAGAAGCTCAAATCTGGGATCAGGATACCTTGAAATGAGCACGTGGAACTCAAAGGGTTTCTTTCTCTTTTTCTTTTTCTTTTTTTATCTTTTGTCCCTTTCAGAAGCTACACATAAAAGTTGCTTTCCTGGGGCACCTTGGTGCCTCAGTTAGTTAAACATCTGACTTTAGCTCAGGTCATGATCTCAGGGTCCCGGGATCGAGGGCCCCCACCCACCCATTGAGCCCCCATTGCACTGAATAGCTGAATAGGGCTCTGTGCTCCTTAGGGAGTCTACTTGTCCCTCTCCCTCTGACCCCCTGCCCCCCCCCCATATTCTCTCTCTCTCAAATAAATACAGGTTTTTTTTTTAAAAGAGAGAGACGACACCTGGCTGACTCAGTTGGCTAAGCATCCGACTCTTGATTTTGGCTCAGGTCATGATCTCAGGGTTGTGAGATGGGGCCCCAGGGCGGAGTTTGCTTCTCTCGTTCTTCCTCTCCCCTTACCCCTCCCCCAGTTCTCTCTCTCTCTCTCTCTCGATTAAATAAATAATTTTTTTTTTACGTTGCTTTCCGGCATGCCTGGGTAGCTCAGTTGGTTAAGCATCTCCCTTTGGCGAGGTCATGATCCCAGGATTCCGGGATCAAGTCCCACACTGGGCTCCTTGCTTAGCATGAGCCTGCTTCTCCCTCTGCCTGATGTTCCCCCTACTTGTGCTCACTCTCTCTCTGACAAATAAATAAATAAAATCTTAAAAAAAAAACACACAACTTTGCTTTGCCTCTGTACTGTCACAAAACTTTTATTTACCTTCTTGGTCCTACCTGTGAAAGGTCTAAAGAGGAAGAAACACTATTTGCAGCCCAACACAAAGGGGGGACAGTTCTAAAATAGATAATCCAACAGGTTTTGCATTATTTAAAATTATTTTTCAATAAAAGAAGCCCCGAACGTGTTAAGTAGGGTGAATTGGGGGAAATCGGAGGGGGAGACGAAACAGGAGAGACTGTGGGCTCTGAGAAACAAACAGGGTTTTGGAGGGGAAGGGGGTGGGGGGTTTGGCGAGCCTGATGGTGGGTATTGAGGAGGTCATGGATTGCATGGAGCCCTGTGTGTGGTGCATGAACAATGAATCTTGGAACACTGAAAAAATAAAATAAAATTTAAAAAAAATTTAAAAAATTTAAAAATTAAAAAATAAAGTAAAAAATGTTGAAGAATAATACATTAAAATTGTGGAGGAAAAGGAAAAAAAGACACATCCCAAATTTTAATATTAATATGAAGATCATAATTTAACATAAAAAAAGTATATTGCCTGGACTTGCCATCCCAGTAAATATAAACAAAATTACCCCAGCAAAGCCTAGTTTGGCAATAAACAGGTTTTGATAAGCTAAATGAGCTTTTTTTAATAGATGGATATGCAGTGACAGGCAGAATTTTTGCTTTCCAATTTCTGAAAGTTCGATGAATTTTAAAAACCAGTGGAAAAGGCATGAGTGAGGGCTCTGAGGATAATCAATGGTATTTGTAAGGAGAACGATGGAGGGGAAGCTATCCCGGTAGGCTTGGAGGATGTGACCTATGTAGGAAATCCTCAAAGTAACCTCATTCCATCAGCTGAGTGAGAGATCCGTCCCATTTCATCTGACTACTTTGGCTCTCGTTTCCAAACCAGACTCTAAGAAGTTTTCTCCAAAGGACCGAGCGCATGACAATGAGGTTTGGTTACGACTGCAATTTTATAGACTCATTCCTTTGGCAGCTCTGTGATTACAGGGTGGCCCCGGCTACGGTATTTTTTGTTTAAAATAAAATCTTTTCCGTGCACTTGACACAGGGAGACCCAATATCCGTTTGTCAAATGCTCTACTTTTTGGTGCCAAACAGTTATCTACATAGTCAGCCTGCTGATCTGTTGATAATTTTACATCCTTGAAGTCAGGTTTTACGATCTCACCATCTGAAGACATCAAAACTTCGAAGGCACCAGACGACGGCCGTCACTTGATATATCCCCTCTCTCATTTTTGTTTTTTGTTCAGGTTGATGGAAAAATGTAAATGTAGGTTTGGATATCAGGATGTTAGCACAACCCTAGGGGGAAAGGGTAGTTTTCTTTGTAACTTGGCAGGCCTGGAATGGCCGCTTCTGACATCATGGGTATTTTTAATGAAATATTAATGACTCTGATTTTAATAGGAATTTCAGCACAACCTAAATTAAGCCATTGGAAAAGGGATATGGTCCCGTTAAGAACAGTAAAACCGTAAGCCCCCTTCCTGAAGAGTAGCTGTGGGTAGTTAAAGTGACAATCAATCTAAACAGGCCATATTGCTTCGTAAGTCTCTGAAGTGTGAAATCCCAGCATGCCTGATGTATTTCATTTTAATTTCCTTTTGGACAGAGCTATGGTTAGTGGGGAACCTCACACACAAAAAGAAAAAAAAAATGTGTCAAAGAGGAGGAAATTATTTAACCCTTTCAGAAAGCTATGCGATGCATTTAGCGAAGCAAAGAAAAATAAGCATGATTCGATTTCTCCTTTTGTTTTTAAAGAAAAATAGAAGTAGAGCAGGGGAGTCAGTCATGATGACTCATCTTACTCATGATTTCTGTTAGAAGCCCTCAACTGCTCTCTTAACACTTACTTTAAGTTGTCATGTGTGTGTTATGTGTGTCTGTGTGTGTTTTAAGAAACTAGTGGTTCAAAAATAAATCTCCCTTTGCTCTTTCTATATAGGAAGGTAAAAAAATCGTATCATCTCATATGATTTTTTTTCCACCTCTCCTTGGAATGCCATGTCTAACTGGTCAACTGCTGATCTGTTGATAATTTTACATCCTAGAAATCACGTCTCAAGATACAGCTTTTGGAGACAGATCAACTTTGATGTTTTCAAGATGGTGGCCTTGTCAATTTTCACAAGATTCCAGATAAATCTGAAGGACTTTTTAAAAACTGTAAATGTTTCCTATGCACGGAAGACTCAGGTACCTACAGAAGTTTCTGTGAGACTGTTTTGCTCCAACAAAGCCAAGAAGAGGACAGCAATTACGTGGTGAATGCGGAAGGCAGAGTTGGAGTCAGAGTCAGGAGAGCTAACTTTGACTTTTATTAGCTTTGACATGAATTCATAATTTGACATTGTTAAAGTCATTTGTTCTGTCTTGGTTTCATTTTTTATTCTCTCAGTGACTACTGGGATGTGCATTAAACACAAAGCACCTTTTGAGATTGTTATATGCCAAAGTATCAATTTTAATGTATCTAAAATACTAGCTGTTGAGAAAAAAGCAAATTTTGCCATATGTGGGATATTTTTTGCCTTAATACAAATTTAAAGGTGGCTGTCTTTATTAAAATCATCTACAGGAATAATTTTGTCCAAGGATTATTTTAATACCAAAAATAATGAAGGACCCTGTTTTGTGTCCTTGTATAAAGAACAGAAAGCATGACTGCATTCTTTTGATAAGAATAGCATATTTCAACTCATAATGGAATGAAATTTCATCAGATTAATGTTCCTGAAGTACATTTGTGGCAATAGTACTCATTCTGGTAAAAAAACAAAACAAAACAAAACAAAAACCTAATGCTCCCAAGACTAAAGATGGAATTTCTTTCTAGACCAATCTTCAAAGCATTCCAAGATTTCATTTGCTTCACCTTAATGCCTGTCCAATATCTTTTCCCATTTTTGCCAAACTGCACTCCTTTCTCTAATCTTGCTTACTGCTGTTCCTTCTCTAGGGAATTCTCTTTGACATCAACAGTAGATGTCAAAACGTACCCAGCGTTCAAGGTCTGAAGGAAATGCCATTTGTTTCGCTGATCTATTGATTGCACATGATTTCTTCTTCCTGGATTCTCATAGTAGCTGAATTTTGTGGTCATGAAGAGTTAGCTTAAACACTGGCCCTACTAATTTAGGTTACTGACCTCACTTATTCCCCTGAATTATGAGGCTATCTGAAATGTATTAAAAATGTCTTCCCTGAAGAGTTAAGAGACGTGAAGCACAAGGCAGACTTTGCCCATACCATGTGTATAATTCCTTCTATTTTTCCTGTTGTCTTCTATTACGTTATGTATTGCTTATTTATTTATAAATAAATAACATGTTAACACTATATATTATTGATATAAACATATATAGATATTCCATTTTTAAATTGCACAGTATACACATTGACATTTCCGTCCTGGCATAAGGAATTTCCTTCCCCATTCCAGAGAGTCAGGAGGGACCAGAGCCTCCCTCTGCTTTCTCCTCCAATCCCCAGGAGCAACATATGGGCATGTGACCTCAAGGCTTAACCAATCAGATACTCGTCAGGATTTGGATCCTGAGCAAGTAAGACAAAGACGAAGAACAGCTTACAATTCATATGCATAAGTATCAGGGACAGTGTCTTGTAGCCACAGTATCCTGGCCAAAATGTCTCTCCTACGAGGTATAGCCTCTTGCTTCTTGGCTGCCTCTGTCTGGTATAGTTTCCTAGCCTGTTCACATCAATTGTATCAGCCCCTGATCTACTTGATTTCTCTTTGCTTAAGGGGTACTTACCCCAAAGATACAGATATAGTGAAAAGAAGGGGCACCTGCACCCCAATGTTCATAGCAGCAATATCCTCAATAGCCAAACTGTGAAGGAGCTGAGATGTCCATCGATAGATGAATGGATAAAGAATGGATAAAGAAGCAGTATATATATACAGTGGAATATTACTCAGCCATCATAAAGGATGAATACCTGCCATTTCCATCAACATGGATGGAACTGGAGGGTATTATGCTAAGTGAAATAAGTCAAGCAGAGAAAGACAATTATCATATGGTCTCACTCATATGTGGAATATAAGAAGTAGTGCAGAGGATCGTAGGGGAAGGGAGGGAAAACTGTATGAGAAGAAACCAGAGACGGAGACAAATCATGAGAGACTCTTGACTCGGAAACAAACTGAGGGTTGCTGGAGGGGAGGTGGGTGGGGGGAGGGAGTAACTGGGTGATGGATATTAAGGAGGGCATGTGATGTGATGAGCACTGGGTATTACACACAACTGATGAATCACTGAACACTACATCTGAAACTAATGATGTACTGTATGTTGGCTAATTGAATTTATTTTTTTATTTTTTATAAGATTTTATTTATTTATTTGACAGAGAGAGAGAGATCACAAGTAGGCAGAGAGGCAGGCAGAGAGAGAGGGGGAAGCAGGCTCCCTGCTGAGCAGAGAGCCCGATGCGGGGCTCGATCCCAGGACCTTGAGATCATGACCTGAGCCAAGGCAGAGGCTTTAACCCACTGAGTCACCCAGGTGCCCCTGGCTGATTGAATTTAAATTTAAAAAAAAGAAAGCAAGTCACTGAAGGTTCTATTTTTTGCAACTGAGAGCAATATAGATCTTAAATTTAACTAATATTGATCTCAGAGTTCTTGAATGCTGCAAAAGTGCCTGATGGATGTCCTGGTTTCATTGTTTTAGTTAGCTGGATTACTTCTATATGAAAATTTATCCACTATTACCCCAAGTACTGTCCATATAGAAATGTCAGGATAAATACTTAAGACTTTTTCCTTATTTGCCAGTTTTTATTTCTCTAGCTTTTTTCCAAAGACTACTTATATTTTTGGTATCCTTGTAAACTCATGGATATAAGCATATCTGAAATGTTTCTATTAGTTGCAGTTATGGTTTGACTTCCAAGTCCTTTTTCCAAAACCCCAGTAGTTTTGGATAGCATCCTTGATTTCTTTTAAGGCAAAAAAAAAAATTCTTTTTTTAAAGATTTTATTTATTTATTTGTCAGAGAGAGAGAGAGCACAAGCAGGGGGAGCAGCAGGCAGAGAAGGCAGAGGGAGAAGCAGGCTCCCCTCTGAGCAAGGAGCCCGAAGCGGGACTCGATCCCAGGACCTTGGGATCATGACCCGAGCCGAAGGCAGTGGCTTAACTGACTGAGCCACCCAGGCGTTCCCCCCCCCAAAAAAATTTTTTTTTAAAGCTTATCTTACATATTTCTTTCTCAGACCTTGGGTCAAACATTTCTCCACAGAGGCAGATTTTCCTTGAGACAATAGGTACAAACTTTTAGTGGTATTCTATCCAAATGCATTACATCTTCTGTTTTTTTTATTTCCCCTGAAAATGAAAATCTTTATATTGTCATTCTAAATCTTAAAAAAACAACAAAAAAGTAAATGCCTTCCCACAGGCTGCTTGCTTTGTAGTGAGAGTTTGTAGATAAAACAGCCATTTTTGGGGAGTTCAGTAGCCAAAAAAAAAAGGAAATAAATTAATATTAATTGTTAATTCCAGCAAGCGAGCTATAAAAGTACTAAAGTGATACATGCTGAATAAGGGGCGCAATTAACCAAATGATCTATTATATGGTCCAAAGAACTTTAGGAAATATTGAGAACAAATTTTGTAAAGTTACATCCCTTTTTGTAAAAAAACAAAAAACAAAAAACAATCTATGCTTGAATCAGTTAGGAAACTCCGACTTAACCCGACTTTTAAAAAATAAGAAACATCTTCCATAACTAAAATAAAAATGGAGACGTCAGTCCCCCAGTATTCCAGGTATGGGAAGCCGGGTAATGTCACCAAGGACTCCCATTCTTTAACTGCTCGGTCTTCTGGTTTCTGGCTTCAGCCTAAAACTAGTTCCTTCAGGCTTACGAGAGTTGCTGGGTAATCCCAACCACTGAGCTTTACAGCTGACATAGCTTCCAGAAGTTAAGGGAGACTGTGGAGGAGCCTGCTGGTTTCCCCCCCGAGTACGCACGGCCTCTTCTTACACAGTAATAGACGGTGAGAGACTCCACCTGGCAACCTGGTCTCCTAGTTTCCTTTGCAACTGAGTGACCAGGTTCTGGGCGGTGGGATGAGAACGTAAGCTATGTTATGGGAAAGACATACAGTGCTGTGCTCCTAAGTCACAGTCTTTTGAGCTCTGTTTGTTGTTTTTTGTTTTGCTTTGTTTTGTTTTGTTTTTATAGCCACCTAGTCTGGCTAGGGACTGTCATCACCAATACACAGATTCTCTCTATAGGTGTCATTTTTAAATTAAGAAATCTTACCACGGAAGTCCCCTAAAACACCCCCCTAAAACCCTGAAGGCTTTTTTTTTGTTTTGTTTTGTTTTGGCCAGGACTGGGCTACATGGCCACGCCCAAGCCAATTAAATGCAGGAAGTATTGGAAGTATCAGGTCGATCTATCGTGAATTCTTAGAATGATCAGGGTCTGTGCACTCGAGCTGGGGCTGCAGAACATGTTTCCAAACAGCACACGAGTATGCGGAATGCTAAACAAAATGGTGGAAGGAAGAAAGTGGAAATTGAACTAGCAACCCTAACACAATTGCTGTAGTTAACAATGTATTATGTCTTGTCCGCATGTACAGGTGAGAATACGCACCCTCCAGTTATATACAATGTGGCTTCAGTCCCAGTGTGTACACAGTGTGATGTGTGTGAGTGTGCGTGAGAAGACAACAGAGAAACACACACCCAGAGCCCCTGCACCTGCATCATACTGCTTCACTCACAGTGCATGTATAGTTTTCATTCTGCTTTTTCACTTCAATTATGCACTCATTTCCGTGTGACTAAAGCTTTTAGTTATTATTCCGTTAGTGCTCACATAAGAATTCATTGAGTAAAAAGCGCCCCACTGTATTTTAATTACATCACCTTACCTTAGTGTCACCCTGCCTTTGCAAACTCGACTCTCATTTGTTTCCAAGGGATGTCGTAATCAATGCCTTCATGGGTATGACTTTTTTTTTCTTTTAGATTATTTCATCAGCGGGGCGCCTGGGTGGCTCAGTCGTTAAGCGGCTGCCTTCGGCTCAGGTCATGATCCCCGGGTCCTGGGATCTAGCCTTGCATTGGGCTCCCTGCCGGACGGGAAACCTGCTTCTCCCTCTCCTACTCCCCCTGCTTGTGTTCCCTCTCTCGCTGTGTCTCTCTCTGTCAAATAAATAAATAAAATCTTAAAAAAAAAAAATGATTTCATCAGGGAACACTCCCGGAATGCTCAAATCACAGTGATCATTATTGTTACCCATACCGCATGCTGGCAAATTACTTCCCAAAAGGCTATACCCGGTTACACTCTTCGAATAATATAGGAACATACCATATAAGTGTAACCTTGCTTAGTTGAAATTTACTTTTTATTTGTCACTTTAATGGGGCTATAGTGTCACATCATTACTAAAGCCATTTACCATTATTGGTAAGCAAGACAAAATTTGCAATGTATATCTTTTTTCTTGATCTCTTGTTTGACTTTCCCCCCCAGGATTTTAATATTTTCTTCCCAAAGTTTTAAGTTATTTCTAAAACAAAATAGTCCCTTTTTGAATATACTTATTTCAAAAACAATCTGAAAGCTTAGAGAGCTATTAATAAATATTTGGTGAAATATTTATTAAATATTTATATTAATATTAATATTATATTAATAAATATTTATTAAATATTAAATATTAATAAATATTTGGTGAATGGTCATCTTTTACTTCTTATGTATATGAACACACATTTATCATTTATCCTTTTAGAATCAACTTTGATATTTCAAATTACTTATTTTTTCCACATGCAATTTATTAAAAATGTATAAAGCTATAAGAAAAATTCCATTGAGTTTCAAATAAGATTGCATCTAATACACAACTTATCAGGAGAACTAGCACAATTATCCTATTTTATCTTCCCTTCCAAGGATATTTTATATATACAAGTCTTATTTTTTTATCTCTCAGTTACCAAAAAAAACCCCAAAATTGTAATAAATTTTCTGAAGGACATACTCTTTTCTTTATCCTGGAAGAAAAGTCGTAACTACATCTTTATGTTTACAGACTTTGAGCGGTCAAGGAAGGAAACAACAAATTTGGATGTGTTTTGGAGTTTTTGGAGTCAGTCTTTTTTAACCTTCTGCACAAAACAGATTTAAATTTCTCTTTAGAAATCTTGATCTTCTGCTGTATCATTTTCCAACAAATCGGTCATTGATGAGTATTGAATAATTTTCACTTTAACTCATTTATTTTTGCAACCATCTGAAGTTGGTAATAAAAACTGTTATCACTTTTGTGCCATCCGGTGTGTTGGAATGAGAGGCATAGCTGATGTATCAAATTAAGAATATTCAGATTGGGGCGCCTGGGTGGCTCAGTCGGTGAAGCATCTGCCATCGGCTCAGGTCATGATCTCAGGGTCCTGGGATCGAGCCCCACATCGGGTTCCGTGCTCAGCAGGAAGACTGCTTCTCCCTCTTCCACTCCTCCTGCTTGTGTTCCCTCTCTCGCTGTGTCTCTCTTCTGTCAAATAAATAAATAAAATCTTAAAAAAAAAAAAAGTGTTAATCTCTTCCAATACCCCACATCGGGCTCCGTGCTCAGCAGGAAGACTGCTTCTCCCTCTTCCACTCCTCCTGCTTGTGTTCCCTCTCTCGCTGTGTCTCTCTTCTGTCAAATAAATAAATAAAATCTTAAAAAAAAAAGAAAGCGTTAATCTCTTCCAATACCATCCTTTTGTGCCTAAACTCCCTAAGGCTGCACTGACTTTCCCAAGATCCTTCCTCCGGAACCAGAACTCGGGTCTTCGGACCCCCCACTCTGGTTCTTTTCACCTGTGTGACAGAATATTCTCAAGAATACAGGAAATCTCTGCATCCCTTGCCTTGCAGTGACACATCAGCCCCAAAGTAGGTATAAGTGATCTGTCCAATCTGGCCAAGTCTATCCTTTTCCAGTGCTTTGTTCAAATTGTCCCCTCTGCCGGGATGCCCCCCGGCCCATGCCTCACTTGGTTAAAGCCTGATCCCAGCACAGTGAACTCCATATATAAATTTCCACAACTGCTAGTACCTTACTTCCTCACTAGGTTTTAGGCTCACTAGGTTTAGACAGGGACAGTGCCTATCTTGTTTATCACCGAAAGTCCAGCCTTTAGCCTAGAGCCTGACACACGGTAGATGATAAGAAGAAAAAAAATGACAAGCTGAATCTTTGAAAAATATTCCGACTGAGCATCCTATTTTTTTTTTAAAGACTTCCCTTACCTATTACGTATCGAAATCTGTCATGACAAAACATGCAGAACCCTATCTCTCTAATTACCACTTGCCCAACTGACTAAGAATTACTCGAGGCACTTGGTTTTTTTTTCTTTGTAAAGATAACAACTGGTACCATGCCTGATATATAGTAAGTGCTCTGTCTCTCTCCAAATATATATAATGCAACACACACACACACACACACACACACAGACTCAGTCAGTGTGATATGCCATCATTTCCTGATAACTTTTTGGAGCTGAGGAACCGACACTCACTCTGTTGGAAGACATGTTCCCCTCCCCTGCCACACCGTCCCCCCTAGTCTGTGATGGCACCGGAGAGAACAAGTGAGGAGTAATTGGACACTCGTATCGTAACTGCTTATCTTTACATTTCTTGGATAACATAAATACTTTAACTTGTAATATACCAAACTTTGATTTTATTTTAGAAGAGTTGTTTGTCAAATACACCACAACAGGAATCCTCCATTCTAGGATTTTGGCTATTGTGAGATTGACCTTGATCCTGGAAAGAAAGATACACCCAAGTGTTAGGCTAGAGCAGAGAGCAATGGGAAACACTGAAATGCATACAAGCTCCATGGGAACTTCATCCGAATCTGTTCTACTCTCTGCCATCTCTTCAGTGTTCCTGAGTTGTGCCTAGGACATAATAAGTGCTTCATAAACATTTGTTAAATTCCAGGACAACACAGTGGAAAAAGGTCTTATGAGAACTTCATTTCTTTGGGAAAACGTTTTCAGTATATTGTAAAAGAATTACTTAGCTTCACACACTCTACACGTCTGTCTAATATATCTCTGCAAAACACAACATAATGAATTTGAAATAAAATATACAACGAGAAGCTAATTTTCTTAGTGTGTTTTCCTTTATGACTTAAAACAAATAATTATGAAATGAACGATCCCTAATAATGACCACACAATCAGGGTTTGTATTTTTCTTCTTTGTTAACCCTAGACCCTGTTATTGAAATGGAAAGTTAAGCTGACATTTTTGCAAGTTTTTTTTTTCTTTTTTATAGTCTAAAAGTTAATGAGCTGTCGTGTGGTTTAGTGCTGTGTGTGCTAAGCTAGCACCTAATATGTTAAGTTGGGCGTGATTCAAGCCTTCCAAAGAAAAGTGGTCTCTGACAGTACGGATGGGGGAGGGGAGGACAGAAGGGAAGAAGCCCGTCCCATTGTGCTCCTGTTATTGCTCAAGAAAGGTGGTCCTGGTCAGCGCACACTGCTGTTTGGGACTTTATACGTAAGCTGTTCTCAGGGGGAACATAAATATCCCACATTCCATTTCGCGAGGTGCTGGGTTATAGGTTATTGACCAGTTTAGGGATTTATAGCTGGAGTCAGTAATTGTTAAGGAAAAATGGCTTGACAATTTTATTATAGGGGAGGCCTGCTGGAAAAGTTAAATATAGATTTACCTAAGAACTAACTGATCTTAGTAATAATGGGTATGTCTGCGTGTGTGTGCGCACGCATAGTCATATTCTTATACTTTAATACAGACTATGTTTTCATGTTCATGGACAAATGTTATAGTACTAATTCAGGTGCACGAATCACATGAATAAGTATACTATATACTGTTTCGTGAAAATATATAGATTATTGTCTATAACTAAAATGCTGACAAATAAATCCTTTCTGAACAATGAGAAGTGGTTAATTTGTTTCAGATTTGAGAGTAGTCGAGGAAGAAAAAGGAAAGAACAGCTACTATTTTACTAGTTGATTTCATATCCCACCACCACATTGCTCCCCCCCAAAAAAATATATGCCCACACAATTTAAAATCTGAACAAATTAATCGACTAATTATTTTTGAATCTATAGATTTTAAAAGTAGAATTAGAGATTTAATTATCACCCCAATTCTTTCTAATGCTTCATCCTGAAAGAAAACATAGATCAAGATTTCATGCTAAAAATGAGCTTGATGTTTTTATGTTGACATAGAATATTATGAAAAACTTCCTCTAAAAAGCATTCGGCAAGCAAGTGCTACTGCAAAGGTCTGGGGCAAGTTTTAAGTCAGAACTGTGGATTTCTGTTTGCTTGAATTTGTAAGCAACAACTGACTACCCAGGTTCACCCACCAGATGAGTTGTAGGGGAATAGCTTCAACATATGGGCCTACGTCCCCTTTCAGACACACAAGATGAAACCAACAGAAGAAAAAAATAGGGAAGGGTGTTGAGCTAGGAGAGAGGGCCACACCCACAGAGGACACCTCAAGGGATGTTTGCAATGCCTAACTCTTCATCCACAAAGAAACAATCCAGAAAAGATCCAATCAAACCTGCACTCTGTACTCTGCCTGCCCACATCTCATCCTCACCCCCAACACAGAACAAGAACCAGAATTAAGAACAAGGTCAGTTACCGACCTTCAGGAACAATGTGATTACAGAGAAGTCTGAGAAGAGTAAGAATCAGGGAGGATTTCTGCCTAGCAAACGCCTTCGCTAAGCAAAGAGATAGGCTTTCCACTGCAAAGTATGTTATACTAAATTTCACCCAGAAAACGGGTTTGGGATGCCTCCCATGAGTCCAACTTTATTTTGCAAGGTTACTGTGGTGAACGAACACAAGCAAGGTTGGAACTTGTTGTAGCGTCATGGGGGAAGACCTCATGGGGAACTTGTTGTAGCCTCATGCGGGAAGACCAAAGGTAAACAAGTGACAAACGATCAGGATTGTTTCTTAATGTCATAGTTAAAATGGAGAAAATGAGATGATAAAATAAAAAATAACTGGAGGTGGCCGACTTAAGAAGTTCTGAAAGATCATTCATAAAAAGTGACCTCTGAGCGGAGACCTGAAGATTGAGGACCAGCCAGTGGGGGCAGGGCTGCTCTCAGAGATGGAACCTCCTTCCTGTGTTGAGAGGACAAAAGGCACAAGGTCTGGCCTGGAGGCACAGCAATCACGCTCTAACTTTGCGCATTAGACTTTGGAAATAATAACTGTGACTAATTTAAATAGATATTTACCTCCAGAGTGTCAAGGAAATGTGTGAGATATGGGACTCTTGAAAACAGGACCTGTCATATATAAAGAAGAATACCTACAAAGAAAAGGATAATAATTAAGAGACGAGGGAAAAGAGACGTCATTAGATGATAAAGCCAATCGCGTTCTGATGGTCAAGTTTGAAGATACGTGGGTGACAGTTAAATGAGTCGATGACTGGGGAAATGACTGGATAAATAAAAGTATTCACAGCTTCCATTTTCTTATGTGTCTTACTGGTGAGGTGGCCTTGTGCTAACAGGTGCTCCTCAAGCAAGGTCCAGAACTCGGTCATATTTCCTCTCCTCTTTCTTAATGTGTATTTGTTGATACTAGAATAAAACAAAACATCCTTTATCTCATGAGTAAGCAAGGCTTCTATCCTAGCCTGTCTGGGCTGTTAAAATGAATTGCCATAAACCGTGTGGCTTATCAAAAACAGAAATGTATTTCTACTATTCTGGAGGCTAGAAGTCCAAGATCAAGGTGCTGGCAGATTCCCCGTCTGGCAAGGGCCTGCTTCCTGGTTCCTAGAAGACCTTTATTTGGCTGCGTCCTCATATGCTGGAGGGGACTTCTCTGGAATCCCTTTCAAAAGGGCACCAATCTCATTCATGAGATTCATGACCTAACCACCTCTGTAAGGTCCCACCCCCAGATACCATCACAATGGGGATTCATTTCAATATATGAATTTCATGTTCAGCACCTTAAGGCCTTTCTTGTACATCTTCGTGGCTTATGGAACCATGTGAGGGAATACATGATGGCCTGGAATACATGATGACCACAAATGTGGTCCATCTCCCTAGCAGCATGTCCTTAACTAGAAAGTTATAATGGCACTCAGCTCAAAAGGAGTTCCAAGCATGCCATTGCACTGAGTTCAACAACCTAGTACAGTAAGAGGTAAATAGCATTAAAAACAGCCCAAATTCACTACCTTTTTTTCTGATTTATTGTGTCTTTATTTACTTACACTGTATCCTTTTAAAAATTGTGTCACCAGCAGGGTACATGTAATAGTCCCAAACGAAGTCGAGTGTTCGCCCATAAGATAGAAGCCACCAAAGAGTCATGACAGAGTGTGCCATTTAGGAAACTATTATCTTTCAGCTTCAAATTTGCTCTTTTCTGATTGATTGCACGAGGTGGGGCCAGGAGCCTACCCTCCACACGCCTGCTCTGCCAGCACCCTGTTAGGAGTGACAGGAAACGTGAACTGGGAGATGGGAGGTCAAAGGAGTGACCATCCGTTTTCTGGTCATCTTGCTAGCTTTGCTGCCGCAGCCTGCAGTCGTGCTTTATACTGAGAGCAGCTGTTGATCCCAGCCCTGCTGCCCCGCTCTTATGGACCAGCCTCAGTGTGACACCTGTCACTAGCCATCCAGCTCTTCCTCCCCAAAGGTGTAGTCCCCAGTGCCAGCGGCTTGCAGATGTGATCTGAGACATCAGTACGAGCTGAGCAGTGACCCCTCTTTGGAAGTTTGCAGAGCACGTTCCCCAGGCTTAGCTGTGTGATTACTTCCAATGTTGGCTCATCACGGGGAGCTAACTGTCACTGATGTTCACACATCTGCGACTTCTTAGGGCTCTCTTTGCGTCTTTCCAGTTCCTCAATATCTAATTTTCAGTTCTTTATTTCCTCTGTTTAAGGAACTCATGTGATCTCTGCCTCCTGTCTCGGTGCTGAGTGATCCCAGAAAGCAGATCAAAGATAGTATTTGGGGGTTGATTAGGTGAAGAGATTGCAGTAGCCTACTCAGGTGTTGGGTATATTCCCCCTGTCCCCATTCTGAAATGATCCACCATGTATTTGTTATACCTCTTTTTGTGTAGTAGGTGGTAACATGTTAGCTGTTTTTCTATTACTTTTGGTGGGACATCTTGACATCCTCAGACATTTGGACTCCCAAACATCACTGAGGATGTGAGTCTCTAAAATTGAGTACTATTTCTTTCCCACTCTCTGATAGTCTTATTTTAAGATATCTGAAGTATTTGGTGCTACAGGTCAAATAAACTAATCAAAATAAAATATCCATTCTATGGGCTCAATGGCAGAATAAAGATGACAGAGAAAAGAGACCATGAACCTGAAGACAAGCCCATTGATATATCTAATATGAAAAAAAAAAGAAAGAGAATTAAAAGGCATTAACAAAGGAACATGTAGGATAATACCAAAAGTCAGATTTCTTACTGGTTGGAAGACACATGGAAAATATCTGAAAATTACTATACAGGTTTTCAAAACTGAATGGATATTGAAAGATGGGTTATTACTTGTGTTTTGAGACAAACTGAGATGATTGCTAAAACAATTCATAGGTTATAGAAAAAGATCAAGAGTCTCATACAGTAAAATTAAAATTTTAAGGGTATGACCCACAATTACTTGGATATAATTATGAAGAATCAAGAAAATCTCAACAATTCGCAGGGGAATAAGTAGATAATACTAAAGTTGGGATTATCAGACTGATTTAAAGTAATTATCATAATTAGGCTCCAGAAAGTACGATAAAATGCTCTTGAAATGAATGAAAGATAGAAAGTCTCAGCAGATAAGTAGAATATATGAAAAAGAACCAAAGAAACATTTAGAACCTAAAAATAATTATTTGTTGAAAAAATAACTGAAATTAAAAAAAATCAATAGCAAAATGGGGATGATGGTGGAGTCAGTGAAAACAGATCAGTAGAAATTACTCATTCTGAAAAAAAAAATGAAAAAATAACAAACAGAGCTTCAGGTACCTGCAGGACAATTCTCAAAGTCTAATATTCCTGCCATCAGAGTTCCAGAAAGAAAGACAAAAGAGGGTGGTATAGAAAAATAGTTGAAGAAATAATGGTTGAAAACTTTGCAAACTTGGTAAAATATGTAAATTTTCAGTATCGAGGCTCAGTGAATCCCAAACAGGATGAACTAAAAAAATAAGAAAAAGAAAAAAAATCCACTCCCAGACACATCACAACCAAAGTGCTAAAAAATACAAGTCAGGAAAAAAAAATTAACAGCAGGAAGGAAAAAATGAAATGAAAAATTCATGTAAGGAAGCAACCATTTGAAAGACTCCAGATTTCTCATCAGAAGACAAAAATAAACATACAAAAAGCTAGAGAAAATTTATTTTATGAATAGTTCTTAAAACGATGGGTCAATATATGTTCTGGTGATGACAGCTAGTTTTTTGTTGTTGTTGTTCTTGTTGAGAAGTAAAGAACCAAACAAAAATTCCCTCTGTGATAGGAAATTTAAGTTTTCACTATTTTTTGAGATCAGCACTTAGATGGAAAGAAGCATAGATAGTATAAAACTTTTATTTTTTTCAACTTAATGTAAAATCTTATCTCTGAATGAAATGTGTAGTCATATTTTTCCTGTCTAAAACTGCATGAATTGGTATTGCACATAACAGTGATATTCTCAATGACCACCAAACTTTTAATGGGATTTTTATCTTAAATGTGGTGACTTTACTGGGGAGAGACACTTTCCTATGTAATTGTATTTGATAATAGTTTCCAGCCAAGAAATACATGTTTGTAGAGATTTGCTAAATCCCGGAAAGAATAAAAAATCCTATTTTTTAAAAAATTTTTTTCCAGAGAAAGAGCATGTGATTGTTGGGAGGTGGGGGTAGGCACAGAGGCAGAGGGAAATAGAATCCTAAGCATACTCAACACCCAGCGTGCAGCCCAACCTGGGCTCAATCCCACAACCCTGAAATCATGACCTGAGCCAAAATCAAGAGCTGGACACTTAACCGACTGAACCACCCAGAAGCCCCAAGAATGAGAGATCCTAATAAATAAACATGTGATGCAAATTATATTGTTTTCCAGTATGCTCGGCATTTACTGTATTACCAGGAAACAAAAATAAACATTTAACAAAAAAGAAGGGGCAAAAATGATCAAGGATAAGAAACTTAAACTATGGAATTCACTTTTTTTAAAAAAAAAGATCAAATTGGATTAGGAAAGAATAATTTGACTTAACGTGACTTTGAACCTCATAGCCACATGATATAAAAATCTCCTAATAATGAATAAGCTGGCAAAACCTTTCTTCAATATTTCCCTCTGAGGGGTTGTAAACCAATCTCCTCTTCATGGTCCCGACTGATATTTTTGTTTCATGAAAGATACAAAGAATTGAAATAATTCCATTAGAATAGAGTTTTAAACTATGTTTTAAAAAAGTGACAGGCCAATATTTTTTAAATCTATACCTTTAATTATTTCCTTAGGAAAATAAATTGAGAGATGGGCACTAATATTGTAACGAAACAACGGAGGAAGTAGCATGTTTTTAAAAGCCTCTCAGCCATGTGACTGCTGCTATGTGCCTTTTGTCTCAATGGTTTCCTGCGCATGGGTGGAAAACGCTACTCTCATAATATTACTTGAGCCCTCTCTCTTCTTAGTCCTCTTTTAGGTTGGTCATTGGGGGAATCTCCAGATGGGAAGAAAGCTTTCAAATCCATTACTCCTTTCCTATCCCTTCAACACCTTCTGATGTCCAGTGGGGTTTTCACAGGTTCTAATATTACTTCAATGATTCAGTAAGCCTTTGAATTGTGTTCAGGAAGGGAATACTATTCTTTCTAATTCTCGTAGGCATTCACCTTTCCTTCCTAAGAATACAGACAAAGGGCTAAAATATTACTCCCAGTAAATTAAATAAAATAATCATTATGGAGCTAAAAAAAAACCCTACATTTACAAAGTCCAGTTTGCAACAATAAAACAAGAGTGGGGAAGGAGATCATCAACCAATATTGACTTACAGGGGGTAAAACACTACCCTAAAAGTCTTTGGTGCACAACTATATGAATGCAGAGAAAACAGAAATTAATAGCAGATAAAAGCATTCCCGATTCTGATAGTAATCTGATGTGAGGAGGTGGGCAATCTTGTAGGACTGAGCCCTTAACTTGTGGGATCTAACAGTCCCTCCGGGGAGATAGAGTCAGAGTTGGATTGAATGTAATATACCTGACTAGTGTTAGAGAAGGATTCAATGGGTGCAAACCCCACACATCTGGTGCCAGAAGCAAGTTATAGTGTGAGAGTAGAGGAAACACTGAGTTTTCCATAGACATAGGAGCACCAACATTATGAGAAACTTAGTGGTGGCTGTCCTTTGTAGAGACATGGCTGTCTTCTGGTAAGAAGAGATATTGTTACAGAACTTGGCTATTGATGGCATTGGGACTGGTGGACTGTCAGAATAATAGGGGTGGGAGGTCATTAAATCACCAGAGGCAAGAGAGGTGTAATTATTATAATGAGAGCAAAGTGAAAATGGTATCTAGGGGGCCTTGTTCTACAGAGGGTTGTGCAAATGGGAATCAGTATCTCCAATAAGAACAGGAAGATGGGGAACCAAAAAAGGTATTGTTCAGACTTCACAATAAAACATAAAGGGTGAATGGATGACCAGGAACCTGGTAGGGAAATATTTTGCCCAGTTTTTGAATTTGAGTCACACTGTGGATCCAGAAGCCATTGACAGAAGAAGAATCTGGGCCCTCACCAGGACACTAAAACACTATGTCAATTGTATTATCAGACATTTCAAGGATTTCAAGGATTTTTGGGCAAAGGGTCTAAGATGACATTAACATCCAGTAAGATGAAGCTTCATCACGGCCTCCCACGGAATTCTCACAGAGGTCTACCTCACAGTGAGTCCAAAATATCCATGGATCTACCCAGTACCAAGCCACAGCTCCCAAAGGTATAATTAAATAGGCATACTTGGTATTTGACAAATTATCTACATTGGTTTCAGGGCATGTGTAGTAAGATTTATTACCATGGGGGAAGCCAAGTGAGAAGTTTGGCCAAGATGGTAAGTCCAATGCAATTCTGCATCTCAATGGGGAAGAAGAAAGATATTGGCACTACCCTTAATGACCAAAAGAGGTCTAAAAACATCAGACAGTCCTTCTGGGTGACACCGAAATGCCATTACTTAACCACATAAGAACTCCAGTTGTAACAAATGCTCCCTCTATAATACCGATGCTCGAGCAGATTAGAATGGACTCAGATCCATGCAGCAGCCTTTCATTTGGTAAATGTGTTGTCTTTCATCCTTATCAAGCAGAAAGCTCTGAAACAGCGCAAAGGCACATGGGATGGGGAACAGTAAGCACCTCAGTCTTGCTTCACAGCCACATTAACTCTCTTAACCTGTTTTAGAGCACAGTTTGAAGAGAACTGAATTCTCCGGTCTTCCTTCAGAACTGTGTCATCCACTCAATGGCACCATATTGATCGGAGCAGATGTGTAAGGATTGGAATGTTCATCGGACAGGAGGAACAAAGGCTGTACTTTGTTTACAAACGTGTCAGCTCGGGACGAGGGCACAAGACAAAAAGAGATGATGCTACACCACAGCCCTACTGAAGAATGGCCCCTCAAGGCAGTGATGAGAGGAAAGCCGGCGGTGGGAACTTCAGGCAATGAACTTGGTCATCCACTTCGTAAGGGAAAGAAAAAGTTACCTAACACACAGCTGGTGGTTCACAGTAGCTGGTTAATCATGAGTTTGGAAGGAGAAGTAGGAAATAATTAAGGTACCGGATCCCCTCTAAATTCATGTCCACCCACACCCTCAGACGTGACTTTCATTGGCAATGGGTCTTTGCAGATATAGTTAGCTAAGAGGAGGTCATACTGAGTTAGAGTAGGTCGTTTTCCAATAACTAAGGTCCTTATAAGAAGAGGAGAGGACGCAGAGAGATAGACAGAGAGGATAAACCTATGAGATGACGCAGAGGGAAGAACTGACAAGACAACAGAGTCAGAGATTGGGATGATGAACCTACAAGCCCAGAAACACCAAGCCTTGACAACAGCCACCAGAAGCCAGGAGAAGGGCCTGGAACCTGGAACCGTTCCTCCTGCATAGCCTTCCAAAGAAGCCAATTCTGCCAACACCTTGATTTCAGACTTCTGGCCTTTGGAGCTGTATGAGAATATATTTCTGTAGTTTTAAGCCCCCTCCTCCTGTGCACCTCAGTTTGTGGTGATTTGTTACAGTAGCCCTAAGAAACTAATACACCTGGGGACAAGAAAATCGGGAAAAGACATATGGAAAGACCAATGGGAGAGAGCATTTAAACATTTTGTATTTTAGGTTAATACCCACGGGAGAGCATCTGCTATACAAGAGGCTTTAAAAGTCCAAGTGTGTGGTGATTTTATGTCAGCCAGGGCCATGACAATCAACTTTCCCAGCATCTCTGTGACTGACTACCTCCATTTGTTTCTTACATTAATATTTTTATTTTTCTCACATTAGAGAACATAAATGTTAACTTTAAGGAGACTATTAAAATGGCAAGTGTGAAACAAACTTGAGGATTAAATATGAAATAGAAAACCCAAAGCCTTTAGGAAGTGAAAGATATATTGTATTATCATTTATGTCACACACACACGTACTTACACATTGATGGGCCCAACTATGATCTGGAGAACGAGGCAACACTGCAGATTTGAATTGTTGGTTATTTTGCTTTGGGTTTAGCTGCACAAGTGTGTGTTAAAAAAAAGTTCAAATATATTTAGTTCCTATTACTAATGAAATCAGCCAAAGGTACGGAAGGCTCATGGCTGGAGCCCAGTTGTATCACCATTGTTTGGTCTACTAAGTTTTAGGTTAAAATTAGCTCCCTTTTCCTTCCCATATACGAGCATGCTATTATTGCCTACAAACATAATAGCATTATAGTTTCTTAAGTAGAAATAGAGACATAGACAGACAGATAAATTTAAAAAACCATATTGAAGAATGAGGAAAAACATATATGAATAACATCTAAAGGAATCACTATGGCTACATAAATTCTACTAGGATTAAGATTAAGCAAGGTGGATTGTAAAGCCCTAATAGATGTAGAACAATTAAGAAGACATTGTGTGAGGAATATAATGGCTAATAAGCTTAATATTTTCTGGAAGGGAAAATACAATGTTTGTAAAGCCACACACACCCCATGGAGATTTGTCCCAAAGCAGTGTCACAGTTAGAGGGACTCAGTCTAAGCAACCAAAAGTAATTTCAAAATACATAAATTTTTCATGACAATCTCCTAAATCACCCATCATTAGGACCATACATGATTTGAGGTTTAAGCCCTACATTGTAATATGCATTTTTGAATATACTATTTCTGCAATGGTATAGACATATCATATAAATAAGGCAATGAACATTTAATTTTACATTATTCTAAATTATATGACAGAGGGGAGGAAATAACTTCATGCATATGCAGTTTAATTCCTTACAAATTTAATGAGTGCATTCTTCGAAGCCAGTATAATTCAAATCCCTTGCTTCGGTTTTTAAGCTAAGGAAATGGGTATATCATCCTCAGTGAAACTGTCTAGCATCAAATGTATTCTTGCTTCAATAGCCCAATCCCCTTCTACACTTTAGCTCTGACTCCACTTTACTCTTCCACTCTACTGAAATAAAACTTCTAACCTTTACACACGAGGGCTTTGCTGTTTTGAGCCTCCCACTTCCCTTCTAGCTCTCCAGCACTGAAGTCCAGAACCTTCTCAAGAAGAAACAGCAGTCTAGACAGTTCTCTATCATCAGAAGGAGAAAGGAAAATCTAGGAACTCTCAAAGATGAATACATTTTATCCTGTAATAGTAACAGTGACAATGGAACCAAATAAGAAGGCACTAAGCCCACCTTACAGGCTTACTTTGTGTATTTGTTATTTAAACCACACAAATTGCCATTTCGGTTAGTCAAAAATGATCAAATATTGGCTCTTTCATATGATTCAGCCCAATACAACAAGGTATTTAAAGAAACCAACTATCACATCTTTAGTCTTCTATAGTAAGAGGAGAAAAATAATGGGGCAAACAGCATCAAATAATCCAACCCCTGTCTTACGTCTATCACTCTACAATTCTCTGTTGTTGCGAGTGCATCATCTGGGTTTCTCCAGAAATATGGAGGCTATTTAACTCCATTATTAAATGATTTCTTATCACCCAAGTGTTCCAGTGACTCTCCACTTAAGGCAGAGTCCTCTCTTTTTGCCTATCTTATCCAGATATCCTATCAGAACACCTTTTTTTTAATTGAAGTATTAGTTTCAGATGTACAACATAGTGACTCAAATATTACATACATTACGTGCTGCTCACCATGAGAGGTGAGAGTTACCATCTGTTACCATATGAAGTTATTACCATATTATTGGTTATATTCCCTATACTGTACTTTTCATTCCTATGACTTATTGATTGTGTAGTGGGAAGTATGTACCTCCTGAACCCCTTCACCTATTTTGCCCATCCCCTACTCCCCCTCCTATCAGGCAACCACCACTTTGTTCTCTTTATTAATAAGTCTCTTTCTGGTTTTGTTTGTTTTCTTTTTAGATTCCACATATAAGTGAAATCATGTGGTATTTGTCTTTTTCTGCCTACTTATTTCACTTAGCATTATACCTTCTAGACCCATCCATGTTGTTGCGAGATTTCATTCTTTTTTATAGCTATATAATATATATTTTATAGCTATATAATACATAATATATAGCTAATATTATATATTATATGTTATAGCTATAAAAACATATATACACCACGTCTTTATCCATTCATCTATCCATGGACACAGGTTCCTTCCGTATCTTAGCTATTGTAAAAAAAAGTTGCAATAAACATAAGGGTGCATATGTTTTTTGAGTTAGTGTTTTTGTTTTCTTCAGGTAAATACCCAGAGGTGGAATTACTGGGTCACATGGTATTTCTATTTTTTTAATTGTTTTTTTTAAATAATTTTTTTTTAAAAATTTAAATTTTTACATTTTTAAGGAACCTGCATACTGTTTCCTGTCAGAACATTTTGACTGTTCTGTAAACCCACACAGGCCCCAACCAACATCCAAACAGACTTCCTCACTCTCAACCATACTCCTTCTTCTAACATTTTCTACTACACACTCTAGAACCTTTATTTGTACAATTTCCCCAAACCCTTCATCATTTTTGGAAATAAAAACTGTACATGCTTCACTGTCTTAAGTAAAATAGTTGCTCATTTCTTATTGTGTTTTTATATCATTTATTCCAGAACCAAATATTATAATAATGTTTTAATGCCAATGAATGATGTCAATGCCTAGGCTGAAAAATGAAACCAAATGATGTCATGAACTTTATCAGTTAAAATAAAACAGGTTGATTGTGGTTTGCAGATTAAAATTGGTTACTCATAACAAGTGTAGTCTTTGGAAATGTGTGTAAAACTCCTTTCACACGTGCCTAATAATTCTAGAGAGATTATTCCAAAGGGAGAAAAATTACCTTCATCACTGGGCTTCCAAAAAAATAAGCAGAAGTAGATTAACGTAATTGCTTAATCGACAACATTCACCGAAAGCCTCTGAGTTGTATAGAATTAATCATCTTATTGTAAGATTCATTAAAAAGTAATGGGTGTAGTGAGAACATTGCACAGCTGGGAATAATTATGTTCCATTAAAAATAAAAATAAATAAGCCTTGGAAAACAGTATTTTGACAATATTTTTACTCCCTGATTTGTCTTAAAAACAAGGGTTCTGTTCACTCACACGTGTATATATAACACCATAATCATATTTCCAGGAATCTGAAGTATGTGAATGACAAGAGTCACAAGATAATCCATTTTGGTAGCATCCTCTTCCCCTAAAAGAACCACTTAGCCCTGATTAAGGGTCAGTAAAAGTGTGAAAATCTTTATTATTCTTTGCTCTATGAGGATTATGTTTTCAATATACTAGTTTATAGTTTTTAGAACCTAAAATCTAGTTAGCAGTTTATGAATTGGAGGTTTAAAAACTGTATAGAATGTATTTGCCAAATATAATTATATGGTTAAAAATGAAGTAACTTTCACTTGGGGGGAAAAATAAAGAAAGGAAATTAGTAATATCAGAAGGGGGTCAGTTGTTCTATCCTTTGACTTTTAAGTAACTATTATTAAACTACCATTAACTCTAGCTTCCTGAAGGCAATCAAGCATGAAATCACTCCTTGTAAAATGTCTTCTGCCATTTTCAAAGATTCATTATAGTTTTGGGGTAACTTGGGTAGTTGTGATTCAACTTTGAATTGAGAAAGACATCTGACTGCTCGAACAAATTACCTAGAGGAAATGCTTCTATTTTATTCTATCTTTGCCTCGTATGTGCAGGGTCAATGGCCACCGGATTTGAGGGTCATTGAGTTCTGCTCATCATTAGGCTTGATCCCCTTGAAGACTATAGTTTTAATTAATATAATCGCCAATGTTAAATTCCAAACTAGATCTTTAGACCTTAATATATTACTAATGTGGGTTATCCATCCGTATACGATGTTAGAGGTAAATAATAGTAATACCTCCAATAGTTACCAAGTTTAGTAAATATTTAGGTATCAGATGCTGAATTAGCTTAACTAAGAACCCTTTGCCTTTACCCCTATTTTCCTCCTGTGTAAAACCTTTAAAAATTCTCCTTTTTCCTCCATAATAATTCATCTCATACCCTTAGTTATGTACCCCATTTGGCAAGACGAAAGCTTGGAAGATAGCCAAGGACCATCTTTTGTTCCTTAAACATTTCCCTTGAGCATTTATTCCACCCGTGCCAAGTGGTTTATCAAATATTCTTGTAACATAAAAGAGTAAAAAAAAAAAAAATTCTCCTGCTAAAGAAATAACATTTTTCCATATTGTTACATTATTAATGAGTCTCGAAAGTTCATTTGAATTGTATGGCGGCAGTCTCCAGTTCTAATTAGAATCACCTGAGAAACTTTAAAAACACATTTTCCTGGGACCCTCTCAGACTTACTGCTCAGAATCTCCCAGGGTAGACCAGAAACTCTGGATAGATTTCATAAGTCTCAGGTGATTCTGGGGAGGAGCCAAGTTTGGAAACCACTGATCTATGGAAATAGTTTTCTTATATACCCATGGCTTCCCATTTACCAATATTTGACGAAAATATTTTGGCAAGAGACCAGAATTTGGTCACGCAAAAAAGATATTGATGAACTGTTTCTTCATCTTTCACTTCCAATAATTTCCTTATATCCCATAAAATGACAGAGACAAAACTTAAGATAAAACAAGCATTTTTCAGCCCACTTCATGCCCTGGAGAGATAGTTAAGGAAATACTTATCTAGGGTTTCCTCCTCCAAACCCATGCTGTCTACTTGCTAGGGTGTGTTAAATATTACGGAAAGCCTGTGCTGATTCTCAACCTACTGATAAGGAAGCCATTTTATTCTTAAAGCTATGAAGTAGCAGTTAAAATGAACAGTTGTCCAATATCAATGTCATTTTTTGATTCCTGGAAAAATAGCTAACAGTACAAAACCTTGACAACTCTGAGGTTTGTTACAGAATTTACATCATTTGTGTGAACCCTAGTTCATACAAATTTGGGGAGACAATTTGTTTAATCTACAGTTAAAAATAAAAAACTAGACAATTCTGTCAAGAGAATAACCAACATCACAGTCAATCATACAGTGTCACTGAATTACCTTCTTTTGATACTGAGAATTTGAAAACAAATACTTCACTCGTAAATATAAACTGTGTGCTTGCCAGAAGCAAGGAATGAATATGATAGCATGAGTTCTATAATTTATCTGCAAGATGTGTGTGTATGTTTTGGTGAAATTGAAATCAGATTGAAATTTTTTGGAGATATCTGTTAAACTGATGTTTTCTTATGTTCGGATGAAATAAAATTTGGGATTTCTTTTTCATTATTTTCTCTGTTAGTATATGAAAATTCAAGTTCAATTTCAGTGTGTGAAGACTTTCTGCTCTTCGAAGTTACTACCTCTATAAAAGGCAGGATATTAATAATGTCATACTATTAGCATGTTTTCATTATGACCTAATTGTTGGTAATACATGTTTCCAGCACTGTGTGCCTTATAAAATGTTTTCATGTATATCTCATTTCCTTGATTGCAACGTGCACCTTCTATTTACATTTTAATATTTCTCAAATAATTGGATGACTCTTAAAATCAACGTGCTTCCTTAATATGCTAAATGCCGTTCTTTATCCAAAAGCTTTCTACAAGCCTTGTTAGCATCCATGGGGTGTTAAAATCAAGGAAATATGCTATTATTGCAGCTGACTCTAAAGACAATCCTGTAGAGTCGACAGGATTTCTATTTTCCTCATTTAAGCAACAAGGAAATTGTGCCATAATTAGGACGTAAGTCTTCGGATCCAAACATACGTCTCGATGGATTGTACACGGCTAACGTGAGCATATGCCAAAATGTACATTTATTTTAACATGAAGAAGTATTTCGTTGGAAAACAAACACCCAGACAAAAGAACACGGTGGTGTGCAGTATGGTTTTCTCTAACGAGAGTTTCCAAGAGGAAATATAATCTGTTCGGTTTCGAGTATCCTTTATGCGAGGAGAGTCATGTGGTAAGCATCTCCGCGAGGCGTGTGGCGCAGGCAAAGCCAATGCCATCCTTTCCATTTCTTTGTTTGCTGAAGAATGCTACCTACCTAATACCCCATGATAATCTTTGGCCCGTGAAACACGCCAAGCTCTGCCTGTTTCTCTCAAGTCGGTGGTGACAGCTTCCAGCCGGACACCTGATCAATCATACCTGTCATTGGCCTCCGCGTCCAGGGCGTGATTGCTTTTGTTTGTTTGTTTTCCTTAGCTCGCTCGCTGCTTTCCTGGCAGGCTCCCTTGCTTGTCCATTAAAAGCCAAATGTGAAAGTCGCAAACTCCACCATCTGGGAAAAAGGGAAAAGGTCTGGCACATCTCACTGGCCTTGATTGTATCAAAGCTCCTGGAGGTTGCAGATACGTTGCTCAGCACAGACATGTTTTGGCTGCAGTTGGTCGTGAGGAAGGGGGGAGAAGTGGGTTTGGGTGGTGTTTGGGTTTGAGGATTTTTAGTTTTCTTCCTCTTTCTCTTTCTTTCTTTCTTTCTTTCTTCCTTCCTTCCTTCCTTCCTTCCTTCCTTCCTTCCTTCCTTCCTTCCTTTCTCTCTCTCTCTCTCTCTCTCTCTCTCTTTCTTTCTTTCTTTCTTTCTTTCTTTCTTTCTTTCTTTCCTCTTTCTTTTCCAATCTCTTTAAATGTTGAACATGGATTGGCTAACAGGATGGAACGTGGGGTATCTTTGAGAAGCTTCCTCCTGTAATGCAACATTTATCTACTTTGACCGTTCAAAGGAATACTTCAATCTCCACGGACACGTGACTGTGAACAAGGCTTTTCCAAAATATCAGGGCCTTTCTTTGGCTCCTGGAAGGAAAGTATTACAGTTTAGATTTATTTATTCAATGATCTACGGGAGAAGTGACATGAAACACTCCTCTATTAACCTTTTCTCTTTTAACCCTCAAAATGTGAAGTTTGACAGCAAGCAGGATCTACAAGAGCTTATCAGTTAGGACTCGGGGTGAAAATGGCATGTGTACAGGGCTACCCTCCCTGGAACCTAGAATTTTACACCCTTAGAGCACCTCTAGCAAAGCTTCCTGAACAAGTCCTTCGCAGGTACAACTTTTCGGTGGTTTCTTTCTTTTCTCACCTGTTTCTATGTCAAAACATGTTACCAACTAAGGAATATGTTTCAGTTCTCCCCGGCTACTATAATCTTCTTTGTGATTTGACTTCTGCAGAAACGAGGAAGAAAGATCTGTGTCCGTATAGTGCCCCTTATGTTTTGAAGACTGAAAGGCACATGTCATGTGAGTGGGAAACATGGAAATTAGGAAATAGCAGCTAGGGAATTTATAAATGCACACCTTCACCGACTTACAATGGGAGTAAGTCCCAATAAACCCATCCTAAGTTGAAAGTATCATGAGTCAAAAATGAGCTTAACACACCTAACCTACGGAACATCAGGGTCTCTTCTACCTTAAACAGGCTCTGAACACTTCTGTTAGCCTATAGTTAGGCAAAACCATCTAACACAAAACCCATTTCATAACAAAATGTTGAGGATCTCCTGAAATTGAGCACTAGACTGCAAGCCACAGGCAGAGCGGTTGTGCGCATGCTCCCTGCTTACCGTCATGATCACTGGGTTGACTGGGTGTGGCTGGTGATGCCTAGCATCAGGGGACAGGATTGGAGCGCACTTCGCTAGCCCAGAGACGGATCCATAGAGATCCACGGGTTCGATTTTAGTATATGTGCTGCCAAAGCAAGTACCAGAAACATCCAAATTCAAAATTCGAAGTATGGTTTTCTATTGAACGTGTATCGGTTTGGCATCATGGTGAAGGCCAACCACCAGAAGTCAGGGACTATGTGTAGTCACAAAGCAGATCGCTACCGGGAGCACCCAGCTCCTCCAGAATCCTGTGGAAGGAACAATAGGCCCACATCCCCCAGTGAAGTGTTTTAAAGGTCTGGGAAGGACATGTATGAATACACAAGACCTCTATATTCCAGAGACACAAACAGAACATCCCAGGAAAAAAACTTTTCTTTGGTATCATTTCTAACAATAACTCCAGCAGCCTATGGAGTTGAGAGGGACAGAGCTGAGAGATGAGGCCAGCCCAGACTGTGTCCTTTCTGCCACAAAAGGAAAAAAAAAAAAGAAAGAACAAAAGAAAATTTATTCATAAGCATATGTTCAATTCCCATCAGAGCTAGGGCAGCCTTTGGAAAAAGAGCACTTAAAGAAGCTGCTAGAATTCCTACACTCCTCCCCAATCATTATTACCATTTAAAAAAATTTGCTTCTTTTTCAGACTTACTTCATCTTGAACTTAAGTGAATTCAATGTAATGCTGTTATTGCTTATATCATTGGGCATGACATTGGGGGGGCAGGTGCGTGGGTGATGAACTACCAAAATGACTAAATTGTTTGTTTCTCTGACAAAGGAAAGTTGCCAGGATATTTTGGTTGGAGTACCTTATAGCACGGTGATGTGTCACGCTGCAGCAAAAATTAGACATTGCTGATTATCATCTATGATTAAAGCTTCCTTCACATAAGTGCATAGAGTATATTTTCAACATTCCTATAAGAAAATGTATTCTTACTTTCAGAGATTTCTATAACCAACAGCATTTCTATCCAACAGGACCTGGAAATGAAATTTTAAAAAATAGCAAGAGAGAAAGACTCCAAGTTTTGCAGTGGGATGATTAAATTATAATCACATAGAATTCTTGTCTTCCTTTCCAGTTCATTGTTATCTTATCACAGCCATCTGAAAAATGGGTATAACATTACATGGCTTAGTTGCAAAAATACCAATGAATATAAAGTAAATAGAACCATGAGAATTGAACACCTTCAGAAAGACCATGAGATTTATCCCTAGTATCAGTTTTGAGGGAAATTGGAAGAAGAAAAATAACCCGCACAGAAGGGGTCAAAGATCTTGTTTTCTTAATGTAAAGTTTATACTCAAATAAATGGACGGCAATAAGAGTCTTAATAATTTTAAGTAAGATACTTGTAACATAATCAGAAACTGTAGAACAGCAGGAAGTATGGTTGATGGAAGCTCAAATCGATAGAGGTTTGGGTATAGCACTGATTTTTGGGGGGAACAAAGTTTCAGTGACCCATGCAAGAGATTTGCCCTATGGCAGTGATAATATAATGGGATATATCTTTCAAAAATAGCTAATACTTACTCTAAAGAAAGCACATGATTACTGAAATTCCTTCCAGATTCTTAGGGAAAGAATATATGCGTTTGCGGTCTCTTACAAAGCTTACTGTGAACACATTTAGGTTTTGTTTTGTTTTGAACATGATTTTGTTCTCCAAGTCCTCAGCCCGCCAAATCTGTGCTTTATCTTCTTGCTTTGGTATAATGCCTGAACAAGGCCTTTCAAAATAGCTTCCTGTCTGGCTCGTTTAAAACGTACCTCTTCACTGTCTCTGGGCTGAGCTTAAGGGAGGATATGAAGTCAACAAGTATAAGGTGAAAATAAATAACCATCCAGTTCAAACAAACCACTTGCCTCAGTCAATAGTTTCTGGCCCCACTTCAGTTGTACCCAACAAAGTTCCTTAGATATCTCATTATCATGCTTCTTTAAGGTTAACCCTTCAAAGATTATCTTGTTTTGAAGTTCTAAACATCACAAATGCTAAAATGACTCAGGTATTATCATGTATTGATGATTCATGATGTCCTTCTGGAAAATGAAAACTCAGGCGTCTAATCAATAAAATAATTTTGAGTCTTTGAACTGGTTCCAGGTCAATTTTTCTTGGCAGTTTTTTGGCTTCTTGAATTATACTGACCCAAACCATGAATAATGATCTAAAATTGCACAATATACAGAAACCATCTGTTCGATAGGAACAAGAGGATGATGTCATGGGGCCATTTCTAATCTCGATTTAATGTCCTGCCAGTGCTGATGTCACTGGCTTGGCAACCCATTGGCAGACTCCAATTTGTTAAGGATGAGTAGGTTCAAGAAGGAAATTGTATCACTGAGTGGAGAGGGACCTCTCATTTTTTTCTGGATTGGAGGTGGGCTAACGAGAAACAGCAAGGGTTGACAGTGGAATGACTGGCATATCTTCCATGGCAGCGATAGAAGGACTATGGCTTGCAATTGTGTCCCTCTCTTGTTTGCATTTGTCAAGAAAAAAGTCCCTGAAAAGCAAGATGTTGCAAAAGTTTTCATAGGAGTAAAACAGAATTGCACCATAAGAAGATGGTAAGGAGTAGTCTTTGCTTAGCTGTCCAAAGGAAAATCTGGGAGTCGAACTGAATGAGGCTGTGAGAGATGAACAATCTATGAACTACGAGGTTTTGTTTATACCTAAGTGTTGAATGCAGGAACCGTAACAATCACCCATCTACACTCAATCCTGAGAGATTTATCCTTTTTTGTAGTCCCACAACAACAGAAATAGCAAATAAATACTATGGAGAAGTTTGAGAGGATTCAAAGGAGTACAACAAGAATGATTAAAGGGTTAGATTATCATTTCTGGGTTAAAATATTAAAATACTTGGGACTCTGTTGGACAGAAGAGCAGTAAAGGAACATGAGGAGTTCAGACATACAGGATTCTTTGCTGAAGAAACTATTGCCTGCATACAAAAAAAAAAAAAAATGTTGCAGCTGTAAGGACTTAGCATAGAAAGGAAATATTAATGCCTTTTATTAAGGTAGCATTTTTGTCTGAATTACTGGTATATAAAAATTGTACTGATTGTCTACTTAAAACTGTGTTAGAGGGGCACCTTGTTGGCTCAGTGGGTTAAGCATCCGGCTCTTGATCTCAGCTCAGGTCTTGATCTTAGGGTCATGGGTTCAAGCCTTGCATTAGGCTCCATGCCCAGCATGGAGCCACTTAAAAAACAAAAATAAAAATGGTGTCGGAGTTCTCAATTGTCAAATCAAATTATTTGAGTTAATGAAGGTCAGCTTATTTATGATTCAGTGGCTTCTGTAATGAATTTTTGAAGTACATTTAATTAATAGACTAGATACATTAAAGTGTATATTTGTTATCTGATTATTAAAGTAAGGGGAACTTATAGAAGCTGATGCCAACTGCCGCTGGTCTGAAATAACATAATGACACAGTAAACAATTATGAGTTTTTATGTACACCTCAGAAGCTGACGAAAGCATTATTACTTTAAAATTAGACATATACATTTTATATGAACATTGTATATGGATAAAGAGAAAGCTCTCTAAATTATCACATAAAGGGTTTACATTTTAATTTTTCCTTAACTTTTAAGTGCAAAAAATTTCACACCTGTACAAGGACATGAATCCCATTTAATGTTATTTTAAGATGATGGTGTTTTCCATAAGTTTCTACAAAGAGAAAGTTTGCAGGTCTGAGGAAACAGACAAACAGATTCTATTTACCTATTTCAAACATTTTTGGAGAACGTTAGATTTTATTAGTAATTATAGAAATTTCCCCAAAATAAATCATGTTCATATGAACTTTGGAGAATAAAAATTGAAGGGTTTAAAATGTTTTATTATGAAAACATAGAACACAAACATGTATCTAGAGTGTGTCCTTTATGAGATTAAGGAGACTTGCTAATCAATTGTCAGTTAATACCAAGACCCAGAGGGAAGAGTCAGGGAAAGGTTTTCTTGATTGCAGCCTAGTTAAGCAATTTAATTAGAAAGGCTGCCTTTAAAATACGTGCAATTTTGCCAATGGGAAGTGTGTTTTCTGGTGATAGATAGAAACATTGATGAGTCCCAGCCAGGCTACCATTACAAACACAAAAGGTCACGGGGCCCTCCTGACAACAAGCACATGTTTTCCATTGGATGCCTTCCCTACAGTGAATTTTCTTGCCACTCCTGCAAAATGTAGTCTTACATAACCTTTCTCTTCTTTCTTTCTCCAAAGAACTGAGTGAATGGTGTATCTCAGTGGCTGTTTAGGTGGTGATGATGAAGTTGAGAGGGAGGAGAGAAGGTGAGGGATGCATGCAAAATGTCCATTTGCCATTTTGAAGCATACGCAGACCTTTAAATGGTTCACTTATCTCATATTGTAAACTCCAACTTGAGGAGAAATATTCGCCAGACAGGTCATAAATCATGCCCAAAGACAGGTGCAATAAATACCAATGTCAAAAAGTTACAAAGTAAAATTACATTGTTTTGACAAGGCTTCCAGATGCGCTGACAACAGGGCAAGTAAATGGTCTCTTTTCTGAGAGCCCACATTGCGGGTACATGGGTGGGGAGAGGGACCGCAAGCCATCATAAGAGGAACAGCATCCCAGAATTTTTACGTTTGTCCTTCTTACTCTACTCAAGGAGATGGCGAGCCAAGATGCCTCTGTCTGTACAAGGACGTCATCACATGTTACAATGTTATCTGTGAAAACAGATTTTAGGGCAGAGTCATATACCATAAGGAAGATATTTAACATGTACATAACGTCCCTTGTGGAAAATTTACTTCTAAATCAAATTCTGGTGAATTGCATATAAGAATACACACACGTATATATGTACATATACTTTTTTAAAATTCTTTTTTTTTCCGAATATAATTAACACACAATGTTACTTTAGTTTTGGGTATACAACCCAGTGATTCAACTTCTCTGTGCTTAATGCTGGGCTCACAAGTGTAGCCACCACCTGTCACCATACAATGCCATTACAACATCATTGAGCATATTTCTTATGCTGGGCCTTTTATTCCCATGACTTATTCATTCCCTAACTGGAAGACTGTGTCTCCCACTCCTCTTGGCCCACTTTGCCCATCCCCCCACCTGCTCCCCTCTGGCCACCATGAGTTTGTTCTCTGTATTCATAGGTCTGCTTATGCTTTTTGTTTGTTCATTCATTTGTTCCGTTTTGTTTTAGATGCCACATATGAGTGAAATCGTGTGGTATTTGTCTTTTCAGTCTGACTTATTTCAATTGGCATAATACACTCTAGGTCCATCCATGCTTTGGCAAATGGCTCAATTTCATTCCTTTTTAAGGTTGTGTAATATTCCATTATTACATAAGATATATATTACATTATATATCTTTAAGTAATATACATAAGTATATATATATATATATATATATAAATGTATAGTAAACATTAACTATTTAGTGAAATTCCCCAGAGACCCTTTTTTTAAAGGACTTATTTATTTATTTGAGAGTGTGTGTGTAAGCGGGGATGGGGGCAGAAGGAGAGGGAGAGAATCTCAAGCAGACACCCCATTGAGGATGGAACCCAATACAGGGCTCGATCTCATGACCCTAAAATCATGACCTCAGTTGAAATCAAGAGTTGGACGCCTAACCGGCTGAGCCAATCAGGTACACCTACAGAGATCCTTTTGTAAGTGAATTATTACCTAGTACTTATTTATCATTTGTGTAAATCTGGATTTTAACATACTTGAAGATACTTTTATATTCATTGTGTTATTTTTGTACAAAACAGTTTCGTTAATTAAATTTAAGTAAATTCTCACATCCTTGTTTTCTTAATAGCGGTATTAGCTATAATAGAGGCTTTATTAGAATGACACACATTATATATTTTTATCAATTAGCACATATCAACACAACAGGATGCCAAAACTCTCTCCAATTTTGCTATATGTTTCTTTCTCAGTCATAGTTGCATGAAAAGTGCCAATGTGGCCTGGGTGGCTCAGTCAGCCAGTCAGTCAGCCAAAAGCAGCTGCCTTTGGCTCAGGTCATGATCCCAGGGTCCTGGGATCAAGCTTCCCAGCCTGCTCCCTGCTCAGCTTATGCTATAGATATATTCAGCTCTGGAAATGTATCAAGGGCTATAAGTAATTATCCGAACGTTCAACTTCCTTAGACAGCTTGATCTGAAATAAACAACTAAGTATACATTTTTTGGAATTTGAGTGATAGAGATAATGATTTAAATTATATTCCCCCCTGGGGTGCCTGGGTGGCTCAGTTGGCTGAGCAAACAACTCTTGGTTTTGGATCAGGTCGTGATCTCAGGGTCCTGGGATGGAGCCCCCTCTCGCACTCCATGCTCAGGTTCCACGTTCAGCCGCTCAGCTGGGAGTGTGTTTGTGGATTCTCACTCTCCCTCTCCCTCGGCCCCAACTCTCTCTCTCGTTCTCTCTCTAAAACAAATAAGTCTTTTTAAAAATAAATAAATTTTTTAAAAATAAATTAATTAATAAAAGACATGCCCTCTGCATAGATAAGTTGAGTTTGTCCCTGAATAATTCAATTGTACAGTTCTGTTTTAATAATAATCTCTATTTGTCTGAATCAATCCTACTATTTAGATGTTTACTGTACATTGAGGGGTGCTGCATTCAATAATTGGCCGAATGCATAATAAGTAAAGGAGCTCTAAATTTGTATTCGATATGAAGAAATTCGATATGAAAGATAAGTATGGCATCAACTTAAAAACATTTTACTTGGATACATTTAGATTGACATGGGCTCTAACTCCCATCTTTTCTCCTGGTTGCCTGCTTAGAATAATACCAGACTGAGATTGGAGGCTTCAAAGTAGTTTCTAAACTTCCAACCTACAGCCTGTTAAGGAAGTCAACTCAAGAGTTGTTTCTATAATCCCCCTAGAAATGGCTCCACATTGGTAATTCAGCTACATGTTCTAGGTTAAAATGTTATTTTTCTCTCTCTCTCTTTGCGGGAAGCAACAAATCACAAAAGGGTGTCTTGATTGATATGCTTGGGATTCCAAAGGGTGAGACCGATCCCATTATTCTGCGTGTATTCCTTGGGAATCAGGTGAATTAGGTACTACTCATGAAGAAATGAATTCTTTTGCTGAGTTGTATGTGGTGAGTTAGACTTCTGACCTAGGGAAGCAGAAGTCAGGGGTGGAAGGCCTGGAAGCAGCATCCTATAAACCTAGCCAATGTGTTGCCCTGGAAAGGAATGTGCTGCCATAAATGAAGGCACTTGGAGGGCAAGGGTCATGGTATGTAATTAGCACAGGCTATTTAAGGAAGAATAAGAAAATAATGTTTTACAAGCTGGTAGAAAGAGAAGCAAATAATCATTTAAATGTTCCAATTGTGAGTTCCGACAGTGTGTGTGGTTTATTTTACAAGCAACTTTCTTACCAGTAAAAGGCAAAGCAATACTGAAAAATTAGGTATTCACAGGTACTTGCAGTGTGCATGATATAGCTCTCTCGTCCAGCTTATTGGCATAAGGTTAATCTCTAGCACTCCATTTTTTCTCTGACTCTAAAGCCCATTCTGACACTGGCCAAATGATAAGTGGAATAAAACAAAATATGGAAATCTTTTTAGACTATGGCAGATCCTTTGGCCTCTTTCTGTAAGGAAAGGAGCTCTGGATTCTGGCTTATAAAAATGAGGCATTCACAAAGGAAGCTGAAAAGCTTTTCTTTGGACAGCCCAGCCACCCAATGCTTGTGATCCATTAATGTCACTCTTAGGGATATCCAGTTGGCCATTGCATTTAAAATAAATAAAACAAATTTTCAGCCGTACATTTGGTAGAGCAACTGACTTATTGTTTAGTATGGGAAGTGACTTCTGTTTAATCAAAGGTAAATTAAAGGTCCTGTGAAATGTGTGTTATGGACTTTAGTGCATGTTTATAATTATGCTACTGCTTTTCACATAGAAAAATAAAAATATTTAAAAAAAGAAAAATATTAAACTATTAAGTCATTGGGGCAGTAAATCTTCCCTACATATATGTACACTGAAAGTAAAATATGACAACTAAGCAAATAAAGGCATTCATGTACTTATAACAGGTTGCTAAATACACATGCTATCATTCCCTTTGAAATTCTGTGTAGAGTAACACATGGGGTATCTTATTCTGAAATTGTCATTAGGCAATCCTTTTGTGTTATACTCAAGCTCTATGACTGGTCAACCCATGGTTGTTTCTATTCCAGGTACAAGTTAAATTTTACTGTGGTTATATTTTGAAACATTTCTTCCTGACATCATTACCAGAGCAGTTGCAATCTTTGATCGAAAAATTGATAATGAAAGATTATCTTACTGGTAAGGATGCTATGAATTTAAGATGGAAATCCAGACACTGGTTTCCATTCTTGTTTCCTATAGTGAGCAGTAAAAAGAACAAATTAATGGAGTGAAACATGATCTCTTGCCTGCTAAATTCCAAAGAACCAATGTGATATTTAATTACTTACAGATATTGACCTTTTTTTTCCCACTAATTTTTATTTTATCTCCATTTTTTTTCACTATGCCGTTTGTTTTGTGTTGTTTTGTTTTTAAGTTAGAACTCGTGTGAAGATGATATATAACCAATAAGACTGAGGGCAGGATTCAGAAGAGTTACTTATAAAAGATATTCTTTTCACCAGCTCACAACATTGCTGTCGTGTATACAAATAAATCACCAAACATTGGACAGTGGGTTGTGCTTCAATTACGTCTAGTCTGAGATTGAATCTTTATTTGATTTAATATTTTGTCTTCATTGGAATACCTAAGTGTGTGCTAAGTGGTACAATCTGGATGTTTTAATTTTAATTCCCTAATAACTGAAATCAAATAGAAGATATATGTATTTCACTTCCATGTTTTAAATGACTTAATTTGAGCTGCACTGAATACCATGTAAAAATTTAATTGTGGCTTTACTGTATTCGTTCTTGTTAAATAATTCACAGGATCCCTGCCACTCTCTTATGTTTTAACATCATATGAGAAGAGGAATAAACTCGGGAAACTGACCTCACAATTGGCAAGGACCACACAAATTGTCCATTAATTATTCCGTAAATACTTCAAATAGTAAGTCTGTTTTCCCGAGCAAGATTGTAAACTCCTTGAGGACAAGAATTATAGACTAGTGAAATTCTTAGCAACGTCTAGAGCCAGGACAGAATTTGTCACAGGTGTTTATTAATTCTTTGGATTGAAGAGTTGAGATTTATTCTCTTGGTAGTGGGAAACCACGAAAAGGAACAAGAAACGGTTGAGTTTAGAATTCATTGCCATCTGCTTCCTTAGGCTCTGTAAAACATATAGGGTCTTGACAAATTCAATAGGTTTTTCCTTTTGTGTCTAGACAGTACTTTAAACAATGTAGCACCCATTTTAACCATTACTGCTTAATTATAAAAGCAATATATATTCTTCAAAAAAAAATTCAAATTAAAACTTTAATAAGGAAAATGAAAATTGTCTGTTGATCTGGCACCAGAGAAATAGGCCAATTATTTGTATACACTAATGTCTATATAATTTGTAGATTTGACAAATAGTGAATCATATTGTATATGTAGTTTTAGTATCTCACTATTTTTATATACACGAATACATCTTCTCGTTGAATATTCTATAAAATATTTCAAGTAGATTAATTTTCTTTTTTTTTTAAAGATTTTATTTATTTGTTTGACAGAGAGAGAGATCACAAATAGGCAGAGAGGCAGGCAGAGAGAGAGGAGGAAGCAGGCTCCCTGCTGAGCAGAGAGCCCAATGCGGGGCTCGATCCCAGGACCCTGGGATCATGACCTGAGCTGAAGGCAGAGGCCTTAACCCACTGAGCCACCCAGGCACCCTCATCAAGTAGATTTATTTTCTATAATAAATGAATATGGCCATTTCTTTGTTGCCCTATTATTAATTTTTTTACTTTTAATTTTGTAATGTCTATAAGAAAGAAAGTGCCATGATCACCAAGGACAGTATTGGTGTGCTTCTTTGATTATCTTATTTTGGTAAATTTCTAGAAGTAGAAAAGCTAATTCAAAAGGACAATCTTTATTAATTTTGGTATATTACACCAATTGTTTTGAATGATACATATTTCAGAAAATCTTCATAAGTAAAGAATTATGCCTTTTGTGATCTTCTCTTCCTTTTTCTGGCCCACATACCCACATGGCCTAGTCATTATCTTCTGCTATTTAATACCAAAGGAATTCCTGCTAGGGATCTGCCTTTTTAAGTTAATTCTTGCCCTTTGCAGTTTTTTGCCTTTTTTTTTTTTTAAGATATAATCATCTAGAACAGCAGGTCCCTACAGAGAACTTGAACATTTGCTTTTAATCAAAAGACAAAGTTTATATTAAACTCAGTAAACAAAATCAGGGGACTTGTATAAATAACAATTTGTGCATATCATTTTCATTTTTGCTGACACTTTTGACTCTGGTATTGATCTTTCGCCAGGTTGTGAAACTCAGGGGGCAAAGTGCAAGGTTCAAAAGTGGCTATTTGCCTCAAGGTTTATTGAAAATAAAACATCGACGGAAGTCCACTCAAGTAATTTGAGGAAACTTTTTTTTCCTTCTAGGAAGGATGTCATTATTTGGTTTCTAAGGTTAAGTCTACTTAGAGAAAAATAATAGAGTGAAAACAGGCTTGAAACATTAGAAAGCTGACAGAGAACCTCAGTAGAATTATGTGACTCATGCAGGTATGTAAAACTTTCAAGGAAAAACATCTCATTCAACATTGAACATCCTTTCGACTCTTCCTCATCTAAATATCGAAGCTTTGGCTCCCTGTCGCCAATCGCACAGCCTGGAAAGGACAATTGTCACGTGGATGAATAAAGAAAGATAGCATTTAAAGATGTGCTAGTTTAAAATTTATGTTAACCATAAAATCAATTTTTGAAAATCAGCACAAGCGATGGATTGTCATTACGCAGATAAAGGACAAAGTTGATTTTTCATTTTTCCTTTCCAAACTCTTGTTTTCCCTTCACACAAGCACTTGCTGGAGTGTTTCTGTTCACAACAAGACAATTGTCCCACAAGCAAAGCCTTTTTTAATTTTTAAAGATAAAGGGAAACACACAAAAAAGTTCCCCAGCTTTGACTTGCAATCGTTGTACCTGGAGATTCGCGACGCATTTATTAGAGAGTGTCCATCCAACTTGGGAGGATTTTAACAACCTTCCTTAGGTTGGGTTGCAAATTAAGCCAGAAGTCAAGCACTTCAGTGATCTTCCCCAGGGTCAGGCAGTAGACCCTGGTCATTTTCAACCAATTTAGACATCATTTTGGATGTTTATTTTCCCGATTAGCTGCTTTTTTGCCTAATCCTTTTAAGTTTCTTTATGATTTTATTTAAGAATGCTCTTAGTTTCTGATTACTAGAGGGATTTAAATGTGGTTTATTGGAAATCTTCATCACATGTAGAGGGAGAATACAAAATCGTCTATGGAATTAGGCTCTGGCTAATAGGTACCCTCAAGCAATATGAATATTTAGGGAACAGCATGAAAATGGATCCAGAAAATTAAGCTAAAAGCGGTTGATACAAATTACATAGTACTGTGCTTTTATAAAATTGATTATGTCTAGGTATATGAAGTCTTAGCTTTCTAGGACGTTACATTTTAATGGTAGAAAGCATAGCATACCAATAAGTAACTAAATAATTAGAAAAGAAAATTTCAGATACTCTTAGGAACTATGGAGTAAATAAAGCAGTGTTATGAGTGGTGATGAAGAGTCCTTTAGAAAGGATGCTCAAAGAAAGACCTCATTCAGGAGATGGTAGCTGAGGTCGGTCCTGAATGAGAAGGTGACCGTGTAAAGCTCCTTGGGAAGAGAGGTCCGAGAAAAATAATAGGAACTATAAGGACCAGGAGTGAGGATAAGATTTTTTGTCGTCGTTTTGTTTTTTCCCTTTGGGGACAAGAGAAGGTCAAAATTGCTGGAATGTAATCTGTATAGAGAAGAAGGGTGTGATGTGGATCAAAAGTAAGCAGGGACTAGGTAATGCATCAGGGCAGTGAAAAGAGTGGTAGCCACTGGACAGTGAAATTGACTGATTTAATTCTTAAGCCATCACTCCAGTTGCAGTGTTGAGTGTAGGTTGTTGGGAAACTAGCAAGAATACTATCATTAGGATGTTGATTGGAGCACAAGTAGAAGAGAATCAAGGTAGCAGTTGCTTAAATGAGAGAACAATGTCGTTTTCTTCTATGTAATAGCAGGCAGTTTCGAGTTGACATGGGAGATCCATTGATGTTGAATCCAGGCTATATCCAGATTTCCACTCTATCATCCCTAATAGGTATAAGAAGGAAGAGATAGAAAGAAAGGCTGCTTTTCAAAGTTGTATGTGTCACTTTCATATGCCATTCAGAAATGAGTCCCGTATCTAAGCTGGCTTAGGTCATGGGCCCAGTTACAAATCAGGCTGATGCTACAGCCATATGCCATCCTATGAGGACAAGACTGGGACTAAAAGGGAATATGCTCAGATAGTTAGGTGAAAGGATGGAAATCCTTGAGTCAGTGAAATAACATCCTTGAGTTACTGAATTACCCCAACCTGGAAACATTCTCTCTTGGGGATTCTTGTCATGTGAGATAATAAGTACTTTATACTTCATTCATTATGAATTGGGTGATCTGTCACTTGCAGCCAATAGATTCCTAAGTGATAAATCTCAGGTGAAATAGGGTAAAGATACATATCTACCCTCTCCAGTTAGTTCATCCATGTGATGAGCTAATGCATGTTTTTTTATTCTTAGGGTAGAGATCAGTCCCTTTGCAAAGCTGATGTCTTTTCTATCCCTCAGATCCTAGAACGATAGCACTAGTTGTACCTTCATGAAGCAAGTTGAAAGTTGAAGAAATCCGTAGAATTTATACCCAAATCTACGAATGGAAAACATCGGAGATTGGAGCCTGAATTCTATTTGTTGCCTACACATATGTGTAAATCACCATGACGTTCCTAGGTGGGTGGGGTTCTCCATTTTGGTTTTGCCTTGAAACTTGTACTACATGGCATTCTGGTTCACTCTTTAGGGTATAGAGTCCAACAGACAAGGGCTTTGCTTGATGTGAATGTTGCATAGTTCACAGGTGGCTTAGTCTCACTGAGATTCAGTTCTTCACATGAAATATGAGGATGGATAAGACTACCTATTTCATTGCATTATAATAAGATTAATAGGTCACGTGTCCTGAGGTTTTACAACGTGCCAGACACTGTTCCAAGAGCTGTGCAAGTGTTAACTCTTAATGAGGGAGATTCGTGTATTATTATTCCCTTTACACTGGTGAGAAAACTGAGGCACAAACCAGCTGAACAACTTGTTCCAGATCACTCAGCTATTAAGAGCTAACGCTAGGATTTGACTCCATGTCCCCGGGCTCTAGAGTGTGAGCTCTCTGCCCCACTCTGTGTTTCAATGCACTATTGCCGGCAGACTGTTTGGCACATACGCATGCAATAAATGTCACTTAGCGTTTTTATTTTGCATTTTCCCATTACTTTATTTTGACTTCAATGTGGGAGAGGTGATTATCCAAAGATGTGAATTATCCAAGGATTGCGATAGTCGGAGGCAGAGGAAATATTAGATTTTTCTGAGTAGGAGTAGGGTTAAAGAGCCTCAGTACTTGAACCAGTCCAAAGCAAGAAACAAATGTCCAGAAGCCTTCTCTGCTTCACATCTGTTTTTATTTTTCAGTTTATCAGCCTGCTGTTCCGTGACAGGATTTTGCAATATTCAGCTCCCCTGGTGACTTATAGGATATCAAGGGAAAAGAGAATAAAGAAAAGCTTTTAGCCAACTTCAGCTTTTCCTTCCTTAAAACTGAAGATAAGCTCTGGCTGGACACCACGAGGTTGGTTGAAAAGCCTAATTCATGCGTCTCCTCACTATCAGTGCGGGAGGGGATGCTGGCTTTGCCAGTGCCCAGCCCTGTTGATAGTCCTTGTCCCACAGGGTTGAGATGGTGGTGTGCAAAGATTAGACAAGCTTGTAGCTGAGGATGCCCAAATAGAGTGCAGTTCTTCTCTCCTGGGGAGCAGGAGATCATCTCTGGTCGATCTTTGGTAGATGATATCTGTGTCATCACATCAAAGGTGAGGTTTGATGAGAACATGAATAGCAGCATATGGGGGTACACAGCTGCTGGGTCATCTCCTGCAAAACCAGCCACTCTTTCACGCATTGCAAGCAGGGAATGACCTCCAGCCTTCGGTTTCTCATAAGAATTCATATAAACTGAGTCAAAATCCAGGCCAGTGCATCTAATCGTCAACGAGTTCTCACTAGGAAGGAACAGCCCATTTTCAGGTTGGTACGAGGAGCTTTAGTCAGGCTTTCGAGGTAATGCTCATCTTCCATAAAACTTTTACGAGTGGTCGCAAATTGCTGACAACAATTCTTTCCTAAACTGTGAAAAATCAACTCCAGATGTTCACCTTCTGCTGGAGGAGACCCAACCCATGTCTCTTCCACCAAAAAAGCCACCAGAGTAAAAGAAGGGACTCCAGCAACCGGTCTCTGGAGCTCAAAAGTACTCAAAAGTCTCATATCCTCTCCTCTTTCAGGTCTCTCCCTGGGCCGCCATTACATGGCTTCTCCTGGGTATGGGGAGTAGAGACGTTAAGGAATGGAAAACATTGACGTGTCTTAAAACAGTCCAGGTAGTAAGTGGCAGTTTGGAAAGAAACCACCAGGAAAGGCTGTGTAAAGACCAAGGCCAGATTTTGAACTTGTCTCATGTTGTGATCAAGAAGCAATTACCTGGTTAATTCTACCCATGGAACACAAGTTTTCCCAAAGAACCCAGGTGTTTTAGATGCATGAGGTCAAGTAGAATACAAATGGGTCAAAACACTTCTTTGGTTCTTTGCATTCAGTATGTAAATTGGAAGAAGAGAGTTACCCAGCGGGATTCACAACCAAATGAAATACTTTATTAGAAACCGGATTTACCATAATGGACAAAATATGCCACTTTTGACAAGAGTAAACATTTGGCCTCATAAAAGTGGCTACTTCTAAATCTTTGCTATCACTTCATTTTTTTTCAAATTTTTCACATTTTATTACATTATATTAGATTTACCACTCCTAACACGTTTATTCTTCATTTAAAACCACTTTTTAGAACAACCTTTTTTTTTTTTTTAAATTTTATTTTTAAGTAATCTCTACACCCAAGTTGGGGCTAGAACTTACAACCCTGTGATCATGAGTTTCACACTCTACTGACTGAGCCAGCCCCACACAGATGTTTTTAATGCCATAAATTTAGAAATTTAACGAAGGACGAGCTATTCTAAAAGAAAAGCAGAATCATGTTTGGGATACTTCTGTCTCTCTTAGTTTCTATTCTCTGAAAAAGTCCTCATTTCACCATCATTTTGAGGGTTTTGTTTTGTTTTGGTATATAATTCTAGAATGGCGGGAGTTTTTGGCATGTTTTTTTTTCTTACAGTACTTTAAAGATGTTATTCCATGTCTTCCTGCTTTCATCGTTTCCGTTGAGGAGCTACAGGTCAATATTACAGTTATTTCCTTGAATGCATTGTGCTTGTTTTACCATTCTTTCCTTTCCTTTTTTTTCTTTTCTTTTTAAGATTTTATTTATTTAAGTCATCTCTATACCCAACGTGGGCCTCAAACTCACAACTCTGAGATCAAGAGAGGCACACTCTACCAACTGAACAGCCAGGTGTCTGAACTGTTCTTTCTTTTAAGATTTATTTTCAGCCAGTTTATACTGATGTACCTAGGTGCTTTTATTTTATTTTGTATTCTTGGAGTTCACCATGCTTCTTGGATATTTGATTTGAAGACTTTGATTGGTTTTGGAAAATTCTTTACCAAAGTCAATTTATTTTATTTTATTATTTATTATGTTTATTTTAGTTTTCTTTTTTTTTTATTTGAGTATGGTGGACACACAATGTTACATTAGTTTCAGGTGTACGGCATAGTGATTCAACAATTCTATGCCTTACGCTGTGCTCACCACAAGTGTAGCTACCATCTGTCACTGTATGACACTCTTACAACATCTTCGATTATATTCCATACGCTCTTTTATTCCCACGACTTATTCATTCCATAACTGGAAGCCTGTATCTCTCACTTTACCCATTTTGATCATCTCCCCACCTCTTCCCTCTGGCAAGCATGAGTTCGTTCTCTATTAACAGGTCTGATTCTGCCTTTTGTTTGGTTCACACATGCGTGAAATCACATGGTATACCAAAGTCAACTTTAAAACAGCTCTTGCATCCTCTTCTTTCTTGTTTCCTTTGTATCTTCAATTACATCTCTATCACACTGTTTATTATTATCCTATGTCTCTCACATCGGTTCTGGTGTTTTGGTTTTGGGCTTTTTGTTGTTGTTGTTGTCGTTAATACATTTTTCTCCTTGCTCTTCAGTTTAGATTATTTCTACTCACCCGTGTTTCAGTTCACTGATCCTTTCCCATGCCGTATCTAGTCTGTTGTTAAGTTTATCAGCTCTTAATGTAAGGATTTTTCTTCAATCCTAGAGTTTCTATTTGTTGCTTTTTTTTAAAAAAAGTTCCTTTTCTCTATTGAAATTTTCAATCCATCTTTTCCTTCATTGTGTATATACTTTTCTCTCTTCCTTAATACACCTATACTAGTGATTTCAAAGTCCTGCTAGCTGATTGCAATATCTCAGTCAATGCAGGGTGGCTTCTCTTCCCTGCTTTTTTTCTCTTTCCCCATGGTTTTATATTGTGTGCCAGAGATTTCTCCATGCCTTTCTAGCCAAACACAAACCTTACCCTTCCCTCCCTCCATCACACACTGAGAAAAATCTTGTGGTTGTGATCCAATGGGTAAAGAGGATCGGTTTTGATTTTAGGATTTCTCTAGATTCAAATAGGTCCTGCCAGTCTGTGGTTGTTTAAATGTCTATAGATTTCTCTTTACTCTAGCAGGTACTCTCTGCCTTTGAGACACACAATGCTCTACCAGCAGGTGCCCAGTCATGGACAGTGACCCGAGGGAAGCAGCAGCTCTTGATCATTGCTCACCCAAGAAGTGAGCTTCCTGTGGGACTTAGTGCCTTCATATTCTATGCGTTCACAGTTAGATGTCTGGAGCTTATTTTACCCATGCTTCACAGATAGAATATACCCTTTGGTCATATTTTTGCAATATTTGCTGTGGCGATAGTTTAAATGGCATGTGTGCCCCTCTATACCAAGAGTTGGCAAACCACAGTTCAAATCTGGGCCACATCTGGCCTGCAGCCTATTTCTGTTCAGCCAGTTAGCTAAGAATAGCTTTTTCAGTTGTAAAGGATGGTAAAAGTAAGCACCCGCCAAAGAAGAATATGACTCACAAACTCTATCATATTTACTACCTGACCGCTTACAGAAAAATTTTATTGATCTCAACCTATATTTTAATTGAAATGCTAACATTGTTTGCTTTGTTTTGTTTTGTCTTTATTCTGTGATGCAGCAGAATTGAGTTAATACAAACTTGCTGCCAGCGTTCTGGGAGCTAGTGAGGTGGAAACCTGGGAATCGAAACATTCACAGTATAAACTTATAATCAACGTCTGTTTTCCACATGAAGTCCTCATTGTCAACTGATGTCTCCTAGGCCAGATCCCACTTGGTTTACTCCGGAGAATGCACCTGCAATAGCCAAACTGCAAGAACATTGCTATCATTCTAACATTATTTTGTCTTAACATTTTCTCTTTATTCTTGTGGGATTTGCTTTTCTCTCCTTTATTCCCTGAAATTATTATAGTGAGGCATCCGGAGGGCAGAAGAGTATATGCATGTGATCTTCTTTCCCTCTTTAACCAGGCACAGCCTCCACTCTCCATGGTGTTCATGCAGAGGAAACTTACATAGGCAGAAGCATTTAAAATCTGAACCAGAGGGCAGACTTGGTCATGACAGAACTCTATTTCTTGTGCAGATATTTGTATAGGGAGTCCTCAGTGAACTAAGAAGGCTGTAAACAAAATACATCCTGGCAAAAAGATGCTATAAACCGCATTTTTATTAAAAATCAAATGACATATGGTAATTATGCATTCCTTTGCTAGGTTAATTTTATCCCAAATTATGGATGATAGCTAAAATGAAGTAGAATTAAATTGTTGGCATTTATTCAGAAGTGTTGTTCCTCCAGTGAAAAGGAAATTGATCTGCTATTTTTTGTCCTAACTGTCCCTCCATGACAGTGGGCAAGACATTTAACTTTCTAAAGCTCATTGAATGGAAAAAAAAAAAAATTAGTGGCAAGACACTTAACTTTCTTAAGCTCACTGAATGGAAAAAAAAAATTAGTCTTTTATTTCATTACCATCAAGGTCAATCCCAGCTTTTTAAATTTATCATCCTTTAAAAGAAAATATGAACTTATTTGACTGTGTCAGTATAAAGAAATCACCTTTCTGTTTTGCTAATAGAACTGTTGCTAAATTTTATATCTACATAAGTATAAAAAATATTTTGGGGACATATATAAATCCTCTTTGTATGGTTAGGTGGAAAAATAAATGTCAGTCCATCAGTTATAGTAATTCAGGTAATTTACCAAATTAAATCAACAAGAATCACAGAGATTCAAAATATCAGTGACTCTAATCCTGTAACAATCCTCTGATGGCAGGATGATCAAGGTTTGTTGTTTTTTTTTTCTTTAAATAATTGTTACAGTTGAAGCCATTGGATAATCCCAGCGAACAAAACTACAATCCCTACTGAAGAGTTTGTATATACAGTTCTGTATAAGAAATGCCTGATTAAATTTTGTCTGACAGAGCTACGTTGATGGGTAGTAGATTTGCAAATTTTTGAAAAAAGGGAATATAAGGAGGAAGGAAGTAATTTAAGGTCATGATTTCTAATTTGCAAAGTCCATTTATAATATTCTTTAGGGTAATTTGCTGATGACAGTAAAGCTTAAGGAGATAGATCAAGCTAATTCATTAACTGCTCTATCTTCTTGGAGAGGATTAAGAGATGGTGGAGAAATTGGTCTGCAGAATTTCAAGCATCAGGGGACTTCTGCAGACTCAGTCTGTGGACAGAACTAGCAAACCAAAATGATAAATCATTTGGCTGAATTATATCTTTCAGTCTCAGTAGGGTAATCACCATCATCATCTCAGGAATACATTTTTTTAAATCCATAATAATAATAGCAATAATAACAGTAATGGTAATATGAATAGTAACTCCCTGACATGCGTTAATCATTTGCCAGGTGCTAGCTTATTTTAAAAGAAGCTTTATTTCATTTCATCTTTGTCACAACCTTGGAAAAATATTTTAGTATTTCCCTGTCTTTTCAAGAAAATTGAGGTACAGAGAAGTTACATAATTTGGTCACAAATTAGGAGGCAAAGCCATGTTATAAACCTCATTGGTCTGATCTCAGAACCAAATTTTACTGTTATTTATAAGGGGATTGCCAAGTTAAATGCTATATTACTTGTGCTTCTATTCTGTAGAGAAATAGAAAATAATTTTCTTTCTCTAAAGACAAAAGTTTCTTCCTAACACCCAGTCATGTTACTGAAGAGGGACAAAATAGTATAAGAAAAGGGGTGCCTGGGTGGCTCAGTTGATTAAGCTTCTGGCTCAGGTCGTGATCTCAGGGTGGTAAGATCGAGCCCTGCTTTAGGCTCTGTGCTCAGCATGGAGTCTGCTTGGGTTTCTTGCTCTCCCTCTCCTCCTGTCCCTCCACCCCTACAATAAATAAATAAATCTTTTAAAAAATAGGATAAGAAAGTAAGGTAATAAATAAAAGGGAAATTGGAATATAAATTCGAAATATTTTAAGAGGCATGGACACTAATTATTCTAACAATGGTAATTGGAACCACTTTTCTTTTTTGTCAATTTAGCACACAATCAAGTCATCCAACCTCTTTAAACTCCAGTTTCCTCATCTATACTCCAAGTACTATAAAGACCAATGACATAAGGTAGGTAAATAAAGCTAATATAACACCTACATCAATGAAATGATGGTGATTGCGTTATCAATGTTAGGATTAGATTGTTCTCTCCAAGCCATTGGATAAAAGCTGTGGAAAATAATCATGTGCCTTCTTTTGAAATTTGCTCCTGAAATCTCACCAGGTGGGTTGGAAGCATCTCTAGTCTTCCACAGCATGGGTGATCTGGGGAGCAGCGGTAGCAAGAGCTTCCGAGAAATGCAGACACCATGGCCACACCTCAGACCTGCCCAATCGGGATCCCCAGAAATGCTTTCAACGTTGAGAAGTACTGGTTTATAGAAACAGATAAGGAACTGATGGGGTGCATAAGCAAGCAGAGGAAACAGTGAGAAGGCTTGATTTCTGGCTCAAATAATTGGAGACCAAAAAATTAAAGAAGTCTCCCCTCCATGTGTGTTATTATTGCTGTTTTGGCTTGGTCTGTTCATTTGTTTGTTTAAGCTAAAAGAAGCAAAAGGGCCACAGAAAAGGAGACATTGTGAATGAGACACTCTAGTAATGGAACCAGATCCCTGAGGTCTTCTTGAACTCAGAAAGGAATGGGATGGAAAGCAAAGGTATGTGCCTGAGACTGATGTGTAGAAGGGGATCCCGTCCTTCCGAGATAGAGAAGAGACACAGATGCCACTCATTGTGTGGGCAGAGGGCAGGAAGCTGAAGAAGTTAGGGAGCAAAGAGCAAGATACCAAGTGAGACAAGGGAGTAGAGCTGACTTGGGGAAAGGGATGAAGGCTTAGGGGATTGGAGGTGTGGAGGATGAGAGGGAGGGCTAACTGTAGATAGAATGACCTAAAGAAATGCTGAAGCGGGTAGTGGGGACTAGGACATTTGCTACAGTGCTTCCGCGGCCCGAAAGAGGATGAGCCTACGGGAGAAGCCATCTTACCAGGCTGTGGTGCACTTGGGTTACATAAACGTGGGGAACTCCTTCTCTGAAAGCTTAAAATGCAGGTCAATTGTGATTGATGACATGGGGGCTCTAAAGTGTGCCGTTCTCTGGAGATTCTAATTGTCATGTGCATTTGGTACAAACTAGTTTTGAAAAAGAGGGAGGCAGGGAGAGAGAGAGAAAGAGAATAAGAGAGAGAGAGAGGAGAAATAATTGCTTTCTGGAATAGCACTTCAAGCTCTAAGGTCAGAAGAGTACATCCTGAAAACTATGGTTTTATACTAATTAGGCATCCATGTTCTAGGGGCAACTTGCTGAATATACTCATGCTGGCCATCTGAGGAATGCAGCCAGCACAAAATGACAGCAGTGTTCATGAAGGGCGGCCCCCTCTTTTTGCAATTCCATCTGACCCCTTTTTATAATGAAGCGATGTTGGAATGCTCACTGAATCAAAGCAGGAAACCAATAGAAGAGAAGTAGATTTGTGGACGAATCTTCCTTCGGAATAGGAAGAGAGCTGGAAGGAAGAAACGCATCAAAATCAATAACAAAAAATAAAAACAAAGAATCGAAACCTCGCTTACCTGTTCATCTCAGGGTTTTCAGAGATGAGGCAGAATTTATCAAGCACAGAAGTTCTCCTCTGACCAAGGACACCGATCATCTCCTCAAGCTTAAATTTCTATCAATTAAAGACTGTTTGTTTTTAAATGAAAATTTCCAGCTGACTGGATTTGAGGGAGTAGAAAATTAGCCAATGTTACTATCTCGTGGTACCTTTTTCTGATCAGATTCTTTTTTCTTTTCTTCCTAATCCCTAGAGGAATTATTCCAGATAGTTATGTGTATATGTGCGTGTGTATAATGTATATACTTTATTTATGTGATATGTATACTTATATATAATGAGTATATATTATACATAATATATTACCTATATATACATAACATACATGTTTTTTATTTTTAAAAGATTAATTTATGCAAAATTGAAAAACCTTAAGAGAACAAGTAAGTATTCAGTACAAGTCATGTTTCCTTTCTGCCAACGACTCCCAGTCTCTTATTTCAACACCTCAGACACAATCATACTACAATGGTTTTATGTAAAAATCTACAGATAATATGCCAACATGTGTATAACCTTTCTTTTTCACACAACTTGGATTTTGTACACGTTCTCTTTCACTCTGCATTTTCACTTTCTGTTGGAAGTCGGTCCATATGGAAATATACAGACCTTCCTCGTTCTTTTCTGACAGCCATAACTCCACAGTACTCTGTTGGATGGAACTACCAGTGTTTGTTAACTGACCCCCCCTTACTTCACTTAAATGTCGTTTCGGGGTCCTTCACCTTCATAGACAATGACACAGATGCCTTCTTGCTCCTACGTAGCTGCACACATCTAATCTATAACCTAGACCATAAGAATGGAATTCTTTATCAGAATATGCTTATGTAGAATTCGATGACTTTAGCAAATTGTACTGGGGAAGGGTCTATATTCCTTCCATATATGTATGTGAGTACAGTTCTCCACGTTCTTTCTGATCTTACACTTTCTGGTCTTTACTAACCTAATTTATTGAAAAATATATAGTTTTATTTTTAATTTTGAACATTTCATATTTAAATTTAATTTCTCTTTAAAGCTCTAGGAGCTATCTGTTCCTGTCCCTTGATGATATTTCCACTGGAATGTTTGGTTTCCCTGAATGACTTGGTGTAGTATTTTACACTAAGAAAATTAGCTCTTCCCCTTTCATAAGTGTCACAAAATGCATTGCCTGTCACTTGACCTTGTTCGTATATTTTTATTTTTTTCCTTTCAGGCTGAAACATTTAACAAGTCTTTCTAGAGTTTTCAAGGACAAGCCTCTATTACTAGATGGGGACACTGAGTGGGGGCATCTTGTTTCAGGGTGTCTCTGACATACCTCCACGGCTCACCTCCGTTTCTAGCACCAAGATGCTGCCATATTTTGAGAGTCAACCGACTTTCACCAAGAGAAGAACCATCATCATGCTCACTTGCCATAGAGTTTACATTTATATGGCTTACGTCCTCATCTGGCTTAAATGCAAAAGGAAAGAGACTTCTAACACATTCTTCTCCAACTAGGGTTTTGAGACCTGGTTCAATGAAGCTACCATATATAATGTTGAAAACTCGCTGATTATGAAGCCCTGACCTGGAATGAAAGCAGATAGAATGGAAATGAAGGGTGCATCGAAGGGGAAGTAGTTGTCCATAACCGGCAGTGTTCAGAGGCTGATCAGGTACACTGACAAGGATAGCTAGAGGAGTGAGGCATCCAGAATGACTCCAGTGGGGAGAGCAGAAGTAGTGCCGTGGTAGAGCTGTTTCTGTGGGAAGAGGAGGATCACAGATAGTGAGAAAGCCCAGAGGCAAATTTCTCACGTACAATTTTTATGTGCTTCATTATATATTCATTTTTATAAACAGCTGAATCATATATCAAAAAATAGTGTAGAACAGACTAAGAGAAATTAACATTTAGCAGACCACTTAGCCTGCACTACATAGGAGCATATTATTTTGCAGCAAGTTATAATAGCCATGTTTCATTAGCATTGTGTCCCTCATCTAATTGGATCAATTCATTAGGCCAAATGATGGTGCTCTGATGATTTAAAAGCCAGATATATTACTCTGTTGCCTCAGCCAAGTAGTTTACACCAGATATTGAGACCTGACTACACAGACAAAGCAGTCTAACCAGCTGTAGGGGACCTATATTTTGCCAGCTTCATGTGAGTTCCTATTGGCTTGGGCCCTTTATTCCTACAGAATTGCTTTGTGGCTAGGAAGAAATGCCGTCTTAGCAAGGCTCTGAGAAGCCAGTGTTGCTGGGAGAGTTGCCAGAAAATGAATGGAAAGCTAAGAACAGCAATCCTTAGATTTGCTTTTAGCGCTTTGATACAGTACATTTCTGAAGGCAGTATGCCATTAACTAGAACATTCGGGAAAGCACCTGGTACTGAGCCATTTGCCAGTAAAACTGATGCATAATGAATGGGCATGCCTGTAACAATGAGCCAAGAGGGCGACTTCTCTATGGCTTTAATCTGGCTAATGAGTTAGCATTAATGAAATTCAACAATGTGGATATCTACAGGTTTCCGGTGTTGCCCATCCCCGGCTTAATTTCTTTAATAGAAAATATCACACGCACTAGTCTACCATGCATACATTTTCACCCATCAGATTCTAAAATGACCCTTAATCTCTGCAGTTGGTGAGTCTAATTCCTTGTCTCTGTGATTATTTATTATGGGTAACAAATGTATTTACAAGAATGCATGCATGCAAGTGTGGATGAGAGTCTCAGGATCTATTTGAAGACCTGTCAGTCATCTACCTACACTGAATTAATTAAAAATTATCTGAGTTATAACACTAATATGAGTCCATTGAAAAATAATGCCATTTTTTGTGAGCTCAGATATTTTATTGCTCTTCAGCATTGATGTAGGCAATCTCCTAATCAGAAAGAGGAAGTGAACCTCTTATTACTCTGATCACTTGGCTCCTTAGTCACGCTTTCACTATTTAATTTTATTTAAAGGCATCTCTCAAAATGATCTCCTTGCCCATTTCATCTCACATGGTGCCTAGAGCTGTGTACAATTAAATTATAAATGAGATCAGAGTTAGAGCTGTAAAAAATATGGGCACTATTCTATGTTGATCTCATCTATCCCTAAGGCCCCCGGTCCCAAAGTACATACAGAGGAATTCCCATTTTACTCCGAGTGTCATGCTCCATTTATCTTTGGATCTCAAAGTGTATCTGACAAGGGTGATGTTGCACATTATAAAATGAGATTTCTCAAACTCTGCCCATCTGTTAGTGATACAGGCAATCTAAGTGTCCTATATATAGAACATATATACATTTCCTGCATTGCATATTCTTTCAAATATTTGCACTTGGCATTGCAAGGTGTCCCACTGTCATAACAGACAAGTCATTCATTAAGCTGTCAGCACCTTGCTACCCTGCTCCCATAGAGGGCCCATTTCTGTGTTTTCTGTTTCTTGTTGGATGACCTATTCACTCATCATGAGCTAAGCAGTTACTCTCATAACGGGTGCAACTGAGTTGTTCATGTCAATATATGTAAACCAAAGTTCTGCTTCTTCATTTCTAGCAGCCCAACACTTGACTGGTGGAGGGCACTAATGGGTTGGAAAACCAGCTTGCATTCATGAGAATTAAGTTAGTGTCTCTATGATGCTGCTCTTGGCTGAGACATCTAAGGAAGGGGCATTAAAAGCAAAGAAGTAGAACAAACAAGTGACAAGCAAAAAAAAAAAAAATGTGATTAATTGTAAACATTGTTTGAAAATCTGAAAGGGAATCAAGAAAAGCAATTAGCTCCCCGACCTACACACTGTAACTATTTGGAACAGATTAAGTGGGAAATTATAAAAATATATTTAACCTAAAAGTAAAGCATCTAATATGTCACTATACAGAAGATGAAAAAAATGAAAATTAATTTCTGGAAAACTAGAGCTAAGCTCTCCTGATTTTTAGCTTTGATTTTGTTGTTTCCCTTTTAAGAGGGCTTCTCTTTATGAGAAATTTGATAGTCACTGAAAAAATTAAGAAGAGAATTTATTTTTTGCTCATTCAACATCTCAGATTATGGTCTCTGAAATATTCAAGCCCCTTTTCTTAGCTTTCTTCTTGACCTTTTGCCTAATCCATGATTATTTATATTCCAGAGAGCAGAAAATGGGGAGGGGGGGAAAGAAAGAGGAAATTAAATTGGCCAATTTACCTCCTAATTAACAACTTGATTCAAGCTTGACAGAAAGTAGATTAAACTCATTAACTTCAGTGAGATCCATGGATAATCTGTACTTTCCACTCAACCATGTACTCTGCAGCATCAGCTTTAATAAAGATGAAAAGATTGATGATAAAATGTAAGAGACAAACACTCTCTCACACCATCTTTCTAAGTTACAAAGGTTTGGGTTTGTTATTATGGGACAGAGCTGTTGATGCATTATGTTACATAAGATTTATTAGTCTGAGCTTTCTTTGGCAAAGGAATAGAAAAGACCACCTCACTAATCAATTAAGTCATTGCATATTTTATAGTGCGTACTTTGTCGTACTCACTTGAAACCTGGTGCTTAGGGAAGTGAAATGTCCTTCTCCCCAGGACTATAAAAGAGGCACGAGGAGAAAAAGCTAATATTCCCCAAAACAAAAATATCAGATGGAGCCATCCCCATTCCAGAAACACAAATGAAAACAGGGAGAGACTGAAATCAAATCATTACGCTAATTTATAACTAGTATTGCTTTTCTGTAGAACAATGCATCTAAAATATTATGGTCCACATCGGAATTAGATTTTTTGTCCCCACTATTTTCCAAGAGAAACCACTTTGTCAGACCAGAATGAGACAAAGTCATCATTCCATGGTCCTATTATGTATTACTTCTACTTTGTTATTCTGTAACTTAAAGACGCTTAGCTTCACACAGCCAGTGCCCACCGTAATGATACCACTCCCCCATGATTTGAAGATTTAATTATACTGACATAAATGACGGTCTAAGGCCCTAAGATAGGAGTCATAGTAGGTTTTTGCACTATGTGTGTGTCTGTGTGTATGTGTAAAAATGTTATTCTTTCCAAGCTATCCTGCTTTGAGTATTTTAGGTTGAAAAGTGCATGCCTTTGATTAAACATGTTAATCTTCTTTTTTTTAAGATTTTATTTATTTGAGAGAGAGATTCAGCGAGCACAAGCAAGGTTGGGGGGAAGGGCAGAAGGACAAGGAAAGGGAGAAGCAGACTCCTTGAAGATCAGGGAGCCTGACACGGGGCGCAAACCCAGGACCTGAGATCATGACCCAAGCCAAAGGCAGACACTTAACTGACCGAGCCCCCCAGGTACCCGAAATAGGTTACTATTCTTATCTCTTCATGTGTATTGTGGTCATAAATTCTGTGCGTAAGCAGCACCTGGTGGAGTCAAGACTTTGGAATAACTTTTTCCATAGGGATGGTGTTCAGCTCTTCCATCATGTAACTAATGGTTTCTAGAGTTACTTGGAGAAAAGAACAAGGGTAATAAAGGCATGGTATTATTTAAAAACTATTACCCCTAATACCACTATTTCAATGACAATGAATAAAAGGAAAGCATCAATGACAAACCACTTGTTTGGGGCCAAATAAGAAAATCTAAGGGAAAGGAAAAGAGGAAGAGTGGAGAACAGTAGTTGTACATTTCATCAGTCTATGATATTTCATGTCATCCCTACAAATTCCAACAGAATGGAGAATGATTTCTCTTGCTAGAGGAGGGAGACCAATGGCTGACCTAGTTTCTTATCCAAGAAGAATTTGATTCAGCATTTTCTTTTGTTTTATATAATTCTTAGTGTATTATTATTATTATTGTTATTAAATTTCTGATACAATTTTACATGTGTCAGAATGCTACTCTTTAACATAAGTATCATTTCTGATATAAGTTGTTACATCCCAATTATTGCCTTCTATAACTTAACTCTCTCACTTTTCAATAAATCATCTTTAAAAAATGCATTTTTAGGGGCGCCTGGGTGGCTCAGTGGGTTAAGCCTCTGCCTTCGGCTCAGGTCATGATCTCAGGGTCCTGGGATCGAGCCCCGCATCGGGCTCTCTGCTCAGCGGGGAGCCTGCTTCCCCCTCTCTCTCTGCCTGCCTCTCTGCCTACTTGTGATCTCTCTCTCTGTCAAATAAATAAAAAAAATCTTTAAAAAAAATGCATTTTTAGACTTTGAATTTCATGGTAAGTATGGAATTTAGAGATTATGTTTGATCCATTTTGCCAATAAGACTTCCTAAGACACTTTTAATGACACAGAGTAAGTTAGTGGCTTCTATTTTATCCATCACCAAATCTCCAGTACTTAGCAAATTACACAGAACATAGTAGGTGTGTGATAGCTATGTGATTTGATGAATTGAAACAAAAAAAAAAAAAAAAAGGAAGAACAAGATTCTGAGGTATTTCTGTAGCTTGAACATTATTTATAAAAAAATTACTTTTTGTTCTAACGTTGAATCCACATTAAACCTTATTTCTTCCAGGAGCTGTAGCCTCTATCAACAGATTCCAAGCAGAAACTAATGCAAATAATATGATGGTTTACAAGCCCGTTGGTCTTTGTTCTCTGTGACCAAACCTTGTAATTAGGTGACTACACAGTATCGATTTCCCAACACATTCCAACTTCAGATCTCCTCCCCTGTTGTTCCGAGAAATACACTTATGGTTGCCCAAGTATATAAATGCTTTTCCTATTAGCTTAGAAACTATGACCCATGTGTCAAAAAAAAAAAAAAAAAAATTGCATACCAAAGTACTACCTAAAAACACTTTCAAAGCTGTGCTCCATCTCATGGAAATTAGGATAATTCCCAGAATAACACCAAAGGATGAGAATTAAAGTAACAGTGCAGACAAGGTGATTAATAAGAGTAAAAGTTCAGATAGGAGACAAACTTTAAATATAATTATTACCAAAGGGACAGACAAACACAATTCCAAGTGAGAATCAGAAGTGTGAAGATACAAAAAGATGGATCAGCAATTTTTTTGCATGAGGGAACAGATTAGTGTATTAACCCTACTTAATAAGGATCTGATGAAGATGGTCTCATGAGACAATGTAATGAGCCTGACACTCACACAGAAACTATTAATGAAATGGGGAAACTCATTAATGGACTTCTCAAAACTCCAAAACTCTTTCAATCACTTTTATTACCAGTAAACAAACACAATTAGACCCTTTCAGAAATAAATCTGTTAGATCCTGTCCACTTCGGTTTCAGAGATAGAGTTCTACAACCTGGCCATATGTCACCATAGGTATAATGAAGGGCTTCTTCATAAAACTGAACCAAGTCATTAAAAAGTTGGAATGTATTTTCCAATCATTCGAATTGCAAGGGTGGTTGTTATGTTTTTGTTTTGATGACAATGCTATTTTTAGTCAACTTTATATGTCGTTGCTTTTTAAAATATATCTAAATTACTCACTGAATTTGACTGGACTCATCAATTTGTTAGCAGTTGTTTGCTTCCCTGCAAATGGTCCCATTTCTGAGTCAGATTTAACAAATACGTACCTCTCAATACATCGATTTTCCCAGGTGATTCCTTTGCCACTGGGGAAATACCGGTAACCAGGACCACCACGTAGCCTGTTCAACATGCAGGAATCCACACTCTATCACTTAGTTAGAGGAATGGGTTGGAATTATTAGGGTGTTAGCTTTTCCTTTAAACAACTTATGAACGTGTCTTACATATGTTTTTTTTTTGTGCATAAAGTTGTCCCTTCATGAGTAGTTTGATAAGTATGAACAGCATTCCAAAGAAACATGTCAAATAATATTTTGCAAAATTAAAATTTCGTAAACTATAACTTATTCATAAATAACAGCCAACCACACACACACACACACACAAGGATTCCCTGGTTAGTGACAGATTTCGGAAATAAAAACTGCACGAGTTCAAAATACCTATTTTTGAATTTTATTTTTCAGCCAGAAAGAAATATCTTTCCATCTCTTACTGACTCAAACTTTACCTCCAAAAAAAAAAAAAAAAGAAAAGAAAAAAACATAATCCCGAGACATGCAAATATTAAATAATATTCCTTGTGTTACAAGAGTCTTATATCTACAATATTTAAACTTCTTAAACAAAAATAATACCCAACTATCACCATTGAGATCTTAGAATTTGTTTTCATTTGGGGGTCACAAGTCACTTACTACCTCCCCCCCAAAAAAACCTCCATGAGAAGGTAACCTGTTTTCTGGAAACCTTAGAATTCTTAGTTTAAAATTCGATGTGCTTCTTATTCAATAACATACTATATTTACTTAAAGAGGAGTTATTCTTGGATAATGTTCACATCGAAATTTTTAGGTTGAATGAAAACAAGAGCCAAATAAACTTGGCAATTAGGTGAACAAAGTTTCTGGTTTAAAAATGGCCTCTGTCTCGAAGCCCTGTACAAAACCTCTCCCAAACTCCCACTAAAAGAACTATGTAAAGACAGAAAAGATGCAAATTTATGACCTTATAAACTAAGATTGACAGACAACCTAAGGCCTGGATCTGGAAGGAATTTTCAATAATTGGAAGTCAGACAGAGTTGAGTGTATTAACCAATCAGTGCCCTTGTGTGTGTCATCTCATGAAACAGATCAGCCTTGACAGAGTAAACGACGCTGGAGAGATAGTGAACCTGATCCACACACCCCCAGGCTCAGGCAGAGAAGCAGGGCCTACACTGACCATGAATGATTGTAGCTGATGCTCTTCTCTCCTCCCTCCCTCCTCAGCCCACTCATTTTGTATGTTCTCCTAGAAACAGAAACTCCAAAACTACTTGTAGAATAAGAGAGAAAGGAGCAAGGGAAGCATAGGCTGGCAGTGAAATGTTAAACCTGTTGGCAGTGTAGACCCACAAATAAAGTTCAGGAGAAGGCACAGCACAAAGCGGATTGTAATTGTTCACAGAGATGTTAGGAGTTCTGCACATCATCCAGTTCTTCAGCTACATCCCTGAGGTTAAATTTTGCTCAGCCCATTCAGTCCAAATGCTGAGTCTGGATACATTCTTGTTCATTTGATGGTTGATAAAGGGGATAATAATAAGTTACTAAGAAGTTACCATGGGACCAGGTACTATTCCTCGCAGTTAGAGATATTTAATCTCTAACCCTCATAAAACTCAATGAGGTGGGTACAAATATCCCCATTCTTCTGATGAGGAGACTGAGGCAAAGAGAGTTCACTTTGAAGCAATTTGTTCAATTATATGGTGGTAAGTAGTGAAGCTATGATTTAAACCCAGGCAGTCCAACTATAAAGTCTCTGGTCTTAACCATGATTTTAAACAAATAAAGATGTAAAAAACATGTTTTTAGGGGGGCCTGGATGGCTTAGTAGGTTAAGCATCTACCTTCGACTCAGGTCATGATCCCAGGGTCCTGGGATGGAGCTCCGCATCGGGCTCCCTGCTCAGCAGGAAGCCTGCTTCTCCCTCTTTCACTCTCCCTGCTTGTGTTCCCTCTCTCACCGTCTCTCTCTCTGTCAAACAAATAAATAAAATCTTTTAAAAATATACGTTTTTAAAAAAGAAAGCCTAAGTACGAATACCGTAGGATGAAATAAAAGAAATATCACCCTGAAAATTTTAGGAAGACCGTGTGTCTGAAAACGATCTATTAAAAGAACCGTGATAATAGAAAGATAACTAGAAAATGTGTAACATCCTGAAGAGGGTCCAAGAAGACATGGCCTTTCTGAAAAAAGAACAGAAAATCAAAAAGAGAGAGTTGGTTGGGTTAAATGATAAGTTCGTGAGATAAATAAAGATACAAATGTAACAGATGCTTGCATTGGTGACACCAATTCAGGGCCTCCCTTCAGCCCCTCCCTTTGCAATGTGACTTTGAAGTTCTTCCAAGAGGTGGGGTCTATTTCCTTAACCAAGAAATGGGGTTGGCCTTGAGACATGCTTTAACCAATAGAATGCTCAGAAGTAGTGTCATGCTCGTTCTGAAACTAGACCTCAAGAGGTTTTGTGTGCTTTTTCTCTCTCTGTTAGACCCTTCAGTCTGCCCTGAGCATACGCTCAGGTGCTCTGCTGGAGGATGAGGGGCAACATGGGGAGACAAGGGGTGAGCCCTTCCTAGACCAGTAAGCTCCCAGCCAGCTTACCAGCTGACAGCAGCCATGTGAATGAGCCCAGTTGAGATCAGCCAAGTCTGGCCCAGAGCAGCAGAACTGACCACTTGACTCATACACACCCAAGAAATACGTTACTTCTCTTTTAGGCTATATGCATCGGATTAGTTCAACACTTAGCAAAAGCTATATGCTATGAACTCTAAACATGTACCTGGGAAAAAATAAAGGTAGAATGTACCAGAAATATCAGTTATGCTCTCTACCAATTATTTCCTTCATTTTCTATGCTCCCTTTAGAAAAAAATATGCCCCAACCTTTTTTTTTTTTCTGACCATTTGCCATCACAAGCTCTTTTGAAGGGGCATTAGGCATCCATAACTACTTTGGACCCAGAGTAGAAATCTAGCCCAAGTTAGACCCATGAGATTCTCTTTTATGAGAATTTAAAATTAGCTTTCAAAGACTCTAATCAGCATCTGAGAGGAAGCCATTCTGAGGACAAAAATAAAATCAATACACAAAATGAAGTAGTGAAAAAAGCATGTAAGCCCCCAGAGAGAGAAATAGGGAAAACTATTTATGTTGCACGTCCTTTCCTTGGGGCCCACAAGATGTTTATAGCCTTGTTTCCTTTTTTTGCATTATGAAATGTTTCCATTTTGTGTGCCTATTAGGGTAGGCTGCCCATTCTTCAAGACCTCGCCTCATTTCTAAATATTTCCATGTTTTTCAATAAGATGGAATGGCCATTTCCATAGGATGGAATACTCTTATTTGTTGAAAGAGGACAAAACCAATTTTTAGCAACAACCATGTAGAACTATTGTAAGGTACAAAGAGCTTTAGCTTTTCTGGTTTTTATTCTCAGGTAGCTCTCCTTTACCTAGTTGCTTCTTACAAAAGCAATAAAAAATATAGGCTTTCAGGAGAAAATTTAAACTTAGTCTTTTCCTCTTCAACTTTTGTGATATTGAGTGTATTTACACATGAAGAAAATGGGGGGACTGATACTGAGAAAATCAGCCTTCTGTTACACAAAGAACATAGTAAAATAACGGGAATTCCATCTCCACGTCCTTCCAGTGGTTCCTGCTGTGCAGATCCTATTCTGTTTCTCCCAGTGTTCTGGAGTGTTCTTCCCATCGAGTAGAGTTAAGACCTCCACAGCAGGACTCACTGGCTGGAGATGGAGGTGGAGATGGAATTCATGGTATTTCCTACTACATTTTGTATGAGTCTTTTCTGCAGTGGTGTAAGGTGTCAAACAAAGAGATTTGGGAAACCAGTTCCCTTCTCCTTTTTCATGTGCTCAAATTAACTATTGAAAAAAGTACTGTTTTGAAGAGCCTTCGCATTCAAATCAAAAGCCACTGGAAAACTGTGTGCATCTCCATTTTGCTTTATCTGAAATTTTGAGTCTAAGGTGGGTTTCCTGGAAGGGTTATCATTTTGCCATATTTCCTCTTCTGTGCCTTTTGAAAAATGGTATGTGAGACTGTCCTAAATCCGACTGAACATAACAGCAGATCCAAAGAGATCAGGGTGCTGATACAAAAGATGCCTAAATGATTTCTTCATTTCTTGACTGAAAAGGAGAGAGATGAAGGAGAAGAAAAATGCCCCCTGGACAGTTTATTCCCCTTCTCCTTTCATCTTTCGTTACTTATGTGCATTAACTTGCCACTGGCCCTTTGTATAGGTTGTCTGTTCTCTTCCCCATTTCCACTCATAGAAGCAGATCTTACTGCTGGTCCAGGAATTAGCAGCCTAGATCCCGAAGACATCTTAGAAGAAGATCTAACCTACTAATTACACTAATTCAAAGCAAACAAACAACAGCAAGAAAACAATAGCAACAACAACAAAAAAGCCCCAGAAGATTGAACTGTATTACATGTCGTCATAGCCATCGATCCTAAATTTAAATACTAATCCTAAATGCAAATAAATTAAATGGCCAGAAAAATAAAATTAAGTAAAAAAAAAAAAAGATGAAGAGGAAAAAAAATAACATACAGATATTAAACTCTGAGTTTTCTGGTTTAAAGGTGAGAAATTGAAACATTCATTGACAGCTATGGGTGATCCTACAGAGAAGAGTTTGTATTTTTGACATACAGAGGAGCCCAGAGAAGGCAAGGAATGAGTGGGAAGGCTGGAGCCAGACTGGAATTCTACTAAAGCTTTGTATGCCTTCTGCCTAGTACTTGCAGGTGCTCAGTAAATATTTATTTTTTGACCAAATCCTTCTGTAGAACCCCTTAGAGGGAGTGGAGAGAACACAGATTTCTATAGTTAAGCCCAGTTGTATACTCCAGCTCCCTAAAGAGTCTAAATCTCATATTTTTTAGTTTAATGATCATATGTATTTAATGGAGTTTTTGAATACAGATGACGTATGTAAAGGAACTGGAGTATAACAGGCAAGGGGCGAAGGCTTGTTATTATTACTGGTGGTGGTAGTCGTGGTTGCAGAATTGGATGAGTTAGCAGGAGAAGCTCTTGGAGCAACAGAATGTCAATTAACTCTTACGAATCTGGGCAAAGAGAGTCAGGGAGAAAAGGTGAAAGGGATTCAAGAATAAGAAGTTAATTTGAGAACATAGCAACTCCTTGCATCAAGAAGTGGAGTTTATCTTACCTTCCCCTTTATTTGCTTGGGGAGTTGTTTGGCCTGTTATAACGTGGCTGAAGTAAAGTTGTATGAATTCCAGAGCCCAGGTCTTTACAGAGTGGACGACTTGGGCCCTTTCTGTGTTGGAACCCTGAAACCACGATAAGGTGAAGAAGTTAAGTCAAGTCTAATGCATGATGAGAGGTCAGCTGGAGGAAAGCCAAGGAAGCCCAGCTTATACCCAAAGTAGCAAGATCTGTGAGCGATGCCATCTTGGAACTCCCAGCCTTAGCCCAACCATGAACGACTGTAGTCACATGAGGGATTCCCGGGAAAGGTCAGCAGAAGAACTCCCCATGTTGCCAAAGCACAGAATCATAAAAAACAATCAGTACTGTTCAAATCCACTCAGTTTTGAGCTGGTCTAATAACTGCAACCAATAACTGAAACAAAAATTGGGAGCGGGTTGCTGCCATTACAAAAACCTAAAATATTTGGCATTATCTTTGGACTCAGATCCCTACAGTCATCTGATGTCTTCTGACATTTACAAGGCACTGGATTAGGTATACTTCTATTAAGAAAACACTGTCTTTATAGACAAGATATTTATTATGTTATCAAGAAGATCTAGCTAAAATGCGGCATAAAATCATTGCTATGGAAGAATCACAAACAAGTCTATGATGGCATAAAGAAAAGGAAAGAAGGCTTATGGGAAACTTCATGAAGGACCAGGCAATTGGATTAGACTCACAGAACAGTCGGGACTGTAACAAAGATGGCGCCGATGAGCATTCCAGCTGCGGGGACATCCTGAACAAGGCCCAGAGGTGAAAAAGCAAAGAGAAGGTTCTGGGACAAGTGAATAGTCCAGGTTGACAGGTGTATGATGTGCAGGACAAGATGCAGGCTTGAAGGAGCAGGAACTTGGATTGGAGGCAGAGTGCCAGGCCTTGAGGTCAGGCTAAGTAGATTGGGCCGTCAGGCATGAAAAAACGTAGAAGGGTATGAGGAAGTGAGTCAACCTGATTTAATGAATACCACTTCAAGGAGCTAGATCCAAAAATAGCTCAGGACCCTCTATGTATAATGATCAAATTTTCCTGACCTGTTTGGATTCAAGACATTGTACGATGTGTTGTGTGTACTTGCCCTTATACTATTTTAGAGAACAAAATATTCTGAAATAATAAATGGTTCTTCTCTAAAATGATGTTAGCAACATAAATTATGCTGCAGGCTCAGATAACCACAGGATATATTTTATTCCTGGAGATGCCATGTAGGTATCTATCCCAAATTAGGCATATATATATAGAAAGTGAGAAAAAAACTAAAGGAATACTTTAGAGCCTTAATTATGCCAATATCATTCTCTGACATAATTGTCTGATTTTTTAAAATTGCGTTGTCTAAATTTACTTGCTGCTTAGATCAAATCACCATTATTTCTTATTCAAAATTGACTAAACGTAACTTGATATAATCAGTCTGTTCACCCTTCTCCTCTATCATCAGATAGTATCTTGTTTGTTGATGGTTCTACTAACAGATTTTATATTTAAAAATACACAAGCTAAAGCAAAACACGTGATCTCATCACCTATACAGGGATATCAGATAATTAAACATTCTTTAAAGGTTAGATTTATCCGTAGGAGGGACAAACAATCTCCTTGGGACTCAGATTGTGCTATAACCTAAATAGTAGGTTGACCTTAGAAATTAACATGATTACAATAAGAGCCAGGACATATCCCTTGTGTAATTAGTGGTTTATTATCCAATAAGTGATTTAATCTAACATACATTCAGACGCCACCATGAATGGGACTCCCATGGTCTCTTGGGACATTGTATGCTAGAATGCAATATTCCTTTAAAACTTCCAAAATAAAAGAGGCAAACAGCAGCTTGAGGCCAGACAAGAAGCCTGTGAAACTTCAGACAGTTTTCATCACAGCTGGTCAGGCCTGGGAAGTTTCAGACAAAGGACTTCCGCCTTTATCTGGCCCTTATTCTGATGTCTCATTCAGCTGAAGATAAAAGGAAAGATGTGCTTTGAAATTTAACCATTAGGACGGCAAGGAAATCAACATGCAAATGTCACCCATACATGAATTCGAGATGAATTCTACATTTGTCATTGCAAACTTAGAACTCAGTCGGTATTTTTTACTCCCAAAGCAGTAGGATAAAAACTGTGAGTGAAATATGAGCACTGGGTTTAGTTCAGTTGGAACTCCTTAACTTCTACATCTTATTTGCAAAGAGCACAGAGAATATACATACAGTGGCTACTTGAGCAAAGCAGGCTCCAACCCCCATGCAGTCCAAAATCCGTGTGTAACTTTTGATTCCCCCAAAACGTAATAGCCTACTGCTGACTAACTGATAACATAAACAGTCGATTAACACCTATTTTGTATATGCATTTTCTATACTGCCCTCGTACCATAGAGTAAGCTCGAGGAAGAGTCACGAAGAAAATCATAAGGAAGAGAAAATGCATTTACAGTGCTGTACTGTAAAAAAATCCACGTATAAGTGGACCTATACAGTTCGAACCTGCGTCAAGGATCAAGGAGAGACAGAGAGACACAGAGAGAGAAAGGGGGAACACGAAAAGATATGAGAAGACAGGAAATGAAAAACAAGAAACTGATATTAGGATACCCTTTCACTTGGGCAATCAAAAAGGCTAGGAGTCTCCATATGCGTGTTTTCAAAAATCTTAGCAACTTCTTTTTTTTTTTTTCTTAGCAACTTCTATCAGGAAAATAAGCTCGTTTCTTGGGAAGAGTGCAGGACAATTCTAAAAAAGCTCGTGCACCTATAGAAGATCGTAGTGACCCAAGAGGTATGGACAACGGCAGGATTTGCTCTAAATGTTCCCGGGGAAGAGATGTGCAAACTTCAAAATATCAATTGGCTCCATTTTCAAACTAAGAATAATGGAACATATATCTTCTTTTTGTTTCTCATCTCCTGATTCAGAACTAATTTTCTAAAGGGATTCCAAATAGTTTGTATGATTTTATGAGAATTTTACATTGGTTCCTGTATTTTTGCTATGAGAAACTCCAAAGAAAATGACTTTATCACCCCCAACTCTCAACATACAAAGTCATAGCTGAATGAAGAAGGTGATTAAGGGTCAGTAAAGGATCTGAAGAAGTTTGTTTTCAAATAGAAGACTTCACATTGGGGAAGGCCATGATGATTGTGTCAAAATAATTAGAAGACTCTCACATAGAAGATGAACTTTACTTGATCTAAGGCCGAACTAGGAACAATATGTTAAGTGCAGTGAAGAAAAATATGTTGCTGTAATTTAACTCAGCCAAAAATGAGCAGTTCCTCTTATAAGGCAAGGAAGCTGGAAAATTATCCTCTGGTTTCATTTTTTTGGATAAGTACACTTTGGGAATACAAGGAAAATTAAGATATAATTTCTGCCTTAAGGACTAATATATTCTTGAAAGGCAAAGAGAATTAAAAGTATAGTATATTACGATGGGTACTTTAGGACGAGCTCAGAAATGAGTCACTTAAATCCAACCAAGATAAGCGTATGTGGAAGAGGGAGGTATTCTGGAGTATTTCCAGAATAGATAACATTTCAGTTGAATTTTGAAGGAAAAGTAGAAGATAGCCTTCGTTGAAAAAAATATTCTATGACTATTTTAGAAAGAATTTGTTAGTTCAGGCATTAAATCAAATGATATTTAAATTCAATCCATTTGTGAATTATGTGATCTTAGATGCCAATCCAAGTTAATGATTTAAAAGTTTTGACCTTATGTCACATATAAAAATTAAATCAAGATAAATCAAAGACTTAATATGTAGGTTAAAAGTTGGAAAAGCTTTATGACATTAGATTAGCAGTGCTTTCTTAACTGTGGCACCAAAAGCACAGGCAAGAAAAGACAAAGTAGGTAAATTGGATTACATCAAAATTGTAAACTTTTATGTGTTAAAAGGCATAGTCAACAGAGTTGACTTCTATATCACTTCTATATCACTTTATTTGAGTCATTTAGAGTTCTTTCCACAGTCTGTAGTTCTTACTTGTTGCTAATAATGTTTGGTGTCCCCACAAGAACTGTAAATTCCGTATGTTTGGGATTTACACCCAGGAGTTGACGCAGAGCCTACAAATAAACAGATGGCCAATATAAATATTTTAAAGTACTGTTGAATGATTATTAATTTGATTCTGTATGAAGAAATTGATTCTAATTACTGATATGCTGATAAAAACTATGAAATCCTCTTGAATCTCTTTTACTAAGTCTTTAGAATCCTGCAGCTCAGGATTGGTTGAAATCATAAAGATTATCTTATCTAAACACATTTATAATTTCTTTTTTTAAGGACACATTCTTAGTCTCATGAACATAGCATGCCAGTCCGTTTTGTGATAAATACCCAACAATTGCAGAAGGAGCCCCAGAAACACTTTCCTTTACCAGCATTGGGCTCACCCCTCAGCGGACGATATTTCCACGATAGACTATTACACATGTCTGAGGAGTAAGAGTAAAGCCTGGTTATTTCATCTAATGACTAAGTCATGATGAAGTCAAACACACACATACACACGCACGTGCACAACTTTACTGCATTTTTGATGGAAACACTATTAAAGACTAGAACCCATATGTTAAAAAGAAACGAACGCATATTCTGACTATAAGAATCATGATATGGTCCCTTTTCTCCATCCGGCTATACATTACAACCTGTTCTAAAAGCCCAGGTATTCTACTAATGAAGCCTCTTCAATCATCACTTTGAGAAACATCACATTCATTAACTATTCTTAAAAAATCTCAGCAGCCTTAATCCAAAGTCTATCTAAAATCCTCTTTTTGAAAAAGATGCCAAAGTGTGCTTTCGAAGATAAGGAATCAACCGTGACCACAGAAAAAATTTAAGTTTTCTTCCTTCCTTCCTTCCTTCCTTCCTTCCTTCCTTCCTTCCTTCCTTCCTTTCTTGCTTTCTTGCTTTCTTGCTTTCTTGCTTTCTTGCTTTCTTTTCTTTCTTTCTTTTTTAATTCCCCTGCAAGGAAACTTCCTTAATTGAGAAGCTTACGTTAATGATCACTTCTTGTCTGGTTCCACCCCAAAAACAAGATTTACATCCTACCCATTAAAGAAGGTAATGACTTACTAAAAACCTAATTCTAGGCTTTGTGGGTTCTGGTACACAGGGGAGGGGGCTGTCTGCCATTTTGCTATGGATCCAGATAATTTACTCCATATATATAGTCATGGGATAACCCTCATTATACAACTCCTAGTCTACAAAACCAGGAGAAAACTTATCAAAATAAATCTTAACTTCTGACCGTGGTAGAAGACCTACTACGGGGTATTAAGAGAGTCAGGACTGTCAATCACTGCCTGGTCTCAATGTTTGTGTTATGAATTCCAACTCTGGTGGCATGAACTTGGAGTAAAAATCATCGTAAGCTGAGCGAGTCCAAAAAATACAAACCTGGAGTGAAATGTATTTGGGGCTGAAATGACGTTACCGATGTCTGAGATGGGTTTTCTTTCTTCTCCTCCTTCCCCCACCTTCCCTTTTGAAAGGCGATGCTTTTATTAGATTATTTCTATAGCCAAAAGACACAGCTACTGTCTGGCTGAATTTGCTGCTTTTCTCTTGAATTAAAATAAATAAATAAGAGAAAAGTCTAACTCTTTTAAACAAAACACATCAGAATATTTTCTTTTTTTCTTTTTTCCTGCCAACCTAACACATTTTATATGTTCAGATAGGACTCCGGGCCACATAATATACGATATGTACTTGTATCTGCATATACCGTGTACATGACAAGATGGGCTTCTCACCATAAGATTATCTGTGGGTGCACAGGTGGGGGGCAGTTAGCAGCCTTCTAGACTTGACTGACAGCTGCTTCATTGTTAGTTCTGCTGTACACAGACTCCTATCCCACCTGCTTCATCCTTTTCCTTCCCAATCCTTAAAAGCACTGTCATCTTCTCTTAGCACTCCCTGGGAGTTTAGATCACATGACTTACTCTCCTTACTTGACAGATAAAAAGGTGAGGGCTTGAAAAATTAGATCACCATCACATTTTCCAAGCCATACAATTAATGAATGGCCAACTTCATGCCAGCAACCCCCGAATGTAGGGACTGCACACTCCGTGTGTCAGAGGCACTACCAGCACTTTCCTGACATAGCCAAGGGGTCACTCAAGGTTTCCCCACTTGCCATTGAAATAAAACTGGAAGGAAAGACATTTCACATGCAGGAGTCAAGCTTCTTTAAGTAACTGCAGATCCACGTGCAGAGCAGGGGCGTGGAGGGTGGGCAGTCTCTACAGCTTACTTACTGTTTCTGACCTTGACTTTGCTAGTTTCTTGGGACTTCTTGAAACTTGTCTTTTGCATTAGTATCATTCTCTCTCCTTTGCATTGATTCCTATATTTCCCAAATTCCATCTGTCTTTGACTTCCCACCACGAAAAAGGATTATGCATTGGATTTTGAATTATCCTGCATCATGATTTTTCATTATTTCTGTGAAGAATGGCCAGCACTTTGGGGCCTACCATGTGTCAGGAGATTCAATAGACACCTGACCTAAGTTTTGCCTAATCTTTAACATATGCCTTTGTGATTAGGTGATGGCCCCCATGCAGAACTGAAAAGTAAACCTGTGTTTCATTGATTCTAAAGTCTGTTCTCTCTTCATTAAGCTCTGCTGCTTCCTGTATTCTCTCTGTATTTTAAAGTGCTGTTTTTCCCAAAACAGAACTGATGTCGTTAGCCCAGTAACACATGATCCTTTAATCATGGGATGCGTTGGTGTTCATTGGGATTAATCTTTCTTCCTCCTGGGACCAAGGACAATGATCTCTTCAGGTTCAAGGTGCCCTCTGTGTCCCCACATCGATGATTTTCTCTGAGGAAAATGAATAATCCTCTAAAGAGATTGGTGAAGGCAGACAGTGGCCTATTCCATAGATTTTAAGGTTTTTGTTATCTACATTACACCAAAGGTCCCCAAAATGTCCTTTGAGCACGTAGTTACCTCACAGATAAGACTGCTATAAAATTTAATAGAAATGATCACATTGAACTCAGAGTTGTCTGTAATGAGGAAAAAGACTTATTGCATATTCAATTTCCCACCCCATCTCAGCTCTTCCATTTCTGGCCAGTGTAAGTGATGCTATTTGTTCTGTGTGGAAACAGCACTCATGGTGGATTCTATTATAACTAGAGACATGCACGGCGCATAGATTTAATTTGAGTCAGACCACAAAGCAAAACCTAAAGCAACAATCATTTGCCAACCCTCAATCCCTTGAGGGACTGTCAGATGACTAACACTGTTTTGCTACAGTCTGGGAGAGAATGGGGCTGTCATTCTGAACAATCCACATGGTAGACCAGAAGTCTGGAAGGAGATTTTCTCTCTCCCTCCCCTTCCTTCCTTCCTTCCTTCCTTCCTTCCTTCCTTCCTTCCTTCCTTCCTTCCTTCCTTCCTTCCTTCCTTCCTCCCTTCCTTCTCCTCCTCCTCCTCCTCCTCCTCCTCCTTCTTTTCTCTCTCTCTCTTTCTCTCTCTCTTACACATACAGTTGGCTCAAGGCTTTTCTGAATTACATGTTTATTTTGTCTTCTTGACTGATATTTCCTCATGTCTGAGTATTGTGCCTCTAGGAAGAAAAACATTTTTTTTAAAGGAGAACTTTTCTAAAAGTCTTGCCAAAAATAAAGTGGCTTAAAAGGACAGCACATAAAGCTCTTCCTTTGAAAAAGAGAATAATTATGAAGAATTTTATTTATAATCATTTCTATTCTCCAACATGTTTTTTGAAGAAGCAGGAAGGCCTCCATTGGATAAGATCAGAGAAGACAGTCAAATGACGGCACCCAGGGAACGTGGGGTCACAGGGAAGGCTTAGGTAATACTGGACATACGGACACAATTCCTCTACTAGTCTTTCATCATCAGTTTCTCACACCTGCAGTGATTTGGAATGTGAATTACGAATAATCACTGTGGACGGCTCTCTGTTCACAGACTCGTGCCCTGTACCTGCTCCCCGTTCTCAGCCAGGCAGGGGTACTGACAGGTGCTAAACACACCACACTCACCTCTATTGTCTGCAGGGCTCACCTGCCTCCTAGGCCTGGCACTGCTTCCACTCATTCCTCCGGATCAAGTCGCCTGTCTTCATCTCTGAACTGGGATCCTCTCCCCTCCCCCCTAGAAGAATTCACTCCATCCTCCCTTGAACACGTCCCGATTCTAGTCTGTCTGTCAATGAGATATGATTATTTGCTTGTAGATCTGTCTGCTTTGCTAAGTGAGAGTAAGTTGAGATGAAGCCCATTTCTTATTTACATTGCATCTTGACCACCAGCCCGGTGCCTGGCAGATGGAAGGTGCTCAGTGAACACCAGGGATGTGTCCAGTGAATTCCAGGACCCGAGACTGGTCTTGCTTTAAATGATACATACATGGCTGGCAGTTTCAATCAACAGTCACTTCTTAAACATTTTCCAGAAATTTTCCCTTTTCTACTAAATTGAAAACTACTTTAAATTACAGAAAATTTCTGGGGCACCAGCATGGCTCGGTAGGTAAGTGTCTGACTCTTGATTTTGGATCAGGTCATGATCTCAAGATTGTGAGATTCAGCCCTGCATCAGGCGCTGCGCTGAGCGTGGAACCTGCTTGAGATTCTCTCCCTCCTTCTCTGTCTGCCCCTCCCTGCTCATGCTTGCTCTCTCTCTCAAATTAATTAGTTAATTAATTAAACAGAAAATTTCTGTATGAAATTCTGCATTTCTCATACTGTGGGCACAATACTCTGCAAATAGCGAGCATTAGATAAATACCAAAAAACATTAGGGTACTTTCTCTAGGTTATATGCCTAGGGCAAACAATAAGTAAGTGCTTTAGGGCTTAAAATAAGTCATACATTTCTCTAAACGTTGCAATGAATTGTCTCATTTGATCCACACAACTACAGGCGCGGGGGGGGGGGGGGAATAAGTACTATTTTATCCCCAATTTATAAACATTCAGAGAGAAGATAAGTTGCCTACGGTCACACAGTTGTGCATGGTGATACCAGGATTTGGAAAGCTCATGCATTTAACCACCACCCTTTGCAGCCTTGATTAATGAATGTTCAGTAGGGTTAGAAATGCTGCAAGAAGGAATTCCACCTAAGAGGAAATCATGAGCTGGTGGAGGGAGGCTATACCAGAAATCGTATGTTAAATTACATTTTACATGTCCACGGCCCAAAGGTCTCTCAAGTCCTCTTGCTCATGCTCTTACTTAGCCCTCCAAATGGCACTTGGTTTATTCTCATTTACTCATTCATCAATAAAACGTGTATGTTCATGGCATCCTGCTCTTGGTGATGTTTTTTGTAATAAAAAAAAATGCAGATGTGGTGAAAAGCTACTTCGTTTTGCACTCGTTTGGATTTCCATATTATGAGAACAGATTGGATTTGGGTTTGTGTCATCCTAAAAATTGACATACTAGGTTATGGAATAAAAAAATTCAGATGATTTTAAAAAGACGCTTTTTCAGCATTCTTAAAACCAACTTTACCAAGGCACAGCCTATACATTATTTTATTTACAGCTGCATTTTATCTCTTTCAGCTCGTCTGCTAGTGTTCCTATTTGGTAACACTACAGGCCTATTCCTGTTACTTTGCATTCCTAACAGTAATAAAACACCATTTTGAAAATGGCTTGTGATTGAGATTTCTAGTTACCCCCCCTTTACTCTGTACTTGAGTGTTTCCTACCTAATTTCTTTTCAGATTTCCATCTGATCTGTGGTTCAGTTCTTTTTTGCTGGAATCTTCAAATCCAAGGGAAACTACTTTCCGAAGGTTTAGAAGCAAGCTATTTAGGGAGCACCGACCGATGCGTAATCATACATATCCGTGAAATTCTGGTGGAGTCTGTCCTCTGTGAACACTTAGAAGATGTCAGTTGTTTGTTTTATTTTTTTTCTTGCATTAACATTTTTGTTAAATTGGACATTATGGCTTGAACTTGACTCTAGGCAATAAAATATTAAATAGCATGGAAAATACATCTCTAAAAAGAAGAGGGATAACGGGCACCAGGGTGGCTCAGTAGTTAAGTGTCTGCCTTCGGCTCAGGTCATGATCCCAGAGTCCAGGGATTGAGCCCCGCATCGGGCTCCCTGCTCAGTGGGAAGCCTGCTTCTCCCTCTCCCACTCCCCCTGCTTGTGTTCCCTCTCTAGCTGTGTCTCTCTCTGTCAAATAAATAAATAAAATCTTGAAAAAAAATGGCAAAATGAATCTTTAAAAAAAAAAAAGAAGGGGCGCCTGGGTGGCTCAGTGGGTTAAAGCCTCTGCCTTCAGCTCAGGTCATGATCTCAGAGACCTGGGATCGAGCCCCATGTCGGGCTCTCTGCTCGGCGGGGAGCCTGCTTCCCCCTTCTCTCTCTCTGCCTGCCTCTCTGCCTACTTGTGATCTCTCTGTCTGTCAAATAAATAAATAAAATCTTAAAAAAAAAAAATCTATTTAAAAAAAAAAAAGAAGAGGGATCAGAAATTTGGGTCTTGGAAATTGTAACGGATTGCATACGTCTTGAACTGGAAATACAAAATCACCCTTAACTGCACTTGCATCTTCTCCTGGTGACATAAGTACTTGTCTTTTCTTCTGTGATTTGCTTTTAGTTTTTGAAAGAAGAACAATCATAGTTACAGAAAAAAAAATTCAGTTACCAGCAGATAAATACCTTTTCATTTTTTTAGGTTTTTTTATTTTTTAAAGATTTTATTTATTTATTTGACAGAGAGAGAGACAGCTAGAGAGGGAACACAAGCAGGCGGAGTGGGAGAGGGAGAAGCAGGCCTCCCGCTGAGCAGGGAGCTGGATGCGGGGCTCGACCCTAGGACCCACGGATCATGACCTGAGCCAAAGGCAGATGCTTAATGACTGAGCCCCCCAGGTACCCCAGATCAATATCTTTTTAATATGAAACTTTTCTGAAACTCTTCAGGGTAAATCAATGTTTATTATTATTATTAGTAGTAGTAGTAGTAGTACAGAAATGGGGAAGGAGCAGAGAGAAAGAGAGAGAGAATCTTAAGCAGGCTCCTAATGCAGGGATGGATCTCATGACCCTGAGATCATGACCTGAGCTGAAATCAAGTCAGACGCTTAACCAACTGAGCCACCCAGGCACTTCTATTTATTATTTTTTTAACAGAAAACTTATTCTTAAGCATAAGGGGTAACAGATTGTGAGCGATCAACTGTGTATACTTTGTTCTATCAACATTTTTCACTTCTGGTAATAAAGAATACAATTCACTGGAACGGATTTCTCTGTTTTCTCTAGGCGGGTTACAGTCATAGATTTCTACTTCAACTTTTAGCTGTGTCATTTCACGGTGAATACAATCTCCATGCTCAAAGTTGAGTGCCGAACATCTAGTGAATAAGTCAAAGAATCTAGGAAAGACTGATTACTGGAACTTTAAGAGTCCCCAGAGCAGTCGGGAAAACCCAATCTACGTCAGACTCTAATATTTATTGGGAACATAACACTGATGTGGTCGCTTTTGCTTGTTTACTGTTGAAGTGCAGTTTACTAAAATTTGAAATTACTGAATTCCTTTTGCATGGCTAGTCATGAAAGCGAAAGGGAAAACAGACACTGGAATGAGAAGGCAGCGGGAACATGGAGAAAATAAATTAAATAAGAGCAGAAGTATATAAACAACATTCTAGAAGCCCTCCCGTCTCTACATTCTCCTATTAAGTAGTGAATTCTTTATTCTTTGACTTACCAGGGGATGCCGAGGTGATGTAAATATCATCTGCATAGTTGGGCCCAAGGAAAAACCAACCAATGCAAAGTCAAATGGTTCAGTCAGCAGGAGGATTGACTTACGGATTATTCCCCCCACCCCCAGAAAGAGCTTTAAGATGACTATCTGCTCTCACAGATCTGTGATGTCGCTGTCAAAAGCTGGGGACTTAGACTATATTTTATTAGGATACTCCCTAGGAGCAAGAGAGGTAACTCTTGAGATCCATTCTGTGTGGGTCAAATCACACCACACTTGTTTTAAAACTCCCTCTCTCAGATAGAATACGTTCTCAGAGAGAGAGCGACCACTGAGTTCCCTTGAGTAATGAGACGACGGGGATACTCAGCCGACAGAGGCAAAGACTAGCGAAACCTTGATAGGTGAGTTTGGACATGCTATTGTGCAAAAGAAACTTTAGGTTTATTGGTTATCCGTGAAACTGAAGCCAGTGCAGAAAAACTGTAGGCTGAGAATATTTTAATAGAGTGGAAGATTTTCTAATAGGTGGGGTGAAGTCTTCTAGTTTAAAACAAAAATGAAAACAACTATGACGCTTCTAACTAATTACTCTTCAAGCCCTAGTTATAATGAAAATTGATGTGCACGTTATCAGGACTGCTGAGGCACTGGGTAAGAAACTGAGCTAAATAAGAACCACGGGTATTATTTACTGAAAACGTAGCTTGTGTTAGATCTCGTGGTAACAACGCGTATTACCATTGCTAATGTTCAGAAGAATTCCATGAAGTTTGTATTATTAATCCTATACCACAGATGAGAAAACAGAAGATCAAGAACACTACATGAATTTCCCATTTCCGGTGAAAATTTGAGCAAAGGACAACACCAGTCTAAATCTCTATGCCTACAAAGTCTCTATTTTACCCTGATTTTCTTTGATGCTAATAGAATCTGACCCATGAACAGTATCTTTTCCACCAATTAAGCTTTTTTTTAATACCCCCCCCCCGCTTATACTATGTCTAAAACCTGCCCATATTCTCTCAGATGTGCTAACAGCCGTGTTTAGTTAAGCTTCTGAAAAATTATGGCATGAGCCTATTCTTAAATCTGCTCCTCCCTCCAGGCATCTGTTTTCTCAGATCCTCTTGCTTGCTACTTCTCTACCAACAGTGGGTCTGGCTTATCTCCTTCTAACTAATCATTCTGTTTTCAACTCAGGAACTGTCTTCTCTCTCCACCTTAAGTATTCTTGATTTGCTATCTGTTAATGCTTTTTTTCCTCCTTGACTTTGAGACCATCTTTTGCGAGATGTCCCTCTGGGAAAGGTCTTATATTCCTGGGACCGGCCCTCTTCTGTCTCAAATCTTGAAGAATTGTAGAATGCAGAAAATATTAGTTACATCCTCTGAATTTCTTTTTTTTTTTTTAATTAATTATTTATTTGACAGAGAGAGAGAGAGAGAGATCACAAGTAGGCAAAGAGGCCGGCAGAGAGGGAGGGGGAAGCAGGCTCCCTGCTGAGCAGAGAGCCCGATGCGGGGCTCGATCCCAGGACCCTGAGATCATGACCTGAACTGAAGGCAGAGGCCTTAACCCACTGAGCCACCCAGGTGCCCCCATCCTCTGAATTTCTATACTTAGAATTGCCCGAATACAACGAGGCCTCAAATTAGAGTCTCTTGTATGTTTCTAGTTCTCTCCTTTGCCCTGGGTGCATAGCATCTCCTCGAAAAAAAGTATAAATTCCTTTTTTATATCAGGGTTATATCTGTAGACACACTTATTACTCAAAATGGGGTTTACAATGGAACTTAAAAAGATACTCTTTTATTTGACTTATTTATGCAATCAGGGCTTATTATTTGATGCAAAAAGCATCCCATGTTTTTTGGTTGATTGGAATTTTTATGGAAATACCCAGTTGACTTCCATCGCTCCTAAGTAAAAGCCAGTATAGGTTTATATTTACATGACTGATTATATTAAAGAAAGTGACCAATTCCAGATTTTCTTACAGTAGAAAACAGATTTGTCTCTAATTGGGAGAATCTTCTCTACTTAAGCTTTATGTTACCCCCAAATCAGCAAACACACAGTAGATTTGAAAAGAAGACAAAACAAAAAAATCGCCAACTATTGAAGACCAGAAAAAGAATTAAAACAACAGGCACAATTTATTGAGAATGTATTATGTGCTAGAGTCTAACCACCCATTTCATGTAACTCTAAGGATTAGCTTTCTAGCACATCTGTGTGAATCGTCGGTCAGCACCCGTGAGTTCAAGGTGTTTCACGTGAAGAAAAAAACTTTCCAACTTTTAGGAACATTTCTGCTTACAATCTTACATCATGTTTTCCCTGTAGATTTACAAGTACATATCCGAACTGTAACCTTATTTTTTTAATGGAATCTTGGGTGGTTGTTTTTTTTTTCCCCTGGTCTATGTAGATAGTTATCAGAGTACAAACAGTGTAAGTGTGCACACGCGAATGCACAGTAATAAAGCTTAGTATTTTTAATATCTGTGAGCGTATGTGTCACTCTCCTAACGTAAGATGTGGAGAAGGGATGGCAACTTTTTGGAAATTTTGCTGCATTTTAGATAGAAGGCATTTCTACTGAAGTCTGAGGAAGGTGCCTCTGTCACTTGATCTTGACACGACCTGCGGCTCGTGCGGCTCCAAGTCAATGTGGAAAGCACTGCTGTACAAGAGTGATCACACGTTTACCCTTGACTTTAGATCGCCTACATGCTCTTTAACTAGAAATATTGCTGAGGGTTTGCCAAACACACAAAGGCCGCGGCTTTCACCATTTTGCAAGCAAAGGAAAGAGCATTTGAACCTCTTTTGAAAAACTTCTTTTTTTTTTCACATTAAGAGGCGCCACACGAACAGAACGTGCCATAAATAACGTGTGCTAACATTTTCCAAAAACTGGACATCAATTAATGCTAATTTATGAGGAAACTTCTTTGGAAGAGCATAGTCCAGACTCATAACTACTGAAAAGACTCATTAATATAAATGTTAAAGGGAGTTTTTTTAAAGGGAGGGCATTAAGGTAAACGCGTATCATTACATTGAAAGCTCGTAATTTATTGAAAATTCAGTGGAAAGGAAACTTTACACTGTATGTTTCCAAAGGTAATGTTTTAGCACATTAATCAAGAAAATAAAGTAAGGTTGAGGATGTGACCTTAAGAAAGACATGCAACGAAAATCCAGCTTAATGATACCTAACGTTTATTGAATAAGTACTACGTGCGTCATTATGCATACACTATCTTGTTTATTTTTTTCCAAACAGTACTATGGTGTAGGTCGTATTATTTTTGCCATTTTACAATGGAGAAAAACTGAAAGTCAGGCAGTTTATGTCACATGCTGTAAGTCACAAAACAAACAACTGGTGAAACTCAGATTCAGATCCCCATTTCTTAAACCACACTCAGTACTACATTCTACTGCCATTGACGATTGTCAGATAGATGTACAGACAAATTTAGGTAAACTTATGTAATGCTTTATTCTCTAGGATCTTTCAAAATCCAATAAATCATTTTTCCATGAGTTAAACTACACATTTCTATACATACACAAATTAATTCTATTACGATGGTCTTGAGTAATTTCTTTGCTAAAATAAAAATGAAAAAAAGTTTATATTTATTTGATTTATTCAGATTGTGTGTGTGTCTGTGTGTGTGCAGATGTGAGTATATTTTGGTAGAGAAAAGATGGGACATTGGGGAGAATGAGAGAAAGCAAGAAGAATACTTTACCCACGATCTTAAGATTGGTTATCTGTTGCTAATTAATGATAGATTTCTGGTAGATTTATTTGACTTTCATGTACATATTTCTTCCACAACCTGCAGTTGACCCTGTAATTGGGCAAAGATTCTAGCAAAATATGGATGTTCGTAATCTTAGTAGGCAGTAAAATACATGGATCCTTGTAGAACAATGGTTTTCAACCTGGATCATGCTTCAAAATCATCTGGAAGGCTTGTCTAAGCAGAGGCTGCCAGGCTCTTGTTTCTGCTTCTATAGGTCTAGAATGGCACCTGTGAATTTGCATTTCTGACAAGTTCCAGGGACTTGCTGTTGGTGCTCCTCTAGGGACCCCACTTTGAGAACCACAGCATTAGAGCAGGCACTGTTAATGGAATATACATAAGCCTATAATGTACTTCAGTGATGGTAGTCGAATATTCAGTAAATAAAATAGTGTAGGTTGTTGTTAGGTCAATGAATAAAATGCATATTAAGTAGTTACTAATAGATTTATAAATAATTGTCACATTCAGTTCACAGAACAAACTGAAAGATTACTATGCAAATATAATTTGCTATGATTATTGAATAACTTCAGACTTTCTAAGCCCTTTTGTAACTACCAGCAATCTACTCAGGCATTCGATGTAACTTCGGGTTAAAAAGTAAGAAAAAGATTTACTCTCAGGGCCATTCCTTCCTGAATTCTCCATCGGAACTGAAAAACTTTCAACTTGAATAAATTAAAAGAAGGAATCTCATTAGAAACAGACCACACTCAGCACACAGAATTAAAGGAGTCATATTTGGATGATTAAGTATTTAGAGCTCATCGATGAAAAGACAAGGCTAGGATATCCGGATAAACAAAGAGAATTCACCAAGGAAGTAAGAGGAAAAATTAGGGATGAAGTTAAGTGGAATAAAAGATGTCACTTTCAATTGTGAAAGTAAAATCCTGTCTATGTTTTCTCAATAATTCACGTTAAGAAAAACCTTTCCTCATGAATCTCTTCAGGGGTAGGCGGTTGTTGGCAAAATTGAGTATGAAATACTTCCAGAGTTTACTTAACATGGGTTCCTAAAAAACAAACAAACAATGACAACAAAAACCCCACCAGATCCATGTTCCCGATTCTACGGGAAACATTTGAGTATCAGTCACTTAGTGTCCTCTGTAACTGAAGGAAGAAGTATGAGTTTAACATGCAAAATTCACTACACGAAACTGTGTGAAATGTTTCAATTATTTCTATAATAACATTTAACATGTTCCAGATACAGCGCATTAAGCACACAGCCAAGAAATGTTCCCAGCCTATGCTGTTTTTCATTTGGGTGTATTATAAGTGTATGAAACACATGTTAGGAATATATTTCATATTCTGCATTTGTAAAATATCAAATTTATATCAGCAGAAACCACAAGGCAGCACAGGAGCTGCCCCCAGAGCAAGGCCATTTTGCAATCAAACTTTTAACACCACATTATCATTTTAAAGAACAAATCTCCTGGTTGAAATGAAGAAAATGATTTTCACAACTCATGGAAATTCTCTTTACGTATTTATTACCCAGGATTCAAAACACACACTCAACAAGAATTAGTCTCAAGTTTCTATTTTTTTGGAGTATGTACCATGCTCCAAGTACATTTTACAAATAAAATTAACTCAACTTGGTTATCTTATTCTATTTTACAGCAGAGATAAAGTTTTGTGAGACTTTTGAAGTTTATGCTGAAGTCTTCAGATTATTCTATGCTAAAAAGCAATCAAGGAAGAAAAGTATTCTTATAAGCTAAATAAGTTTATTTGCAAACTTCTTTGGTATTATAGTTAAAGAGATGAAAGGTTGATAGTTTTCTGAGAAAGTCACTTATGCCACAGAATTTACCTTGCATCCCCAAATATTAGGCTTTCCCCCCACGTCTTGTTTTGTAATTATAGATATTATGCTAATAGTTATATTTTATTACAATTATAGATGACATGGATTTGGGTAGGACCAGCATTATTTGCCTTATATTGAATTATTTTCCAATAGAAGTACTTTTGTGCCTGGTTCCACTATCATTATGGTCACATTTACAAATCCTAAATTACGTACTCATTCCCTGGACCTGGCAGATCCTGGTCAGTTTAGGATACGCTTGAGATAAGCTGATTTCCAAAATAGTACCTACAATATCAGTGTAGAGTTCATATACGCTGGTCGGTTTACAGCTGTCTACAGTCACGGATCTTACCTTGGGATTTTTTCCCCCAATAAAGGAAACTATTTGATCAGTGTGTCTCTGTGGCTCCTACACAGAGTGGGCAAGTCACTTAATTTCTCTGTCCTCAGTTTTCTCACCGGGCAAATAGGGACGGTAGTAACACCTGCCTTATTGATTTTTTGTGAGGACTTCCTGAATTAATACCTGTAATGTACTGAGAAGAGCTTATAGCACAGAAGAAACACTACACAGGTGTGATAGGTACTGTTATCCATCACCAATAACACTGTGTTCGCCACACCTCCCTAAAAGGAATATGCATTTAATAAATGAAGAGTAGATTAATAAATAAAATAATGAGGCCTTTCCTTGGATTCCTCCACAGGCTTTTGTTTGGACCTCTCTAATAAGTTATACTGTATTTCGTATTATATTAAAATGTTTGTTCTCGCATCATGTTCCCCCTACATTACTTGTGGGCCGGGAGTGCATCCCGTTCCTATTTGTAGCGCCTCAGTGACAAGGACCACGCCTGGAACACAGGCTATATCTATTAGGAGCATGTGTGGAATGAATTAACAACAACAGAAGAGCCCAGAGAAATCCGAGAGACTTTGCCTCTCAATCATTAATTTTTTAAATTTATTTTCATTCCGTATTTCTAGAGCAACCAGTCTGTGGATGACATTTTACTGTGTGTGATACAAAAATGCATCAGAGTCCCTTACTTCCAGAAAATTATAAATTAATAGGGAAGGCAAAATAACACAAAATGCTTCTACCTGGCTAATGTCTGACTCACAAAAGAGTATTATATGCAATGCTAAGAAATTCCCCTGGAAGACGGCATCATTCCCAGCATCACAGAGCACCAAGAAAGGCATCACGACCTTGCACAGTCATCTCCCTCTAGCGCAGCCTTATAGCAAACAACGGCCTGGCTCCATTTCCCCCCCACCGGATTGGTTAAATTGACATTTGTTTTGTTTTATTATGAATTAAATTTGTGGCTATTTCTACCCAGACTCACTAAACCACCTGTGAATTCAATCAAAGTGGCGAAGTGGATTAAACAAAATTCATGGGCTTTTTGGGATTCTTGTCGGCATAGCTCGGATATTAATATCTGTTTGTTGACTTTGGGGCTATATGTTAGGAAGCCAAGGAATTAGCGAAACTGCTTAAACTCATCAGTACATTAGTATTTAATAAAGTGTTCCCAGCTATCAGTAAGCACAGCTCTGTGCTCCTCGGCAAACACCACAGGGAAAGCATATTTGACGAAGAGCCAGGAGCAAGTAAGTATAACCGAACTTGATGATTTTCAGTGTCGTGATCAGTTAAAAGAGGTAATCGGGCAAGCTTGTGTAGACACAGCATTGGCTCCTATGACCCACTTTGCGCACACGTGTGTATGCGTGTGTCTGTGTGTCTCCATGGTAGTTCTCTTCCTCTTTTTACTTGGTAGAAATGACTTGACCCAAATGTGAATGGACCTGGCAAGATGTGTTCTAGTTCACAAATTTCTCATCAGAGTGGAGGACCCAGGAGCCTCGTGCCAGCCCGGGGCCTGAGGCATCCTGCAATTAACATCGTCAAGTGTTCCCGGCCTGTGAACAGTTACCTCACGTTACCTCAGAGCGTGAGGCCATGTTTGCACGTGACAGCCAGCAGCCACAGTATGGCTTAGCCGAAACTCTGACTTCTGGAAGTCATTTTCGACCACGTGCACGTTTCAATAAATCTGCAAAACAACTTAACCAAGGAGACCCTGGGTGATTTTTCTTCTTTTCGTTTTTCTCCCCAACCCCCTCCAAACCCCCCCAACCCAACTGAGCTGTAAAACTAAGTCCCCTTTATCACAAAAGTCTCCACTGTGTAATCCAATGGGCTTCCAGGGTTGGGCTTTCACACGTGTTTGTCTCTTCCTGCGCCACTAAATTGTATCAGCTGCTCTGGATTTGGGCCTGATGGGGATTGCTGAGGTGGGAGCGGCGGTGGCTGTGTTTGTTGGCTACTTTCTCACAAAACGTCCAGAGTGGGAAGTACTGGTTGGGGTATTCGTGGAATTTACTAGCTCTATATAGGTTATTTCATTCGCTTTTTAATGTGGTCTTTGGTCAAGATAAAAGATAAAAAGATAAAAGATAAACACCTTGAGATCTGGACTTGATTATATTTTCTGTTTCATACCATATTACATATAATAATATGGCATTCTATATTCCATTATGTTGATCTAGGTATGTATAATCATACCTATCATATTAATATATAAATTAAATATATATAACTATAATAACGCTATATATAGTATTGATGCATATAATGAATTATTTCTAATGATTACTGAGTAGTTCTGCGGGCGATGGATACAGTGTTGTCCAAATAGTTTGTGTGGTCATTTTTTTTTGATAAATGCAACTCTCCTAAAGTCAAGTAAATGTTTTACATATACTTATTTGTGTGTGTGTGTGTGTGTGTGTGTGTGCGCTACTTTTAATGGAACCAACACATGAGATAATATGGCCAACCCAGGGTCTTAAATGTATTTATTAGGAAGAATTAAAATTCAGTCCTTCTTTTTTTAGATTTTATTTATTTATTTGACAGAGAGAGACACAGCAAGAGAGAGAACACAAGCAGGGGGAGTGGGAGAGGGGGAAGCAGGCTCCCTGCTGAGCAGAGAGCCCGATGCGGGGCTCGATCCCAGGACCCTGAGATCATGACCTGAGCCGAAGGCAGGTGCTTAACGACTGAGCCACCCAGGTGCCCCACAATTCAGTCTTAAAAAAAGCTTTGATTTCACTTTCCCATGATGATCCTTCCCTTAGATCAGCCTTCTTTAGCATACACAGTATGAGTTAGATCTACTAGTCTGAGGGAACCTGGATTTTAATCCTTAGCCATATGGCTAACCAGCTGGGTGACTAGATAAGTCCTTGCATCTTTTTGGGTCTTGCTATCATTCCGTAAAATGGAGAACATCTTACTTGTATTACTTCCTCATGATTTGGGGCCTGGTTAAATAAAATAATATATTTTGAAAAGGTTAATAGTATCATCCCTAAAAAGATACTGCTAACACTATTGGAATTATAATTTAGTGATCATGATTATTTTCCTTTTTATGCTCTTCTTGGGTTTTCTTTCTCCTTTGCACATCTTGACTAATATTTCTCTGACTATTCCCACTGTTGCTGGAAGCTCAGGTTGGCGCAGTTTTCTATAATAAGCTAGATAGTAAATATTCTGGGCTTTGTAAGCACCCGGTCTCCACTGCAAACACTCAGCTCTGTCCTTACAGCATGGAAGCAGTCACAGGTAATTGTAGGCAAATGGGCATGACTGAGTTCCAATAAAACTCTATTTATGAATGCTGAAATCTTAATTTCATGTAATTTTCACATGTTCTGAAATACCATTCATCTTTGGATGTTGGTTTTTGTTTTTTGTGGGGTTTTTTTTTCCTGACTATTTAAAAACAAAGAGGATACCATTCTTAACTTTTGGTCCTATAAAACAGGTTGCCTGAGCCAGATTCCTCCTGGGGGCCATAGTTTGCTGACTACTGCTCCAAGCAAAGAGCTAACCTCACGACCATGCTCCAGACAAGAAGGGCAGTTCCTAGCTTAGAGGAAGGGTTACTAGTAGCTGGAGGTCACCCCAAATCCCAGGCTTTACCTCCAGCTCAAATTCCAGGGAGAAAAACTAAATAAATATTATAAAAATATAATCCATAATGTATATTTCTTTCAAACCACTCATCCTCAGGCAATCCAAGGACAAACTGCTGATTTTCAATTCCTTTACCTTCAGCTCACTACAATGGGCCAACTCTTCATCCATGGTGTTAGAATGTTTTAAAGTGAAAATGTAAGCTAGAAATCACTTAAATCCTCTCTTTTTCTAGAGGAGGGAACTGCTGTCCCACCGAAGTAGAATAATTTGCTCAAAATCCGTGCAGGGCAAAACCAGAACTCCTATGACCCAAGAGGTGGGCCCTTTTCACCACACAATTCTGTTTTACTCTAATGGCTCCTGGAAGCTCACCCCAACAAAAACAGAACCAAAGTCACAAACTCTCGGACCCTTCAGTAATTCCAGGCGAAGATGCTGACCCAGTTATTTCTCCCACGTTTTAGAACCGCGTGGCAGAGAGGGTTTTGAATAAATGCCAGTGACCTGCTGAATAGCCCCAGTTTTCAGGTAAAGTTTTAGGACAAGCAACTGCGGGGGCCAGCTCCCGGGCGGGACGGCTGTCTCTGCTCATATCACATCTCCTTTTCACGGGCTACTATGAATCTTCAGGGTATTAGCCCTCAGAAGTCTGGGGCCAGCAGACGCGGCACCATGTGAGTTGCATTTTGATTTGGCTGGGGACCCTCCCCCAGTGACCTTCCCAGTTAACCCCGCCACCCGCTCTCTGGGAGAGTTCCCCACTGCACCATCACCTCAGGCCACATTTAAAATCCTGCAGTTTTTCATTCTCATGCAAAGAGACACCAGAATGGAAAGGTGGTGCATATATTATCCACATCTGTCTGCTACAAATTCTGCTCAGTTTCATGCTTTTAGGACAAATTCCAGGCAAAGGGCCACTGGGAGAGGCTCCATGGCTCAGTACCCCATGCCCAGCTCTGTCAGTGAGGCGGCAGAATAATTTCTTTCCTAAGGTCTGTCCCAGCCAAAAACAACATACCCGTGCCCCGTGGCATGGGCTCTCCGAAGGGAAGGGACTGTGTTCTGAATTACACTCCGAGGGGAGCTGACCTGGGATCAGATGCCTTAAGACCTGGAAAGCAGCGAGACAGGAATATATCAAAGATGGACTTTATCGTTTGGTATGGCTGGAAAATCAATTTTCTATATGTGGAACCGTGGCATGGATAAAATCCTCCTCTCTCATCCTGCGCCCTCCTTCTCCCCCAGTATACGTAAGAAGGACCGCATTCGGAGCTGGGTAGCAACACTCAAGAAACAAGCATCTCGAAGTTGGAGCCAATCATTTAAAATGATGGAAAAACAAGCCTTCTTTAAAAAAGACATGGAAAGATGTCATTTATATGCACAGATTAAATTAGCAGAAAATATAGGCCCATTCAAGGTCCCTGCTGTGCTTCTTTATGTATCTAATGGAAAAACTGCCCCTGATCCAGGATTTTATTTTATTGTTATTATTTGAAATGCCACCTTAGAAAAAAAATTTCCATTCGATACCCACCTTACTAGGAGAGTCTCAGTACAAAAATAAATAGTTGAAAATGTGCTGTGACTAAAATAGCGTTAGCCAAATTAATGCTAAATTTCCATCTGGGTTTCAACATGCTACCACCCAGAAATATTTTCTGGATCTCATTTCTATCTAGCTCTTTTTTTGTTGTTCTTTTTTCTTTTCTTTGTTTTGTTTTGTTTTGAGATTCTTTCCATTTGATCTTCTATGGTAACAGGGTTGGGCAGTTGGTATAAGGCAAATTATTTTATCACAGCCTTAGGCTTATCTCCCATCTCTAGGAGGTAGGTAATATCATGGGATTCCACTGGGAGGGGGCACCTCTAATGGTGGTCTTCCACCACACCCCTTGGCTGCTGGGCATTTCAGTAGGGTTGTTCTTGGCTACGACATCAGGAGGCAGAGTCTCTGACACCAGGGAACACTATCTCTGCATCTCTTCATCACGCCTTGCTATAATCTTGGCTTTACAACCTTTAATGAGTAAAGGAATAAACAAACGTGGGATCAAGCAGAGCCTCAAACAGAAAAGCTGGACTAATCAGGTAGTGAAATAGTAGAATAGTTCTCATAATTATAAATATTCTTTTTTTTAAGACTTTATTTATTTATTTGACAGAGAGGGAGAGATCACAAGTAGGCAGAGAGGCAGGCAGAGAAGAG
>CM052891.1:7785624-7986187 GCA_028534135.1 Potos flavus | reverse complement strand
AGGAAGATCAGCACAAATTATTTTATAGCTTAAAGAGATTGTTACTTGAAAATTCAAACTAAAACTTATTGGGCATCTCCTCTATGCTTGGCCCTTCAAAAATATTGTCTTTAACCCTCACAAAATCCTTGGAGGTTATGTGTCTTTATTCTAATGCGACAAGAGAATAATCAAGTCTCAGCAAGCTGAAGTGACTTGTTTAAGACTGCACACTATCCGCAGTGGAAGTGCTCTGAGCTCCCAGCACTGGCTGACCCCAAGCAAAGGAAGCCAGTCATCTACTGCGCAGTATAGACACCTATTGCTGGAACCAAAGATTCCTGTTTCCGTTCATTTTAGGTAGCTTCATAGTTTTGGGCAAAGCACATCAGATGAAAGGACTTTTTTTTTTTTTTTTTTTTTTTAGGGCAGAGGTAATACTTAGTGGTAATATCTGAAACCAGAGGCCTCAGGATCTGTGGTCCTGTCCACCGTGGTCCTTCGGTGACGTTCCACACAGTCTGTGATAGAAATATAACATGTGTGTGGTGTTGTAAATAACAACAGTAAATTAGTAAATACAGAACTTAGTAAATTAGTAAATAAAGAACTTAAGGTGTTAAAAGTATAATTATCTTCTCTACTTATATTTTTTAATTTGTTAGCAATAGCTACTGCCACTCTCTTTCCCCACTGAATACTCAGCTTCCCCGCTGAGCTGGGAGCATAACAAGGGGCTCGATCCCAAGACCCTGAGATCACGACCCGAGCCAAAGTCAAACGCTTAACCAACCGAGCCACCCAGGTGCCTCTAACTTGTTTTTTATTCAGGAAGACATATTGGGAGGAAGGAATCCAAAGATAAACTACCTCTATTATAGGCTCTGGAACCTTCTTTTCACCTTAGTACAGCAATCTGCCCTCTACTTTTTCCTCCTAAGGCTACAGTAGCAGGAGCAGAAATAACCTGGTTTCCCTCTCTTCCCCTTCTCTCTGGTTAAGGTTCAGTCAACAGTGCTAATGAGCAGTGGAATGGCCAAGCGGTAACAGAAGAAAGGAGAAGGGAAAGAAAGGGAGCAGAAGTCAAATACTATATGTTTTAGTGCTCACCTAAGATTTACATTTGGCTTATGTTCATATGGATTTGAAATAAAATTTGTAAAAAAGAAAAAAAATGAAAGTGGCTCTCATAGTGTTCTTGCTGAACACACCAAATTCCTCTCTGTATCAGTTTTTACTAAGAGCACCTTGTTCATGATTGTCATCAGATAAGCATCTTAGTGACTTGGGTCGCTGGAGGAGATTTGTGGAACAGGATATCCTTTTAGGGGTTTAAGACTTGATCAGAAAATACACTGTAAAACTCTTTACTTCCGGATCCAGGTCAGGATAATGGAGGAGACATTCCTAGGGATACGGATGGGTTCAACAGGTAGACTAACCAAATGACACTTAAAGGGATGCATTAAATCAGGAAGCTCTGGAAATTAAATCACACTGCAATTTGACTTCCCTCTAAGTGAAAAGTAATAGGAAACACCAAACTAAAATAAATGTTATTAATTTGAACTGATGATTAAGACGTTAGTCGTACATTCGGCTATAAGTGTTTGGAATAAATGATTGATATTATAGACAGATTTGAAATAAAGAACCAAAGTTGAGTTTAAGGTTAACAGCAATATTCTATAGTCATATTTTTCTCCTTTCACTCTCTTATTTTACTGTATCTTTGGTACTTGCTTCAGTTTCTAGCTTTATCACATCATCAGTTCCCTTCAGTGAGAAGCAAAAGTTAACAACGCAAAATGAAATCTGAATTATTTCTCATTTGGACAAATTCTTACTGTCGGATGCACATTATGAGGCTTGGCTGTTTAGGGTGGAATGACTTATTTTTACATTTCCAGGATGGTTTCAAGAATAATTTAGGTGAATTATTAGGTTTAGAAAGAAATAGGATTTTTCGTTACAGAAGTTAAGTTAAATAAGAAAGCCCCTTTTCTGGTACCGACTGAACATGTTGCTCTAAGGGACCTGTGTTGAAATAGGGCTCAAAGTCACGGGTAAGACACTCTTTCTAACCCAGCATTGTGGGTCCAGCAGAGCCACGGGGGGGGATGTGAGGCTGCAGATAAGCCTCTGCTGGTCTGAACACCCACAAAGAAACATTCAGTGGTCGGTACACTGGATCCTGAAACCACAAACCAAGGGAGTCCATCCAAAGCTCCTTTACCAAGTTTAAATGTGTGGATGTGTGTGCTACCTTCTCATCCATTTCCTCAGGTTACAAGCAGGCACAGAACTCACATTTATGTTCCTCTAAAGACGTCTTATTATCACTAGGTTGGTATCAGCCAACTGTCGGAAAGCAAAATGCACCTTCGGAACTACCTAACGCCTCCTTTTAAAACATTGTGTCATCTTTGGTATTTCCTTTGGCCTCAATAAAATAAGGGACAACTGAACCATTTGGCTAGTGGACTTCCAAATCAATTCACCTATTTCTCAGGAAATCAAAAATCAAAGTAAAAGATATGTAAGATATAAAATAATTAAGAGGCCGAGGTATCGTTTTCCCTTAATAAGGACGACTAAGCCCTAGCACTGCTGTATCCCCCTGGGGTCAACCATGCTGTGGTTTCTATTATTCACCCAGATTTGCAGTTTTCAAAATGTATTAGAATATATCTAACATCTCTTTCTATAAGTAAACTGCTGCTGCGTAGGGGAAAAAAAAAGTAAGAGTTTTACAAGGTTTCAGATGCTTTTACATTAAATTGCAACATACAATGTGACAATTTTATACAATTTTCACTTATTCCTGGTTCTAAGTGAGGGTGTTGACACTTTCTTAAAATTCCAATGCCAGAACTATACCACGAGGAGCACTGCCCAGCACTGAATATGTTATATTCAAGTGTCTGTCAAAGGAAATTTTCCAGAACCTTCCACGTTGCACCTTCTCTGGACCAAGGGGACAAGAACAAGTTTCAGTGGTAAATTGGACCATATCCATGAGCTGAAGGCAGATTATATGCTCGATAGATGAAAGACTAAATTCTTTACACACACACACACACACACACACACACACACACACACACACAGAGATAAATACACACAAAATGTGTCCTGGTAATAAGCCTAGCATTAATATGGTTATGATATAGGAACATTACTTATTTTTAAAGTTGTAAACAACAACAAAATAGTTTATTTTTCCTCTTTGAATAACCCTTTAAATAACTGTCTTTCTCCTTCTCCTGTCCAAATACTCATGGTCTTATTAGTTCCCTGCCTGAGTCTGATTTTAATCCTTTCTTTCAGAGCTTGTTCATGAACCCTGCACTCCCATGAAGACAGAATGAGCCACGCATATGTACCTTGTTTTTGGATACGGGCGGAAAATAATGCATAATGGGTATGTAATTATTTAAAGTGTTAATTGTGTCAACATATCAAAATTTTGAAAAAACTTAGTAATTTCAAATGCTTGTAAGTGTATTAAAGTTTAAAAATATTCAACTATTTATATGACTAGTTTATCATATAAACAACCTATGACTGGTTAATTTTGTGCCTGTCCTTTTGGTATCATTTAGGGAAGCTTCTAACTCAAGTATGACATGTCCTAAAGCCTCTTTATAACAGAAATGCACTGATTTGTGTTAACTCGAGAAGACGTATGTGATTCTTGGACATAAAAGAAGTCATTAAATCATTTTAAGACCTAGCTCATAAGTAAATCAGCAAATTTTAGAGTAAATTTCAGGAGGTGAGAAAGCCCACGCTGTAAGCTTCCAGTAATATATATCTTACATTACACACAAAAAACATTTAAAAAATATATTTTATGGTTATTATTTGTGTAATATTGGCTTTTAGGAAATTTTTTCAGCATTTAGTATCTTTGTAACTTAGTTTAAATATCATACGTAGAATTGTTGAAGAAAGAAATGTTTTCTTTAATTATGCAACTTAAACACACAAGTTCATAAGAGTCATGCTTTTATATGTACTTTCACTGATTCTGTGAAATATGAAAACAAAATGAAAATACAGTTGGCCCTTAAACTAAGCAGGGGTTAGGGACATTGGCACCCTCCCCACCCTGGAAAGTTGAAAATCCATGTATAGTTTTGAATCCCCCAAAACTTAACTCCTAATTGCCTACTGTTGACCAGAAGCCTTACTGATAAATAAACAATTGATTAACACTTATTTTATGTGTTATATGTATGCTATACCATATTCTTACATAAAGTAACCTAGAGAAAAGAATGTTATTAAGAAAATTGTAAGGAAGCGGTGCCTGGGGGGCACAGTTGGTAAGCATCCAACTCTTGATTTTGGTTCAGGTTGTGATCTCAAGGTTGTGAGACTGAGCCCCATGTCAGGCTCCACACCGGATATGGAGTCTGCTTGAGATTCTTTCTCTCCCTCTGCCTTTCCCCTCTCTCCTCTTCTCTTAAAAAAAAAAAGAAAAAAGAACATCATAAGGAAGAGAAAATACATTTATAGTACTCTCCTGTATTTATTTATTTATTTTTAAAGACTTTATTTATTTATCTATTTGAGAGAGAGAGAGAGCATGAGAGAGGGAAGGGCAGAGGGAGAAGCAGACACCCCGCTGAGCAGGGAGCCCGATGTGGGACTCAATCCCAGGATTCCAAGATCATGACCTGAGCCAAAGGCAGTCGCTTTACCAACTGAGCCACCCAGGTGCCCTATAGTACTCTCCTGCATTTATTAAAAAAAAACTTGCTTATAAGTGGACCTGCGCAGTTCAAACCTGTGTTGTCCAAGTGTCAACTGTGATTGATTTATGGGCAGATTCTATCTTAATTTTTTATTTAAATTTAATTAGTTAACATTATTCACATTAACATTAGTTAATTAATGTATTATCAGTTTCAGAGGTAGAGGTCAGTGATTCATCAATCGTATATAATACCCCATGGATTCTGTTTATTTTTAAAAGTAGGAGAAAGGGGAGGCTTATTAACCTTTTGATACCTGATTTGAGTATCCTATAGTTATTTTCCTGCAGCAAAGCATTAAAATTCCTATTCAATCAGTGCTGTTCTTGCTCTAATGCTTTATTCCATGTTGCTTTACTCGTAGCAACAACCTATCCATGTAATACAGCAGGTAACTTTTGAAAGAGGTTGAGGGTAGGAGATGTTTTTAATTGAAAGGGGAAAGGTGGTTTCAGTTTAATGAATCAGCTTCATTTTTGCACTATTTCCCCTTCTCAAAATTGACATTCGAAATTGAGTTTGGTTTTAGCCACACATTTGTCTTCTACTCTTTCCTTCACACCTGCCGTGCAGTAGATAAAGGTGTGAGAAATGTGAGCCCATTGCAGTCACGCAGTTTTGAAAAATGGTCACGGTAATAGTTGTCAAACAGAGTTGTGGTTGTAAGAAAGAAAAATATGACTGCTTTAATTTTAGTGTTTGAGCATTGGCGATATATCTGGCTATTGTCGTACACTCCTCTTGTCCATATTTTCTTTGAGCATTTGACTCTGTGAAGAAGACATTACATTTCCATACAATTTTTAATTTTAAGAGCCATTAGTGTATTTATACATAATGCTTGGGGTTGGGGAGTTATTAGTGTCTAGTTAGTTTAGTTTGAGCATTTAAATATCAAAACTATCACTAATACAATGCTAAAACTACCAAAAACTATGCTAGCATATATATGTATGCATATGTATGTGTATTTATCTATTTATTTGGGCGTAGTCTTTAAAATGATCTGCAAAATAAGTAAATTTAGTAAAATGTTCACAATCTCATTTTTTGTTTTATTTTGCTTTTTATTTTATTTCACTTCATTTCATTTCACTTTATTTTATCTTATTTTATTATTTTATTTTATTTTGGGGGATAGAGTATATAGTAAAAAATAACCCTGTGTGACTATTATTTACCCACAATAAACTAAAAAGCTTTAGAGGAAAGTAACATATTCCCAGTCTCAAATCTAATTCTGATTGCAAGATTATGTATTTTTGCAAAAGAAGTATAGAAAAAAAATCAATAGGTGTTGCAACATGTAGAAATCTTCTTTCCCCAGTAGACTGTGGCTGCTGGTGAGGTTCAGGAACTCTGTGGCCACTGTCTATCCAGAAAAAGGCCATAGGAGTGTTGCTCTAGGACATGAGACTGTTTCACACTTTTATTATCTGTTTAGAATCTGTCAAACTGAATCCTCACATGCGGAATTTTAATTTTCACATTTTGCTCTATCTTTCAAACCCCTGTGCACTGTTAGGAAGAAAGGGAACCCCAAGATCACAGAAGGAATCTTCAAAGTGGGGTGTGGTGGAGAGCCTCACAATCCCCTGGGTACAGGAGGAAAACAGAACTTGTCTTCATGCCTACATTTCATTTGCAAATGAAGAAATTAATGTTTGCTAATACTTAATATACAGCTGTATATGGGTATCTCCCCATGTCACATGTCACTTACGGTTACAACACATAGATTGGTATTGGTATGTGGCAGATGGTCACATGTCATGTGCAGTCCGAAAGGCGTCCTAAGACAAGGGTGTAAGTGTCATCGTCCTCTTACTTTCAGATAATTGCAAGACATTGTGAAAATATGCAGCTTAAATATATTTAAAAAGATGGATCGGCAGATTCCAATGACTGCTTTTAACTACCCCAAGACTCGTAAAATGGACACAGGGCCTAAATGGTTTCTACACAGAAGCCACAGATAGACTATCTTACTGTGAATCCCTCCTCTCCCTTTGCCACTTATTAACTGTGTGACTTGAGCACTGGGACAGTTTACATCTCTGGGCCTCTGTTTTCTTATGCAAAATCAGATAAGGGCATATTCCTCACTGATTGTAGAAGGCATTAAATGAGTTGACATATGTAAATACCTTAGAACAGTGCCTACAACATAGAACAAGATAAAGCCAACTGCTATCACCTCTACTACAATTACATTTACTGTAGGAATCAACAGAAGAAAAATGAGAGAGATATAACTGCTTTTGCCCAAGAAAAAGGTTTCCATCAGGCATTGTATTAATCAGTGTTCCCCAGAGAAATAAAATCAATAGATATATGAGTGTCTGTATACGTGTGTGTAGACATACATATATGTAGACACAAAGAGAGAGCTTTTAAGGACTTGGCTCACATGATGGTGGAGGCCGGTAAGTCTGAAATCTGCAGGGTAGACCAGCAGGCCGGAGACCCAGAAAAAAGCTGATGTTGCAATTGTCAAGTCTAAAGGCAGCCTGGAGGCACTATTCTTCCTTGGGGTACCTCAGTATTTGTCGTAACATCTTCAACTGAGTGGATGATGTCTACACACATTATGGAAGGTAAGCTGTATTACTCAAAGTCTACTGATTTAAACGGTAATCACACCAAAAAAAAAAAAAAAAAAAAAGTCTTCACAGTAACATCTAGAATGGTGTTTGAACATCTGGACACCACAGTTCAGGCAAAGTTGACACATAAAATTAGCCATCACAGGCATACTACAAGTCAAAAACATTAAGAAGCTAATCAGAACCAATCTATTCAGTCATGTACTCATTTGCTCTTCATTCACTTTCAAGAAGAAAATAATCTGCCAGGCTGTTTCTATCAACTGGTCTGTCATTCTAGGTTCTGAGGACACAACCATCAACAAAATACATTAGTTCCAGAATCAGAGAGGTTATATCCTGGTGGTGGTAGATAAACAGTAAACAAATACATAAGTTGAAAAATATATACACACCAGTGCTTACATTGGGTAGGGGGTGAGGATTTGCAGAGTAAGGGGAGTAAGGAATGCTGTGGGCAGAGAGGTATTTACTGTCAGTAGGGGCTCAAGGAGCAGAGACACAAAAGAAATGGAGCTACCCGTGGAGACACTATGGGGAAGAGCACCCCAAACAAAGGGCAGGGCAAGGAACGTTCTCGTATGTTCAAGGACAGTCTGGTTTACCTTCTGACAGTAGATGACTAAGTACTGTGTGACCAATAGACTCTGTGGGGATAGTAGGGACAATCCCTGAAAGGGTACTTCAGTAATATAATGTGTGGGGGGAGGGGTGATGATGGCAAGGACCAGCGTGGCAGCAGCGATGGTGAGGGGATTGCTCAGATTTCAGAAATAGGATGTTTTGAAGTAGAGTCAAAAAGATTTATTGGTGAATTAGATATGGTTTGTGAAGTAAAAAAGAAGGTAAGTTGTCTCCATGGCTTTAAGACTGAACAAAGGGAAGGTTACCGCTGTCATTTACAGATATGGTGACAAATGAAGGAGAAGCCATGAAGGGGAGAAATAAGGAGTTTGGTTGAGACCTGCTAAATCTGAGATGCCCCAGAGACACAGAGGTAGGGGTGTCAAGTCAGTGTTTCTAGAACTATCTGGAGTCCAGTAGAGAGGATCAGGCTTGAGTTGGAAATTTGTAAGTCATCAGCATTTGGATGGAAAGCCATGAGCATGCATGAGATCAACTACACGCATACGACGCCTGAGTAGACGATGGATGGCATACTCTGTCATTTAGACGTCTGGAGAGAACAGAATGAAATAGCATAATAAACACAGGGTCAGAAGGTAAGCTTGGAAGGAAGAGAGAGAGAGCTTCCCAAGGGTCAGGTGAAGATGGTGTGTCAAGGAGGAGGGAATGGCCACCCAAGGAGGAGAGAATGGTCAAGTATTTAAGAATTAGCCAATGGATTTACATCTGTGAAGGTCACCTTGGAAAGAGCTATTTCAGTGGGGCAGCGCTCACAGTGACGGAGGCACTAAAGGGAGTGTATAGGAAATATTTTGGAAGAACTTTGCTTACAAAGTGGAACATAGAGGAGGAAAAATAAGTTTCCTTTCACCCTTCTAGTTTCTTGACTGAGACCTTTTGTAATAAAAGATGGATTAACAAGAGAAAAACCAATAGAAGGTTAGTAGCATGTAAATCTCTTGTGTACATGGAAGATATCCAGGAAAACTGAGTAATTTTCAAAAAGTGGCCCAAAACATTACCTTAAATACCATCTCCAGCTAAAGACAAAAGAAAGAGATGGGGGGGGCGGAGTGGGAGGGAGGATGGAACACGAGAGGTTATCAGGAAAAGCACAGTAAACAATATTGAGGATGTTGTGTTAGCTTAATTCTGTCTTCTCCATCGATAAGTTTCCAGAGATTTAGTCATTTTTCTCTTCCCCGTACAGAGAGAGAGACACTCTTACAAATGGTAATTTCCCTTAGAAATGTAAATGTCTCTTACAAAAGGGGAACTTCAATTTGGTTTTTAGAGCTTCTCCTGTGTCTGCTCTTTCTTAAAAATAATGAGCTCAAGGTAAAAATTAGGCCAAAGAGACATGTCTTGGGGTGGCAAAATCTTTTCCCCAAAACAGAGATAGTGAGATGTTGGAGTCCTGGGAGGCTTTTGTGTTGGTTTCCAGACAGAAAACACTACAGAATGTTTGTATGCTGTTTGAAACAACGCAATGGAAGTCCAGGGAAGAAAACACCAATTCAGAAAGAACAGAAACAAGGGTGCCTGGGCAGCTCAGTCTGTTAAGCATCCGACTCCTGATTTCCGCTCGGATCGTGATCTCAGGGTCCTAGGATGGAGTCCCACACGGAGCTCCCTGCTCAGTGCAGAGTCCGAATAAGGATTCTCTCTCTCCCTCTGTCCCTCCCCTCCAGTTCTCATAGACGTGCACACACACAGGCTCTCTCTAGAATAAATAAACAAATCTTTAAAAAAGAAAGAAAGAAAGAACAGAAACAACTGCTGGAACTAGATTTAGGAGAGAAGAGGATGGAAATTGATGGAAGCTGACTTTCCATAGAAGCACGGAAGCCCCTTCTTATTAGCAGGCATGACACAGAGCATATGTGCACAGGCAGAAAGAACGGGTCAGAAGTGGCAGCAGACACCATCACCTTGCTCTCATCAAATACAGTATTTGTAGTGTAGCTAGTCTCCGTATATTGGTGAGAACAAAAAGATTTTTATGCATGCTGTTCATAGTAAAAGATTTATATTACTCATATCTAAAAAACGTATTTTGAGTGCATTTAATAGTGTTTTTTTCAACAAATACACAAACATGCTTGTATTTAAAATAAATGAAAACGTATTGGGGAATAATCCTAAAATGTAGTATTGGTTAGGGGTATTGTAACCAAACTCCCCCCGCCCCCCGCCGGGTGCATCAAATTGAAAGCAGCGCAAGGAAGTGTTGAAGGCAAGTAACTTATTACTTGTTACAAGTAAGGAGACAGGGAGAGCGCTCTCAAAGCACTGTGTCCCCATTGGGTTAGTACAGGAAGCTTTTTTTTTTTTTTTTTTTTTTTATTTGTCAGAGAGAGAGAGAACACAAGCAGGGGGAGTGCTCGGCAGAGGGAGAAGCGTGCGCCCCACAGAGCAGAGAGCCCGATGCGGGTCTCCATCCCAGGAGCCTGGGATCATGACCTGAGCGGAAGGCAGAGGCTTAACTGACTGAGCCCCCCAGGCGCCCCAGGAAGGTTTATTCAGTGTGTTGGGGGCTGGAGGGAGGGAGCTTGCAGGGGCATTTCGGGTTCAGTTGCACATACTTAGCAATGCAACAAGTTAGTGCGTACATCCTATGTTCAAAAAAATAAAAATAAAAAAGGCAGAAAACTCCACCCGTAGAAGGAGATCTTCATATTAAAATAAGCTAAAGGTAACTTCAGGTGAGCAGGGTGAGTCCTCAGCTCCAATCTGCCTCAAACTAGCTCAGGTAAGGGGCTCTCAGCGGAGACACCTAGTCGGGCATCTCCTGGGTTAGAACTGCTGGTTCTGCAAAACAAAACACATTTCTTATTACTTGAACAACCTCCCGTTGCATCCTAGCTGTCAGTGTCCTGTCATCCTAGGAGTTTGGAGACCGTAATTGTGGAAAGGTGTGTGTACGTGTGTGTGTGGGGGGGGGGGTGAGGGAATGGTTAAAGTTAAGCATTAAAAGATTTCAAAGTAAAGATTTTAACATTTAAAAGTTAAGAAAATGAATTCAGAAATGTTCAGAATTCAGAAATAAGTCTTTTAAGACTTTGAATGTTTTCTTATCCAGAATGGTGAGGCATCAGAGAATTCGAAGAAATGGAATGAATGGCTGGATCCATTCCATTTGGGTTTCAAAAGCTTTCTCTCATGGAGAAAAGTCATGAGGCTTTTATAGTAATAGCAGGAGAGGAGAGAAGAGGAGAGAAAGAGACAGAAGAGACACAGAGAGAGAGAAGGATGATGAGAAGGACTTGAATTGGGGAGAGAACAGTAATATTTGGGGGAGAAAAGGACAGACTGAAGAAAACTGAGAAATGGTGTTAGTATTTATTGAGAAAAACTCTATGGGGGCAGGAAGAGAATAATTCTGCAGGAAGTCCTGGAAGAGTTGGGGGAGAGGGAAATGATTCATTTATTTTTGGATACATTCAATTCTAAATTCCTGTGGCCATCCCCAGTGGGTCTATCCAGCAGGCCGTTTTTGGATGCACATCTGGAGCCCAGAAAGGCGCTCTAGTACTGAAATGTTGGATTCATTAGTTTAACCTGAAATACTGCATTCCCACTCTGTCCTTTAGTTGGTATATACCCTCCCTGTCCATGCTTTTTCATCCATATCTATAAATAATAATAACGATGTTTTGATTTTTTTAAAAAAATAGCTTGCATAAATGGTACCAAGATGTGTTTACGTCCCCTATTATGCTGATATATCGATCCAGTTCAGAGGTTGGCAAACGATGACCCACGGCCCAAAATCTGATCCTGCCCCTGTTTTTATGCAGCCTTCAAACTAAAAAAAATTTTTTTTTCAAATGAACATTTGCAATCAATTTGATGATAGGAAACATTAACTTTGAACCTCAATTAGATGAAATTTTAGGCCCATAAATAAAATACTTAATTTTTATTACTATATTTTGAATTTCATTTAAAAAATATGGAAATGGGTGTTTTTTTCTCATACTATATAAGTACCTATATAATATCCTCAACTTACACCTTGGCCTGCAAGGTTTAAAAAAGTAAACTTGATCTAGGTAACTCATTAATTTTGACTGATGCTTTTCCATTTTATAAGTACATGATTATTTATGTGTTCATTAATTAATAAACTAAATTTCGTTGTTTTGTATTTTTTGCTATTAGAAGCAATGCTTAAAAACTATATGTATGTCCTCTTACACAGGAATGAAACTTTCTGTGTGTATGAACCTAAATACGGTTTTGCTCTCTTAGAGGGTATGTGTATCTTCATCTTTATTATATATTATTTATTCATTCCACAAAGTGCCCTACCAGTTTACATCCCAATCAGCAGTGGGAGAATTTCTCACCAACATCTTAACCAATACTTGTTATTTTCTTAAACTTTCTCTAATGTATTTACTGTGATCAATATAATTTCATATCTGAACCATGAATTACTTAAAAACATGTCTTCTAGTTTCTAAAATCTATTTTTAAATCTATCATTCTCTTTCTGTTGTGTGGTCTTTTCAATTAAAAATTGATCTGAATGAAACTGACATGCAGATATTTATAACAGTATATTGTCAATTTGCCTACACGTTCCATTTGTTCTTGAAAAGAATTTGTATTTTATAAAAGCATTGTTTTGTTCTACAAGCAATTAAACCAATCGCTTCTTGGCTTCTTGGCTCAAAGTGCTAGGTCATTTTCTTATTCCAGTTTTAAAATTAGTCCTTTCACAGAAGAGCTATTTTATTTGCAGGTAATGTGCTTGCTGATACACTTGTAGATCTTTAAACCATCATATTACGCATTTTCTATTTACCATACTTCTTTTGGTTCTCTTTTTTTTTCTCTTTCTTAACTTTTATCTACATAAGCCCAGTTTACTCCCCTAATTCATTTGCATGTGCCCATTGTATTTTTATTCTTAATTGCCTACTCTTAAGTTGAAACAGAATTAATAGATCTTCTTTTTAGTACAGTTTTAGGTTTATAGAATAATTGAGCAGATTGTATGTAGAGTTCCATATATACTCCACCCCCAACCCTACATGCAATTCTCTTTATTTTTAACATTTTACACCAGTGTGACATTTTTGTTACAATTAGTGAACCAATATTGGTACATTGTCACTTCCTATAATCCATCATTTGCATCAAGTTTCACTCTTTGTTTTGTACAGTTCTATCGGTTTTGACAGATGCATAATGATAGGTGCGCGCCATTACATTTTCACACCGAATGAGTTTATCTGTGCTTTACCTACTCATCCCTTTCCTCCCTCCCCCAGAATCCCTGGCAACCACTGATCTTCTCGCTCTTCCCATAGTTTTGCCCTTTCCAAAATGTCCCGTAGTTGGGATCCTATATTATGTAGGCTACTCAGAGTAGCTTCTTTCACTTAGCAATATGCATTTAAGGTTCCTCTGTGCGTTTTTGTAGCTCAATAGTTCATTTATTTTTACTGATAAAGAACGTTCCCCTGTATGCCTGTGGACCACAATTTGATTATCCATTCACCTACTGGGTTGCTTCCAGTTTAGGGCAATTACAAAGAAAGCTGCTATGAACATTTGTATGCAGGCTTTCGTGTGGACATTAGTTTTCAACCCCCTTGGGTAAATACCAGGAAGTGTGACTGCTGCATCATACGGTGAGTATATTTGGTTTTATAAGATGCCACCAAACTGTCTCCCCAAGTGTCTGCACCATTTTCATTCTCACCACGAGAGAATGGGTGTTGCTGCTGCCCGGCATTATCTGCGGCCTTGGGTGCTGGTAGTTTTTTAGATTTTAGCTAATACGCGTGCAGTTGTGGTATCTCATTTTTGTTTTAATTTACAATTCCCGAAGGACATAGGATATTGGGAAAATTTATTTTTTATTAATAGACTATACTTTTCAGAGCAAGCATCTTTATTTTATTAACAGGCATAATTTTAATTTCTCATGGGAGAATTTTTCCCTACCCAGGTCCAGACAGACAGCAAATTTCCTGTCCCAACGTGTGCTAGTGGATGAACTTTTGCCTGTTTCCAATTCATAAGGGTTACATTCCTCCCAGCCTTTTGGGTTATGCAGGAGCCTCAGAATCAACTTCGCTCCATGGTTTCAAAGCCATATCTTCTACCTCGTATTGGGCCGTAGCATTCCAGATAGCCATGGGATTCCAGATACCCATGGCATTCCAGATAGCCAAGGCTACTGCGGGCCTGGCACATGTGATTCCCTTTTTGCCTTGGTATCCCCTCCTACTTGCTGGAATTCAGCTTTTCCCATTCATTCTCTCTTGCCTAAGTATCTGTTAACCTTTAAATAAAATAAAATTAAATCTTTATGGGGAAAAAGCTAAATATTGTTCAAAATTACCTAGGTAATATAATTTTATATTTAAACAAAAAGTAACGAGGATCCATGAATATTTTTCTTCATTTACATTAGGAAAAAAATTATTATAAAAAGCTAAGTTACTGTCTTAAGAAACTAGAAAAGAGCAAGCAAATTAAAACCAAAGAAGCAGAAGGAAGGAAATAATAAAGAAGAGATAAGTGGGGTTTTTTTTTTCATTTTAAAACAGAAAAATGAAAAAAAATCAGTGAAATGAAAAGCTGAATTTTTTTTTGAAAAGCTGAATTTTTAAAGAAATATTAATAAAATTAATAAAACTCTAGCCAGAATGATCAGGAAATAGAAGAAAAGAGACACAAATATAAAAACTAAGAATCAAAGATGAGATAATACTATAGACTTATCTATAGAAGATACTGAAAAGATAATAAAAGAATGCTGCCAGCTACAAATTCAACAGCTTAGATTAAATGGACCGATATATATTTTTTCTTATTGAGATGAACGTATTTTTATTTTATTTTTTTATTATGTTACGTTAGTCACCATATAGTACATCATTAGTTTTTGATGTAGTGTTCCATGATTCATTGTTTGCATATATTTTAAAATAAAATGCTGTCTGGACCCAGTTTGAGGCCTTGGCGAGAGGCTGGTTGATTCCCTTTCCTGCAGCCAATGGAGTCCACGCTCTAGTCACCTCCTTACGAGGCTCTCACACTCTCGACTACTGTTCACCAGATCACCCCAGAGCCAATACCAAACAATTAGTGAGAACTACATCCCATATCCCACGAAGTTGTTCAAATGAGCCAGTCCATAGGGAGCCCAGGAGACCAACCTGACCCTGCTCCACTCGCCATGCAGAAGCTGACCCTTACAGATCTGGTTTCCTGTCACCCTGCACCCCAAGGACAAGTCTTTGTGTGGCCCTGCCCAGCAGCCTTCTCTAACTTGAAGCTGTTAAGTAACAGAGAGATCTGCCTTTCACCTATCAAAGTGTGTTATACTGTGTTCCACCATCAAGAGTCTTTAAGTCTTATAAAAAAATATATCATGTGAAAGACACAAACTATCAAAACTTATTGGAGAATACATAGATTACCTAAATAATACCTGCTATGATCTGAATGTGTCTTCCCAAAATTCACATGTTGAATATTAACTGCCAAAAGTCATGGTGCAGGTAGGTAAGGTTTGGGGAGGTTGTTAGGTCATGAGGATGGTGCCCTCGTTAATGGGATTCGTACTCTTATAGAAGAGGTGCCAGAACAATTCTTTGCACCTTCTACCATGTGTGGGCACAGTAAGAAGGCTCTGGTTGTGAACTAGGAAGAGGGTCCTCACCAGATTATCACCAAGCTGACACCCTGACCTTGGACCTACCAGCCAATGTCGGAATTGAGAGGAATTAATTTTGTTGTTTAGAAACCACCCAGTCTGTTTGTTTTTTTTTAACAGCAGCCTGAAAAAAAAAAAAACAAAAAAAAAAACAATAGCATAGCTATTAGATAAATTGTATCCATAACTAAAATCATCCAATAAGGAAAACTCTAGGCCCAGATGGTTTCACTAGCAAATTCTCCCAAACATTAAGAAATAACACAAATACTGCACAATATCTTTCAGTAAATGAGAAAGGAGGGAACACTGTACAACACATTTTATGAAGCCAGCATTACCTTGATACCAAAACTAGATAAAAACATTAAAAGGCAGAAAGACCATAAATCAATATACTCATGAACATAGATGAAATAATCTCAATGAAATACCACAAATTGAATTCAGTATATATAAAACTTATAAGTCACTCTACCAAATAAAATTTATCTTAGGAATGCAAACCCAGTTCAACATTCAAAAATCCGTATTAGCAGAATAAAAGTAAAAAAAAAAAAAAAAAGTTAATTACCTTAATAGATGTGGAAAAGCATTTGACAAGGCTTAAAAGATTCATTTGTGATAAAACTCTCAGCAATTTGGGGACAGAAAAGGACTTCCTGAACATGAAAAAGGCACCGACAGGGAGAAAGAACACAAGCTATTATTATACTTGATTGTGAAAACCTGGGTTCTTTCTCCCTAAAATTGGATACAAGATAAGGATGTACTTGCTTTCTACTCCTATTCATCACTATACTGGAAATCCTGGCCAATGAAATAACACAAGAAAAATAAATAAAAGGAATACAGGTTTGAAAAAGGAAGAAATAAAACTCTCTCTTCACAGCTCATACCATCTACCTAGAAAATCTCAAGGATTAGTTCAAATTAAAACCACAAGAAGTTATGACTACATAACCATTACAATGGCAAGAGACAAAAACAAACACAAATACCCGACATTGCCAAGTGTAATGAGGATAAAGCATAACTGGAGATCTTCTGCATTGCTGGTGTGGGTGCAAAATGATATGGCAAAACCATTTTGGAAGTTTTTTACAAACTTAAACATATACTTACCACAAGAATCAGTAATCCTGCTTCTAAGTATTTAATCAAGAGAAATGAAAATTTATGATCATTCAAAAACCTGTACATGGATAGTATTAGCAGCTTTACTTAGAAACACCAAAAGCTGGAAACAACCTGAATGTCCTTCAACACATGAATGGATTAACAACCTGAGGTATATCCACATGATGGAATATTACTCAGTAATGAAAAAGAATGAACTATTGTCAAGTGGAATGGCATGGATGAATCTCAAATGCATACATTACGTAGTGTTAAAAAGCTACATATTATATGATTGCATTTAAATGTTTTTCTGGGAAAAGCAAAACTAAACAGACAAGATATCAGTAGTTGCAAAGGGTTGAGTAGAGAAGGGTTGACTACAAAGGAATAGCATTAGGGAATTTTTTGATATCATGGAGGAATCATATTTATTGTTTTGGGTGACAATTACGTGGTTTTTAAATTTTTGTTAATTTTTGTAGAACTACATGCCAAAAGAATAAATTTTAATGTACATAAATTTTAAAATAAAATAATGTCATGTTTCATTATTATCATATCGTACTGTCAGTATCTTTTTCCCATTACAAATAAATACTCTTTACATGTGTGGCTGGATTTTGTAATTAACATTCCTACCTTCCTATAGAGGATCAAATACTAATCACTGGCTAAGTCAAGAATTAGAGAGATGATCTGGTTTGCAATCATTATTTTTATGTTCTAAATAAACTAATTTTATATTCCCCAAATTCTTTCCTAAGATGGATGGCTCCAGTCATTCTTCGCCTCCCTCATCCCATTTCCAGTAACACTAATAATTTGGGTTTTCCTAAATCGGCCCCACCCTAAGGCAAAGACAACCTCCTGTGGGGATCAGCTTCTTGGTGAGAATCGGATGTTTCCACCCACCACTGTATATTGACACTTGCTGGGCTCCTGGCCATAAATCACTTGATGACATCACCTTGTTGCTATAAATCCATGAACAAATAAGCTATCCTTCCATTAGGGAACATAAAACGGTCCATTTTCAGACTCAGTCTGCATACTGTTTATGGGTTGCTTGCTGCTTTCAGGGTTTTTATAAGAGAACATCCACTGTTTCTTTCTGGCGCTACTCCAGAAAGCAATGTTAACATTGCCCATTTTCCAAGATATTTGGTGGGAACACTGCATAACAGAGCCACATTTTCCATCAGGGACCTGCACCATATTTTAGTCTCTTTTTTCCCAGACAAATTAAACCCACTGTTTTATGAGCTTCTTCAAAGGGGTGACATAGTAGCTCATTTTATTAAGTATGGATCCTGCCACTAGAAGACCAATCATATAACAGAGCCTAGAGCTTATAGATTCTAGAACACATTAATTACTACCTCAGAGTCTGACTCTAAATTAACTTCCTTAAGGAAAGTTAGGCAGTGGGCTAGTGTATGACCTTGGAATGGAAAGTACCATGAGCTCAGATAGGTTATCTGCGGGATAGAATAGTATGGGATCACCAAGCACCAAGCATCAAGAAGGGAGTACATTTTTACATCATTCATTCCTTCATTTCTTTTTTTTTTTTTTAAGATCTTTTTTTATTTATTTACTTGAGAGAGAGAGTGAGAGACAGCATGAGAGGGGAGAAGGTCAGAGAGAGAAGCAGACTGCCCATGGAGATGGGAGTCCGATGTGGGACTCGATCCCGGGACTCCAGGATCATGACCCGAGCTGAAGGCAGTCACTCAACCAACTGAGCCACCCAGGCGTCCTTCATTCCTTCATTTCTTAATTTGAGCCAGGAAATGATGCTCTAGTATCAACACTGAGTTCTGTAATTTTCCTTCATGTTTTTAAAGTCACCACTTTGGTTTGGGATCCCAACCCAGAAGTAAGTGGGAGTGACAATGAATAAGAGGCAAAAAGATTCCTCAGTTTAGCTCAAAGAAAGAGATGATAGATAAATGGAGCTACATATATATATACATTTATAGAAATGTATATCCTTTTATAATTATATATATTATAATTTATAGAAATATATATATATTTATAGAAATAAAAGTATACAAATAAAGCTTTGAATTGTTACTTATTAGCCCATTCAGTTATTATTGCTAGGTTATCAAGCCAATCCCTGGTTTTTGTTTCTTTTGTTTTTCATTCTTCGTCATGAAAATTGAATTACTTAGGTTCAACAGATTTTTGGATTTGATTTTTTCTATAATCTTTGATTATTTCTATGGTTCTTGGTTCTTTTGCTTAACAAATAGCAATTACAGTAATACTTGATAAAATAGGCTAAATTTATTTATGGTATGACAGGCACTGCAGTGAGTGTTGCCTGTGTTTTCTCATTTTAAAACTACAACAACTCTATGGGACATGCACTGTTGTTATTCCCATCTTGTAGATTAGGAAAATGAGCATCGGAAAATTGGACACCTACCCGGAGTAGCTCAACTTGTAAGAGGATCCTGATTTTGAATGCATGTCTAACTGACCCCAGGGAACATTCTCGTAGAAACGATCTAACCCTGACCCAATTACTAGTAATTTAAATAAGATGAGTGTTTTTGTTGTTAATTGGTAAATACAGGACTTTACTATGAAAGAGAGAGATAGTTATCATGAACGACTTAAGAGAATATAACAGCTATCGACCATCTCTCTCCAAAAGTGTCTGTAAATGTACTTGAAATATTTTTCATAATTATGTCCACTGATTTGAGATGTTCAAAAAGAGTCCTGGCAATAAGGCTATTTGAAGTCTGCATTTCTCTATTTCCTTTCTTGTAAATTCTCACTCTGTATAAGTCGGGGTTCTTCAGAAAAACAGAACCAATAGGATATGTGTATATGAAAGTTATTATGATAAGGAATTGGCTCACACGATTGTGGAGGCTGATAAGTCCCATGATTTGCTGCCTGCAGTCTGGATACCCAGGAAAGCCACTGGTATAGTTCCAGTCTGAGTCCAAAGGCCTGAGAACCAGAGGAACAGACAGTGTAAGTCCCTGCCTGCGTGGAAAAGACGTCCCAGCTCAAGAAGGCAGGCAGGAAGAAAAAAGGGATGAATTCTCCCTTCCTCTACCTTTCAGGCTATTCAGGGCCACACTGGGTTGGATAACTCCCACCCACACTGAGGGCAAGGTGCTTTACCGAGTCCTCTGATTCAAAGGCTCATCTCATCTGTAAACACCCTCACAGAAACACCCAGAAACAATTTTTAATCAGATATGTGGGAATCCTCTGCTCTAGTCAAGGTGACACATAAAGTAAACTAACACACCCTTATGTCTCAAATGATTTTGCGTTTTTGTTGGTTTTATTTGTTCACAGGAGTTTCAAGGCAATGGTGGATCATGAAGAGATGTGACAAGTGGGCAATACGTAACGCACGTCAAAGTACGGGCTTCATTGTCAGATAAACCTAAGTTTAAATTTATCTTTCTGGGGCACCTGGGGGGCTCGGTCGGTAAAGCATCTGACTCCTGGTTTCGGTTCAGGTCATGATCTCAGGGTTGGGAAACTGAACCCTGGGTCCAGCTCCACGCTCAGCGCAGAGTCTGCTTGGGATTCTCCCCCTCACACTCTCTCGCTCAAATATATGAATAAAGTCTTTAAAAAAGATTTATCTTTCTGATCTTCTTGCTAGGGGAAGGTGAGCAAATTATTTAAATTCCCAAGACTCCATTTCCCCATATATGAAGAGAGGATTAACCTTAGAGATTTTAGTTAGGTTTTAAATAAGATATATTTGAAACCTAGCACATTCTTTAGCATGTACTCTACATACTCAATATATGGAGGTAGTTACTGCTTGTCCAAAGTTCAGTGTGGCATAGTGTATGTGTGCATGTATGTTGGGAACTCCCTTCTGCCTCATGAGGATAATAATAAGAACTGTATAAAATTCCATGAAATGCAAATTCTTTGTGAATTTTCACTGGAAAAATACGGAGCTGTTTCTCTGTGCCTTGGGTAGTGATGGTGGTGGTGGTGATATTTGCTTGTGTTGGGGTGGGTAAGGGATTCTCCCTTTTAAAATAACTGAGTTATAAGTACATTGTTCCACATAATTACTCTACCACCAACAGGAAGGAAGGAAGGAAGGAAGGAAGGAAGGAAGGAAGGAAGGAAGGAAGGAAAGAAGAAAGAAAAAAAAAGAGGCCCTACATAATTAAAAATCAGAAAATTGGCAAGATGGACTTGATGTTCATTCAGTAAAATTGAAGAATAAGTGTTGGAAGAAACCTATTAAAAACTGCATTAACAAAATTGCCATTATTTTCAATATCAAATAGTCTATGAAACTAACAACAAGAACAACAAAAAAGATGCATAGAGAGGAGCAGCCAACCAAGAACACTCAGCTGTATGGCCATAGCAAATGGAAATTAGGAGACTCACAGGTGACAGTGGCGAGTACCAGAACCCCTGGTAGATACATCGAGAACTAGATGATGACATTGGATTTCCCCTTCCTGGGGTCTGCATCACAGAATGTCCAACTCAATCTGATGCAGAAAAAATCAAACCATGCTTTTCTTTTATGCTTTCCATGTGGACAGAATTCTAAAATTACATCATGGCAATGTTACCATTAATGCTTTGATTCAAGTGAAGAATCTTCTATAGTCAAAGATCACTCAATATTTTATCACCAAATTAACTCTACATAGGTATATTTCTGGGGCTCTGGAAGAACTGTCCGGCATCTAGCTCTAAATTAAGATTTAATTGCAACACGTAACTCTTGTCAGGTGTCCATCTTTAAATTAAGATTCAAGTCATTGCCTTTAGAGGGTTGTTTTCAATCTTGAGGACAGAAGTGACTGGTAAGGGGACTGGAGAAATTGGAATGTCTGTTGGTAGTTCATCTACCAGCTGCCAGGCTAAATATGACCCAAATTGTGTTTTCTTATTGAGGCTTCATCTTGGCCTAAGTCGTGTTCCAGGACCTCGGTCTTTCGACAGGAAAGCTCTAGATGCCAAGTATCAGCAAGGAAACATAATTATTACTAAAATTGAAGCAGGTACTATTAAATCTTTTCATTTCAATTTGGAAATATAAGATGAAGAGTTTAATATTAACTCAATCAGTCAGTTTAAATTAGGTCACAGTGTATTACGGTTAATAGCATTAAGATCACTAATACAGCTCCTTGAAAAACAAGTGAAGTATTATAGTTAGTCCAAGTAGACATATTCTACAACTATTTGATTATATTTATATGTTTTCTTGCAAACTCCAGTGGTATTTCTCAAGATTTTTTAGGTGTCAACATATGGTTTCAATTTCTCTGAAATATATAGCATAGCTTGTTCTCAGAGCAAATGCTGCCAAACAGGACTTGTAAATGTATCTTGAGGTAAAACTTAACATCTCGTCCTTTCCTATAGGGCTCCTTGACTAATGCCTGCATGACCACCTCAGATGGAAAGTCACACATTTACCCAAATGAGGTTTTCTCAACTGAAAAGAGAAACAGGTTTCCCTTTCTTATGTACACTAATCTATACTATAACCAAATTTTTGCCCAAGAAGATAAAAATATAGGCATGTTTAGCTATTTCATAACTTCCAGTTATGATCAATTTTGCAACAATTCAAACTAAAGGGATCAGGTTACCGACATTAGTAAAAACAGAATATTTTAGGAAGAAGACATCTTTAAATCATTCTTAAACTTCTCCGGGCTGCTGTTGCCCCAAACACAGAAAAAGGACAATTTTTTTTAAAAAAGGCTGCATTTGATTTCTAATAAAAATATGGCCAGAAATCGTGATAATGCTCTATTTTCTGATGGAGCAAATATTTGTACAGAATTGTTTAACTTTACGGCCCATTTCAAATTCACTATTTGTGCATTTGCTTAATACACATTCAAAAGTTTTCTGTTTCTCTTTTGTGTGTGTGTATATATGCATATATACATATACATGTATGTGTGTGTATATATATATATATACATATATATATATATAACGTGTGTGTATTTGTCTGTTTTTTTAAATAAAACTCCAGGACGTAAATGTAAAAATTCAGTTTGACATTTCTATGTTTTGTCTCTATTATAACCCAAATCCAAGTAGTGTATGAATCCATTTTTATTCCTAATACTTTGTTGTAGATACTCTGTTGTAGACATTTTCTTATATTATAAATTCTCAGGGGACCTGGAGTTGGCTGGTTTCATTGGTTTTGTACAGCATTAATCCCTAATACGTGTGTACCCATTGCTGATAAAGAGGCAACATGGTTCATATATGGAAAATAGTTTAAACTTCTGTTTTTATATTTAGGTAACAAGAAGACAAAATGAGTGAGCCAAGGAGGGATTTTGTCTATGAAATTGTCTCCTAAGTTCCAAATGATTACCTTGAAGTCATAAATGATCCAGCCGTCCATTAAACCATATCTCTCAATTACTCACGATTTCCATGCTTGACAACCTTCACACTATTACTGTTTTGTCTCATACCAAAGGTGTTTATAAAATATGTATACAGAAACAGACTAAATAGAACGGGACAATGGTGTGCTTCAGTGAGAACAGAGCACCTTCGGGGCATTTCCCTCGCCAACATTAGGAATGTGTTGTAGGAAGATTAAGACTCCTGTTACTTTTATAAGTTTAGCACTTTCTTTCTTTTGATTATAAAAAATAAAAGAGCTTATGTGTAGAAAATATTGAAAAACACAGGTAAGCAAAGACAATGAAATTAAACTTGCCCAAGTCACTGCACAGAGATGTGTAACCACTCATATGTGTTTCCGTCCTCTTAAAAAATAAGCCTATAACCTATAGAATTTCCTTAAAATATGAAGATGGATGAGAAGCATCTTTCTTCCCACTGAACACTTCTCAGTTTTGGGTTTTTGGTTTTTTGTTTTGTTTTGTTTTGTTTATTTACAGCATTATGTTAAAGTAATTACAGCTATTACATTCCTGGAACACACCAAATTATGTTTACAAAAACTATTGGACTTTTATTTCCTGTCTTTTAGTTACTTCCTGTGTTTTTAGAAACTCAAGAAAAGAATACTATTTGTTGAAAGTTTATAATGTGTTTAGTGCCCTGCATCAATAATCTAGTCCAGGCAGCAAACTATATTCTGTAGCCAGACCTAGCCCACTATTTTTTTAAATAAACTTCTATTGGGACAAAGCCACACCCATTGGTTTATATACTGTCAATGGTTGCTTTTCCACTACAATGACAGAGTTGAGTACTTACAACAAACACCATTTGGCCTACAAAGTCTAAACTATTTATGTGCTAACCTCTGACCCAGTTCAACAGAACCTTCTATAATGATGGAAATGCTTTGTATCTGCCATTTCCAAAATGGTGGCCACATTCTATATGAGAGTACTGAGCATTTGAAATGGGCCTGGTGTGACTGAGGAAATGCATCTCTACTCTTTAACTTTGATTAATTTAAATTAAATTTAAGTAGTCAGATGTGACTAGTGGCAACTGTAGTGGACAGAACAAATACGGAAGTCCTGGTCTATAATATCCCAAAGCCCATTCTTTTAATGCATGACTTCTGAAAAGGCTGAAGATTTAGTACCTCAAAATTTCGTAGCTAAACCTTTTGGCATTGTTATTATTTTAGCATTAAATTTTTGTTAATTTAGCAATATGTGACAAGTTATCAAAACTATTCTTACTTAAACAATGAAAGTTACTTGGGGCGCCTGGGTGACTCTGTCCATTGAGCATCCAACTCTTGATTTTGGCTCATGATCTCAAGGGTCATGAGCTAGAGCCCTGCGTCAGGCTCCACGCTTAGCATGGAGTCTGCTTGAGATTCTCTTTCCCTCTCCCTTTGCCCCAGCCCACCCACCCCCAGCTCATGCTCTCTTTCTCACTCTCTAAAATAAATAAATAAAATCTTTAAAAAAATACTAAAAATTACTTAAAATAATCACATGACAGGTTGCACAGAAATAAAAACATTTTCCCCTGAACAAAATTAGAAAATTATATTTTGTAACACAAATAAAATGTTACTTCTGTTGCTCCCAGTTAACCCTATTTAGTTATTTAATAGAATAACCAAGGCACAAAGAGAAAGATCAGATCCCCAAATCCCCAAGTTTCTTGTGAAATAACAAAGCATAGAAATGCGAGAGACTACAACCATTCTTTATGAAACCATGGAAACCATTTTACAAGAAAAAAACTATTTTATACTTAGATTCACTTATTTATATAATCAAAATAGGGTTTATTTTGTGTTTTGTTGTTGTTGCTATTTATTTCTTTTTTTTCCTCTTAGATTCCGTTAACTTGTTAGGGGAAAGTGGAAGCATGCAAGTGAATAGTTGTTTTCTCTTCAGCAACCAGCCACATTATGACTTTTGTGACCCTAAACATTTTTGCCTTCATAGCTCCCTTCTTCCATTAAAACAATGAAGCAGAGAAAGGAAGGAAGGGAATGAACAAGGAGGGAAGGGGAGAGATGGAAAGAGAGGGAGGTAGAAATCATATTTTAAAACTGCATTGGTGGGTGTCTGGGTGGCTCAGTCAGTTAAGCGTCTGCCTTGGGCTCAGGTCATGATCCCATGGTCCTGGGATCGAGCCCCCAGTCAGAGAGCTCAGCAGGGAGACTGTTTCTCCCTCTCCTCTCCACTCGTGCTCTCTTTTGCTATCTCTTATGTCTCTCCCTCAAACAGGTAAATAAAATCTTTAAAATAAAATAAATAAAAAATAAAACTGCATTGATATGAAAATAAATGTATTAGTACTATACATTAAAGCCTTTTTTTGACCTTGAAATATATTGCCTTTTTTCTGATTTTAAAATAATTTAAGACATTTTGTGAATCCCTAAACTTATTAGAGGTCCTGGTACCTTGTCTCTGATGTTTTCCATGAGCAATTGGTCATATTAAGTATGAATGGCCTTTTGGGGGCTGGATTTTAGGAGCAGTGCTACACAGGGGCCTCGGGCCCCCCAAAATCTTTCCTGTTCTTAGTAACCGATTCCTCTGGATAGCAATGAATTTATCCTTTAAACTGAAAGCATTTTAAAAGTTTAGATAACCAATGGAAATGAACAAATTAGGATTCACAGTAATTACTGCATAATTTTCTAGCGTTGCTTCCAAAGAACAGTGATGGGGAGAAAGGCATTCAATGGAGGTTGGGTTGAGGCAGATAAGGGTGGGGACTATTAGGAACAGGTGCCTTTTTTTTAGAGAGAGAGAGGGAGGGAAAGCGCCAGAGAGATTGAGGTGGAAGGGAGGGAGAGAGGGGCAGAGGGAGAGGGAGAGAGAAAATCTCAAGCAGCCTCCATGCTCAGCGCAGATCACTGGGGTGGGGGTCGGGGGATGGGCTTGATCTCACAACCTGAGATCATGACCTGAGCCCAAATCAAGAGTTGGTCACTCAACCGAGTGCACCACCCAAGTGCCCCAGGAACAGGTGCCCTTATGAGCAAATCTATTGAGTGTATGTACACCTAGAAGCACACATTTATAGCTCTTTTCGAAGCTTAAGGAGCAACTGTCGCATTCTAAAGAAGTTGCACTATGCTGACCCCAGGTGCCAGAGCCGGGCTTGAATTTGGGTTTGAATTCTGGTTCTCTGACTTCACAGCTATGTGCTCTGGGCACATTTACCAAACCTTGTGGGTCTGTGTTTTCATCCGTGAAATGGGGATTACGGTCCCTAGGGGCGTTTGGCTGTTAAGAGGGGTCCGTGAGGCCCTTAGGAAACTAATGAGGGCCCTTAGCAAAGTGTCTGGGACATAGTAAGCATGCCTAAGTGTTGGCTCTAGTGAATACAACTCTATCTAATGGTAAATGGATGAACGCAAGGAGGCCTTGACCTTGAAGAGCTCACCTCCCAAGCGTGGATCTGGTCCATCTCATGTGCTGACTTCAACTGAGAATTCTGAGGTTTTTATTCAAGTTCGGAGAAAAAGAGTACCTGGTGTGCAGAAAGGGCATTATCATAAGTATCACACATTTTCATGCCTGTTCTAATAAGATGAAGGAAAAACAAAATCAACATTTTAACGAGTTATTTTTACAAGCTAATGATCTCCCTTAAAACATAAGTGCATGGCTTAATGTAACTTAATACTCTTTCATTCATAAGGTTTATGTATTTGAGTTACCTGCAGTGAACATTCAGACAACAATTTGTTTCATTTTTGAAATATTTTCTTCCCCCAGAAAACCACTGTGTTCTTTCATTTCATAAAAAGGAACAGAGAAATTGTAAAGAAGGCATTAAAAAAAAAAACTCAATAATTAAGAAGTGAGTATTTTATTTCGGAAGAAGGACCAGATTTTGTTAGATGCATCTATTTCTTACTTGGCTCTCTCAAGTTCTGTTCATCACATATCTTGCTGCAAAAAATACTTGGCTTTATAATGATTTGAAAGCCTGTTTCTGTTTGCTTCAATCTGCCATGAGTTAACAGAGGCAAACAAATGCTTGGTAAATGAAGAATGATCAAAATGGCCTAATATATCAGCCTAGCCAATAACAAATGTCCTCTCTGGATAGCCATTTACAAAATTACTGACAATGCAAATCATGATCAGAAAAACAAATCTATAAGGTACAATTCTTTTAACTGAAATTAATCATACATAAATCTGTGGAGTTACCTGGCCTTGAATATATGCACATATATGCACATCTTTATCAATCTTCATGTACATCTCCGTATTTCATTTCCAAATAGGTAAACATCTGCTGGAACTATATCCTTCTTAGTGTACTTGAGTTATAGCAAAGAGCAGACTTTAAGGGCTTTTTTTTTTTTTTAATCCTCTTTCATAAAAAAAAAACATTGAAAATGGAAAATTCTTACCACAAAATTAATATTTATATAAATGGATTTTCTCCATATATAACTATAAACAGTCAAATGAATCATTTGAAACTTAAAATGTATTTTTAATTCCACCAACTACATTCTCCATTCAAAATTTACAATCTGTAGCTAATTAATTAGCAATATTTCTCCTAGTTTAGCAAAATAATAGAAACAACATTTAGTTTACTCATAAGATACAGAGACATTAGAATTAGACTCCGATTTCTATTAAATGTATTTAATAATTTAAGAGTTGTTTTGGGAAAAAAATATGTGTTATATGGATTTTTCAAGATAAAGTTAATTAGATGTGGTCTTTGGAGCCTTAATTAGCAGAATATAGTTATAAACTATGTCCCTTGTTTGATGTACCAGAACCAAAGTGTGGAAACACCTTAACCTATTGTTGCAAATTAGCTCCATTTAAAACTGTTTTCCTTACTTTCTTCTGATTTTCTAGTTTGTAGACATCCCAAAAGAGCAGAGAAAAGCAGAAAAGCAGGGGACAGAATGTATAATTTCAATCTGAGGTCAAATACTGTTAATATGTAAGCATATTTCTTTTTTAAGTCATTAACTCATTTTGATTTTGCATAATCAATATTACACTGTATGTAATTCCCATCATGCTTTTATTTTCTTAACTCTGTAAATATAAGCAATTTCTTACATCATCTAAACCAACACATGAAAATGAGCTTTGAAAATTGGACTCTAATGGCCATCTAGAATTCCAATGGTCTGTAACAGGAATCAGCTGACGTTTTTCATAAAAGGCCAGGTAGTCAAGATGTTTGGTATGGAGAGCCAGTGGTCTTTTTCCCCACTACTCAGCTCTGCTTTTGCAAGTCAGAAGCAGAATGACTATGGGCAAACAATTGGATGTGACTTGTTTCCAATACAACTTTATTTACAGCTGTTGAATTTTGAATTTCATATAAAAGGTACATGTCACAAAATATGATTCTTCTTTTTATGCTTTCCCCCATTTAAAAATATAAAACCACTCTTAACTCCTAGGCAAAAACAAACGAGGCCAGCTGCATTTAGCATGTGGATCTTAGTTTGCCGATCTCTGGTCTAGAGCTCCTTTACCTTGCAATATCTCTGAGTCTCTCCTAGGGCTGCTAAGGCTTTGTTTACCTATTTTGTTTCCACATTGGACCTTTTTATAATGTTTGAGAAGAGTGCCAGCAGTTACTTGACTTTTAATGGAAACATTTAACCAACTGGAAGATTTTGTTGTAAGGGGTTTCTAGAAATTAATTCTAAAGGTGGCATCTTCCAGAGTCTAAATCCAAGCTGATGTGAAGGAGGAAACATTTTCCTCAATCCTCTTAGGGTTAGTTTCCGGCTGGGTGTGAAAGCTAAACTGACAAAAGACAGGTTAACAGTAGAAAAGCACACACACTTATTTAACATAAGTTTTATGTGACCCAAAGCCTCCATAAGGAAATGAAAATCCCCCCCCAAAACAGTAAGACCTGTGCATTTTAAATGCCAGGTGTGATGAGTGGACAGTTGTGGAGAAAGAGGATAGGTTAAGGAGTATGAGGTAAGGGTAGCAAACTGGGGAAAACTCAGTGGGGCCCATTTGTGAGGGTTCTTCTTGAGATCCCTTCGTTGTCAGATATAAGGACGGTCCTTTCATGTGAATAGAGGGTGGTTCCTCTCTCATGAGTGTTTTATGACCTGCTTCAGGACAGAAGCAAGTGGGCAAGGAGGTCAGAGTGACCTGACTGCTTCTGCCATTTTTTCCAACACTTCAACTTGAAATATTCAATATGCCAGGATGCCACATTTTGGGGCAGCATGTCCTGAGCCCCATACCTGATTTATGGACATTTGAAAGAGTTTGCTTTCTTACCAGTAATCATACTTTGTTATTGTTCTTGCAAATGATTATTTTGAAAATGGTGACAGGTGATTAAAAAAATAAGATATTTTGCCATTTGTGAAAAATATTTCTTAAACTTGGGAAAAAGGATAATATAGGCTACTGTGGGAGAAAATGGACAAGGGCATCATGAATAAGCCTTTCTTTCAAAACATCGGGTGTGAGAGCATTCTAATATGGGCAGGGAGGCAGAATCTTCTGTAGGGCTTTAGCAGGTAATACTTTTCAGCAACAATTTTCTGGAATAGTTGGTCAAGGATGGCTCTAGAAGAAGGAGGAATTGTGCCTATGAATTAGCAGCCATTGTTCGGACAATATGGGTTTGTATTAAGAGGGGTGAGGAGGAAGAGCTAGGAGCTATTGTCATGTGTAAGAGGGGGAGAGGAAGAACGACTGGGGCTAGGGGGAACACACAAGGGGCGATGGTGGAAAATTCACTGTCACACTGCCCTAGTGACCTATCATGGGGTATTTAAATCAGAACTATACCTTTATAATAAACCATTTTCTAGAGTCGTTATCACCTTTCACTCCCCCTATTTCCACTATGGTAAAAACAGTATTATTGTGCTGGTTTAATTACTGTAAGAAAGTTATTATTAAATTATCTATCAATTATATATACCAGGTGGATAAGGTGAATTCAGCTGGAATTGAGCAGATTTCTGATGCAGAAATGGGTCATTAAAAATTCTCAACTAATGCTCGGGATAAGCAATATTCAATCAACTACTTATTTTCCCCAAAGCAATTAAATAACAATAACAATATTAGCTTTCTCGAACGAAAGACGACCACGTGACAGGAACATTATCTTGTGATAGACCATGAGCGAGGATTTATAATCGTGATTTTAAAAATGAGGACACCAGAACGCAGAGATTTTAAGCAACTTACATCACATAGTCAATGGAAGTGAGCATTTGAACTTGGGCAGTCTCACCCTATTACATTCTTAACTATTAGGTCCCAGAGATAAAACTCGATTATTCACCATGTCACTTAAAACCACTTAGAGATCCTATCTGCAGAATTTATTCCCTGGCAAAATTTTATTTCTAGAAAAGTAATCGGCAAACATTCATATGACAGTGACCGTTTCTCCGTGTATTTAAAGACTGCTTTAGTGATTTTACCAGGCAGTTTCACTGGTCCCCGCCCTACACCCCGGAATGTAGCATTCAACCTTATTAGAAAATCTGTCCTCGAGAGAAGATTCACAGGGAGAACCCACAGTCACTGTTCTTTTTCCTCCAGTATTAGGAGCCAAACTCTAACATATTCTTTTAGATTTCCTAAAAGGAAGGGGGAAAAAACATTACCCAGGAGAGTACACTGGGACAACACAATTTGCATATCTTAACAGCCTCCCATGGTGTCCTGCAAAGGGAGAACAGTTGAAGGATATAGAGTTCCTTTTACACAGCATCCCCAGCGGAAATGACCACTGATGTTAATTTGAAACAGAATGGGACAGCTACACTGAGGTGCCTTGAGGAAGCACACAAAGAGAGCCTTCTCTCGGGCCGAGGTGCTGACGGTGTGGGTGAGTCCGTCCTGTGCAGCTGATGGAAGGAATGGCACATCCTTAAATCTCAACACCTGGATAGAGCTTGGGAGATTTTGAAAGAAAGCTAGACAGATGGTTTCTCATAATGACAACGGCATCTGCAGCTGGCTCACTTAGAATCCGGGTTTTAAAAAAAAAAAATCTTTTTTTAGAAAGGCTCATTTATCAATGCAAACGAAGTTAAGCTACTTAATAAATCCTTTCTAAGTCCCCATGTTGGGTAGACCTATTTTTGCATGAAGGCTCTTTCTGGGGGCTCGGAAGTCCTTGGTCGTCACCCACCTGCTTCAGAATCCCAAGGACAGTCCGAGAACAGAGAGGATTCAGTTCATATTGAAACCAGATGAACAACCCTTGTAGCATTGGATTTTCTATTTGTTTTCTCCCACTAAAAATATCATCTCCCCTCAATCCATATGGAATTCAAAATGGGATTCGTCGGGAATTTTATGGCTTAGCTTTTGATAAGACACGTGACCTGTCTACCTTTCCGTGACCGTGACACCAATCTCAATCTGTTTGCTTTCCCAAATAATCAGTTTCAGTGTATCTATTAAACTGTCTCGAAGATGAGGGATTAATGCACGGGTGCAGGGAAAAAGAAAAATGCTCTTCCTCAGTGAAGAGAGACATCCTGGGGAGGTAGTACAGGAAAGGAAACTCACGACTTCAAGCATGATCTGGTTTTCTCTAACCTGTAGAGCAGTGACATATAGCCTCTTAATGCCCAGAACTGACGTGAGGTTAAACAGAATGAAAATGATATGAAACCATCGTGTAAGTGTACAGTGCAAGGCCATTTATTACAAAATAATTTATTATTCAGGTTCAAATACGCTGCCTTGGACGCCACCTTGAAACCTTTTCAGAACAAAGTGAGATAAGAATAAATAATGAATAGAACATAGTTCCCTCTGGCTGTATCACGAATTCCTAGCCTACATAATTTATGTACGCTGAAAGACTACAGAAAAAAAAAAAAAAAAGAAAACAGAAAATGTCTGGGTCTCACCCTGGAAGTCCTTCTGACTTGTTTTAGGATTAAGCGATATGCTTGTGGAATGAAGAGTCATTCACAGAAAAACACCTCTAGCTAGAAAATGGAAGGTCAGTGTCAGAGGCAATGAAACTCTTCAGAGGAGAGGAGTATCTCGGAGAGACCTAGCAATCCTTGAGACCAGTCTGCACCTGTGAACAGTATGTGACTGGTGTTGACGCGGAGGAACTGGGGAGAAGTCCAGAAAAGAGAACTTTGTGAGAGAAGACTTTATCATCATGCCCTACGCGTATGAGATAAAAGTGCCAATTAAATGCTTATGATGTATTTGATTTTGTTTATTTGATTTGTTTCTACCAAAAGGCCACTCTTGTTTTTTTCCAGCTTCACTGAGAGATACAGTGGTAATGTTACACAATGTAACATTGCGTAAGTTGAAGGTATACAAGGTGCTGATCTGATGCACACATGTTACAAGATTATGATAACCCTGGGGCACCTGTGGGGGCTCAGTCCGTTAAGCATCTGCGTTCGGCTCAGGTCATGATCCCAGGGTCTTGGGATGGAGCCCCACATCAGGCTCCTTGCTCAGCGGGGAGCCTGCTTCTCCCTCTCCCTCTGCTACTCCCCCTGCTTGTGCTCTCTCTCGCTCTTGCCCTCTCTCTCTCTGTCAAATAAATAAATAAATTCTTTAAGAAAAATTATGATAACCCTGTTGTTACCAAATACTCCCATCATTATCCTTCTTTTCTGATATCATACCATTTAAGATCTACCCTCCAGAGGCCACTCTTAAACCATTTATGTATATGAACAAATTTGAAAGCTGGTGAAGATTCCACGTGCTCAAATGTGAAAGAGAACACCGGCTCACGGCCGACTGTCAGGTGCAGAGTGCGGCTTTGATTTTGACTGCCCTTCACATACTTCCAGCGTGGTGGGATCCTGTACCAGGCCCTCAAGAGTCTCCTGCTTTCTCGGAGATGCTCCAGTAGCTCCTTCCACACATGGCACTGACACGCCTTCCTGGAGCCCAGTCAACACTTGCTCAGAGAAAGAAGTCACACCACCAATGAGGGTCACCCAATAACGTGGAAAATTCTTAGGATCTTTGTATAACCTAAGAGTTTAAGTTTATCAATTAGGACAAAATAGTTCTGGGGGCTGAAACAGAAAAAAAAAATAAAAATAAAAGCTAAAAAGTGTTCATAGGCTGTGAATCAGACAAATTTATGCTGCCACATCTGTCCGGCTAAAATCGAATCTTTGAATCACCATGGGGCAAAAAGTGAAGACATTACCATTTAATTGCTTGGCTAAAAGAAAATGCCACAGCACAGGAAAATAAAACTTCACCAAATAAGGATTAGATTAAAACTCAGTGGCTCCTGTGAGCTCCGACAGCTTTCGAACTGGTTAAATAGTTAGTAAGGTGACTGGAACATTGACCAGCAAATGACATAAATCCAGAATTAATTATAAAGGCTTACACAAGCAAAAAGAAAGGGGTTCCCTGGATCCAGGTTTATTGTGAGATGTCAGCATAATGAAATTTTAATCAGTTTGTTTATTTAAGGAAGAATTAATTGCATATCATATTGGAGAAAATATGGTGCAGTTGTAAAGGTACCTGACTTCAGACTCTTATGTAAGTGGATCACTTGTATCTTAATTTTCTTAGACAATTTATATAGTTTTGGGGTTTTATCAGGCCTGTGCTCAGCTTGTCACATTGACTGAAATTAAGCAATACTTAGGGAGATCTTTCAAAGGGCCTCTTTCACTTTTTTAAGGAAATGCTCCATCTTTCCCATCCCCAGGCCTCCTGAAATGTCATTCTCCCATCTAATTTGGAGTAAGTTATTTATGGATTGTTTTTAATTTATGAAGTGGTGAAGGGTGCCATAGTTAGCTCGATGCCCCCGTGAAGTTCCACAGATCAGTGGTGAAGCCATCCATTTACCAATTGACTTTTAACCTTCTCTAGCCGACAAAACATGATTTATTTTCATGCAAAGAAAATGAGCTAATAACCCTTTGAATATATAACCGGGTTTTTGTGTGCGACCTGAGTATATTGCCCCTGAAAATCAACCATTTCTTAGAAACAGAATGGATCAGAGTTAGTGCTTGCCACAGAAGAAACCATAGGACATTGGCGTTCAAAGTCAGACTACTTATTTTTATTGTGCTCCATGCAGATAATTTCCAGATAGGAATAACTGTCTTATATACACGTTGTAGCCTACAATAGTACTAAGATTTTCTTTGCTACCAGAATTTATTCCCCTCTGGAGTTTATCCTGGAATTTGGGATATCCTGGAAGACTAAAATGGAAAGAGGATAGAGTAAGAGTTTTGCTTCAGGAGAACAGAATTCTATACATGACATTAGTCATTACATAAATTATTACTTGAGTGAAGATTCATTGAAACCTCCAAATCCACTCACCATTGTACCAGATAGTGCTTTGTCAAGAGTTCAAGTCTGCATATTATTCGTATATTTCACTCAGCGCTCCATGGATGCCAGGCACTGTTGTCAAGTGCTTTGTGTGCACTGTTGTCATTCCTCACGGTAACTTCATGAGTTAGGCATTATTATTATTATTATCCAAATTATAAAGACGGAGAAACTGAGGCTCAAACGGTCAAATAACACTCTACTGTTACAACTGCTAAGAAGTGGTATACTCTACTAATCATGTTTTTTATTTTCTCTATTTTATGATGTTTTCCCATCTTGGAACCTCGCGAAACCCAGGAGGGAAGAGACTGAACCTGCAAGGTTAGCTAATTCCTAGAGCTAGCCATCAACTTGCCTGTGAGCACACCTTTGATATGCAAACCAACCAATTCAGAGTTCAAGCACTTTATCAAAATCTCACTTAGTAAGCTATTGTTTTTTCTGCTTTCAGTCACCCCGGGGCCAGATTTGGAACAATTTGAGACTACCTTATAGGCCAGAGCTTGCCCAAAGTTTTCAAACTATCCAATCCTAAACCTGTTCACCTCCTTACCCTGCCTCACCCCTTCCTTCCTGCTAAAAACCACAATCAAGGCTCTGGTCCATGCTTTCCCTGCACCCCATCTGCCTCCCGACTGACCTTCTGCTTTCCTCTGTGGACCCCTAAGGGCGAAGGGCAGGCTGCCCCCAAATGGGCCACTTCGCCATGAAAATTATTTTGAGTTAAAAAGCAATCAAAACCCCGCGGACTTAGGAAAAGCATTTAACTTGCCCCTCAACTGCCTAAAAGAATTTACACAGAAGACCTGCTCTAGGAACAGAGCTATCACCATGGACATTAAGACATGAGCTGGGTAGGACAGATGGGGAGGAGGCTGGCAAGGCCTGTTGGATCAAAGTTCTCTCTTTGTCCAATTGTTTCCAAGTGGCCCAGCAAACATTTGTGAACCAAACATTGCTCTTTTTCATCTTCCTATAAATTGCATTCCTTTCTTTGGAAGCCCCAGACCCCTACCTCCTCCTCCTTAGTTCAGGATGACATATGTCTCTCATTGTGTCTGACTGTCTTTGGAATCTCCATGTCTGAGTGGATTCTCTGGATGCTTTTAAATTTGATTTTCTTCTGTTAATCTGTCTCATGTTAATCGGCATTTTCCGTCCGGCTAGAAGGATCTTGAGTGGACAGAAAATTCTTGCTCCCGGACAGTCTATGTAGCATGGTGGCTGTTCCTTCCTCTGGGGAACTGTGAGTAACAAACTATCTTTTCAGTGAGAATTGTCTTCTGTTCTGTTGGCCTCACCATAGCTGAATACGAACAAAATCCTAGGCACATTATAAAACATAGGCCAACGGTTGAGCCAAAGTCCTTCGACTGCATAAACGCCCCCTGACCGCTTCCCGAACCCAAAAGTTGTCTTCTTCTTCCTCTTTACTTTCCATTTTAAAATAGGTAAAGCTTTAAAGAAAGTCACAAAGAAATGTACAGGGAACTCATCTGCACCTTCCACCCAGCTCCGCCAATGTCTATGCCTTGTGTAACGGAATTCATTATCACAACTAAGAAATTGACATTGGTACAATCCACGGAACATGTTTTAGACTTACCCCCTCGTGTGCATGTGTGTGTAGCTCTGGGTAATTTTATCACCTGTCATGTCTCCAGCTACCACCACAGTGGAGGTACTCAATTACAGCATCGCTGCAAAGCTCTGTGCATGACCCGTTTATAGCCACACCTGCCATCCCAATCCCTAACCCGGACAACAACTAATCCGTTCCTCATCTCTATAACATGTTATGTCATAAACGTTGTGTACATGGAATCATGTGGCATGTATCCTAAGATCAGCGCTTTTGTTTTTGTTTGCTCAGAATTATTTCCTTAAGGTTAATATAAGTTCTTACACTTACTCCTTTTTATCGCTCAGTAGGATTCAACAGCATGGGTTGACCGTAGTTTGTTTAGCCACTCATCCACTGAAGGACATCTGGGGAGTTTCCAGAGTAAGGCTGCTATGAATGAAGCTATGATCATTTATGTACAAGTTTCTGTATGATACATCGACGGCTTCCAGTGAAACACACTTCCTGACATGCTCACCCTTGGGCTGTCCTCTCCCCTTCAATATGGGCTGGCCCAGTGAATCATATGAACCAGTAGAAGGTGGCAGAAGTGACACTATGCCAGTTCTGAGCCTAAGCCTTAGGAAGCTTTTGCTCTAGCCTTTGGAAGTTACCTACCCTGAGAACCCAGTCCTATAAGGAAACCCAAGCTAACCACACAGAGAGGCTTGGGAGCAGGGGTAAGACTCATGAAATCCAGGCAGAAGTGTGAACCAAGGCTAGTGGCCAACCCATACATTTGTGTTCCAGCAAACAATCATCATCAACCTTCCAGCCATGGGAGTTAGCCTGCTTGGGAGTGTAGCCTTAAGCCACGCCCCCAAGCCCCACCCCCACCTATGCCTTTTAAGCACAGGCGCTCTGCCTGCAAAGTACTGACCAGATGGCAGAATCACGGCAAATAAATAAAATGTGTATTCTTTGAAGCCACTGAGTTTTTAGTAAATTTGTCCTAACAAAAACTGCGTAACAATACATTATTAGAGCAGAAATGCACATCCTAGTATAACTAGGTCCTGGCTGCCTCTTAGTTCTTCATTAATTTGCTAAAATTCCAGGATATTATTTTGAGTAAATATAGTTCTCAACTACACACATTTAAATAGGTAATAGATAACAATGCATATTTTATAGAGCGTAAACATCTACTGTATTTGGATATTCTAGGATCTGGAGTCACAGATCTCCAATTAATCCACAGCTCTATCACTAACAGGCTTTGAAATATCACATGCCATGGACAACTGTTAGGATCAGATATAACAACTGATATAAAGTTATTTTGTATGCTGTAAAACATTAAACCAAATATAAGGTACTTCGTAGTGGCTCACAATCAATTCAGTCGTTGGTTGATAATGGGTACGAAGAAAACACAGGTGTTGATTATAGTTTAAAGAACACTGAATTTAACCCACCATCACCTTTATTATCAAACTCTCATAGTATGTTCAGACATTATACAGAGTATATTTTTATAATTTCATTAATTTAGGTAGAAACCCATTACTTTTAATAAATTGAATGTATAATTAACTTCACACAAAAACAGAAGTGACTGGTAATAATGCAGCTAATTGGAATTAGACAAAGAATCACATTTCATGTTATTTCATAATTTTACATAACAACTATCACAGCAGAGAGGAGAAAAGAATAATTAAGCTCACTTGCCCAAATATTTCTATTGATGAGTTTCTATCATCCTCTCTTCACTCTTTTTCCTGCCCCCCCCCCAAAAAAAAAACTGACTTGACAGCATCTGATGCAGAGGCAGACATACACTTTCCAAATTTGTTTGTTTCTGAGCTATTTTTGGCTTTCTTTCGTCATTGAGTCCAAATTAAGTGTTGGTTAATGTGGTTACATTTTACTGGAGCTACTAAAATAAGGTTACATAAAGCAGAAAATGGAAATAAAAGTTTACAACAAGCTTCATTCTGCTCTCTTTCTTTGAAGCTCAGTGGAAAGTATGAGAGCATTGCACATTCAAGGCTTTGCATATTATTAAACTAAAAAAAATTATAAAGAACATGACAAGCTGAAAGGAAAAAGCAGCACAAGCCAGTACAAATTCTAGCTGTTGATCATTTCCCAAAGATATTCCCCTTCATGGTCCATGGCGAAAAGCATCACAAATTCTATCCACTACCACACTTCCCTAATGTCCAAAACCTGGAAAATGCAAAAAGTGAGTTCCTTTGGGTTTATGCTACACTAGATAATCAATTTGTGGCCAATGTTTTTCCTCACCTAATTTCCCAGTTGTTTTGGAATTCATCAAATGTGTTCGCTAGTCCTCAAACTAGATCAAAAGCAAGTCAGTGACAAAACACAAATGGAACATTTGGTCCCATTTAGTATGAAATTCATTTCAGAAAAACATGGTCACAAAAACTACATGAAGGAAAAAAGACACTCAGGAAATGAACAGGTTACCATGTATATACTATTTGGAGGAATTCCTCAATCTTAGGCTACCGTGGTGAGGACCATTTCTCTTTTATTTAGTATTCTTCTGACAAATGACACAGTTTAAGTTGTTTTGTTTGTTTAAATCTTGGTCTGCAACTTAAAGTGTCTCTGAAAGGATTTTTTCCATTTTCCATTAATTAATTGTACAAGTGAGATTGTAATAGAGACAAGTTGAAAAAATTATTTGAATCTGAATTAGAAAAAAAAATTCAAATTCATTGTTTGGTTGAGAGTATGAGAGATACTGAAAATGGTTCATTCACAGAAATGCCTAATAACATATTTACACTGCCCTGCATTAAGCAAGCCACCTTCTGAATATATAAACTGTATCAAATTATAAAAGCAAAGCATAGAAATAATCAAATATGTTTATAACTTAGACCAAAAGTCTTCTTCTCTGATGGTACATGATTAGGCCTGGATGCAAGAGGATGGTGGTTACAATAAGTATTTGATGCCTAAATTCTCTGCATTATTTTATTTATTTTTGCAAATGTGGGCATCACCACTAAATCGTAGTTTCTCCAACTGTAACAAAAAAAGATGTGTCTCAAATGACTGTATTTTTTTTTTTAATTGGGGTGCCTGAGTGGTTCAGTCTGCCTTTGGCTCAGGTCATGATCCCAGGGATCCTGGAGCCTCACATCAGGCTCCCTGCTCAGCGGGGAGTCTGCTTCTCCCTCTGCCTCTGCCCCTGCTCACGCTCTCTCTCTCTCTCTCTCTCTCTCTCTCAAATAAATAAATTCAAATAGCAAAGAAATTAAGAGGGGAATACTTTACTCTTAAATTGCTCTGATATTCCATTTATAGATCCACACCTCTAATAGACTGAGTATAAATCTGACTTTGATCTTAAAAAAATTCATCTAGATTTTAGATATACATTTAAGAGTGGTCTAGATCTCTCTTTGATCATAGGCTCTTAAATTACTAAGTGCTGTACACACAATATTAACTACAGTATATTAGGGCAGAGAGTGGATATGAGTACTTGGCAACTAACTAGTCAACCTTCATATATGTTTATTTAATTTAATAAAACTGTTTAGTTGAAGAAAGCAACTTTTGAAGAGTAAAAACTATTTTGGATTAACTTTTAAAAAACTTTTAAAAATTAGTTGTAGTATTTTCCTGTGTGGTTTTTAGTCTTAAATATTATGGCGACAGAGTCCCTTCCATCCCTAAGATTGTTAAAAAACAAAAACTAAAACAAGCAACCAACCAGCCAAACAAAAAAACTACTCACCTGTATTTTCTTCTAATCCTTTAGCATTTTTGTTTTCTACCATTTAATTTATTATTTCACCTGGAACTTAACTTGATGTAACTTAAGTTTTATTCATATTTTAACCAGTTTTCCCTAACTCTATAATCAAATAAAATGCTACTTCTGCAGTGCTTTTGAAATGCCACTTTTACTAACATCTAATCCCTCTCTGACTTCACCCATCTTTTTCAGACCATTTCGTACTCTGGCCACTCCTGCAGCTCCCAGTGGACTCAGATCTGAGGGCCACTTGCCTCCTCTGAAAACAGAAATCTCTCCTTTCCAGCCCCAGGGACTTCCTCCACTACAGTAGCAGAGGAGGCTTGGCGAAACCACTCGGCCACTATGACACATACGCAAATCCGAAAGTACAACTGAAGAGTACCCTTGACCAAGGACAACCCCTGACCAGCGCGTGGGACAGGAGACCGGATGGACACACTGCTCTTCTGTCTTCTTCAGTGACACTCCTCAGAGTGTCCCCAGTGGGACAAAGTCCCGGTTGCCCGCTTATCAGCCAAATAATGTATCTCTGACATTGGCTTTGCCTCTTTCCTTGTTCCAGTCCCAGCTCCTATCCCTAAGCTATTTGGACGCAAATGTTCGTCTTAGACTGATTTTAAAGCAAACCCCAGCTAAGATAACTATCCTTTACTCTTGATTCTATTTCTTGACTCGATTCTGTACCATGAATCTGTCCTTTTGTGGCTTTATAATATATTTTAACACCTGTTAAGATAATCGTACATATGCTATTCTTTGAAAATTACCCTTGGTTGTTCTTCTGGACTTATCTTTTCCAGATTAATATTGAACCATTTCAGCAATTACAAGGTCCTATTCATTCCTCAAATTAGAAATAAATTTACTTCTATACAATCTCATATTCCTCCAATTACCAGCTGTATGGACTCGTGTTTTTTTTTTTCTTCATTATGCCCCAGTATCTTCTTTTATGAGTTGAACAAAATAATTCCAGCCTTACTGAGTTGATTTGAATAATAATTGGGGTATATACACATACTAATAATTATACGGTTGCGGACACATAGTACACCCTAAACATTCTCAATGGATTATATATATTCTGACATCACCATAATATTGAATTGCCTAATCTATAAAGATAGCATATTATTTCATTACTGAAAGGAAACCTTATATTCCGTAGTAAAATCTAGTGTTTTCCTTCTTATAGGTCCTACATTTTTTCTGTAAAATTTTTCTAAGAATTTTTTTGTATATCTTAATGACAATTTTGGATGAGATAACATTAATGTCATTTTCCAACTAATTACAACTAAAATGTTATGTTTATTCAGTTGTGCTGAATGCTTTCTTCATGCTATATCAATTATTCTTATTTTTATAACAGTTGTTTGAGATGAGAACTATTATGAGTTCTATTTTACACATAAAGAAATAGACACAGAAAAGTTGAGTATTTCCCCCCAGCTAGAAGGGACTAATTCCAAATTTAGTTTAAGGCTAATCTTGATTTTTAAGAAAGCAATTGATCACTCTGTATTGTTTTTATAGCAAGCCGCCAACAATTTACATTTGTTACTTATTATTTTTGTCAGTTTCTTTGCTTTTTTTCTAGACAATCATATTATTTCCAGCTATTGATATCTTGCTTCTGTTTTTCTAACATTTATCTTAGTAATGATTTTTCTGCACAGATAGAGCTTTGATGAATTAAAAGCAATACAATTTTTAACTTATATTTTATGAGTTGTTAACAGAAATAAAAGACAAATGTCCTAGGGACAGAGTGTCCCCCCCATTTCTAAATCTAAAATATTTTGCTAAATCTATTTGCCAAACCCTGAACACCTAAGAGTTCCCCCATCTTTTCTTAAAAAATAAGATACCGCCACCATCATATAATTGTCCCAACCTCATCTTTTAGACATTTTCTGGTGCTTGGCTTGGAAAGGCAAACTCTAAGACACTCAGGAGCATATGGCAGGGAAAGGTGTTTGGGATCAGGTTAACCACCTTTCCCACCCAGGACACCACATTTGGCTCATAGTTCCCCTCCAGATGCCTCACATAAACCAAAGGACAAGTCTGGAGTCCAAGTTTCAAAAGAGTAGTTTAATTTCCAAAGGGCACATGACTAAGAGGTAAATTAAATTTTCCAGTAAGTCCTTCACCTTCTTTTTCCTTCAAATTCATAGATTGCAATATGGAAATCGAGGCCCTGCATGGTGGTAACTCCTATGCAATGAAACTTGGTTATTCATAAGACCCAAGGCATTGAGCCAACAGACTGATTGTCAGTCTCCACTTTCCCTCCTATGAGCCAGGGAGAGCAAAGAACAGTATCCACCTGTAAAGAAGAAGCAGATCTGCCCTCAAAGACAAGCCAGATGAAAGAAATGACATCAGCGAGAGAAGATACCAACAATTCATCAAAGTCATTCCATGGTTGTTGTATTGAATGGTTTTCCCAGGTGGTTAGTTTGTATCCATTCATTCCATTCAGATACTAGAATCGAATCTTTGTTACTCATTTGCTCCCTGTTCTAGTATATTTCCTTGACGCTCTTTCTCAAACTGTTGTGATAAGTGTTTCTACAACATGGAGAAGGTTAAATGAGTTTATGTAGGGTTTTTGAAAAAAGAAAAAAAAACAGTTGCTTTTCTCTCATTAAACTTTGCTGAGAGACACAGGACAAGAATATCATGGCAACCTCTCCCCACTTAAAGCAAAAAAAAAAAAAAAGAAAGAAAGAAAAAAAGAAAAAAAAATGCCCACTACATTGTGAGCACCTATTTAGTGATAGGATCAGGAAGTGTGTATGTATTATTCCTATATTTACAACAATGCACCAACCTGATAAAAACAAAAACAAAACCCAAACTCCATCTTACAGATGTATAAATGGAGAAAATGGAAACACAGCGCTCCATATCTCCTATAGACACAAACGATGTCTATAAATATAGATCAAAGATGTCTTCTGGTAAAGGAAAACACTGAAATACCATAATAGCCAGTCTATTATTTATTAATCTTGTAATAATATATAAAACGTCAACACTGGCCCACATGTCTACAATGTGTGAAACAAGAGGAAATTTCCAGTAGGCACAACAAAAAAGCAATAAAAGAAGGACTCACTCACCTCCTTAACTGAAAGTTCTAAGAATAGGAACTGCCCTTGTTTTAGTAAAAGTAGATTATCTGACCACTAAATTAAGTCAAATACTTATTCTTTCTCTCTCAAATACAGTCATCTGAGCTCTTTTTGGAAAAGATTATGGTACTCTGAGCGATCAGAAAAGACAGAATGGTAGTTTCTGCAATACGCAGAAAGACACGGGGGCGAAGGAGGAGGTACAGGGAGCAGGAAGGCAAGGTGAAGGGTTGAAGAGTCGGGTGCACCCACGTGAGCAACGAAACACACGCAGCCATGCGACTTTTATAAGGGAAACGATTTTGCAAAGAAATAAAATATAGAAGTGGCTAGTCTTGGTTTAAGGAATAACAGAAGGCCCAAATTAAATAGCATTTTATTAGCTTTTTAAGTGGAATGACTCAAACATGACTTGTTTGAAAAACATAAGACATCCAATTAACCCGACTTCTGAGCCTGACATTTAAAGGGCCACTGATCTTAGAAGCGATAGTTCCCTGTAGGTTTCTGGAATAGATGCGTAATTGTGAGTGTGAGCACACACAGAGGCTCCCGTGTGGTATGCACATTCACGCACATGCTTAGACACACACCTAGAGTATTAAATTGACCTGCTTTCCACATCGGACTACTGATGAGAACTCCACCCCCCGGCCCCCCGCCCCCCAGGGCGAGCGGATGAAAGTGAATTCGCGCTAAGCACAGAGGCGCAGGAGGGGATGAGAGATGCTGGGTGTCTGCGCCAGGCTCCCCAGTCCCCTCCGCTGCGGTTTGGGCCTCCCTGGGCCTTCCCCGCAGAGCCACAGTTACCTGCGGAAACAGCCCGGCTCCGCCTGGAGCACGAGGCCGTCTCCCCGGGTCCCTGCGTAGCCGAGTGGAGCCGGAGGGTTGATCCCTTAGCCCCCATACACAGCCTTCCTTTCACCACCTTCCGTTTATACAAAGACTGGCTTATCCCAATTTTTTTTTTTTTTTTTTCTGTTGCCTTTGCAATGAAAAGCTCTCCACGCGCAGCCTAATAAAGTTCTACGCCTACCCCACCCCCATCCCCCCAAATCCCTGCCAAAAAAAAGAAAGAGAGACTTAAACCTGGAACTCATTTAGCTAAAGGGACTTTAGTTAACAAGAAAGTTACCCATCACGGACTGCAGGTAACACCTCCCGTGATCCTAAATCCATTACCTGGAGACTTACCCAGGCTGAGTTTGATTTTATGAACTGTGAGGTTGCAATGTTGAAAGTCTGCAAATTGGACATAAATTGGACGCAAAAGACTCGGGGAGCCGAGTGATTTTCTCTCTAATGGGGTAGGAGGCTCTGGCACTTACCAGAGATTCCTGTAATCTGGAGCAGAGCCAGGGATGAGTGCCTGCGTCTGTCTGTCTCTCATTCCTGGACTTCCCTCCCCCCAAAATGGTTTGACTCGGCCTCAAGCAGCTCTGCCTAGAACAACCTGTGAATCAATCACTCAGATGGAGGAATGCGCATGCGCGCACGCTCCCGGGTCTGAGATCAGTAACAGAAAAGCAGTTTTCTCCCACTGTCTCTACTGTCAACAATGTCCACTGGTGGTTTTGAGCAGACCACTTTTCATCTGGCCCCTCGCTTGTCATTTTTCACAGCTGTATTTTAGAGAGGACAGCTGATAGCTAAGGTATGCAGTCACAATCGGCTTCTGGGTTTTAAGGAACACTAAGACTATTTTCAGATTAGCAATACCTTCTGCTCTCCATTTAATTGAGCATTTATTTTATTTTATTTTATTTTTTTACTTTGTTCACTTATTTATTCATTTAACTTTTACTTTATGGAAGGAGCTAAGGATGATCCAGAGATCAAGGCTGGGGAAGGCACACACGTGTCCTAACTGAAGTAGAAGGCCAGGTATAACCAACTCTATAATAGAGATGAAGCGTGAAGATCCAGAAGGGGGACATGAAACCCAACTGGGAATTGGCGGGGGAAAGAAAGTATGAAACAGTCTGGACTTCAAAAATTGAATTGTAATTCTCCAAATGGAGAGTAGGGTTGGTCTGGGGTGGAGAGTAGAGAGAAGTCAGAAAGAAGGACTTTTAGGAGACGGCAGGAGGAAAATTCACAGGATGGCCTTTGGAGTGACATGGTCATGGTCCCCGTACATAGGGGAGGAGAGAAGCAATGGATAAAAGTCTGGACTGTCTCCTTATGGCCAAACCCAAATGCCCTGCGGTCGGGTTTGGGCTTTATTCCATATATAGTAGTAGGAGTTTCTGGAATATTGAGAACATGAGAAGTATACCATAAGCATGTGTATACAAATGTGCTCAAATCAACAACAGCACACGTCAGTGCCTCAAACGCACAATCACGGTTCATTCGAATGATGGCCTAGTATACAATCTCTTAAACGGAAGATGTAGATCAAGTATTTTTTAAAGTGAATGTAAAAAAGTTTAAAAAGTTGTGTATAACCTACTATTATTAACATTCAAAAGTGAAAAGGAAACACGAAGTATTTCTTTATGGATTCCCATGTCTCAGCTCCCTGATGGTAAGTACTTGTGAGGAAGTAGAAGGGAAAATGGATCTACCTATAATGTTTTATTTTATTAATAGAAAAAGCATAAAATTGGAATCTCAAGCAAATACGGCAAGATAGTCACAACTCTTTTATGTGAGCTCTAGGGACTTGGATGTCAGTGTTTTCTGAATTTTCCCTAGGACTTAAATATTTTGTAATTTTTAAAGGGCAAATTCCTGTATCTCTTTTCCTCCACACACTCATTCAGTGCTTCAGCTCCATCTAAAGCTTCCTTAAGGGCATCTGGGGGGCTTAGTTGGTTAAGCATTGGCTCAGGTCATGATCCCAGGGTCCTGGGATGGAGCCCCACGTTGGGCTCCCTGCTCTGCATGGAGTCTGCTTCTCCCTCTGCTCCTCCCCCGGCTCATTCTCTCAGTTTCTCTCTCTCTCAAATAAATAAATAAAATCTTGGGGAAAAAAAGCTAAGCTTCCTCAAATATTTCAGAGAATCTCAGGGAGGATCTCACATGTGGTCATAAATAAACATGACCAGTCACCATGGGGGCACTGCCCCTTGTGTAGCGCTGGCCCTCCAGGTGGGACCAGGGCTGCTTCCCTGAGTCTCCCTGTGCCTCATGGAGTGCCGGTCCAGGGCACCAATGTCTCTTTCTTATCTCTGACAGCATTTATTTTTATTCTATTTTTTTCGGAGGGATAGGTGGGATGGACAGAGGGAGAGGGAGAGAATCTTAAGCAGGCTCCATGCCCAGCGCAGAGCCCGACGTGGAGCTTGATCTCACGATCCTGAGACCACGACCTGAGCTGAAACCAAGTGTCAGATGCTTAACCGGCTAAGCCACCCAGGTGCCTCTGACGGCACTTCCTTAGAGGAAAGCTATCCCGTAGGGCTTTCCAGCTCTGCAGATGTTACCACCCACACATCGAAACACACTTTTTAAAAAGATCTGCTTATTCATTTTCGAGTAAGAGAGAGCGCGCTGGGGGAGGGGCAGAGGAAGAGAAACCCGAGCAGACGCCGTGCTGAGTGCGGAGCCCGATGTAGGACTCAATCTCACGACCCTGAGATCATGACCTGAGCTGAAATCAAAGGTCGGATACTCAATGGACTGAGCCACCCAGGTGCCCCTGAAACACATTTTAGTTCCGAAAGCCCACCAGGGACCTTAGAGAAATGAAAGCAAGTAACCTTTAGCCTTTTGTGTCACCCACAGTTCACAGGATACCAGGCAGTGATTATTTTGCTCTTAGGGTATAAAGAATTTTTAGCTTTCGCTCCACAGTGCTCCTCTGGATGAAGATTCTAAACCTAGTAGACTAATCACAGGCTCCTGGCTGAACTCAGAATCATCTGTCATCTCTTGACAACTCAGGTTTTATTACTTGATCAAGCTTTACTTTTTAATTCTTTATTTCCCGCAAGATGAGTTTCTCCCAAAGGCTCCCCGAGCCCACCTACAGATAAATGTCTTGTCATAACTGCCCATCAGTTTAAACAACATGCCCAGACATAGTTTAGGCTCAAGTTGGGTTCTCCACTACACCAGGAAGTTTATTCTGGCAGGAGAACGTGGGACAGGCTGGAAACAGGAAGAGGCTGGAGTCAGGGAGACCAGGGAAGAAGGAAGCTACTGCAAATATACAGGCACACTTTTATTTTCACATTTAATCATTTACAGGCAGTCTTCTCTTATGACGTATCGTGGGTGCACTACAGTCCATATATTCTATAGGTACACACTGCACTGGGGTCGTCTCTACTTCTTTCAGCCTGAAAAGCAATGTATTGAAAAACTGAGCCTTTGTATGAATATCTCATGAGGTTCCCTGACTCTCCCTAATCTGCAGATAGGGTCCTGAAATAGAACTCTCAGGAAGATAACAGAGGGATGAGGAAGCAGGATGAAAGAGATAATTACAAACATTCCATGGGTATTGTCTTTAAATATGCCTTTACATATTTAGCACACTTAACTGCCGATCTACCCGGAACGACTACTTATAAAACCAGCTGTGCAAAAGCAACCAACCAAATAAACAAACAAACAAAACCAGCCATGGGACATACTGAGAATCACTGATCAGGCCACCTTCTCTTATCATTTACTGAAATGTTGCATTCTAAAAGCCAGTGCCTACAGATCTCACGGATGGACCCTGTTGATCTCAACTGGTCATAGGCATGGTACCAACGAGAACGAAGACAAGATAAGAAATAAGCAACCTTTCAATATTGCCTTGAAGTAGATAAAAAGCATCATTTGATTTGTTCCCATTATTACAAAAGCCAATGTTTTAGGCGAACACTATTTTTTCCCCAGTATCATTTGCAGACGTGTTAGGTTTCTATCGTTCTGGATGCTCACACTATTTGCCTGCAAATTTTGACAGCCTGAGTATATAACGGGAGGAAAACTACATCAGCCACTGAATAGAATATAGCACAGCATACATCTGAAAGTACTCTGTTTTCATATACTCATAGTGCAAACCAATACAGATGGATTAGACAGGAGCACATGGTTGATTCCAGTCTTAAGCATATTTACGTGGGCTGCACAAACCCAATTATCGGTGCCCCAATTCAGCTAACTGCTACAGAGAAGACTGTGAGAGATCTTTTCTAACGTTTTCAATTACTGTCATCACTCCTGCGATAAACCAACAAAGCAACATTTCAAAATGGTTCCCCTATGTCACTTGCCATCACGGTATTTTAGGGATGGCCCAGGTTTCTAATAAGCCCCATTTTCTTTTTAAATCATTAGGGAAATGGAAGAACTTCATCCACATGGGAGGAGAACGACCCTCCTTCACTTCTCCCTTTGATATTGGCATAACCAAGTCAATCAATAAAGCTGAATTATTGGGGCGCCTGGGTGGCTCAGTTGGTTAAGCAGCTGCCTTCTGCTCTGGTCATGATTCCAGGGTCCTGGGATCGAGCTCCGCATCAGGCTCCCTGCTCAGCAGAGAGCCTGCTTCCCGCGCTCTCTCTGCCTGCCTCTCTGCCTACTTGTGCTCTCTGTCAAATAAAGAAATAAAATCTTTAAAAAATAGTAAAATAAAAAAAAAATAAAGCCGCGTTATTGTTGACATTTTGATTGTTAGGCAAGAGAGACCAACTTGGACAACAACATTATTCATTGGAATCTCTTTGTGTCCCAAGTGCAGCTGAAAATGCTAACCAAATGTGATTCTACAGTTAACTTACCTCTCTCTTGTACCAAATGAAAGAGCGTTCCATTCTTACATAAGGACATTTTAAGGAGTTCACTGTTGCGGGAGGTCAACATCATAAATAATTTAATGAAGCTTCTTAAGAAGAACGGAATAATTGTCTAAGCAATTGCCAGCTAAAATCATGATAAAAGTGAAACCGAGTCTTCTGCTGCAGGGTGTAAGCTGAGGAGGTAGCTGGGGAAGGCAGTTCCCTCTGCTATTTATTTATTATATTTACTGGCCTCTCCCATTGCAGGAAAAGCCTGAAGGCACAGTTAGCAATGGCTAAGTGTGGTGGCGTAGAAGGTCCTTTTTTTTTATCTATCGGTTTATTTTTCTTTCTGTATCTTGCAAGGACGTGTAAATACAGGAAAAATGATCAGTCCGCAGTAGTTTTGTTGTTCGAGCTGCTTTATGGGCTGTTGTGTAAGCTGTGGGTTTTCTGCCCCCTAAAAAACACGAGGGACCAACTTCTCTGAACCTAAAGGGATGCTATCGGGCTCTTAGGGTCACAGCACAAACTGTGCTTTTTGGCTGCATCGAGAGCCGAGAACTTACAAAAGGAGAACATGAATATATGTAAGCAAGAAAAATAAATAAGCTATTTTCCCGACTCTGGCCTCTGTTTTTCACCTGGATATCTCGATCACTGTAGTTGACATGAAATTGCTATATAACTTTTGCACGTTACGGCTGTAGAATGATATGAAGTGGTAATTCTCCCACTGAAACAGGGCTGTAGTGGCAAGACTCTGTATGCCCTCCTGAGTGGGACACAACGCTACTCAGGTGAAGAAAAGCTTTCTCTGAGGTCAGGTAATCTCACAAGCAGGATTTATGATATTGCCCGGATGCTCCTAAGGCAGGAAAGGCTCACTGTTGGGTCAGCAGCAAGCTGCGTATCCAGTGTTCAAGGGACAGGCCGTCCAAGGGTACCCCGAACTACATCCGGGGGCCTGGAGACTTTAGAAGGGATGCCTCTGGGAGAATCACCAGGAGCACAGTCCTGAGTGGCGGGAATTTACTAGAAAAAAAAAGTCGTAAGGTCATAAAATCGTAAGGGCTGCCAGAGCACCAACGTAGTGAAGGTGTAGTTTATTAGTCTGATGGCCACCAAGCTTTGGAACATTCTCGGGTATCTGTGATGACATAAGCACAAGCTCCCAAATCTAAGATACCTCATGTAATTCTGCATTATGATTGTCTACTGCCCAGCCTGATTCTCATCTCCACAAAGAGAGTCACTAAGTGCTATTACCACTCCCAGGAGAGCATTTATCAACTTTTTTTCTAATTAAAGAGGAATTACATGATTGAAATATAATCTGAGGGACAACTGCCTAAACTATTTTCAAAGATCAATGCTAACAGTGGTTGGAAACACGCATATGCAAACGAGTCTCATTGTGATTCTCACTATTGCTTGAATATGGATCCTACTCTGTGGTCTGTTTCTAAATTCCTTTTAAATTAATTCTGTTAGAAGCGTATTTTTATAAAATATATTCTTCTATAACATGGATTTCAGTATGAATATTATGCAATTTAGTTAACCAGCTGTAATTTTTGGTACTTTAAAATTTTGTTTAGCATGATTTGTTGCTTTTCTGAACAGGCCTGTATGCAGAACTACTGTTATTTTCTGGAAAAAAAAATATATAATCTAGAATGTGGATTATAGAATCAAGTGAGTATCTGTAAGACCTTTGATGAATACTACAAAATTGTCCTCTGGAAATACTTTGCCAATTTTACCACACAAGCTGGTCACCTTCTTTTTAAGATGCTGGTATTATTTTATTTTATTTTTTTAAGTGACATGAGCAAAATAAATTCTAAAACTTACAAAGCATCAATATCTGAAAAGAAACCTGTATCCACCATCAGTTTTATTGTGGCTGGTCCTCCCTGATCTGTGCCAATAGCACCACTGCATACAGCTCCCCAAGGATTAGGACTAGGCAGTTACCTTCACTGTGCCCCCCACTCTCCATTTTCTAAAACTGAGACACAGCTTAGCCATATCTATTCTCATTGCAGCAGACACAAATGGGCTCACAGAAACATGGTGTAAAACATCACCGCAAAAGGAGTATGCTTGTTGTAGGTGGAACGTGTGACAAAAATGAGGAAAGGTCTTTCGGAAAAGAAAGGTGGAAGGTCCTAGAAGATAGGGTACAATCCGCGAATATCTTTGTGTCTGAGGTAGGACTGACATTTGGGATTCTCAGAATTGAGGGGACCTTCCTTTCTGTTCTGGCAAGAATAAGGAACTCTTCTCTGTTGATAAACTGTTATTTACTCGTTGTACATTGTGAACCGCCGTTTTTGTCACATGTAGATTAAATCTGCGTAATTTATGAATAGAACATTAAAACAATAACAATAGTGAGAACATTGGCAAAGTCTGAATTCCCGTTACCGCAGATAACCAAAACCAAAGCTTCTTATCAAAGACCATTTGAAATTAACCTGGTGGAATACAGCACAGGTCTAGGCATCTTCAGTCAAGTAATTAGAAGCTCTCGTGTAGACGTGATGATACAGGAAGGAAAACGTCCAGCATTTGGAGGTTGACAGACCTGGGCTTAAATAGCTGCTGTGTGAGACTACAAGCATTTCTTCTTCTTTTATTTATTTATTTTTTTGGTCTTATCTTTTTTCTTTAATTGACAAGGATTTGGCGGGATAAAGTGTATAATGAGCTGAATGTAGAATAAAATATTCAATAAATGGTAATTATTAGGATTAAGTGTAAAATGCATAGAAATACTAAATAGAGATGGATTATCTGAGCTTCTTCCTGCCTTTCGGCAAATCCCAAGTTTTGAGAGTGTGCCTGAAGTCATCATTAAGCCCACTAAATAATTAATTCATTTACTTTGGTCCAAATCTCCAATAATTATGTGAAATGAACTGCTCTGGGCTAGACTCTAGAGTTATGGAGATAAATAACTCACAGTCTTACTCTGTGCAAACAAAGAGGGTGCATCTAATAACTGTTCAAAGATAGAGAATAGTTCTTACCTCTACTTGTTCATATACTATACTCAAATTAATAATAAATTACTGCTCCACAGTCTCCTGCTTTCTGAACTAAATACACTGAATCATTTGTCTTTCCATATATAAAAACCACCCAATTTCTTACCTTATTTTTCTGGACTTTCCTAGTCTTTGTAAACATTGCTATGACTTTTATTTTATTTTGAAGACTACTATGTACAGGGACATAACCCATTCTTTAATTAAGAATTATGAAGGAATTCCTAATTATCTGGGAATGAATTATTGGAATTAAAAATTATCCATGAGGACTCTGATTTTAAATTTATATTAACATTTTCATTCGTTCAACTAATTATGCACTTTGTGGAAATGGGATATTTATGTAAGGTTAGGTTAGCAAGCAGGAACATTTTCAAAAAGCCAAAATAAGTATCTCTTGCCCTAGGGAAGGTGTGAAGGAGCAAGATTTGCAAAGGACTGCTTTTCTTCAGGTTGGTGGTTTGGAACAATCAGTCTCAGAAGCAATATAAGTAAGTCCTTCTATGAAAATAAGGAGAGGAGAGCCAAGCACGAAGGCAAATGAGGAAAGTGATTGTGCCTCATTAAGCGTCATTATATGAATCATGAGATTAACTTAAGAGCTGAGAAATTTTACATATCACATCACTGCCATATTAAAATAAAACCCTCCAAAGACTGAACAGGCACAATTTGAGGATTATTCTCTCTCTAGAGCTATCCGTGGCATCTTTTGTCCACATCTCTTTTTTTATCCATTAATGCAAATAACTGATGTGTAACTGTATGAAATGTGAAGTGTAGGCTGGGTCAAGACCATCACTCTCCTTGGAACATGAATGAGGACAAACAAAGCACAATGAATAGTAACAAAAACAAGACATTCCTACTGCCCATTCTATGATGGAAGTTACCTCCCATAACAGAGAGGACTTTGATATTTTATTTCTGTTCCATTGAAAGGGATCAAGGTGGGTAGACTTCTTCCCTTTCCCCTCAAATACTAGCTCAGTTCTCTGAATATCAGAGCGTTATTTGCAGATTAATTTATTATTTTGTAGATTTAAAAATCCAGTTCGTTTTCTTTTTGCAGTGTTTATTTAGGAGAGATCTAATAGAGAATGGAAAGAAAAAGAGAAAAAAAGCACACATTTGGTTAACAGAATTAACACACACTGGATCCTTTGATAGGTGGGAGCGAGGTTTGTTCAGGACTGGGTCCCCTAGAATTTTTTAAAGAAGAAGAAAACACGAAGGCATTTCCTTTTAACTTCTGGGAGCAGACTAATTTGGGGTTTGTAATTAATTTAGGACCATTAACATTATATGGAGGTGAGGGGGGGAAAAAATGACCCCCCAGCCTCTCAACCCTTCTGTGGAAACTTATCCAAAATAAATGCTGTCCCTTGATACTGTACCATGAAATATATTTCTAAGAAACCCTTGGCGCCTTTTCCCTGAATTTCCAACATCGTCTGCTAAAGAGACTTTTCAATGAAACCACACAGGTACCACCTCAGAAAAAAAATCATGGCACCGGAGAGCATTTTCCAGCCAGTTTGCTGGATGTATTCACATTTTTCATATTAGCCAAGAGATGTTTGGGATAGCATCCATAGCATAGGGATTTCTTACAGAACTTCAGACGTATTTTTCTAATGAGACGGTATCCTGATCTCCCTCTGTCTTCGTCTCTCCGCAGATCTCTACGTATTTATCTTTGTCTCTCTGTCTGTCCCGCCCTCATTTTCAATCAGTGTCTCCTGCTTAATTTGAAGGGGGACATTCCTATAAGCCAAGCAATAGGCTCACTCACATTTCAGGATCTTAGAGCATTCATCTTAATGTCGCCTTATGGTTATCATTCAAATGGATTATTTAACGACATGGAGTCTATCGTTATTTATTTTTTTACATAAACATGAAGTAGAAAAACAAATATTTACAACAGAGGAAAGTATGCAGGGAGAGGGTATAAGGCATGTCTTAAGAATATATTTTCCTCCTCCTGAAGGAAAAACACGTGGATGTTCCTTTAGCGAGAAGGAGTTGTTTCTCAGGTATATTTAGTTCAGTCAGCGTGGGGAAAAAGTAACACAGAAAAAAATCACAAGTGTTCAAGTCATTGTATTTTAAAGTTCTAAATTATGTACCATTTTTATAAAAATGAGTCAAGGAAGAAATAATACGGGTAACCCTAGATCATAATCTCATTTTATATTCTGTCGGTGCTGCCCCGACACTCAGAACATGGAGACCCCCTACCCTGGCCCCGAGCTTCAGGATTCCCACACTTCGGAATGGTTTATAAGGTCATCCGGACGTGATACCCCAGACGGGGTAATACCGGAGACCCAGTCCCTATTTACTTCTTTTGAGGCGTTTTTTGGTCCTTTATTCAAATGTGGGGCTGAACAGATACCCTCCTGAAGTCATCCTGGGCGTAGAGTGTGGGGAACACTGATTCCAGAAAAATGGCCTGCCAAGTGGACCTCGTGCACCTGGCTTACTGTCTTTCTTTCACTTCTGTGTCTCTTACCGTTCTCGCTAACTTTGATGTCCATATAGAAGAATCCTACAACAGCCTCCCAGTGTTTTCTCTTCTTTAGATACTACAGTGTTTCTTCACTCATCTGAGTTACATGGTCGGTCCTTCACTTATACGGCATACCCAAGACTTGGTCACCACCCATAACCACACCAACTCTAAAATCTTAATTTTGAACATCACTGTCTTTGATCATGTATCAACTACTAACCCTCCAGTTCACTTACGCTGGTTCTCCCAATTAACTCACCCATCAGTACTTCCAACGCATCTACAGCACTATGTTTTCATTATTCATCAAAAGCTCTTTACATCCAAGTGTTCATTTCTCTTCTTAAGCAATCTATGTCCCATGGTCTAGTATTATAACCGATCTCTTGCTTATATCCTTAAATATGCCCAGCAATACCTAACTCTAGTTACTCATTAACCACTTACTCAATGCCTGGATCCGAGCATCTGAACAATCCTTGAAGTAAGAAAGGTAAAAAATTCACCATCACAAATAAGCCCCAAAATTTCTGGACTATTTTAGCATTTTAACATAGTAATTTTTCCCTGTTAAAGATGCTATTCCCCCACTGTCTTTTTCCTGAAATCTTCAACACCTTCACTACTCATTCCCAGTTGAAGAGTTGATTCATACTTCATAAAGAAAATAGATCCAATAAGAATCCTTATCTGACTGCAACCACATCTACCAATCTGCCCGCATATCACCCTATGTTGAAACGTCGCCTGCTCTTATTCACAGCCATTTGCATACTCTGGATCTATTCCCCTTTACCCTCTTAGGACCCTACTCCTGGAATTTCCCCCATTCTTTCCTGCTTCGCCTACTTCTATTGTTCTAATGGTTCACTCCCATTAGTACTCAAATGTACCTTAATATCATCCACCTTTAAAAGGACTTCCCTAGACCTCATGCCCGTCTTCAGTTACTGCTCCATTTTCCATTTCCTTTGCTGGCAACATGCTGTTTCATCAAAGAGTTGTCTGTAGTCTGTGTTCTTAATTCCTTAGCCATCATTCTGTCCTTAGATCATTCCACTTGGACCTTTGTCCCCATCACTCCATGGATATTTCTCACACTCTTACTAACAACATTAACCTCATGAAAGATGGTACCCTGATGCTCATTTTAAACTACAATTTAGCATCAGTAGACACAGAAGAACCAATGCCTCCCTCTTGAAACTCTTTGTTTTCTAGATTTTTTCCCCTAACATCAATTCTCATCTGGCTTTATTTTCTACTTTTTCTTATCTTACCACCCTCCCTGAAGTGTTCCTTCTCCCTTACTGGACCTCAAAACATTAGAATGCCCTAGAGCCCCATCCTCAACCTTCCTGTCTTTTCCAGTTCTACCTAATTCTCAGATTTCATTTGTTCTCATGGTTTAAAATAGTATATGTATTCTGAAGAGTCTTCAATTTTCATCTCCAGACCAGTCTTCTGAGCTTAAGAATTACGTGTCTGACTGCCTATTTTCCCAAATAGGATATTGAATTGCCATCACAATAGAACATGGCCAAAAAACAAAAGTCATGATTTTCTCCCCCACAAACTTATTCCAAAATTTTAGTAGACATTTCAGTAAACAATGTCACCACCACTTTGTCATTTAGAAATAGAAACTAAGAATTTTCCCTGGTTCTGCTTTCTGCAAAACATCTATTCCAAGAGCAAGTCATGTCAGCTCTGCCTCCAAAATATCTTATGAATCCAAACTTCTTTCCATCGCACTGCTAAAATTATATTGCAAGGTCAACATCATCTCTTGCCTGGATTATTCTGATCGCTTTCTGACCGGTCTCTCCACCTCTAGGCTTGCCCTCCCACCCAATGTTGCCCATCTCACCCTTCTCTCTACATGGCAACAAGAGTGCTTTTTGTTTTTGTTTTCCAAATTGTGACTATTCTCACACGCTTCCCCTGCTTAAGACCTTCTAATTGGTTGCAACCAGATTATCCACCCTCCTCAGCGTGGACTACAAGTCTCTATATGACTTGCAACTTGCCTGTCCATCCGATCCCTACAGTCTCAATTCTCCTCATGTTCCTTCTGCATCTACTACAGAGCCATCCTTCTGTCTCAAGTCTGACGTGCTCGTCACTGTCTCAAGACTTCCATTTGCTATTTCTCTGCGCAGGACACTTTATTCCCTTGAGATTTCCTCAGCTGCTTACTTTTCATCACTGAGGTCTCAAATCCTAAGTAACCTCTTTAGTGATGATGTTCCTGACCACCTTAGCGAAAATGAACCCCTGATCTCTATCATATTACTCTTTTTTTCTCTTTTTCTTTTTTATAGTAGTGCTCAAAAGCTGGAACTGTCGTACTCATTTTGTGTTCATTTTTAGCATCTCCTCTTAAACCCAACTAGAATGCTAGCTTTTAGAATGTTTTGTTTATTGTTGTCTCCCACAACCTAGTAAAGAAATTGTTATTTTGGTTTTTAAAAGAACTCATTAAATTTGTTCACTGGACTAGCCATACCTATCTCCCCTGAGACACGAAGTGCTAAGCACGCTTCACACATCCCAGCAAACTTTAATGCACCCCCGTCAGTCGATAACAGACAAATGGAGAATCACAAATCAGTGACCCATCGTCTCAAGACAACTGTCCGGAGGTTAATACGGGCTATCTTTACATTGTAGGGCAGACTGTGCCAGATCAGAAAGTGGGGCACTCTGGTTAAGTTAAGCCAAGGTACCTGGATTTTTTTTCATTCAGCGCAGAGCAATGGTGATAGTGCGTATCAGCAGAGGACCCCAGTGCCTTTGGAGTCTTTGAAAAGCAACTGGGTCCTATGAAAGACTCCTCTGTCCCTCTTTTCCCGAGTGTCAATCTTTAATTTAGAAGAAAAGAAAATTACAGCTCTCTTATTTGGCTGTATTAAAATTTATGGGGCAGGGTGGTTTCCAGGCTGCCGCTCCTGCCGGGCACTGCTCTGATGATGTACGACTATGACATGTCACCAGTGTAGCCAGGCTCTGATGATCCATTGCCGCAACAAGTCATTTGTCATACATCACTGCCTCCGCGGCTCCCCCCGTCCAGGCCTCTGCTGTACTCTCCAGCAGGGAGTCCTGGCTCCAGACAAGCCCCATGTTCCCACTGCACTCCCACGACCACCACACTCACCACTCATTTCTCCTCTTAGTTGGAAGAGAAGAAAAATAGTTTTTAGGAGCAAAGTCTATTGGACGATCTTAAGACTTTTAAAGGTAAAGGATTCATATACTCTGATGCCATAAGCTACCAGGAAATGATGACTATAGGAAGGCGCTTTATGCTCTCGGAATGCCACATTGATGCAAAACACTAGTAGATAGTTGAAACCCCATTCTCCTGAGGGTTTACAGGAATTAACTAACTTAATCCTCTAACAATCCCATAAGGGAGATGGTACCGTAGGTGACCATTTCACAGATAAGGAAAATGGAGGCATAGCTTGATGAATTTGCCAGCTGTCACCCAGCCAAATACGTAGAAGAGACAGTGTAGAAACCAGGGCAGCCCAAAGCTGGAACCTTTGCCCTTAACCATTGAGTCATGATGCATATACTTCAGTGTCTGATCTCAGTGGCTCTTCAGGTAGGCTTATATTGACCCCTGCCTTCCAGGGCTGGATAAACACATGGACACAGGGCAGGCACCTTATAAGTTATGTGTCACTCTAATTTACGATAACACCATTTAACAATTGCTTGTTAGATTCTACAGTATACACTAGGTGCTCTACTTACATTATTTAGATCTTCCAACTGTGCAAGATACTGTTCTATTTCCTTTTGTTTTGAATAGATGGGTAGAGAAGTAAGCAAAAAGCTTACTGAAGATGTTTTCAAAGAAGGCACTCGAAAGGGGAGTAAAGGAGGAAGACCAAATGATTAGGGACAGCTATAAATTAAAAAGGAGTGGGTGGGGCACCTGGGTGGCTCAGTGGGTTAAAGCCTCTGCCTTCAGCTCAGGTCATGATCCCAGGATCCTGGGATTGAGCCTCCCATCAGGCTCTCTGCTCAGCAGGGAGCCTGCTTCCCCCTCTCTCTCTGCCTGCCTCTCTGCCTACTTGTGATCTCTTTCTCTATGTCAAATAAATAAAATCTTAAAAAAAATAAACAAATAAAAAATAAATAATAAATAAAAAGGAGTGGGTGACTGGAAATAATTTCTATAGAATTGTTGAAATGACATTTGTATACATTTTAAATAAATCAACTTAATGACAAACTATTCAAATGTCACTAAAACAGAAACTAGAGAGTATGTCTGCTTCTTTTTTCCAACTGAAAATTAAAGTTTATGGGGGAGGGGGAGAAAAATCCCTTCGCAGATTCATATTCTTTACAGTTCTCAGCATTTAGTTAAAACAGATTGATCCATGAAAGAAAAAAAAAATAATTTGGACTTCATCAAAATGTAAGACTTCGGACACCCGGGTGGCTCAGTCATTAAGCATCTGCCTTCTGCTCAGGTCATGATCCCAGAGTCCTGGGATCCAGGCCCACATCAGGCTCCCTGCTGGGTGGGAAGCCTGCTTCCCCCTCTCTCTCTGCCTGCCTCTCTGCCTATTTGTGATCTCTCTCTCTACGTCAAAAAAATAAATAAAATCTTAAAAAAAAAAAAATGCAATGTAAAAATAATCCAAAGATCCAACAGACACGTTACCAGAGACACATAAAGACAGCAAATAACGATATGAAAATATACTCAGCATCATTTGTCATTAGAGAAATGCAAAATAAAATAACAATAAAAGACCACTCTACACATCTTAGAAGGGCCTAAAGTCCAAAAAAACTGATGATGCCAATGCTGGTGAGGAAGAAGAGTAACAGAAACTCTCATTGTTGCTTGCTGGTCAGGATGCAAATGGGTGCAGCCATTTTGGAAGGCATTTCAGCAGTCTCTTACAAATCTACAGTCCTGCAGTCATGCTCCTAGGTAATTACCCAAGTGACCGAAAGCATACAGCTACCCAAAACAAGAATATGTATGTTTACAGCAGATTTCTTCAGAGTCGTCAAAAAGTAGAAGCAACCTTTCAATAAATATATGGATAAACTATGTTTCATCCATAAAGGGAATACTATTTGGTAATAAAAAGGAACAGGCTACTGAGCCACACGAATACATAGATGATTTTTAAATGCATTTTGCTAAGTGAAATAGAGCCAGTCTGTAAAGGCGAGACAGTGTAATGCTTCCATTGATTGACTTTCTGGGAATGACAAAACCATCGAGATAATATACAGATCGGTATTTGCCAAGAGGTAGAACTGGGTGGTGAAGCAGTGAGAACTCTTTCAGGGCAGTCCAACTATTCTGCACAATAGTATAATAAAAATGCATGACACTAAGCATTTGTCAAAACCCGCAGAACATTCCAGCACAAAGAGTGATCTTTGACAGAATCATTCAAGAGGTTAGGGGATTCCAGGATGTAATCCAACTTTATTAAAAAGGTATGAAACCAACTTACTCAAGGAGATAAAAAAAAGTACTGATTTAAGTAACTTTGGAAATGAGCTAAAACTGTAAGATTAAAAGCAAAAAAGACTGTTCTTAAGCCCTGTACACTAGTTGATAGTATCAGGTAATAGCTCAAAGTATAAAAGAAATACCCACGAGTGCTTACTGATACAAATAAGTTACTTAATAAATAATTACAGAATAGTTAAGTCTCTCATGCAGAAGAATTTAAAATAATTTATGTACATATTCTGCCCTTAAGGAAGTGAGGCATAGCTCCCACTCCTGAAGGGTGAGCTACCCACACTGACTTCCTTCCAAAGAGCACAGTGCGGAGAGGGGAAAAAAGAGTAATCTAACTGTGGAGAATCCTGATAAACACTATTTCACCCATGCAATCAAGATTAATATCTATAGTAATAAGTTATGTTGATAGAATGTACCCTTGGTATGATGGTTATGTAAATGGCACTTTACATCCATTGATGTCCTTCAAAAAACCCATGTAACCTCAGTCTAATACTGAAAAAAAAAAAAAACTTGAGAGAAATGCCAATTGGTGAGTATTCTACAAAACGCTGACCTATGCTCCTCAAAACTATCAAGGCCACCACAAACAAGGGACGTCTGGGGCGCCTGGGGGGCGCAGTTGGTTAAGCGTCCAACTCTTGGTTTTGGCTCAGGTCGTGATCTCAGGGTCGTGAGACTGAGCCCTATGTTGGGCTCTACGCTCAGCACTGGGGTCTGCTTGAGATTCTCTCTCCGTCTCCCGGCTCCTGGCCTCTCCTGCTTGTGCTCTCTCTCTCTCTCTCTAAAGTAAATTAATAAATCTTTAAAAACAAACAAGGAAAGTCTGAGAAACTCACAACGAAGAAGAGCCTAAGGAATCGTGGCAGTTAAATGTAACAGTACCTTGGTTGGAATCCTGGAACAGAAAAGACATTGGTAAAAAGTGAGGAACTCTCAGTCAAGAATGGACTTTATTTAATGATGATCTACCAATATTGGTTCATAAATTGTGACAAATAAGCTCTACTAACGGAAGATGTTAATAAGAGAGAAATGGGATGTGGGATGTAAGGGAGGTTGGTGCTATCTTTGCAATGTTTCTGTTAAGCTAAAGATACTGTAAATTAAGGGATTATCAAAAGCAGATTAACATGTCTCAAATTTATTGCAAAACACACACAAAACAAGCCCTTTGAGTGCTTGATTCAACAGATATTTCTAAAGACTTTAGCTTGACAAAAATTCACAAATGTTAAAGGAACTCTTGAAAAAAATATTCAGCATTTTAAAGAAGGGCAGGATAAAATAAAACCAACTGAACCTATTTACCAAGACAGTCCAGGATGCCTTCAAATTCTAGGGAAAAGGTTTCATGCTGAAAAGCAGAAAAAATGTTTCCATGTCTTCTGTTAAAAGGTGGAATTAAGAACCTCACTGATGACTACATAATGTAATTTAATTACTGCAGGATTTCATACGTGGTACATGCAGAGAAAGCCCGGCTTTGAATGGTTGGGTAAGGACTGACAGCTCTTAAGAGAAATTATTTTAAAGACAGTATCAGTCTATGATCTTTTTACTTAACTTACTAGGCTTAATAACGAATAAAGTCCCACTTGACAAATTCTGTTCTGAACATCCAGAAATTCATGTGTGCTTCTCGCTTGGAGACCTTCCATTCTCTATGCATTAAATTATAAACTTTGGTACACATTTGACCCTTTAGGGAGAAGGCTAGAATGTTACGTCGCGCCAATATAAGCCCCCCTATTTAATTATACTTCAGATATTTTAGAAATGCTGCTGGTTACGTGTTCAACGTTAGTCTATGGTGTTGCTTGGCCCATGCAACCCTCAGTTGGTTATTGGGGTCCCCAGAGAACAGTCTCACCCAGGAAGACCAGCTCTGCGTTTGGAAAACATTTAAATGGAACAAAACCATGCCTTCAACTGTACCAACGGCTGGTTTTAACTTCCCGGCATGCCACTGCGTGGCGGAAAAATGACAAACTCACCCTCGATTTCCCCAAGCAGTCCTTTGCTGAAGGGAGGGCTAGCGGATTCTTAATATCTGTGCTTCCTTGGCCTCCAAAGCCAGACATTCCTACTGAATATTCCCCCAGGCCAGGCCTTTTATTCCGGGCCGAAGATTGAGGCCAGCAATCAATAAGTTGGTTCTCCATCTGCCTTTGACAGAGGAGACACCAGGCCGACACCGGCCAGTCTGGGATCAGCTGTTTCCCGGCCTTTGATCTCCTCAGCTGGGGCTGTCTCAGCTCCCCGGGCCTCTGCTGCAGCTCAGATACGAGCCCGGTCCTGCTGGTATCTCCTCCGAGGCCTATTGTAGCCCCTGTATTTGAGGAGGGGGATCACCTGTCAAAGTGACTGGTTACAACCCCTCCTTGACTGCGGGAGGCCTTTTTGATTCGGGGCAGATGATAATGAGAGTCTAATTGAGTGATTAACTGCCTCGACTGACTTGGAGGTTTTAATGACACGTCTTCGTTAAGGTCTGCGTTTCTCAGCAGGCCCCCAGTTTGTAACTGTAGGGCCATGATATTTGCAATTACAAGCCGTTCCTTTAACCAGCAGGGATTTAATACATGGGCTTGGTTAATCATAGCTGGATGCTCCTCACATCTAACTTTGTTGTGACAAACACGTGTAAAGTTCAAGCACATGACTGAATGATGCACACAGGCCATTTCAAGTCCATGGCTCCATATGGAAGAGGGAGACTGAGTTTCGGAAGATTCGGGTCAACCCGAATCTTCAACAGAGGGAAACTATCTAAAGAGAAGAACTGGTTTTTAAGAGTTGCCATGTCTGTGAGAGCCCGCCTAGATATACTGTCTTTAATTAACTGGGTTCGAAGAGCCTATTAATGCAATGTTAAAAGGAACCAGTCTCCATGGGTTCTCACAGTGGGAAAGGTATCCAAGGCTTTCAATTTACAAGGTCTTATTACAAAAGTGCCCTGCTGTTCTGGTCCGTGTTCTTTCTGCCTGGGAGCAATTTAATGATCTGCTTTAGAGCAGAGAAATGGTCAGAGAGAAAATGTTCAGTGTTATGTGTTAGTGATCAAATACCCAGAGGAATTTACAATGGTAACCAGACACTTCCTTTTCATATCAAAGTGGAACAGGGACAATGACATAAATACATTTGATTTGAAAAACCCTAATTGAACAAACTGGTAGTCCTCTGTGAGTGTTTGTTGATAGTATGAGGCTAGTATTGAGTATGATGCAAAGCGCGAATGATCTAGATGAAAGAAAAAAAGAGGAAGAGAAGGAGGAAAGAAAGCTTCTTTAAAGAGAATATGGCTTAATAATTTATTCTTCATTTATTCAACATCATTTAAGAAATATTTATAATTATCTACCATGTCCCAGGCCTTCTATTGCCTATGGTGGGGTTAGCAACTACTTTCCTTTCTTCATTCACTTAACTGTTGATAAATGACTACAATTTGACAATTATTCTTGTACTCTGTTGATAATATTTTGATTAACTTTATTTCCTAGACCTAAATGCAAAGGCCAAAAAATATCATTGGTGAATAAACAAACAAATGAATATTTACGGAGAGATTCCTGACCTGGTGCCGATGTGATCCTCGTTGAAAGCACAGACGTAAAACTAATACTTACGATGCAATGTGATAAAAATATAATAGAAATTTGCACATGGTGCTAAGAAACCATGGAAGTGGGGCTTAGTCATGCTCCTTAATTGAAGCAAGTAAGAAAATAAGATGTGAAATTTCAACCAAGTGTGTTGAGTTTGGAGCGTCAAGAGGGAAGAAAATACAGAACCTGGGATCAGCTTTGGGCAACTGTTCTTTTAAAATAGAGATTCTAAGATGTGTGAAGCTTACATTTTACAGAGCTGGGAGTCCTTTATTTCCAGAGGAACTAGCATAAACTAAAGGGCATAAGAAGAGTTTAGGAATCATACATTTTCAATCCTCAAACTGCAGTTAGTTGCCTCTTAGTTTGTCTTATCTTGGAATAACAGAATAAGAGGAAGGTAGGTGAACCAAGCTATTTACACTTTGAAATTTAAGAAAACACCATGAAATTTTAACTTTATCTGGCCTACACTTTCACCACCAGAATTATTCTTTCTTCTAGTAAAAGCAAAAACATGGTCTCAGGCACGCTACCCCAATAGCCAAGACAATTCTGGGATCTCCTCTGGTCTTGCCCCAATGTTATAGTCTACTTTCTCAGATTCGCCTTTCCTAACTTTTGAACATACTGTATACCTGAGATAGTTCCATAAGAAAAGGAATTAAACCATTGCCTTGAGCCCGAAAATGACAAGCTCCTCTCTAGACTAGTGGCTTCACACTAGATCACTAAAAACTTGCTCCAGGCTTAAGTCAAGAATTACTTGCATTCAAAGATGGTTTACCCCCACGCTGTATTTTAACGATGCTCACAGGTAAATATAGTATATCAGGATGTGAAATTTGCTGAGTTCATTAAAGCACGTCAGGTCTTGATTCAAAACACTTAGAAGGCATTATATATTACATAAAATAGAAAATGTGGAGGAAAACATTGCTTGTCTACAAGAATCATTATTGTGACCCTCTTGCTAGAGGAGAAGCAACTGGATCACTCAAGAATTCAACCCATGAGAGGTAGTTAATCACTCAATTAGACTCTCATTATCATCTGCCCCAAATCAAAAAGGCCTCCTGCAGTCAAGGAGGGGTTGTAACCAGTCACTTTGACAGGTGATCTCCCTCCTCAAATATAACGGCTACAATAGGCCTCATACAATAGGCCTTGGAGGAGATACCAATATATTCCAATATTTGAATAAACCAAATAATTGGATCAGCAAGGCTCTGACTGCTGGCTGGTCACTCATATGAAATGTTGCTTGCTCATACTACATATCAAAGTATAACTCGATTTTAACAGACAATGCTGTAACACCGCAATGAGAAAGCAAATCGGTGATAGCAGTGACTCGGTAAGTTTATCATGTATAATTGTCAATTGGAAAAAAAAAAAAACCCTTCCTAGTGGGAAAGTTGCTAAGGGCGGACAATTGATCAGGTGAGGCAAAAAGGCCAAAATTGATTACTTTGGAAAACCGCAAAGTGATTACCCGTTACGAGTTGATCCTTGAATGACACACATTTTGCAGGTTTCCTTCTACACAGATATTTTTAAAGTCAACATGGGACAGTCCAGTAAGTGTGTTTTTTTCTCATGATGTTATGAATAGCATTCTCTTCTCTCTAGCTTATTTTATTGTAAGAATACAGTAATACATATAACATACAAAACACGTATTCATTGACTGTTTATGTTATCGATAAGGCTTCTAGTCAATGGTAGGCTATTGGTAAAGTTTTTGGGGAGTCAAAAGTTATACTTGGCATTGTGAGAGCGCAGGCGGTTAGCGCCCCTGACCTCCACGTTGCTCAGGGGTCAACTCTTTCATTTAAGGTCTCATAGATGCTGGCTCTAAAAGGGAGCCATGCATTGCAAGTTGGCAGGGGTAAGGAAGAGGCGGGGGGGAGGGGGGGCGCTTACTGGATGCAGAGGGACTAAAACAATAATTTGTCCCAAATCACTGTTGTGTTGCAGAAAATATACCCAAGCTTTTTTGCTTTATTCTTGACTCTTTTTCAAAACATATGCTCTCATATCCCGGGTGTCTCTTTTTTGTCGGCTGAAAATGTCTAATAACATATCTTGCCATAGAACTGACCTCAGAAGAGGATCTCTATTACATATACCTTTTGTGTGGTCCTTTGGGTTTTTATAGGATGAGATTTGATATCTTCATAGGCTTCCCTAAGGAGAATGGATCTGAATGAAAATTAAGTTATTGAAATCAACACAGAGATATTGCAACTTATAAAATTCCAGAAGGAACCTTCTACTTCTTAAAGTTGTGCCTGTCAAGGGGTGCCTGGGTAGCTCAGTGGGTTAAAGCCTCTGCCTTCGGCTCAGGTCATGATCTCAGGGTCCTGGGATCGAGTCCCGCATTGGGCTCTCTGCTCAGCAGGGCGCCTGCTTCCTCCTCTCTCTCTGCCTGCCTCTCTGCCTGCTTGTGATCTCTCTCTCTCTGTCAAATAAATAAGTAAAATCTTAAAAAAAAAAAAAAATTGTGCCTGTCAAAAAACATATCCCTCAAAGGTATCAGGCTATTGCACTTGCCAGACTTGATCCAATTATTTGATCTATTCAAATATTGGAAAACCCACTGAGGCAGCAACATTTCTTATGTCTAAATGAACCCTGGTCACAATCCTCAAGCAAAAGAAACATGCATTTCAGTGGGCACAACTCTGCAGCTCACACTCTAGCATGGGCCTATAACAACAGTATCAAGTAATGTTTGCACATGAGTAGACCATGTCTTTTCTCTTTCAGAAGTACGGCTTAGAGAAATTTATCTGGAAAAGTGTATATACCCATGCACAAACACACACAAACACACACACTGAATACCCATTCTATAGGATGCGATGTCACGCTAAAGATAGCCTTCAAATAATCTGTGGTTGGAATGAGGAAGACATGAAGCACTCTAAAGAACAAATTTTTAAGAGGTTAAAAGCATTGGATAGTCATTTTCCTCCCCTATAGGAAGGGAGATGGAATATTTGAATTCATTGGAAAAATCACTAGCCACTATTTTTTTGTAAAATCAGACTGTTACAGCCTTGGAACAGCAAGAAAAGACCTTGTCCAGTAACGGTACAGAAAGGACGTTGGATATTCAACTTTATAAATGGTGAAAGCCCAAGGAGAAAAATGTGACTCGTCTACAATCACAGAGCTATTTGGTGGCCTTCCTGAAATCAGAACCCAAGTTTTCTTGGTATACCACCCTGTTTTTTTGCTGTCCATATGCTACCTTTATTTCTACTTAGTGTGAATTTTGTGGGGGAAAAAAAAACAGTATTTCTCCAGGAAGAAAGAAGCTAAAGTCCACTAGCAAGGTTGCTGCTGATTTGGGGTAGGTCCGATTGGAATATGGCAGAATGTGGTTTGCTTTATTTGGCTGAGAGCATTTCTCTGTAACCTGAGGATTCATTAGTTTGAAGGACTGGCCTTTTGCCTCTTTCCAAGGCCATTTTAGATGCAAATTGTACCCCAGACATCATTTTTAAGTGACAGGAAAATCTCTGGAGATAACAAGAATCAGTCTGTTGAATTTATGGACCCTTTGCATTTTCTAATCCTTCTTGATGAATGACTCAGTTTCCAGCCAGGATCTGAACTTAGGAGTTGATAAAGCATCAGTTGAAGCTGCTGGCTACTAAATCAATGTAAGCGATGGCTTAATCAGCCTTTCTGCTCCTTCCACTACCTTCTCACAGAATCCCCTCAGTCTTCGATGGAGCCAGGTCAGCAAGAGACGGACACCCAACGGGCCATTCGTAGCCATCAGATAACATGGGAGGAGGATGTTGACCAGCAGAGTGACTCAGTTCCACCACTGAGGATATTGGTATTCTGGGGAGTTAAGACAGAAAACCTTGATTTAGAGGTGGCAGAAGTTTGGGAAGGAGCTGTACACCAGGGGGACCATTAGAACAAGACGAGTTACAAGGAGGTTAAGAACTTGGGTCGCTTAGGGAGAAGACACCTCTGGTGATCCTGGGTACCTTGCTGGCTTTGAACACCGGTAGTAAGAATTCATGTCGGGGAGCAGAAGACACAGCAGATTCCAGGGGCAGTTTGCGAGGCCTCGTGAGAAGGGAACAGAGCAGAGCTTCTGAGGGAAGGCCTTCTTCAGTTTTCTTCTCCAGCATTCGATTATGGAAATTTCTCCAAAAGCCCACCTTCTGGTGAATTCAGACAGGTTTCCACTTTTCTGAAACCCAAGTTGGGGCATGTAGCTTAAAGCGTGGGGGGGTGTCACACAGAGAAATCTCTACAGTCATCCATTGCTTGCCCACTTTGTTTCATTAAAATGTTGTTGTTCGTATGAGTAGGTAGGTTAAGTACCTACTACCTAATGAGTAGTAGGTTAATTACGATGGAGAAAAAAGTGTAACTAAGGTGGCCCGTGTTTAGCTGAGCGTTTAACTGGGGTGTCTTTCCGTACCCAGGCCCGTGAAGAAGCTCCAGGTGCACCTTGCCTTGTTCGCTTTTGTGCACAGGTGAGCTGATCCTTTGCCACTCCGCAATGGCGTCCTCAGCCGGATTCCAGGAGAACGTGAAGACCATGAAGATGAAGACGGAGCTGAGAGGTGTGGCTTCCTCTCTTCCGTTAGGACCCCAGAGCGGTGGTCAAGGGACGGTCCTCACTAAAGACGGGCACTAGGAACTGCTCGACGAATACATCCATCATGAGGGGAGAGGAAGTCTATTTTGGGCGAGGGCAAGTGTTTCCTTCTATTCTCTACACTGAGGTCCTGTGGGTCTTCTCGGCCTTGCTGCTTAAAGTCAAATCGCGGCACAGCAGCAGGAACATCTCCCGGGAGGCTTTTAAAAACGCAAATTCTCAGGTCTCAATTCAAACTTGCTTATAGCAATCTGAGATTTTCAACTCATCCATGTGTACGTTAAAGCTTGAGAAACACTGTTCGAAGGAAAGCACCGAACAGAGCTTTTCTTCCCTGAGGGTCTTAAGACTTCTGTGGTCACCCGAGCTTCTGCGGTCAAATGTACCTCTTCGAAGAGAAACAAACTAACATGAATGTATATATCGAAATATTATATAAATCATAAATATATATAAATATTAGAAAATTTATAAATATATAAATATATATATTTACGTGCCTCAATGTAAATTTGCAAACCAGCTTTCCTATGCCCGAGATACTCGTTGTGTTTTTAAATGATTCAGATGGATTGAGGCTGTTTTTCTCTTTCTTCTTCCCTCCTTCTCTCCCTCCTTCCTCCACATACTACCTATTCCTTCCTTCTCTCTAAGATATAGAAAATCAAATCTATCAGTCTATAAACCTTCAGCATTTTAGCATGAAGACAAAAACGTTTTCTCTTGCTGGTTTGAGGATCTCTGTGGAGGTCAGGGGTTGAGAGTCTGTATTCTCAGGCATAAATGTGAGATTCTGTTGGCAGCGTGATTGATAAAGTGTCATCTGTGATCCTTCCCTGGATGGCAACAGAGTGTATCGAAGACCAAAACCTTACTGCAGTAGGATCTACTATAAAAACAAACACTTTTTCATAATTAAAAATTTAACATTTTAGTTTTGGTTGCAGCCAGGTCTCCCTAAATGGGTAGACTTGAAAAAACAAAGCTGATTTTTCATCTTTTTTGGGAATGTCCTTACGCGGGTACAAAGAACTTTGCGGCCAGATGGGAGTTTGCTTTAATAAACCAAAAACTTGCTCTAAAACCCAAGTTCCTTTTTTTAGTGGATTTTAAATAAATTACTGAGTAAACAAATATTTACTTTTAGCCAATTGCTACAGGAGGAGACAGAAATTATAGGTTTTTCTAGTAATAATTTTTGAATTTTCACATATACACTTAGATCTGTACTGCTTCATTTCAAACTCAGGGAGAATATCTATGATTACAGATATAAACTGGTATCCTTGGAGTTTTAAAAATATTTTCTTCCAGATAATTTTCCACATCCAAATTTAGAGAGTAAATGACCCACTCTTTCCCTCTGATGGCAAAGGGGAAACACAGAGTATAAAGGAATGCAAATTAGATGTACTCACAGTCCAACTGGATTTTTGAATAACAGTAAACAGTGATCATCATTAATGATAACAGGATTTAAAGAAAATATTGTAGCTTAACGTTTTAGCAATATTGTGTCCTTTGGAGTTAGGATAACAACACTATTCTCCTTGGAATTGAAGTAACCCCACTTCAATTGAATTAAAAAATTCAATTTTTTGGAATTGAATTAAAAAGAAAACTAGAGAAAATAAGCAGCCCATCTTTCAATTTCTAATTTATATGTGTCTGTATACTTTTTCATTTATGATTTTCCTTGGCCAAATGTCCTGGCAACAGATCCAGAATGAGACCATCACATTTGTGGTAAATGGCAATTCACATTATTCTTGTTTATGTCTAGTCTCTAAGTACTAAAATTCCATGATGGCCAGCTGGGTAGTCAGAGAGGATTCATCTATCTATCTATCTATCTATCTATCTGTCATTGATTTATCTTTAGGAGCCAGTCAGGTATTAGAAAATACTAGTCAAGTATCTTCTGTGTCTCCCAGAAAACAAAATTGACTGCATTTTTGTGTATATGTGTATAAATCTGCTACCAGCAAGGACATTTGCTTGGTATTATGTGCTTACACAGACCAAACTGGAAGAAAGTAATTTACGCAGATAACTTATGATTTAAATTCCTCCTGCACACAGAGTTAATTTTTAAAATTATTATTTATGTTAAATTACAAAATAGCGAAATTTATTGGAAAACATTCTGTAATTCAGAAACATTGTATTCTCTAGGTTTAAAAGTATGATTATATCAATTATTGACTTTATAGTTTTACTGAGAGAGAGAGAGAGAGAAGGAAAAGGGGAGAGAGAGAGAAAAAGAGAGAGAGGAGGGTGAGGCATGAATTTTTCATGGAATGAATGTCTACTGATTCCATATTATTGAATATCATCTAAGGGCTCAGTTTCCTTCCCGATCCCCAAACTCCTTTCTGTTCCCAAATTCCACTAGCTCTTGTCTTTAGATTTCTAATCAAGAGTTGAAAAAAATCAACAGGGTATTTTTCCCTGAGAAATTTCAATAAGGAAACATATTAATATTTAAAATTGACAAAAACTCTTTCACAAATTAAAGGTAGATGACAGCCATCCGGCAGCAGGGAGAAAGTTGCCAGAATAAACAGAAATAGGATATTCAGAGTTAAAGTGTTAGAGCGAGGAACAAGGACTTTGGAAAAGTCTAGAAAGTTTTGCTAGGAAGTGTGAACTCAGCTAGGAATCCAGAATCACATACATAAAGCTGAAGGGGAAATAATATAAGTTCCTCAATACCAGGAAGTAGGACACACTAGCAGCAAGCTTTGCCTCCTCCAAAATTTTGCCACCGCTAACTCTGTCAGAATTACACAAGGGGGAAAAAAAAAAGGAAGCTGATGAAATGCTTCTGGAACAACCCGATTCATGGATTTTGAAATAGTGGCTTCATGTGCCACCTTTTAGTCATTTCTGGCTTTTAAGTTTCTGGGCAAATATGAATAATCCCATAGAGAGTACACAAAGTAATAAATGTTATGAAGGACTAGCTAGTAATTGTGGTCAGGCTTCTGTGCAGTATTTACTACCTGGTGGCCCCACCTGATGGTGATTCCTGAGCAACTGCCCCTCCCTTCTCTGTGTCCCACACAGGCCTGTCCAGCTGCCTGATGAGTCCATGGCTCAGGAAGACTTCGCAGGTCCCGTGAGTCACAAGAGTCCATTCGTGCTCCAGAGACACTCTTGGCTGGTCTGGCAACTTCAGAAGGTCCGGCAAAGATACAGTGGTGTTCTTTGTATCTTGACCCCTCTTCAGATTCTCTCCCACATTGAAGGGGGACTTTCCTGAGTAGGAGCTCCTCTATGTATCTTATCCCAGAGGCAAGGGCGGGGGACATGAGTCAATTTTGCTCTGTTTTCTGATTGTTTCCATGAGTTACTTGCAGTATCAGCTGGAACCCTGCAATGGGGAGCTCCATGCTGGATCTTGAGGTGAAAGGTTTCGTGAGGAACACAAACCCATTATTGGTCTAGGGTCCAAGATATGCCCATGTTTTTCTTGAAAATCTGCACGGATAAAGCTGGATCCTTGCTCCTCCTTCGGATCTATATAAGAACGGGCACATGCTTGACTTCAAGCCCAGAGAATGCAAAAGCCTGCATATCCGAATACACCAAGGTCCTCGGCGGAGCAAAAGTCTTTCCATTTAACAATATCCAACCCGGGGGCGCCTGGGTGGCTCAGTCTGTTATGCGTCTGCCTTGGGCCCAGGTCATGATCCTAGGGTCTCGGGATTGAGCCCCACATCGGGCTCCTTGCTCAGCAGGAAGCCCGCTTCTCCTTCTCCCTCTGCCTCTCCCCCTGCTTGTGCTCACTCTCTCCCTCTTTCCCTCTGTCAAATAAACAAATAAATAAAACTTTAAAAAACAAAAACAAGCAAACAAAAAACCCCAGTATCCAACCTGGCAAGAAGACAGTGTTGCTGTAATTAAGCATTTGTCCCTCTTCATACTTATGGAAGCAAAAGTCCTATCACTTGATAATATCCACACTTCTTGAAAGAGTGTTGTCACTTAAATAACTTTGCTCTCTTATTATACTAACAGTACTATTAAATCTATAATTTTCCCCAAGATCATCAACGTGCCTAGGGGGATGAAAAACGTCTTTTTGCCTCCTCTGGTTTGCTCAATCTTAAGATGGGAAGTATTAAGGCCTGAATGTTTGTGTTCTCTCAAAATTCATATATTAAAATTTTAACCCTCAAGATAATAATATTAGAGGTGGGCCTTTGATAGGTGGTTAGGTCACAGGGATGGGCCCCTTATGATTGCGATCAGTGGCCTTATAAAAGAAACGCCAGAGAATTCTTTTGCCCTTTGCCATATGAGGACACAGTGAAAAGACCTCTCTATGATCCAAAAGAAAGGCTCTCACCACAACCCGATCATGGTGGCGCCCTTGTCTTGGATGTCCAGTCTTCAGAACCGTGAGAAATAAATTCCTGTTTTCTATACGTCATCCAGTTTATGGCATTTTGGGGATAGCAGCCCAAAGGGACTAAGATAGGAGGGTAGGTAGGTATTTACTAATTTTGAAGGAAGTTGTTATTTGTTTACAATTTCATCAGAAATTTCTGCTCCAGGGGCACTTAGGTGGCTCAGTCGGTTAAACCTCTGACTCTTGATTTTGGCTCAGGTCATGATCTCAGGGTCCTGGGATCAAGCCCTGCATCAGGCTTCCTGCTCAGTGGGGAGTCTGCTTCTCCCTCTCCCTCTGCCCCTCCCCTGCTCTCTCTCTCTCTCTTAAATAAATACATAAATCTTTTAAAAACAAAGAAATTTCTGCTCTAGGGACAATATCTCTATTTCATAATTTTTATATTGCCAAAAGCACCTAATGAGGTGCCTTGGGGATCCATCTGGTTTTTTTTTATTGTTGTTGTTGTTTATTTGACAGAGAGAGAGAGAGAGAGCAAGAGCATGAGCAGGGGGAGCGGCAGGCAGAGGGAGAAGGAGAAGCAGGCTCCCCGCCCAGCAGAGAGTCCAATGTGAGACTGGATCCCAGGACCCTGGGATCATGACCTGGGCTGAAGGCAGACACTTAACCCACTGAGCCACCCTGGTTGGTGTCCTGGAGATTCATCTGTTGATAAACAAATGGATGGGCGTATCTAGTAAAAGAAGACCTCAAGTACACCTTAACGTCATAGAGAAATGTGGTAAACAAGCATTTCAGTAAATGCTAGCTCTTAGGTCCATATCCATAGAAGGAAGCAGGTGGTTAGACGCGCTAATCCTCTCAGTTCTCCCTCTGTCGTCTCTTGAGTGTTATATTTGGGGTTTCTGTGAGTATGACTTTGCCCCCCTAGGTTTATTCTTACAGTTATGTCAGCCGTGGGCAGTGACTCTCTTACCTCGGACAAGGATGCACACGCGGGCTTCACAAATCGGTGGGATTTGGAGGAACCCCTAGCTTGGCTTTCAGAATTAACGTGCAGAGTAACTCCCCGAACCAGAGATAACGGAGCTGATTGCAGCTGCCGAGACACAGATGAAGTGAGGTCATGGGAAATACCTAGAATCTCGGTCGGCTCTCTTCTCACTGAGAATGTGGTATCAAGTCTCTGGTCTGTGGTTTTGCCCAAAAACCCCAGGCAGCGTCTAAAAAGAATGCACTGAAGTAACTCGCCTCTTTATAAATATATCTTTAAAAAGACACCCTCCTTTGGATATTCTGTTTAAATCTGAGAACAATTTTGTCAGGAAATGTATAGTCCGTGTCACACTTAACAAGAAAGCGTTTATCCAAAACGTTAACACAGATGAGTAATCTCACACTCCAATGCCAATTCTCTGGAGGCGGGATTCCCGTAAACAGCCAGACACTTTGAACTTACAGTTTTCACTTTATGTCATACTCTAACCACTAAAACAACACATCGCCGTGGAGTTCTTCCCTGCTAAAACCCAAACACACCCACCTCATGGAAACTTACTCTGGAAAACGGAGAAAGGAAAGTATCTTTCTAGAGAAAGCTCATGTTCATCTCCTGGATTTGGAGGAGTCTTTCACTGCAAATTGGACCTGGCCACCCCCCGCGCACTGGTCTGAGACCCGGGCAGCTGGTTCTGGGGGTTCGGTGAGTCGCTCAGCAAATGGCATCTGTGCCTACAAGACCCAGGCAACTCTTCCAAGAGCGACCTGCTTTGGGGATCTGATGACCTCTCAGCTTCGCTTAAGAAAATGATTGTAGTGCAGCTTTCAAAGCTCCTTCGCTGTCTCCTTCCTTCCTCCCTTCCTCTCTTCAATTTTATTTATTTATTTATTGGAGAGAAAATAAGCAGTGGGGAGGGGCAGAGGGAGAGAGAAGCAGACTCCCCACTGATCAGGAAGCCCGACGTGGGGCTCGCTCGATCCCAGGACTCTGGGATCATGACCTGAGCTGAAGGCGGATGCTTAACCGACCGAGCCACCAGGTGCCCCCCTTCTCGGCTTTCTTGCCTCACCTTCTCCATACCTATATTATAGTACATCACTTCTTCCTTCATCCACCTCCCTCATTCAACTGCATACTGTAAAGGCCAAAGTCCCCATCTTCTTAGTTAAAAACTAAGTCTTAACTCCTAACCCAGTCCTCCCACCACATTGTTAAGTACTCCACCAAAGCTTGTTGAATAAATGAAAGAATAAGTATCTTTTTATTATTTCAATGCATTCTATTTAATGTAGCAACTATAGAAATTAGGAAATTGGATTTATGGTTGAGGACAATACACTGCTTCCCCTTGGTACTTGTATCATTTAGAGCAATTTCTAGGAACTCTGGTCTCAGAATTCAGTAGTTGCTTGCATTGTGTGTATGCGTTTTTCCTCTAGAGCAGCCCTTCTTGGAAATACCAGCAGGATTAAATTAAGGTGATGTCTACTCACAACACAGTACACTGGAAGTGTTTAATCAAATGAGGCTATTCTTTCAGAACTGTCTAAGTATTGGGGTATCAGTTTTTCAGAGCACTGACTCTAGTCATCAAACCTGTGGAGCAAATCTCCATGCAAATGATTTGGTAAATGTGGAAACTTTCATATCCTGAGGGGACGGTGTTAAAGTCTGAAGTAATTTTTTGGCCTAGAATGAGTGGTGGGGAACATTAGAGTATCGTATAGAATTTAATCCCTGCCACGAGCACAGGAAAGCCCTGGGCACAGCTGCAATGGCATTTTATCTGTGTGCACGATGATTTTATCTGAATATTCCAAGTGGCAGCTTAAGGTGGCTAACTGGGTTTTTCAGACCTTCAGTCAATCAAGAAGGGAGGGGAGATAAAAGGAAGAGAGACAGCGAGGGATTTTTAAAGCTTGAATTACCAAGATTTACTGCTTTTCAATCGCCATGCTCCTAGTATGTTTTAATCACTTATAGGATGTGTTGAAAGGAAACTCTGATGAGTAATAAAGAGAAGTTTGTGAATGATTTATAGATAGAAATATATGGAACTGATTAAAGTTCTTTATAAAAATCTCTCCCTCTAATTTGCTGGGTGTTTTTTGTTTTGTTTTGTTTTTAGTTAAAGTAGATTCTTTTTTTTTTTTTTTTTTAAGATTTTATTTATTCATTTGTCAGAGAGATAGAAAGAGCGAGTGAGCACAAGCAGGGAGAACAGCAGGCAGAAGGAGAAGCAGACTCCCTGCTGAGCAGGGAGCCTGATGTGGGACTCGATCCCAGGACCCTGGGATCATGACCTGAGCCGAAAGCAGCTGCTTAACCGACTGAGCCACCCAGGCATCCTAAAGTAGATTCTTTTAAAATTTTTTATTGAGATATAATTTACACAGATTTTAAATTCAATGAATTTTGACAAAAGCATATAACCATGTGACCCACATCCCTATCATGAAAATAGAACATCACCATTCCCTTCACCGCAACAAGACACCCCACCCTCCAACCCCATTTATCACCAACTTGGAGAAATCACCATTCTGATTCCTCTAGATTAATTTTGCCTGCTCTAGAATTTCATATAAATGAAATCATACATTATATACTAATTTTATCTACCTTCTTTAACTTAGCATCATGTCTGTGAGATTCCTCCAAATTATTGCACGGATCAGACATCCATTTTGTGCATTGCTGGCTGGTAATTAGTTATGAGACCATCTTGCAATATGTTTAACCATCCTCTTCATGGATATTTGGACACTTTTCAGTTTTTGTGTATTATAAATAAACTTCTTCTGAACATTCTTATATGTGTTTTTTGGTAGACATCTATTTTCTGTTTTTGTGGCTAAATACCCAGAGGCAGAATTCCTGGGTCACAGAGTTGGTAGGTATATATATAACTTCGTGAGAAACTATCATAGTGATTTCATGTTTCATATTCTCACAGCCATAGTTGAGAATTCTGGCTGCTTCACATTCTCACTAATATTTGATGCTCTATGCCTTTTTATTTTAAGCAGGCAAGTGGGCATGTCATGATATCTTAGTGGCTTTAATTTGAAATTCCCTAGTGGCTAATGATGTTGAGCACTGTCTTAGTTTGGGCTGCTAGAGCAAAAATAGCAGAGGTTGGGTGGCTTATGAAGACAAATATCTATTGTTGAAGGAATTCTAAACTGCCCTATTCCTTGGGCGAGATTCAGATTTATCTTATGTAAAATAGGGGTAATTTTCCCTCTTCATGATACCGTTAGAAGAATAAATCATTTATATATAGCACTTACTAGGTAATTGCAATGGGCATCTATGAAGTGAATGGGTTGTAACACATCTTCCAAGGAAAGTACCTCTAATCCATTTGTGACCAGGTATATCATCATGGCCCAGAACACTTATTATTCACCCATCAGGGATGAATGGATAAAGATGATACAGAATATATACGTATAATGGAATATTATTCAGTCATGAAAAAGAAGGAAATCCTGCCATTTGTGACAACACGGATGGATCTTGGGGGCATTATGTTAAGTGAAATAAGTCAGACAGACAAATACTATAAGATATCACTGATGTGTGGAACCTAAAAAAGTTGAATATACAGACACAGAGTAGAATGATAGTTACCAAGGGCTAGGGGTTGTGTGGGGCAGTTGGGGAAATAGACACCCAGCAAACTTAGAATGGAAGGAAACTCCGCCAATCCAATAAAGAGTATCTATAAAAATTCTATAGCTAGCATCATACTTAATGGTGAAAAATGAAAGTTTTCTCCCTAAGATCAGGAACAAGACAAGGGCATCTGATCTCACCATTTCTATTCAGCATTGTACTGGAAATTATAGCCAGGGCGATTAGGCAAGAAAATTAAATAAAGAGCATTCAGATTGGACAAGAAGAAGCAAAACTCTCTCTACTTGCAGATGACATGAGCCTGGGTACAAAAAATCCTAAGGAATCCACGGAAATACTATTAAAAATAATAAAAAAACTCAGTGAAGTTGCAAAGTATAACATCAATATACCAAAATCAATTTGATTTTTGTACACTAGCAATGAAAACTTTGAATTAAGCTAAGAAAATTCCATTTACAAAAGCACCAAAACGAATACGATACATAGTATTAAATTTAACCAAATAAGCGCAAACGTATGTTTTGAAAACTGTAAAACAGGGGTACCTGGGTGGTTCAGTTGGTTCAGCATCTGCCTTTGGCTCCGGTCATAATCCTGGTGTCCTGGGATCTAGCCCCTTGTCGAGCTCCCTGCTCAGTGGGAAGCCTGCTTCTTCCTCTTCCTCTCCCTCTGCCTGTCGCTCCCCCTGCTTGTGCTCTCTCTCTGTATCTCTGTCAAATAAATACACAGAATCTTTAAAAAAAAAAAAAAAGAAAGAAAAAGAAATAAAAGAAGAAAAGAAAACTGTAAAATATTGCTGAAAGAAATGAAAGAAAATATAAATAAATAAGAAAATACACTCACATTTGTGGTCACTGATTTTTAATAGAGGTGTCAAGATGATTCAATATGGAAAGAACAGTCTTTTTAACAAATAGTGCTGGGACAATTGGCTAGTCACATGCAAAAGAATGAAACTGAACGCTTTCCTCACACCATACACACACGAACTCTAAATGGATTGTAACCCTAAATTTAAGAGCTGAAACTAGAAAACTCTTAGAAGAAATCCAGGAGTAAATTTTCATGACCTTGGGTCACAGCTTTCTTAGATATGACAGCAAAACCACAAGTCACAAAAAATAAAAATGAATAAAAAATTTCACTTCATCAAAAATAAAATCTGTGTGTTTCAAAAGATACCACCAAGAAGTTAAAAGACAATCCCCAGTACAGGAGAAAATATTTGCAAACCATATCTTTGATAAGGTAATGGTATCTAGAATATATAAAGAATTCTTACAACTCAATAATAAAAAAAATACACAGTTTTAAAATAGGCAAGGTATCTGAATAGACATTTCTCAAAAGAAAGTAAAAAGAAAGAGAGAGAAAGATAGAGAAAGAAAAAAGAAAGAAGAGAAACAAATGTTCAATAAGCACATGCAAAAATGCTTGATATCATTACAAGGATCTGGACAGATATTTCCCCAAATACATACAAATGGACAATAACCACATGGAAATATTCTTGATATTATTAGCCATTAGTGAAATGCAAATCAAAACCATGATTTTCTGTAACATTTTACACACATTGGCATGGCCGTAATGAACATGACAGAAAGTAACAAGTGTTAGGGATGCTGGAGAGAAATCAGAATGCTTACGCACTGCTGGAGAGAATGTAAAATGGTAAAACCACTGTAAAACTGTTCAGCAGATTTTCGTCCATTTAAACATAATGTGACCCAACAATTCTATTCCTAGGTATATACCCAAGAGGAATGGAAACTTCGGCCAATGTAAAAACTTATACGCAAATGTTTACAGCAGCTGTATTCATAATGGCCAAAAAGTGGAAAGAATCCAAATGTCCATCAACTGATGGGTGGAAAAATAAAAAGTAATAATGCATTCATGCTGTGAAATATTATTGGGCAACATAAAGGAATGGAGAACTGATACATGCTATACAGAGATGAACCTTGACAAATAGCATGCTAAGTGAGATTACGCTAAGTGATAACATTTACTTTCAAAACAAAAGGAAAGAGAAACCTGAGCTCAACTCACGCTGGAGTCCTCACACATACTGACTTTTCGCTGTGGAGAGTTTCCCTGTATGGACTTCTGAGCAACAGGATTAAAGACATACTAAATTCTATTGCTAATATTCTTGGTGGTGGAACCAAACTATTCTTTTATAGTAAAAAGATTCACTTGTAAAAGAGATACAAGTAGGGTTAATCTGTTTCCTAGGTGGTAAAATTAAAGCCCCTATTTTGTATTTTGTGGGAGGGCTTGCAAATGCTTAACTCTTCTTTACAATTTCTCTGAGCATCCGGTGTGAAACAGAAGATTATCTCTTTCTCGAAATCTCCCAAAACCCTCTTCCTCCCAAGAAGAGTTCACAGAAGGTCCCCGTGTGAGTGATGAAAATGCTCTTTACCTTGAGTTGTAAATTCTCCCAGAGCTTATTCCTAAATGACTAGACAAACCAGCCATAACATAATTCACTTCACAGTTAATTTCCTCCGCCACCATTTGGAGACCAGTGGGAATCACTGTCTGAATTTGGTACTCCAGATAAAATATTTGATAGACACAAAGCTAAGAGAACAAACAGAGCAGGTGGGTAAGTAGGTAGCTAGATAAGTAGGTTGAAAATGACTCGGGAATGGGTACATGCTGTAGGGAAACAGATACAAGGCGTTCTAGGGGCTCAAAGAAAGGAAGGTAACCCAATCTGCGATGGTCAGGGAAAGCCTCTAGCAGGCTCTAAATCTTCACCTTAAGAAATAATTAGGTTCTAAACAGGAGGAAAAGAAGAGTAAGGAAGAGGAAGGGCATTCCTGCCAGAATTTTAGCAAGATGCAGGCGAGTTGTTGGGAGAACATGCATGGGTTATCTGCACATAGTTTGACACACGAGACTATGAGTGGGGCTGCCCATGAGCTGACGCAAAACTGATGACTCAGATGAGCTTTAGTCCAAGGAGTTTGGAGATTATGCCAAAGGCACACGTGAATTTTGAAGACCACTTATAGCACGGAAGACAGAGTAGACGGACATAAAAGTGAAGCCGGGAAGAAAAGCAAAGTGTATTGACTTATTCAAAAGAAGCTTCAACCCCAACTAAAGTAGAAACTCTTGGGATGTAGCCAGGGGTGGATTTTGGAGCAGGTAATAGACATAATGAACCTATGGGTAATTTGGATAAGGGAATGAAGGAGAGGGATGGTTTAGGGTGACTCTCTGTATTCTCTTTTGTACAGCTAAAAACAGAATAGTATAATTTATTGAGAAAGGGAGGTTGGAGAAGCGGTGCCTGTTTCCTTTGTGAAACACACTGAGATGTGCTTGGCACATGTTTCATTTGTGGTGTTCCCCAAATTTCTAGAAGGTTGTTGAGCTCAGAACTCTTTAATGCAGGAAGCTCAACCATGTGCAAGGGAACACTGGAGAGTCATTATCATTTAACAGATGAGTGGGGGAGGGTTGTTCATGGAAAAGACCAAGAATGACCAGAGAGAAGTTTTGAAAAAAGATTGTCAGAGTGTCATAGAAGTCAAGGGATGAGGTATTTTCAAGAAAGGAAGAATCAAGAGTGTCCAATCAGGTAGATAAGTCATGTCACAATAGAGCTGAAAAACTTCCAGTAGATTTTTGGCAAAAGGCACACTCCGGAATTTTGTCAGAGCCTTTCCATAGAAGTGCGCGCATCAGGCTGGGTGGCTCACGGGGGAGTGAGTGAGCTGAGTGAGCTGAGTGAGCTGAGTCAATACCGAGAGTGAATAGTCACTGCGAAAACTTTGCTGTGGAAGAGGAGAGTGAAATATGGACTTAGATGGAAGTAGCTATGGACATAATTTCTGTCATTTTTTTTACATTTCAGTGGGATATTTAGATTGCTTATACATTTAGAAGAAGGAGATGCTGGATGAGGGGTTGGTGCTATTGTTTCAAGGTGAGGAGAAATGTCTGAGAAGAGAAATGCCACAGAGCGAAATAATGAAGTCTGGGCAGAAGAGGGACCCTTTTTTCTCCGAGAAGGGAGGATAGATGGAAAAGCAGATAACTAAATAAAACTGTTGCTTATTTCCTTTGGAAATCCCAAACAGTAAAGAAACGCAATCTCACCGACCAATAATTGATGATGCCATGTCCTAGTGTCTCCGTCTGGCAGGAAGAGCACATGATTTAAGATAGAGAATCTGCCTCCCTGTCTGCACTGGGGCCATTAGATAGGGAAAAAAATAGGCTTGGTGAGTGGGGGGGGGGGGTAGAGGGGACAAATGAACTCTCCCTGGGTCCAATCTCACTATATTTTTATCCCCCAGGGAAGAGAACAGATGTTCTCTTTTTTGTTGAGAAAGCATCATGCTTCCTCCCCAACTTCATTTTAAACAAGAGGTTTCAAGAGAGGCCACCCACAGCTCGGAGTGTTCCCACTGAGAGGAAAAATAAATGCCAAACCCGTGTGCACTGAGCAAGGAGAAACAGCTGAAAAGAAGGAGGAAAAAAAAAAAAAAGACGACTCTATAACCAGAGCTGCTTGCCTGGGTTAGGGGCAAAGACGCCATGAAGTTTATCATGCTTTTACTAATTTTTAACCACTAATAACTGATTGCCATTGATAACAGGCAACATAACAACTAGTCAGTGATAGTTAACTAGTTAGTGATAGTCCCAGTTTACTGAGCCCAGAAAGTCTGGAAGTTCTTAGAAAAGTACTGTATAACATTATTTTCTCCCTGGGGATTCATATGGTAATGGGGGTGCTCTAGAACCCAGGTTATGAAATAGTAAAAAATTATGAGTACTAACAGTGGGGACCAGAAGTTTTGTTTTGTTTTTTTTTCCATAGGAAAGTAAGTGGGAAATGAGAAATTCTGGAGTCAGAAAAAGAAAAAAATTCTAGGTTATCATACCACCTGTGGCCTTTGCCAAATATAGCCTTTGGGAAAGTTATTTAACATTTCTATGTATCAATTTTCTTGACCATAAAATGCTGGACCGGAAGGCACATTTTATAGGGTTAAATAAATAGATAAATGCAAATATTACATGTACTTATATATTATACTTAGTATTATTTTTATTGTATATTTTATACTATGTTTATCTATTTATTATTACATAATAAAGATCCTGTCAGAAAACAGAAATCACAGATGGTTCAAATGTAGATACTTTAAAGAAGAAACTATTTACAGAGATAAAGATGGGATAAGGGCATATGAGGGAATAATAGTAAAGTTTAAAGAGACTTAACAATTGTGGGAAGCCATTAGCACCCCGACGGACTCAGAGAGAAAACAGTGTTATCAGAGGTAGCCAAGATCTAAAACCAGAGGACCCACGGAAAAGGGGAAACCGTGGTGGGGTCACTAGTCATGAGGGCATACAGCCCTTGTCGGACTTGATGTCTACGCAGGGAAGAAGCAGGTAAAGGAATCCCTGATCTCATTTCCTTCCATTCTGTGTCCCTTTTGGATGTCTGCCATTGGCTGAAGGCAATAGAATCTAACCAATGAAAGGAATTTGGGTGATGCTTTCTATGAAGAGGGAGAAAGAACCTGGATCAGGATAGCACTAAGTAAAATACTAAAGATAGTTCCTAGAAGCTAGTAAAAGCTTAATAAATAGCACCTAAAATTATAATATCAAGTTGACTCTAATGATGAAGAAGGAGAGGATGATGGTTACAATCATGATCACGTGTGATAGAAAAACCTAGAGAAGGAAAGTTTGAGGAATGCATATATTTATGTTTTTTTCTTATTTTTTTCCAATAAAAATGTTAAGTGCTAGGGATGTGGCCAGCACTAATCTCCAAAGATCATATAGGATTGATGGAAGACACAGATATGAAATTGTTGCAATGCAAAATGATATATTCTGGGGTATCTGGGTGGCTCAGTTGGTTAAGTGTCCAACTCTTGATTTCAGCTCAAGTCATTATCTCAGGGTCATGAGATCAAGCCCCACGTCGGGAAGATTCTCTCTTACCCTCTACCTCTGCCCCTCCTCCCTCTCTCTCCCTCTTTAAAAACAAGCAAACAAAGTGAAATATGCTGTTTGGAGAGGTACATATCCAGAGCTGAGGACAGTCAATTAATTAACTTACTAAGAAGAACTGGAGAAGTTTTTACACAGAATAGTTTATCATATTAGCCTGAGATGAACATTCCCATATACTGACTTAATAACTAACAAATTGTACGACATGGAATTGCATATGGTTTTGAAGAGAAATTCCACACTAATGCCTGGAACTAAAACAATGGAAATAATAAAATGAAAAAAAAAAAAGACTAAGCAAAGAGTAAACAAGCTTATTTTATTGAACAAAATCTTATATTTTTATCCTTAAAAATTCAGAAGCACCATCTAAATTGTTATTTTTTTTTAACTTCCTTAACGGTGCTTTTTTCTTTGTGAATTATGGACCATCGAAAGACAAAAAAATTATTTCAGCCCTGCTTAAGCTAAAATGACTTAATAATATTTAGTGCATAGTTTTTATAGATATCAATAGAAATATTTTCACTGACACTAATATATGCTTGAATTTATATTTAAGGATTTACGTAATATAAATAATAGAGAGTAAAGATAAGTAGAGGTCAATTCATACAATTTCTTCCTTTTAGTGATAAAGTGGGACACAAAGAAGCCAAGTACCGAGGATCACGTAAACATATGGAGGCATAATTTGAAGGCAGGTTTCATAATTCTTAAGTCAGCGGTGAAATACAGAACGAATAATTTTCTGTTGATACATCTTCAGTTCTCTTATTTGTTATTTCTCCATATTTTCTTGTTGGGAAACTCTGGCGTAGACCCTTAGTTGCTGGAAGAATTAATGCATTGACGTGGTCAGTTAACTCCATGCCTGGATCTTCTGGATTTTTTAACTCTGCCTCTTCAAGGCTATCCTTCCTCCAGTTTGTAGGGAAAAAGCAGAGCGTGAGGGCCCTGAAGCCATTCACTCGTGCTCCTGTCTCCGCCGTTCGGCAGCTCTGCTCCGCCTGACTCTTCCGCGGCAGGTGTTTTGGGTGTGAGCGCCGACAAAGTGTATGCAGACTGTCAGGGCAATTTATGGAAACAAACCTTACTGCTACGCTCAAGTCAAAATGTTTGCTAGGTATTGCTGGAACATGAGACACCAAAAGAGTCTCAGTGTGTTTGTTCACTTTTGGGGGAGGTGTGGAGAATATAGAGAAAGAACTTGGAATCCATGAGGTTTAATCTTGAGATCCTGATAAACGCTGGGTCAGGAGGAGTTCAAAAGGCAGAAAGATGGCATGGGCTGAAATTTACATCCTAGCCTTTTCTGTGCTCTTGCATATCTGGTATTAACAATGTTGCCTGTCTTCACATTACCCTTGCCTTGCATTTGAGGGACAGTCAAATCTGCTGTATCACTGTGTAATGCAGACAGATCGGCCTTCACTTGAAACATCATTGAATAAATAGTTGCAATTAACCTTTGGTTTGTCATGAAGTTATGAACAATGTATAGTTTGAAAAATAAAGGTAAGTCACGGATAAACATAATTGCCTATTTAGTAAGATATTCACAGTAATGTACTTTAAAGTAACCAGGTCTCTTTTAAGGTTAAGTATATTTCAATTTATAAAACTATGATTTACACATGACCTTATAAAATCAAAGCCCCTATGTTGCTTCCAGTCTGTCTCTCCCTGAACAATTTCTCCCATGCTCCAAAAAATGAATAAAGAAATAAAGAAATAACCCAACCCTGGAGTGATCTCTTACGGTTTAGTTTCATTGGGTTGATATTTAAGTCAAATGTATTGTGACATGTTATATATGTATGATATATAATATAATGTACTTATTGTTATATTATTATTATATTATTGTTGTAATATATTATTATATTTACTATACTCTCAAAATCGGAATATGTTTACAAAAACTCTTCAAAATAAACCAGTCCAGAAATGAAGTTAGAACAGGGATTGGCTTTACGTACTGAACTTCAGCTTTTTCATCCGTTAAGACACAATTAACATATGAAATTTCTATTTCACGTTTTCTAAAATTTGGAGCATAAAAGTAGATCTCATGTATAAAATAATTCTTACATAATATTTCCATGGTTTTTTTTTATAAAATTGAAATATGACATAATAATAATGATATCAGAATGAGGTTAGCATCTCATGTATAAGAACTTCTTACATAAACTGGAAAAAAAGAATAGGATCTTCCTCCACCTCCATCATTATCCCCACCGGCCATTAAATGGAACAAAGGAAAAGAAGGTGGCCTTTGGCTAAGAATTTAGTAAGAATTTAGCAGGACATGAAGACCTGGGCAGCTCACTGCACAGGCTGACCACAGTCAGATCTCTTGGCAGGGCTCACACGTTCCGCAGGAAGAGCTGAGAGATTCGTGTGCTTGTCAGGTTGCCTCAAAGAAGAACAGGGCGTGCAGAGAGGAACTGGGAAGGAGGGAGAAAGGAGGGCTGAACAACAGGGCAGGGCTTGAAGCTTCAGTTGTGCTCAGGGACAACTTGGCTCGGCAGTGTGTCCCCCAGATAACGGACTTTTTGTCCATTCACCTGTCTCACCATCTCTGCTCTTAGCTCACTCTCAGCAAATGATTTCTCTCCACTTGATGCCCGGGGGGAAGAGTCTCCAACATACTGGCATTCCCATCTTCCTTTTGGCCTCGGATGAGAATACTTTTCTCCTCTTTTCTAAGTAGAACTTCTCTTTCTCTGTTCTGGGTCCAAACCCCTCAAACAGCCGCCCTGTACGTCCTCTTCCTCTCTGTAGAGCCTTCCCCTGTCAGATCAGCCTGTCTTCAAACAGCATCAAAACGTGTTGCACTTTTAATCACGCTTCTCCTCACCCCAATGCAGCTTGTTTACAAATCCCCCGCCTCCAAGTCATCGCCGAACCCCTTTCGTCTAGGGTCCATCCACTACAACTGTGTTAAAAATTGCCATTTTCAGTTCCACAATGACCTATTTATTTAATCCAATGAACGTTTTTCCTTTCCTTTAGCACTCGAACCTTTAGCAAGGTTTGTTTTTTTTTTTTTTTTAAGATTTTATTTATTTATTTGAGAGAGAGAGAGAGAGATCATGAGAAGGGAGAGGGTCGGAGGGAGAAGCAGACTCCCTGCTGAGCTGGGAGCCCGATGCAGGACTTGATCCTGGGACTCTGGGATCATGACCTGAGCTGAAGGCAGTCGCTTAAGCAACTGAGCCACCCAGACGCCCCGAACCTTCGGCAATTTTGAGCTTTCTAATTTCTTCATCCTACTGGATAAAGCCCCCGGTCTTATTCTGCATGCTTCTCTCCAGTGATTACAGCGCCCATGATTCAAAGAGCACCTATACGACCTTGCTCCTGCTTTACACAACTGTATTCTCTCTACTGACTTCGCTGATTGAAAGCCCCCAAAGGAACCCAAACTCCAAATGGCTGCGAGTCAGCCCTTCTTACTTCCCCCAGCTCTTCAAATCCAATTCTTTTATTCCTGACCTTGATGGAGTGGCATCAGCATCCAGCAGGTCTCCCCAGCCAGAAATCTGCGGCGAAGTCCTCCAGCTCACCACTTTGTGCACCGTCAGCTCTGTGGTTCCTCCTTCCAAATGACTCTCATGCCCAGTTCCTTCTCTGCATCAATATTTTATTTCAGACCGCCATGATTTCTTCCCCTGAATAACGCATTTGTCTCCCATCTCTACTACAGATCTGATTATGGAGTCACCCCATTCTACTGGTAGGAAATGTAAATACGATCCTGTTATTTCTCATTTGCAACCCCTCTGTTGTCACCTAGACATGACAACACCGAAACTAGTAAGCATGACATACACCCCTGGGGTCCATTCTTCGATATCCTACTTCTACGACCTCATCTCTTCATCCTGCCCTATAAAGCATCCAATGTTCATATTGAATTAGCTGAAGTTCCTGAAATGTGCCATGATCTGAGAGGCCTCTCAGCATACTGTCACTGCTTCACCTCTTTCTGGAACCTCTCGCCATATTCTCTGCTTGACTTATTTCTACAACTTTGCTGAATTCCAAGACAGCAGCATTTTCTCCAGAGTGACTTCCTGGAACTCTCTCCCTGAGTTTGATGTCCCTCTTCTGTTTTGTTTTGTTTTGTTTTTGTACTACCTTTTGCATATCGATCATTTATAACACTGCATTTTAATAACTGGATCAATCATTTGCCTTTTCCCCTAAAATGTGAGATCTTCCGATTTCTAGTCTATGTCTCTTACATCATAAACTCCTAGTGGTGAGTCTGGCACCAAGGATGTGTTTGCTATATATTTATTGACTAAACCACACTACTACAATCTCAGATAAGGTGCACATGTGTGTTAAATTACAGACTATATTGAAGTTCGCACCAGCAACTGGATAAAGCCAAGTCAATTCATTAGCGAGGTCTTATTTATTATTATCCTGCCAAGGTTGATTTTATGTATTTGCTTACATCCATGTTATTGTGCTTAGGATAAAATGGTGACCTCCCGTTTGAATTTCACATATTTTGCCTTTCACAGCAGGGAACTATACTAAGTCAGCATTTTTATGTCTCAAACTACCTTCGAGGCATAAGGTCTTACTTAAAATAATAAATGATCACCCTTCAAGAGTCAATTAGAATCAGAATCATAACAATTTCTTTCTGGAAAGGACAGTCTTAAGAGACATGTATTTCAACTGTAGTTGAACTGACTCATGAATTTGATAATTGTTCTTCCTGCTGTGAGTGTAGCTTTTATTCTTCTTTTAGTCCAACATATAAAGTCCCCTGCAACCAGACAGTCTGTTGAAGTCACTCGAAATTGTTATACAAAAATGCACACTTATGTAGCAGCTGATTCAGTTGTTCAAAACAGTCTAGAAAAAATAAAATTTAGCCAAATGAAAATTTCAAGGGTGGAAGTCATGTTATTGTTTTCTCTCAAATATATTTTTTTTAGCCTAGAGCAAAAGTCAACTTTAAGTAGTCCCTGCAGGGATATCTGACATGAAGCGTTCATTAAGCTGAAGATGTACCCAGCAAGTATAAATGGGTTAGTGTGGCTCTCCATGCTATGGAAATTTCTTTGCAGACATTCAAGCAGTGCCTTTGATATACTAGTTACTGGGTCATGGGGATAGAAGTGCTAGGTCATGGGAAAACTCTCCCCTTTGAGAAGATTACTGTATAATGTGGGATATATATTTGTTAATGTTATTCTAATGTGCTTGATGCTATGATAAATTATGGACAGTATCCTACGGAAGCACAGATGAATGGCAGTCAGCCCTAGGGTCAGAAAATATTTGATATACAAATATAAAATATTTGATGAACAAGTGTAGTTTTAATGGAGAGGTTAAGAATGGGGAGGGTGACAGGTTTATTACATTACAGAGAATTTGAGAATAATTCTCAAATTGCTTCTACAGCAGAAGACATACATGGAATGGCATGAAGAATGGACCAGAATAGGGCACATATCTGGGCGATGTATTGGTGATTGGGTTTTACTCAAAAAGAAGGTAAGCCAGAGAGGAGCAGGGTAAGGTAGCAAAGTGAGAAGACGCTGGGAACCAGAGAATCTCGGAGTTTTTCCTGCTGGTAACAGGATGCCCTTGGAGGGTTTTCATGCAGGAGAAAGGCATGGCCAGAGTTTGTTTGAGGAAAACATTCTGGAAGCAATGTAGAAGATGGACTGGACGGAGGAAATTGGAAACCAGATTGAAGACAGCTACAATACTCAACGTTACTGATGCTGGGGCCTCTTCTAGAACTTTGGAAGTGAGATGAAGAGAAAGTCACACGTTTGAGGAATATTTGAGTGACAAGGTCCAGAAATCGTTTTAAATGAAATCTCAAATCCACCAGATTTATCTGATAGCGGGTTCCACACCAAAGCCACTGCAGTCATCACGGATGCCCTTAGGGCTTCCCATCCTGAGCTGCTTGGTCTCGGCACTGCCCCCACCCTGCCTGCGCCTAGGCGCGCGTGCGCACATGCACAGCCTGGCTGCATGCCCTTCATCAAGCTCGGCTTAAAGGGTGCAGAGCCCCGCATGATCATATCACAAATGAAGCCGCGAAATTCAATTTAGGGCCTAGGCATAGCTTCTCAATTTGGAAAGCTAAAAGCCAATGCTGGAGCAGGGATGGAGGAGGGAAAAGTCATAGGGGAGCTGACTTACCCTCTGTTCTTCATTTCACTTTGAAAGTAAATACACTGGCCTTGGGCTCTAGGATACAAAGCAAATAATGGGCAATTATTCAGTTAATATGATCACTGTAGACAGTGAAACCAGATAATGCCTGCCGCGCTCCTCCATTCGCACGCCCCTCCAAGTGCACGCTGTTTTGTCTACACAGACATTTCCAAATATAGCCCAGGTATGTTGTTTCAGGAGGTGAGCTGCTACTAGTTTGAGGTTTGTCTTTGGGCCCAATTTTGCAGAGCGCAGTGTCTCAGTAAATTACAAAATAAGTGTTTTCTCTTACGTGTAGACTGCCGAACACCAGAAGGGGGTAAGGCTTTTCCTTCCGTGATGGTGATCCATATGTTTGATTTCTTAAAGCCTCCCATGAAAAACTGAAATGGGGAAACAAATACGTTTATCTTTTAAGTTTTAAGGAATATTGGGAATAGACAGAGCAGTTCATTTGGTAAAAATTCTACTGTATCTAATTTTTTTCTTTTTTTTTTTTAATACTCTGCAACTGAAGAATGCTGTTGATGTAAAACTGATTTTCCCTTGTTTTGATGGAAATTTCCAATGTCCAGAAGTCCCTTCTTTCTTATTGCAAGTGAGTTTGTTTTCAAATTTAGGCAGAAAGAAGAAATTCCTCTCTTCTTTCTTTAATTTAAGCAGACTGTTCCTAAGTGCATTTTTTAAAAGGCTACAGAGGTAAAACTAGGCCACGGTGGTGATATTAGCTCCAGGAAAAATAGTCTGATTTACACTTGAATGCAGTTATTTCAACTTTTCAAGTAATGTAATCTTTGGGAGACCTTGGTTCCAAAAATATGACAATGTATTAAGTAGAAAATCAAACTTCACAGGATCATTTTATTTCCATTAAATTCCACTCTGAATATTGCAGAAGGCAATATTTGGTTTTATTATTGTTAATTCCAAATACAATAAATATTCGTCTCAATCTGAGTTGATTTATTATCATTTAAAGTAGTAAAATATTTGAAGCTTTCATTATATAGAAGATATCATAGGATTTGGTCCAAACTACTATTTTTAAAATTTCTCTTTTGCTAAAAGTAGCATGGTCTAAATTCTTAGAAAGCATACATTATAGACATAACTTTTTTCGAGGAAACAATAATAATTTGACTTACAATTATTAAAGAATATATCATAGAACTTGTTTTGCGGCAAAGGATAATAACACTTGTGTAGTTATAAGAGAATATTGTCATTACATACTACACATGAATACCATTTTATATTTGTTACCAGTACTGGACTTTTCTTTTTCTGACTTGTAATTTCTCCACGATTATGAATTTTTTAAGCTTAGTACAGCATCTTTCAAATAAAAAGTGCTATAAAAAATAAATTTTATAAATATCTTTGGGCTAGTCTATATAGTCTAATACCCTGTTACTCCTAATATAATCTGTTAATTTCCTGTAAGAAGGTAGTGGTTAATATCTCTAATGTACTTAGAAAGTGCTAACAAAGTGTTTGAACTCTGTCATCAACAGAAAGCTGACTCTCCATGATGGGGGCATGAATGGTGGAGCCCAAGGTCCTGGACTGACTGACTGACTGATTCACTGATTGAAGTTTTTGCCTTTATTCCAGTTATCACACAGTGTAATATTAATTTCATTTCTACAATATAGCGATTGAACACTTCCATATAACACCCTGTGCTCAACACATAATTGCACTCCTTAACCCCATCACCTAATTTTCTTTTTAAGATTTTATTTATTTATTTGAGAGAGAGAAAGTGTGCATGCACATGCATGAGTGCATGAGCAGGGAGGAGGGGCAGGGGGAAGGGGAGAGGGAGAGGAGAGGCAGACTCCCTGCTGAGCAGGGAGCCTGCCGTGGAGCTTGATCCCAGGACCCCAAGATCAGGACCTGAGTTGAAGGCAGATGCTTAACTGACTGAGCCACCCAGGAGCCCCTCCCCATCACCTATTTAACCCCCCCCCCAACCATCCATTTGTTCTCTATAGTTAAGGGTCTCTTTTCTGATTTGCCTCTCTTTTTTTTTATCCCTTTGCTCATTAGTATTGGTTCTTAAATTCCACATATGATAGAAATCATATGGTATTTGTGTTTCTCTGACTGGTTTATTTCACTTAGCATCATAGTCCCAGCCCCATCCAGGTTGCTGCAAATGCCAAGATTTTGTACTTTTTTTTAAGGATGAGTAACATTTCATTGTATACACATACACCACATCTACCTTTTTCCCCTTCACATCCACAGTTAGGGTTTAAATTCTAGCTCTCCTACTTATTATCTCTGACTTTGGCTACCTGTTTGACCTGCCCATGTCTTATGCTCTGTACCAAATTATCTTGACCTCTCTCATGTTTTATCAACTGAAGAAAGGGGCTCATAATGGAATGAGATGGTAGAACTGTAAGAATTATTCAAATTCATGGTAGTAAATTCTTTGACTTGTGTCTGCCATATAATGTTATAAAAGGCTGTCATTTTTACTTTTGTATATTGGCTGATTTAAGTCACTGTTGGTAAGATTTTTGGGAGGATGAAGTTGAGGGTATGGGAAACAGAGAGGCGAGATAGTGGTGTTTATTGCAATAAGAAGTATTTATAATGAAAAGGTCAATATTAGCTTCATTTTAATTAGAATTTAATTAAAATCTTGAAGCAAAGGCCATCTTTGGGTTTAAATACTTCCTTTGTAATCCCTCCTATCAGATCAGTATTCATTGTATGTCAAATTTTAAATATGTGCATTAGTCCTCTCAACACCTTTGAATTTGCCTTCAAAAACCATTTTGCATTGCGATTCAGCATTCTTTCAGCACCTGCAGGAAAGGGGCAATGAACATAGAAAATGACTTCAATTGAAATGTGTCACTGTTCTTGCTAATGGAGACCAAAGGACTCTGTAGAAAGAAAGTGCTTCTTGGGGCACCTGGGTGGCTTGGTCAGTAAAGCGTCCTTCTTTGGCTCAGGTCGTGATCCCATGGTGCTGGGATTGAGGATTGAGCCCTGAGTCGAGCTCCCTACTCATTGGGGAATCTGCTTCTCCCTCTCCCTCTGCCCCTTCCCCCCTCCCCTGCTCGTGCTTTCTCTCTCTCTCTCTCCCTCTCTCTCTCTCCCTCAAATAAATAAAATCTTAAAAAAAAAAAAAAGCGCTTCTTAAGAATATTAGTATGTTAGAAGTAACTGCAATTCCAATAAGAGTATATTACATCAGTGACCATGAATAGTAACGCTCCTTACTATGGAAAACCAAACAAAAAAGGACATCTCTGCCAATGCCATAGCCTTGAGGGTTAGTAAGCATGCCATGTGATTGTCTTCAATCTGCTGTATGAATTGCCTACAAGACTCTTTATCTTCCCTAGACATGATTAATGGAAGCATACATCAACTCCAGGGGCTTCTACGTTCTCTACTGAGCTTCCCTTAAGGGGATCATCTACCATAGGGAACAACAAAAGATAGCTGGAACTGAAAAAAAAAAAAAGCATAAGGGTGGGAGAAAATCAATCTATTTCACCACTAAATCTCAAATAAATAGATGATCCTGCTAGCAGTGCCCTTGGAGCCCTAATGAGATACAAATTGATCGACGAATGTTCTCCCTAGGGAGAGCTGTGACCTATTCAGCTCAAAAGAGCCAAGACCAAGTTAAATCTCTTAAAATATCACACCCTTGGTGCTTCAACCATTTTCCTTTGTTGCTCTTTAATTTGAGACATTTGTCAAGGAAAGAAAATATATGACTTCTGGGAATTCCCTTGTGGAGTTACAAAGGATGCAAATCTGGCCTGAGATAGGGTAAGCTTTCCAAGAACGTCAAAACTCGCACTGTTGCTTTTCTCATTTATTGCCCAGTTGTTCAGCTGGAGCTGGGCTATGCCCCTCAACTCCATCTAACAGTGCTTTTCATAATGGATATGTACCTAATGTGAGAAGAACTTGGACCATATGCTTTAGACACTTGTAGGATCACTGCTGAAACCAAAAGACTCATTTTTCATCCCCAAATTAAAACAACAACAACAACAAGGGGGTGGAAAAGGGAAACAAAAAAGATCATGAGTACGTCATCAGGAAGAAGGAAGCTGATGAATCTTGTGGTTTCTTTTGCTTATTTATCCAAAAGAATGAGATCCTTTGCTGGGATTTCATATTCAGCTTTATGTTGCTTGGAGCAAACCAATTTCTGTCTCAGAATCTCAACTTCTTCCTCTGTTACGTTAAAAGACCAGAGTATATACCCTTAAGGGTCTTTCTGGGGTCTGTGATTTTTATTATTTAACTTAGGGAGATTTTGTCCCTACACGTTAGCAAACAGAAATCGCCAAAGATGAAAACCTGAGAAAAACATCATTTTAATGACTTCTAAGACAGCAAAAATACCAGGCACTGTAAGATGCCGAAAGCTCCTTATGTTTTTAGTAACACATTTATATTACATTTCTTTGTTCTAATACTCTTGACCTAAAGGAATCTTGTGCCTCTATCAAATGGATCCTCTGGTCCTACTTCTCTATTTCATGAAAGAGGAAGCTGCTGTCTAAATCTCGGAGCTCCCAAATTACAGGAGATACTGAGAGATGGAGAATATTTGTAAAAAGGGAGGAATATACTATCCAAGGCATACATGTTAACACACATGCACATAACATGTAGACACACACACCCATAATTCAAAGAATAGCTTTTAAAATGGGACTGAGTAAAAGTATAAAACTGAAAAACATTTTGTCTTTCTCTTCAGGGGACTGTGATATGAGGGCTATGATATATATAAGTAAATTCAATACATGGAATTATGTCATTAGAGCAGATAGAATGGTGTAAAGAAGGAGGGAAAGCCCTTTCCCACAGGGAGAGTCAAGGAAGGCTTTGTGGAGGATGTCATTTGAGATGGGCCATAAAACATGGATAGTGTCTATATTTTAAAGACATTTTGGGTGGAGGAAACAGGAATCCATCCATTTATTCACTCATTCATTCATTTACACATTCACCCAACATCTATTAAGCAATGACAATGGAGGAGGCATTGTGTTTGATCCCAGACTACGATTATCGAAGAAAATAAAATCTTTGCCCCCAGAGTGTAGCACTTATTTGAAAAACAGCTAGGCGATCAGTTCATCTATATCATAAACTATGTAAGGGCATGGAAGACATAAAACAGGGAAGGCGGATGGGAATCTAATTGTGGAAGGACCTGAATCTCAGCTTGATCTTTACTTGAAAGACAATGAGAGGGTCACAGGTCTCTGAGCAGATGGCGAGTACAACTTGATCAGCACTGGGCTTTAAGTAAAGGTCACCAAGTAGCCATGAGCAGTACTGGCAGGCAGAAGTAAACTAGAGAGAACTCAAGATGGGAAAAGGAAAGAAAATCTTAGCAAACTAACACAGGTTAATAGGGACTTAGTACCTCTATTTGCAAAGCCTGACTCGGATAATCCCTTTGAGCTCCAGAACCAATATTTCTTCTGCAATGGCTCTCCTGAAGAGTCTTAACACTTTAAAAATACAAACATATGAAATCTCAGGGAGACCGGAAGGACTAGATGGGGGGCCATGAGGCCCAGCAAGGTAGAGGGACTTGTCCAAGGTCATAAAGTGACTCAGAGAAGAGTCAGGAAAAGGCTCCATGAGTCATGGCTCCCAGCTCTTGCTCTGACCACCAGACGAAGCCCCTCCTTAGCAACAGAGAGAAGACTCAGCCTTGATGCGGCCAAACTGGCTGTCTCTACCTCTTTGGCCTCCCCTAATGTCAGGACTGTGTCCTATTACATTTTGTTCCACAGCCCAGAATAAGTTCCAATGAATACATTTTGACTAGGTGGAGAAGTGGTAGCAATGAGGTAGTTCACCTTATAATACAATGCCGCGACCGCCCAGTGCAGGTTAGTAGGGCCAGAGTTGGAAATAAAATGAGCAGATTCCAAGTCTGAAATGGGGACCATTCAAGTTCCGCGGGCAAGGTATTTGGCAAATCTGGAAAAGATGGGAAAAGAAGGGTCGAGGGAGATGTTGGGAGTGTTTGCTCTTCACTAACAAAACAGTTGTGCTCTGGGATAGTCTATCGCAATAAGGAATGAGTATATTAGGACCAAGATGTCCTGGGGAGTTTGTTGATATCATCACGGATGCCCATTGTTTGTTAAAATAATACTGGTCGCCATCCCCAATCCCTGAGATTCGAATTTATCCTCTCCTTCTCTGGCAAAGAGGATGGTTTTTACTGGGATTGTTTTAAAACCTCAGTCAACTCTGATACTCACCCTGGATGGAAACCACTCTTGCAAAATACCAGATTTGTGGTATGGGCATAAATGTTAATTTTTCCTTTATTTTTTTTCTTTAAGTGACTTATCCTTGCCATTATTCTTCCTTCTGGGTTTAGAATCTTCTTTTGCTGTTAATCATGTATGGCTCATTGAAATAATTGTTAAATTGCATTTTAATATAGCTTTTAATGCACAATATTAAAAACATACGTTGGTCATTTAATGGTATAGAAATACAAGTATTCCTTGTACAGATCTGTAGGCATTCCTTTCAGTTCCAAGGTAAAGGTATATTTACAAGCGTCTGGGAGAAATGAGTAATAATACCTTTTTTCTTATGAAAGTATCAGTGTGGGAAAGCCAGTATATTCAATAATTCTTTATAGTGGAGGGTGTATAAATCCAGTGTTTGCACTTGTATGGGCAAAATAAATTTCATTTAAGTAAACTAGCCACATACTTGAAAATCCAGTCAAAACCATGGAAAGCTGAACTACACTGTTGAGGGATGCATGCATTGGTCATCAAAATCTAAATAAATGCAAAATAACTTATCACCAAAGTTGGGACAGCGTTACCTCTAGGGGTCGGGAGGAGATTTTGCTAAGAGAGGGCACATGGTGGGGGGGAGCGTTCTAGGGGCCAGCAATGTTCTATTTTTTGACTCAGGTGGTGGTTACACAGATGTTTCCTTTATTATATTGTTAAACTGTCCAAATATGTTTTATACAGTTTTCTGCATATAAGTTATAATTCACAATAAAAAGTTTTAAAAAGTTGAATAGTACTGGAAGACTCCATAATAAAAAACAGCTGTTTCTTTGTTCCTCTTGTTCTCATCTTTTAACTCCTTTTCAACAGATGAAGCCACTCGGGCTGTTTCTAAGAGTATTGATCTTCATATTGATGAAGAAGATGCTGATATATCTACTTTTAATTTTTAAGAAGTTTACAGATTACATTTCTGCTTTCCTCCAGAGCTGATGGAGGATTAACTCCAGGTCTCATTCCTCAACACACACAGGCGTGGGTGGGCTCTTTTCCTCCCTCCGTCCTGCTCCCAGAATTTTTTGGTTAAATTAATATTCAGCGCACATCTTATTATGACTGGGAATATTTTGTTTATAGCTTCGCCACCCAGTACTGTAAGATTACATTTCACTCTTTTGTACATTTTTATGCTCTCCCGATGGTTAAAAATTGCTTCTGTTTTTTTTTTGTTTTTTGTTTTTTGTTTTTGCATTTTGTTCTACATAACCATCACTTATTTGGCTTCAAAGATTTCCAAAGGAAGACAATCCAACTTTCCCAATATTCTATTCCAACATGAGATAGTCTATCAGTTTGGGGACGGGGTGTGTGTGCATTTGTGTGTGCACACTCATGTATTTCTTAGTGTCTCTGCTGTCTCCAACCACATAAGACATTGTTCGGGTCTGCTATACCAGCTGTCTTTCTAAGACTTCTCTTCACCGTCATCCTGGGAATTGTCTTCACTTCTTCCCTATTTCATAAATCCTACATATTCCTCTTTTATGGATTACTGCCTTGGAGTGTGACGCCAGGAGCTTCCTGGAAAAAGATGTATGGCAGGTAATTTTTTTGGCCGTTGGCAGGTCTGAAAATACCTTGATTCTACTATTACACCTCCTGATGGTTTGGCTAGGATTATAATTATAGTTTTGGAATTTTTTTTCCAGAATTTTGAAGACATATTTCTGCTGTATTCTAGCTCCCAGTAATCTCATTCATTCATGGTTTTTCTTTGCATGTGCCTTATGTTTGTTTTTCTTTTTTTTTTCTTTTTTTCCAAAAAGCTTTTAAGATATTTTCTTTACTACTGGTGACCTAAGATTTTTTTATGAGGAACCTTGAAGTGGATCTATTTTTTTCATTAGAATAATGAACATGAGGTGATGTATTTTATTTACTTTTTATTTTTTTTAAAGATTTTATTTATTTGACAGAGAGAGAGAGCGATCACAAGTAGGCAGAGAGACAGGCAGAGGGAGAGGGGAAAGTAGGCTTCCCGCCGAGCAGAGAGCCCAATGCAGGGCTTGATCCCAGGACCCTGAGATCATGACCTGAGCCAAAGGCAGAGGCTTAACCCACTGAGCCACCCAGGCACCCTGAGGTGATGTATTTTAATCTAGAAACTCATATTTTTAAAATTCCGCGTAAAGCCCTTGTCTGTGCTGTTGATGACTTTTCTCTCTTAACCCCCTCCTCCTTAACTCCTCTTCGATGCTGGGTCTCCCTGGTCATCTTTCTTTTTCCTCCTCACTTCCTTCTTTTTCTCTTTCTATCTTCTAATTATTCAGTGGATATTCTATCATTCTGTCAAATTTTTCATTTCTCCTTTGCCATTCTCCCCTCTTCCCCACATGGAGGTGTAATTGGCTTTTACAAAAGATGGATTTAGGGACCCACTCTTGGCTTCAGATACATCTGCAGATTTTCTTTAGGATAAAAATAAAACTCCTTAGCATGCTTTTATGATTTGGCTCCTGCTTCCCTCTGTAATTCACCGCATTACCACTGCCCACAATTATCAATATCCTGTTGAACAACTCTGTTCTCTTTTATCTTACTTGTGACTCTTCTTTGCCTTGGGATTTTTACCTCTGTCCTTTCTCTGGCCAACTCCTATTTATTCATTCTCATTTAGAAGCATATTCTTGAACCCGTGTCCCGATCCACTTCTTTTAGGCAAAACACACTTCCCACCTCGTTCCGGCGTCCTCCCACGTGCTCAACGGTGTGTTGTCCTCCTCACTTCAAATCATTTATCACACAGTATCACAGTTGTGCGCTGTACTTGTACTTGGGTAGGAGCCAGGCCAGTCTTGTTTACACTTGTGAGCCCATCATTTACCAAATTTGTGGGTTATCGTCTGGACTCAGTATTTGCTGAGTGGGTAAAAGGATAGTACTCGTTGCACGTATTAAGTGCTTACGAGGTTCCATGCACTATTTTAATAGTCCTACATGTATTTATTCCTGTAACCATCGCAAAGCCCTAATAAGTTTGTTCCTATTATCATTCCCTTTTCAAAGACAGGATCATTGAGGTTAAGTGGAATACCCAGTTCACCTAAAAGTGACAGTTAGTTGATCTAAGCTTAGACCTTCTGGTTCCAGACCTTCCATTTGTAACCACGCACAACGAATAGTTGAATGGGCACAAAGGCAACAAAACACAAACTGGATCTTTCACTAAGCATAAATAATTCTCAAATTATCTCCATAGACACGGAATTGCATGGAAAAGAGAGCTGACTTTGGTCTATCTTCATAAAATGTGTCTGAGATTCTTTTTTATTCTAGATATAAAAGCCTTCTGCAAATCTCAATATTTTCAGCCTCTAGAAAAGAACTTCCCAAAATGTTCCAAAAGTTTAGCTAAATAAGAGCTTTACATTAAAAAAATGAGAATATCAAACTAGTTTTGTCTTTCTCAAAAAGATAAGGAGGATATTTATTTCAAATCTATTTAAAAATGACCTTATTCATAAATGACTGCATTCCAAATGTTAAACAGGCTAGTGCAACATAAATGGTAGATTTGGGCCGTTTGAGGAGTTGCACATGAAGGGTTTTAATGCTGAACAGAAGATGGTCAGATGCAATGTTTAGGTAGAGTAAGATGAAGAATCGCTGGGTCATACCTCATGACCAAGTTTTTATTTGTTTTGTTTTTTGGAATAATCCCTCTCCCTCCCATAACTGAATTAGCAAAAGGACACAAAGGCATACCAGTGAAATAGCCTTTGGGTTTTTTCCAAATCACAGCCCTATCCGTGGGTGAAAAGATTCACTGAAGAAAGCTACAAATTCCATTTTTTAAAAGTTTTTATTTATTTATTTTGAGAGAGATAGAGAGAGAGCATGAATGAGGGGCAGGGGCAGAAGGAGAGGGAGAAGCAAGACTCCCCACTAAGCAGGGAGCCTGAGGCAGGGCTCGATCCCAGGACCCTGTGATCATGACCTGAGCCAAAGGCAGACACTTAACCAACTGAGCCACCCAGGCGCCCCTACAAATTCCATTTTTGACAAGGCAAGCTTCATGGCTGGGCAGCTTGTGTTGTCCATGGGGCCCTGCACTTGGGAGGGTCCCATGCTTGGCTTAATGTTTTGCTATCGAGGTCTTGAAATTCATAATAACTGTTAAACTAGAGGCTCATGCTTTCATTTTGCCCTGGGTCCTGAAAGTTAGGTAGCTCGTTTTATCTTCTGGCAAGGGGTCCCTTCTCATCAGAGAAAGTTGTAGTTGAATGCTCAAAGCAGAGACCTGGGGAGCTGGAATCAGCAACTCCAAAAAAGAAATCCATGACCTTGGATGAATTATTCAGGCTGTTCCCCTGTTATTCATTTTGACTTCATGGTGGTTCTACTATCTGCTTCTTCCCATTTACTTAATTCATAGCCTCCTCAATTCTTGACTGAAATATTCCAGTGGTCCTTTAGAGTATCCTGTAGTCTTTAACTTTCCCTGATTCAATTCACTCTTCAAACTGTTACCATTTATATACAAAATTAGTTCCCTTTTCCAAAAGAAATGCCCATGTTTCTGTGTCTGTGCTCATTCCATTCTTTATTGAAAATGCTCTTTTCTGATGCAAACGCAGATTGCAATTCTGTTCATTAGATCAGACAGGAGTCTTGGTTACAAGACAGCGCAACATTGATCCAGACTAGTTCAAGAGGAAAGAAGGAAATTATTATTTTGCAATAATAACAAGTTTATAGATAGCTCTTGATTTCAGGTATGGCTGAATTCAGGACAGAAGGTTATTGGCACCCAGAATCTCAGCACTGATGGCAACCTTTCTACTGTGTTAGCTTCATTTTCAAGCTATCCTTATGACTCCAGCCGCCCCAAGCTGACATCACGACAAAACCAGATCCAAATGGCCATAGATCCTACTTCTTTAATAGTGGTAACAGGGGTGCATGGGTGGCACAGTCAGTTAAGTGTACGACTCTTGGTTTAGGTTCAGGTTGTGATCTAGGGGTCGTAAGATTGAGCCCCACGTCAGGCTTTGAGCTCAGCACGGAGTCTGCTTGAGACTCTCTCCCCCTGCCACTCCTGCTTGTTCTCTCTCTAAAACAAAGAAATCTTTTTAAAAATGGTGATAATAAATATTTTAGGTGTTATGATATTTACCGACCTGAGACTAATATAGCAATGGGGTTTTCTAATTAATTTTGCCTATAATCATGAATAGTGAGTGGAATTACTTCCAACTGAATCATATAGATAAAAAACAAAGGGGATACATCCGCACTTCACTCTTGCATCGGAAGAAGAGGGAGCTGATATTGAGAGATCTTCACATTCATAACCACTTTTGCTGCTACAGTATTGAAACACTCACATATTCATTGATAAGGAGCCCTTCTCCAAGTTCCCTAAAATCTTCATGTCTGTTCTAGACAGACTGGCCACACTCACAGTATCCCTCTGACCTCTCCAAGATCTATAAATTAAAGGGTTAAGGACTGGCACAGCAGAGGGTTTCTAGGACTCTTCTCTAACTCCAAGGTCAGAGTTCATGTGGCTTGCCTGGTAACTTTACCTTACTGGCTATTTTATATTTTTATATCATGTCTGAGAAAAGAAGTTTCATCTTTAGGACAATGAGACCTTTTTAATGACAGTATTTTAGGATTAAATTTGATAGCAAATGTCAGACAACCAAATTATTAAGTGGCTTAAACAACGTGGAGTCTTCGTTCTGGTCCCATGAGGTACAGGTGGATAGCCGGGGCTGCTTTGGCAGTTTCTTAATTATTGGGAACCCTAGGTTTTTCTCTTGTGTCGTTCTGTCATTTTTCATAACTGACTACCAGCTTGTGATACAAGATGTTTCTCATACCCAGCCACCATTTTGCATTTCAGATGGCATGGAGATGAAAAAGGCGGCCGAAGGCACACTCCCATTCTTTAATGACATTTCCTAGACCTCATTATGTCTCCTAGAAGTTACACACACAATTTCTTTTACATCCCGTTAGTCGGACCTTAATCAATGCACGTAGTTCTAAGAAAGAGATATATGTTATTATTCTAGAACCACGTGTCTAACTAAGTAGTAAGATTTTTATTATTATAGAAAAGAATCTAGATATAAGTAGACAACTATTTCATAGTCTTCAACTCATCATGGGAAAAGGACCTTAGGAAGGAAAATAATTCTTCAAGAAATGTTTGATGGGAGGTTGGAACCTTAGAAGGAAAGAAGGAAGGAAGGAAGGAAGCAAAAAAGGAAGGGAGGGAGGGAAGAGAGAGAGAGATTGAGAGCTAGTGAGAGAGAGAAAGAAATTAGGGAAAAAAGAAAAAAAAAGAGACCCTTATTTTATATCTCAAACTGGTGATGAGGGCCATGTAGAAACCATGACTTTTATTCTGAAGGGAGAAAGTCTCTCTTCTCAACTCTATTTTCCATACCTCCATCCAATATAGGTGTTTTTCTTTCTGCTTGATCTCAACCACATATGGCACATGAAATACAAGCAGGAATTGTGTATGTTCAAAACTCTAACTCCTCTGGCTAATACTTGTCTCCCTCTTCTCCAAACTCTTAAAACACTTACAGCTTATATGAAGCAATACAATTAATTTATTGAACAAATATATATTGAGCATATGCTTATATGTAGAATGTTCTAGGAGCTATGGAAACATTGGTGACCAGAAAGGAGATACTTTTCCAAGTGTAGAAAAACTAAAAGTGAATAAGTAAAGGATGGTTTGTGTTATACATTGGCAAATTAGAGCGAGGTGTGGGAGACTGGGAGTTCTGGAGGTGGGGACTTGCAATTTTTAAATAAGGGACCTTACTGAGAAGGCGGTATTTAAACAAAGGAGGCAAGAGAATGAGCCACCCAGAAATCTGGGGGAAGAATGTTTCAGGCCAGGGAGGAAGAAGCTCAAATGTCCTGATGTGGAAGCGTGCCCATCCTGTGAATAGTAATGGGGTCTATGATCTGTCTGGCTCCGTCGGAGTGCCCACACGGGAGAGGAGGTCAGAGACTGACTACATCACAGAGTGCTTAGAAGACCATTTAAGACTTTGTCTTTTACTCTGAATGCAATGGGAAGCCACTGAAAAGTTTTGAGCAGAGGAGGAGCACGGGCTGTTTTAAGTTTTAGAAATATCCTACAGCTTGCAGGATTAAGATCAGACTTTGGAGAAATATAAGTAGAAGTGAGAAGAGCAATTTGGAATCTACTGCATTAATTTAAGACAATACTACAGACATTACATAGAGAGCGTAGATAATGCCAACAGTATGAATTGGCAGACTGGACATGGGCCGTGAAAGAAAAGGAGGAATCTAGAATGACATAAAGACATCTGAAAGAGGAAGCTGTGATTTGGCTGAGATGGTAGGTGGTAAGAAGCTTTTGGAGAAATTCCAGTAGTTCCGTCTGTTAGACATCCAAATGGAGGTATTGAGCGGTTGTCTGGGATTAAGTGGAACAGCCTGGGCTAGAAATGTAAATGTGGGGATCCTGAGCATACGGGTGGTATTTACACCATGCTACTGGCTGAAATCACCAAGAGAATGAGTGGGGAATAGGAAAAAAAAAAAAAAAAGAAGAAAGAAAGAAAAGAAAAGTCGTGGTTTGAGTGTGGGGGGTAGGGGACATATTCTGTGTTTCCAAGTTGAGGGGAATAAAAAGAAGTTCCAAAGGAGATTGACAATGAGCAGCTAATGAAGAAAGTTAAAAAAAAACGTTGAGTGATATTATGGAAACCAAGCAATGAAAGTGTTTCCAGGATGAGTGGCCAACTGTGCCAAAGACATGGTGACAGTTCACGTGAGTTGAGGACTAATCACTGATCATGGATGTTAGCAACACTGCGTCTCTGGAGATCTTAACAAGAGAAGTTTTAGTGGAGGAGCGTGGGCAAAAACCTGGTCTGAGTGAGTTTAAAATAATATGGAAAGATACAAATTGAATACAAGGAAGTGTTTCCTGAAATTCTGGTATATAGGAGAACAGTTAGCTTTCCCAGGATGCAAGAAACGACAGCATGTTTGAATTATGATGAAAAATGCTATTGAAAGCGAAAATTCATAATATAAGAGCAAGAGTTGGATTGGAGCATGAATAGTTCACTTCCAGAGTCACAAGAGGGCAGAGGATTTGGGAACAGAACTGGGAGGTCAGGACTCCCTGGTGAAGGATTTAGCAGGTGAAGATTTAGCAGGTGTTCCCTATTTTTTTAAGTAGTTTCTCATTAAGTCACTGATATTATGTTTATCTGCAGATTATGTCTCCAGGCCAAAACCTGTCTTATGTATTTTTTTACACCTGTCTAGCCAAGAGATGAGTAATTGTTTTTTTAACTTTGATAAATAACATGGCACACAGGCACTCCACCACGGTCAGCGAATAATTATTTCTAAAAAACTTGAGACCAGAAGGGTTCCTGTGATAAAATCTTAAGTGTGATATATATAGACAAAAGATATCATTGATAAAGTGGGTTATTAAAGGATTGATAAATCTGGTTACACTTTTTAAAGTTCTATTTTTCTTGGTTTAAATATTTTTCATTTTATTGTGAAATGCACTATACATGGAAACATGAACAAAATATATGTATCGTAACGTAAGCCACATCTAATTAAATAAATATAGCACTGCCTTCCCTTGAAGAAAGAAAGGACATCGTCATCCCCTCAGGAGACTCAGGTCCCCTCCTGCGACTGTCTTGCCCTTTGAGGTAACTGCCATCCAGACTTATATTAAAATCATTGCCATTTTCTTAATGGTTTATCACCTATGTGTGTACCTTTAAGTGATAGAGTTTACTTTTATCTGTCTTTGAGAGTGAGTGAGTGTGTGGGTGTGCGCACGTGTTAAAAAATGTTAACATGTGGAGCATCTGACTGAAGGCTATTTGGGAAAGTACTGATAATTCAACATTCCTGAAAGTCTGGAATTGAAAAATAAAAAAATACATAAGAATGATATAATTAATAAATTAAAATACAAAGCATCTTTAAATGTCTATTTTCTGTCCTTGTATAATACCACTTCTGCTACACATGAGGCGTGTACATACATACGGTCTATTGCTGAGCTGTCAAATCCATTGCGTTGATCTATACAGTTATCTCTGTGTAAATTCCACATGGCTTTAATTACTATAGCTTTAAAATGAGTTTTGGTATTAGGAAGAGAAAGTTCTCCCACCTGTCCTTCGTTAAGAGTTCTTAACTATTTATGATCTGTTGCAATTTCATGTAAATTCTAAAATGTGCTTGTGAAGGTCTACTGAAGGGAAAAAAATGGCATTTTTATTGGGTTGCATACATCGAAAGATCAATTTTGAAGAGTTGAAATATTTCCATATTAAGGCAATTTCCAGAAAAATAAGCAATAACCCCCCACTTTAATTATGAATTTGCTCATTTTTCTTTTAGCTATGTTTATTTCATATGTATGCACGTTTGTATCTTAAAGCCATGTCATTTAGTCCACGTACATTTGGAATTGTTACATTTTTCTAATGAATTAAATTTTTAATCACTTAAGTGACTCTCTTTAACTCAAAAAGTATTACTAGTATAAAATCTGTTTAGTTAATATCTACTTTCAGCAAGAGATTTGGTCTCAACAACTTAGCCTATACGAGGAACAGAAATCTGCATTTAAATCTTAAACCTTCTGCTATTACTTGTTATAAATGGTGTAAAATAGAGAGATAGTTCATTATTCTCTAAGGGCAGACCAGTCACTCAGTGCTTTTCAGTGCTAATTTCTCTTTTCTAAGTAACTGGTCAGGTCATCTTGTCATATATCAATGATTCCACATATGAGTGGGTTTATTTCTGTATCCTACTTGCTCTGTTGCTGAAACATATGTCAGCACATAGCAACACTAACAAGATATTAAGGAGTGACTGTGCCAAAATTTATGGGAAAGCTAGAACCAAGATAGCTACAAAGAAAAGCACCGTGTGATCAAATGCTGATGGCATTTACCTTCACTGGCAAACCTGGTCCGTATCTTTGGCAACCACAAGGGGGCAGGGAAGGGTATTAACTGGGTCAGAAGTCACATCGCGAAGCCTTCCCAAGGTAGAAAGTCAGATGGAACCTCCCACATCAATATAGGACTACGAAGATTCTAACATGGTAATATTGGTAAGAAGTAGGAAGAAGATGTTGAAACAGATGCATAATTACAGGCTCATTTGCATTTTGCCAAACATCATCAGGTATAGTTACGATATACTTTCTTTTATTAAGACTTTGATACTCTCTTTGGCCCCAAGCAATTGTCCACATACATAATCTCATGTCTTCTTTTTTCTTTCCAGCATGATTTTTCTCCATTCTGCAGTTATGTGTAAGGGATTAACTTGAGGGTAAGGAGTAAGTTTTTAATATTTCTAGTTTTAAGTATTTTAAAACATTTTCGAATTTTCATCCTGGTATATCTTAGATACGAATATTTATTAACTCTTTCATCCTTTTGTTACCACAACTCCAAAAGAATCTCCAGTTGAGAAAGTTTTGTGTTTTAGTCAAATCAAATTAAGATTATGAGCTCTAAAAAAGCTACAACTGAATGCCAATTATAACAATATATTATTTTTACTTCTTAGCTAAGGGGAAAGAGTTAGTGACGGAACCTTGGAAATAAAATTATTTCTGTACATTGAAAGCAAATAAGTGAAACTGAATATGCTTATTTCATCCATAAAATTAGCCGTGCAGCTTCTGAATGCTTGAGCCATGGAATGAAACACCCAATTTCTTGAAAAGAGGCTAAAATATTATACCAACTATATCAACCTCAAATCAGAATTCTGATAAATCACTGTCATCTTCATGCTATAGATTCCCAAAGCTGTTCTCTCCCCTGGAATTCTATAGAAAACACCTAAAAATCATGAATATTTTAGCTTGCATCTCAAGTTAAACATTTTATTATTTTTCCACCCATATATTCATTGAAAACGGCTCTAGGGCTAAATTTTTAAGAGGATCATATTAAACTTGATCAAATCAGGTCCTCGATCAAGCTGCCATTCCAATGAAATGGTATTTTCTTTCCCCACATGTGTATAAGAGTTTTTTGCCTAATCAGATTTATTTTCTTGGTCTTTTTCCCCTTATTTCTTTTTAATCAGAACATTAACATTGTTTTAATTTTTTTTTTATGCCTTACCTTATTTTCTTAGGATATTCAGCTAGTGGTGGAGAGAGAAAGTAATGCATGAAAAAGCTAATACCTAGGCTACTTTTCAAATCATACTTTCACACGTCCTGAAAATCCACATTTCCCAGCTCATCCTCTTTTTCTTGATTAATATTTCCCTCTCTTTTTATGATTCTCAATATGAACATCATCTGCACGAACGTTTCTGTTTGCAGAAACTCACAGATTTCATTATATAAATTATACGTTGTGCATACAAGTGGATATTGTGTTTTTGTTTAAATACGTTTACATAGAGGATTTCATGTAACAAAACAAAAAAGGAAACCGATACTATATTTGGCTCATTGCCTAATTTATTTTATTACTACCTTATTTTATTTTACACCCAGACACAAGTTTGTTTTCATGGCTCAGATAAAGAAATTGGACACGCAGTTCCCTTCTGTGAGAATCTGGTCTCATTTATGTGACACCACCCAGATTACCTCCACCCCCTTCCTCACCACCACCTCTATACTCACCTAAAGTGAGTTAAAATATTTATTGGGTTATGAGAGTCAAGATTCTTTTTTTCTAAAATTTCATATAAAATAATGGTGCAGTATTGGTAGCGACCAACAGAGTCTAAGGCTCCTTTGTAGCCACTAAATGTAGGAAAACCCACAAATTACTGTTGGAGAGGGGTTGGCCTTGAGTTCTGGCTTCAATGACCCTCTCCCCCTAGATTCAAATACCCTGCATCTGTGTAAATAAACATCTCTAGGTGTACCGTAAGGGAATATTTAGCACGAATAGGTTTCATACAAAATTAGCAGCGAAGAAAAACTTTAGACTAGTAATTACATGAAAAAAATGTAAGCCATTAGTGTAATTAAGATGTTTCTTCCTTTTCACTTAAACAGGTAGAATATGATCTATCATTCTTTTGCGTGCATACTTTCATTGATTGAATTTCCAAAGTACTAATTTTTTTTTTCTTCCTTCCACGAAGATTTATAACAATACTTATATTCTGGCAAGAAGCTAAAGTCTAGCATTAAATGTTTATTGGTTATAAACACTAAGTTTAGAGTTGAATTTCTGCCAACGAGATCTAAGAAGCCAACAGATAAGCTTCTTACTTAGGAGGTAGTAGCTAAAAGTTTCATGGTTAAGCCATACACAGAAAGGAAGTAAATTCAGACAAGATAAACTCTGAGTCATTTGGCTCTAGGGAATGTGTCCTATAGCTTTCACACTCATTTTCTCTTTCTTGGTTGTTCCTTTTCTCTAACTAGTTTCTGATGTCAAAACTACCCTTTGAAAGCAACACTGAAAATTCTAGCCCGGGGCTCTGTTAGTGAGGCAGTAACTCATGAAAGTATGTATTCAGGAAGGTACTCATGGGTATAGTCTAGTCTGTCATCTTCCGTTTGGATTCTTGGAAATAATTGTATATTAACACCTTTAAAGTTTTGGAAGTGATGAAAAAAGTAACCTCAACTCAACTAGATTTTGGACATTATCCCCAGATAACTCAGAAATCCACTGCCTACAGATTTATCCCACTGTTAATACAAGAAATGGAAGTATACGTTATCAATGTGTGTCCCTAGAAGACTTTCAAGTAATGGTACTGGAGAGAGCAAGAAAATGTTTCCAAGATGATAGAGAAAACTTCTAAATGGCGTAGATACCTTTCAGACTCATCTTGGACCACCAGTATGGTCAAAAGCCTTCTATGATTTCTTATCTCCAACAGAATCACAACAGAGGCCAGCCACACAAGGTTAGAGAGGTCGTCTGCTATAGCCTTCTCATTCACAAGTGAGACAACTGAGCCCCTTAGAGGTAAAGGTGGTGGGAGGATCAGACGTGGTAGGAGACCAGAACTAAAATTCAATTCTTTTGACTCATCGGCCAGAGTTCTTTCACATTTGTTAATTCTGTTCACAGCTAGTCCCTCATGTTGTTTTTCACATCCCCCTACTCGTGTTTCAAGACCCATCAAAACCTTGCCCCATCTAACCATTTAATTCCATTTTCTGTTAGTCTCGCCACATGAACATTTTATCACCATTAAGCGGAACTTCCTGCTTCTCTTTAACCTGTGCTAGGGTGACAAACCATCCCAGTTTGGTCTGGACTGCCCTGGTTTCAGCACCGAAAATCCTGCATCCTGTGGACCTTTTCGGTTCCACACAAATTGGCTCAGCTGGTCACGCCAGCACACACGCTACTTGCATACCATCGCCTTAATCTTCTTGCCTGCAATCTTCTTCCCCCGTTGCCAAATTTTCCCGATGACTGAAGAAAGCTCAAATCCCATTTCCTTCAGACAGCCTTCAATTCTCGTCCTCTACCTTCCTATGGTTCTTAAATCTTGCTCCACACAAGTAAACTTTTAATTAAAGGCTAGCTTGCCTTGCTTGAGGATTATTCGGGACACATCATCTTTCCTTCACAAAGTGGACTATAATTTATTACAGAATGGAATTTGCCTCAGGGAAACGCTGCTCTAAGCACGGATACTTGGTCTCGTTTATAGCATCAGACTCTGTGAGGTTGGTATTATTACATCTATTTTATACAAATCAATTAAGTTCAGACAGCCTAGTTTTTGGCCAAAATTCAAACCCAGGTCTATCTGGCTCCTTCCGCTACACCACACTTACTGCATAGGAAACATGTTTAATGTTTTTGACTGTCCCAGAGTTATTAACAAATTGTGGGGCCTAAAGTACATTCTCACCAAATACTTGCTGTTTTGTCCCAATTGCTTTTCCATTTAGATCTACAAAGTCATGCTAATGATGGCAGAGGAGGTGGTTCTGTTTACTTATTTTTTTAAATAGTATATCATAGAAAATGTGCCTTTTACCCAATTGAAGCAGAGTCTATGATTTTTTTTCCTGATAAGTAATTAATTGTAAAAGGGAAGTTATGTAAGTCACATGGACATAAGTGTGACAGTGAAATTTTAATATTATTTCGGAGGCGTGCATCATGATATTCAAAGATACACATTTAATAAGCCTCTTCTTACTTTAGATTCCTGTACGTTTGCCATGGAACTTAATTTTAATCAAACTGACAGCAGAGAAAAATACAACAGAAAAAAAATAAAACATTTAGTTACTGGGAAAACACAAGACACTCTTTTGGGGGAGGAACAGTACAGAGGTCAACTATTTTTTAAAACCTTTTCAGATCTGGAATCTGTGATATTCAGATATGACAAAGTTCTAAGTCCTGTAAAGCATTCTCTTATCAAAGGATGGCAGTAAGTCGCTTTGTTAAAGCTCTTCCAGGGAGCAAAATGTTCCACCCTCTTGCAGCTGGTGTGATTTAGAAATTACGAGTAAACGTACTAATATTTCTAAATGATGGAGCTTCCCACAGTTCCATTTCCAAATCCTAGCCAACAGACTGAGAGCAGGCCACAGGAGAGAAAGAGGTCACGGGGTATGGGTTCAGTGCAGGCGCGCAGGCGCACAAAGGTTCAGGCTCCCCCTTTGTCGCCGAGTGAGTACCTACGGTCGGCTGGGACTTCCGGTTCCGGGGAGCTCAGCACAGCATCTATTTTGATAGCTGAGGGGGTGTGGAGTTCACTAGTGCCAACAGCAGCCGCCTTTACGGGGTTTCTCCATTTTTATTGTTTAGGAGCCTCCAAGGAAAATACGGTTCCTTGATTAAAAAACAAAAACAAAACAAAAAACAAAAAACACCACGAAAACCTGAGTGGTACAGGCGTAGACTTGAGTCACTAAAGAAACGAAGACTACTAGAGTCATAAAATAACTCTTAGACACTGTCAAACATTCCTTGCCCGCCGCGAGCGGAGCAGGCACTAAGGGAGGCCCGCCGCCCTGCGGCCCCGCAGCAGCCTTATCGGCAGGGTGGCGTTTGGCATTTTCTGGAGGGACGCGGTCCCCTCACTCAGGCTCTTTGATCTCAGCACAGCAGAGAAGCACTTGTATTTGCTTTTCTTTTGCTCGGCACCTAAAAATGACTCTCAGTACACTCATAAAATCATTGGTGATGATAACTTCCTGAGGATCAAACACTCTAATAAGAGTATTTCCACAAATAAACCTAATGTTAATAAGACATCATCTTTCTCTCTTTCCGGAAGTGGCTGATACAGCAATCGCGATTTACCATGAGAACGAATACTAGAGATTTCTGGTTCAGGTGTTGAGGGGCATTTGTATCTGCCGCCAATCCGGCAGGCAGTGAGCCTCTTTTGCAGGAGTCACAGTAAGCACAGACGTTTCCTGAGTGCTTAACTGTGTGCCGCTCCTTCTGCTTGGCCCTTTACCTGCACTATTTTATTCAATTTTCATGACAGACCCATGAGAAGGTGCTATTATTATCTCTATTTTAGAGATGAGAGTATCGGATTCAGAATTCAAGAGAGGGGCCTGAGGTCAACATTTAGTAAGGGCAGAAGTTTTGTGAGCCAGAAAGAGGTGGGTCCACCTTGGGCACCCATCGGAATCACTGGGGCAGCTTATGAAATCACAAATCTGCAGGCCAGCATCAGGGATTGGGATGGAGTGTCCGAGATTGGGTCTGGTTATCTGAGAAATGTACAAGGTCCTCAAGGAATCTGATGTAAATGAGGACATCAGAACAACTGATCGAACACCGCAGTGCTCACAGGCCAATTCCCCTGCCACCCACAGGCTGCAAGAGATGGACTGCTCTTGAATCTGATTTACTTCTTTGAAAGCTTTTGTGATTAATGTGGAAGCCTTTTCTTTTTGGCAATGTGTTCAGCAGTTGCCTGGCTTATGGGCTTCTTCTTCTTGGCAGAACTCAGTGTTTGCCTTGTTTACTAGCCTCCCTGTGTGGAGAGATTAGTTATTTATTTCTTAGTCTTGGCTTCAGTGATTCTGCTGATAGGACTCATGCCAGAGAATGTGTGTGGACCTTCGTTTTCAAAGTAGAGGCTCTGACTGCCCTATATGAATGATACTCTAGCTCAGTCCCCAAAAATCCACAGAAAGCCTTTTCAACAATTTGTACACACCTAGTTCCAGCCCTTACTTCCTTTTCCAGTCTGAAGAATGGATAAAATTCCTAAGCCACCGAGTAGGGTACGGAAGATTAGACATGGGGGTATGATACAGAAGGAGGGAATAAAGTTGGTCACTTCTGGCCTCTCTCCAGCTTCCTTTGCTCTCTGTTCTTTGAGATTTAGAAGTGTAGTGGGTTTAGATTAATATATTCTTGGCGTTGTTTCCTGTTTCAAAGAAAAAGGAGGGATGTCAGTGGTGTCTGATATCAAATAATTTAACCAGAAGGGTAGGTGAGTGAAAGCAAAGAAAGGTCTAGGCTCATTTTTCAACAGGTTAAAAAAAAAAAAGGAAAGCTTCAGATATCATTCATTTTGATCCAAGGCATGTTGACCAAACACCAACTAAGTACTTTGAAATGTTCTCGCTATATTGTGGGCTGGAAATAAATGGTATTGAATGAATTTATTGCTGAAGGCATTGTGTTGTATACAAACAGATTGAAAGCTGGTGCCTGCCTTTAAGAGAAGAGTTTTAATCAGTTATGGGAGCAATGCAAATTTTTTGTGCAACTAGCTTCAGCTTAAGGCAGACTGCGACAGTAATAGAGACAGAGGGTGCTGTGAAGTTACAATAGGCAGAGAAATTCGTATTGATCAGGGAGAGTCGATGATACAGGAGTTGGCTTTTTATGTCCACATTGGCTCTCACGGAAGCTTCACAGACATATTCTCCTAAAGGCATTCATGGGCCGTGCCGACAGAGGAGAGGAGGCCCTGTAGAGAGATGGTGAGGGTGGGAGGAAGCAGGGTAGGGAGCCAGGCTCTCAGGAAGACTTTAAAAAGTCTGTCACAAAAAGGATATGGTTGTGACCTTCTGGGACATATCAGGGGCAAAAAGGCACCCAAACAAAGGTGTAGAAGATGTGTTCTAATTTAAACTAGATGTCAGCTCTCTGATCCCGTGGTTTGACTGAATGTACTAGATGCCTAGAGCTGCTATAACAAAATACCACACACTGGGTGGTTTAAAATAACAATAACTTTTTTTCCCCCACAGTCTTGAGGCTAGAAGTCCCCAGTCAAGGTTTTGGGAGGAAGAATCTATTCCATGGCTTTCCCTAGTTCCTGGGGTTGTGTCCCTCCTTAGTCTTCCTTGGCTTATAGACATATCACTCAAATTTCTGCCTCCATCCTTGGATGATATATTCCCTTGTGTATGCCTGGGTCTTCTTATAAAGACACCACCAGCTGGACTTAGGACTCACTCCAATCCAGTATGGCCTCGTCTTAGCTAATTATATCTGTAAAGCTCATTTTTAAGTAAGGTTACCTTCTAAAGTTCCAGAGGGACATGAATTTTAGGAGAAAACATGATTTAACCCAGTCCACTAGGCCACGTTTTTGATACTGCTGAATAAAGACATGACTATTTTGATAATTTCTACAGTTCTATAAAACCTCAGTAGAGAAGAACAAAGAAATTTAGAAATGAAAGCTGATTGGAATCAAAGAGAGGAAAGCCCTTCTCAGGGGTCTGTGGAATCAGGAAGTCTACTGGCCAATTGTAAGCCCATTGCAGGAAGATGGAGGAATCTGTGTTTCATAAGACCTGGCAAAGGGGAGATTGTTGTCAGGTAAGCAATTGCCCTAATCTACATAGAAATTTTGGTCCTTTCTATCCTCAGACAGGTTGCTTCTATGTTCCCATTTCCAAATTCCAATGGATCTGAGGCTCACTGATACACCTAGTATATATTTACATACTACACACACACACACACACACACACACACACACACACACTCACTCATATATCCATCCATTGTGAGAGAAGGGTCGAGCAGTATTCAGTTTTGTGATTATTTTTAGCAACACTGAAGATAGAACCAATACAAACATGGGAACGGGCTATTGACCTGGGCATTAAAGGATGGAGAGGATTTTGTAAGTGGAGGTGGAGGAAGTGGCATGGTTTCAGAAGTGAGAAAGTGAATGTTTTGTTCAGCTTTACAAATTGTCCAGTTTGGCCAAACTACTCACATAGTCAGGTCTAATGGGACACGATTCTGAAAAGTTATGTTGGGGTCAGATAGTGAGTAGCTTAGAATCTTAGAATAACAGGTTAAGAAAGGAATTCGGTATCTTTTATATAAAGAATAGATTGCATCCAAGATCTTTAAGGGGTGGCATGACCAAGTCATGTGGTGAATGCATCTGGGAGGGAAAAGGATGAGGGTGAATTCATCTTTCAATAAGGATTTGAGTAAGGTACGTGAGAAAGGCTGTGTATTTGCACTGGGACACTGGTCATGTGAATGGAAATAAGACGCTGTAGAGAAACTTCAGAGGTAGAAATCATATGCCTTGATGATAAGGCATTGAGAGAAAAGTTCGAAAATCACTTGGACTGGTTGGATGGAGAGAATGAGAAGACAAATAAGAGCATAGTGAATCAAGAAGAAGACACTGAGGGGAGAAGCACGCTTTTGTTGGTTTTCTTTGCTTGTACGAAAGATCATTCATTTGATTATAGATCTATTGAGTTTATGGTGCCAGTAAACCATCCATATAGAGATGTTTAGGTGGAAGCTGAAATATAAAATCTGGACCTTGGTGGAAATGCCTCAGCTCAAAATGTACTCTGGTAGAGATGTTTCTCAGGAAGAGGATGTGAAAGGAAGACAAGGGAGATCCCAGGACTGAAACCTCAGGAAAAACCTACGTGGAAAGGTAAATCACAGATGGAGCCAATTAATGAAAAGAAATGATTACAGACAGTGAAATCTAGAAGATGAACCCCAAAATATCAAATCATAGAAAGTGCAGGAGAATTTCCAGTTGTTTCAGATGTCAGTGGGGTCAAAAGTACTGAGCTGGAGACAGGCCTTGTCACTTATCTTTTGGCACCTGTGCATCTCATTTTCCCTGTTGGAGCCACAGCTTCCTTGCTCATCAGTGAGCAGCCCTGACGCCACTTGCAGGAGTGACATGAGATGGCACATTTGAATGTGGAACACCACAGAACACGTGAGATGGCAGTTTGAGAAGAAAGCGAGATGGAAGGAGGATTTATTTGTTTTCCTTCAGGATTTGGTTAGATGAGATCATGTGTGTATATGGGGCACCTGGGTGGCTTGGTGTGTTGAGCATCTGACTCTGGATTTTGGCTCAGGTCATGAGCTTAGGGTCGTGAGATCGAGCCCTGCGTTGAGCTCCACACTCAGCGGGGAATCTGCTTGGGATTCTCTCTCTCCCTCTCCCTCTGCCCCTCCCCCTGACCTCTGTCTCTCTCTAAAATTGATAAATAAATTTTTAAAAACAAAAAGGAACATGTGCAGGAGAAGTCTAGAGACCAAGACTAGAAAACAGAAGAGACAGGTTATATGGAAGCAAACAGGAGGTAACAAAATGGAACGAACTTTGAAGGTAATAGGAAAAGAAGGAAATGAGTCCATGTAAAAATGTGGTTTTGAAAAACAATAAGGAGATATATATATATATATATATATACACATATATATATATATATTTACAATATAAATATATATTTGAATTTAAAATAAGAACACCACCAAAAACGAACAAGAGAAAGAATTAGAAAAGACTGGTTGGTTTAAGAGAGTTCTGTGATGGAGAGGTGAAACACAGCAAGATGCTATAATGGATGGGTTTTCTTTTGTCAGTAAGTTGAAATAGGAGAATCACAGAAGTGAGGGATGAAATGAAAGTGGCTTCTGGTGATAGCATGTTTAAAATGCCTGTCACTGCTTCACAACTGGGAACACTGCCAAATGAAGCCCAGGGGGGTCAGAAGGACTGGGGAGAAGAGGATAAGGTAAATGACTAGAAGTTTCCATCATGATTATGAACAGGTTCAGTTGGAGTGGAAAACCAGAAAGGGGAAAAAAGAGAATGTGATCAGACACATACAACATTTAGATCAGCATATGGGTATTTTTAATATTTTTATGTTTTATAGAAATGGTATCATTATGGCTCATAATGGTTCATAATCAAATGGTTCATACATTTGCTTTTTTAAAATTTGTACTGGCCCAGCTACGGGCCATACCAGGAAAATAGGCATCAGGCAAGTCTGGAGACAACTCCAGCGCAAAGAAACCTGACCGAATGGGCTAATGCTAAGTAGAGAACCAGTAAGATTGGTTTTTACTGGGATTTGGCCTGAAGAAATAGAGATAATCAGCCAGTTGTTACTAAGAGCAGAATGGGAAGGGCACACCTAGAGGAACTGAGATAGCACAGAGAGAGATCATCCAAGCCATGGGAAAAGATGCAAGTTGGTTCTGTGTCGTTCTGATTCATGTGTATCCTTAAAATAAGCCCGGTCTTTCAGGGAGCCTAATTAAGTAGCCAGTCCTGCACAACATGGTTAAATATAAGTACATGGAGAGCAAAGGACCACACAAACTGATGAGTTCCATGAACAGACACTCTGAAGCTAATTACCCGTGTGTGTTCGTCTCCTACGGGAACCTGGACCTTCCTTCATCACCGTTCTGGCCATCTGCCGCAACTTCTAGACAACACGTTAAACCTAACACACTTGACCTGAGTTTTAAATACGCAACAACAGTACGGCGGGGTCTCCTTTTCATAACCATTTCTATTCTTTGGAGGATAATTAACAAAGCTACTGAGCACTTATCTGAATCATTTTCCTTCACGTTGAAAACAAAAAGTACATTCTTTCAGCACCATGCAGATTTGACTCGTTACTCGCTAAACTATGATGTGGGTGTACAGAATCGACTGAATTAACTCCCCTGGCAAAGCGAATAGGGACCTGGAGCATTTGGTTTTTGCTTGCAAAGTGATACATCTGTAGTATTCCAAAGAGAGGCGAAGAAAAGTAGAGGCTCTCAGATTTCTTTCTTTGTTCATTTCTGCTTCCTGTTGGATGTTAGGAGGGGTTGACCAGCCCCTAGGGATTAAGACATTCAAAGTGGTCAGTAATTTCCATAATAGGATTCCGTGATCAGATTCAAAAGCAAAGAACAACTAATGGGAGAGGATAAGAAGGATGAATGACTGACTGTCTAAAGCAGGCTCTGAGAGCTGGGAAACAGGAATTTGGAAGAGAGCATTTTGTTTGTCCTCAAGTCGTACGCAAATACTAGACACTATTTAAAGGAGGAAGTCTTGATGTCTTCATGCATTTATGGAATAATTTCTCTTCCAATAATGGGCTACAAAATCGAAAGAACAAGAATGACATTTTAAAAAGGAGAAAAATGGCATTGGGAAAAAAATTCGGCATTCAGCTGTTGGAACAAATTTTTGGAAGAGGAACTGGAGTTCTGAGAGTAGGCAGGAAGAAAGAACCGAAGGCCAGATTTCTTCCTGAGTTTGACTTTTAATGAATCAGTAATGTGTAGAGTCATGTTTACAAAATTTTCTGAGAAAGGTATTAGCTTACTTCTTTCATGGAAAAAAAATACTAAATAAGGGATTTGGATTGAAATTCAATCTCTTTTTCTCTCTCCCTCTCTTTCTTTCTTGCTTATATCTTTATCCATCTCAGACTCACGTTTGTCCTCCTGACCGCACTTCGTGTTTTTATGTTTTAGGTAGTGATGGAAGCCACCCATGCCTCCAGCCCAGAGGTTAACAAGAGCCTCTGGGGCCAGACGAGCCACTGTCAATTCTCCGTCCGTTGTTCTCTGTCAAGTCACTTACACTTCTGAGAATCAGGTTTTGTTTGCTTTCTTTTAAGACTATTTTTTAGGGGCGCCTGGGTGGCTCAGTGGGTTAAAGCCTCTGCCTTCGGCTCAGGTCATGATCTCAGGGTCCTGGGATCGAGCCCCGCATCGGGCTCTCTGCTCAGCAGGGAGCCCGCTTCCCCCCCCCTCGCCCCCCCGCCTCTCTGCCTACTTGTGATCTCTCTCTCTCTCTGTCAAATAAATAAATAAAATCTTTTAAAAAAAAAAAGACTATTTTTTAGAGCATTTTTAGGTTTACGACAAAATTGAGAGGGAGGTACGGAGATGTGGCCCCGCCCCCACACTTGCTTAGCCTCTCCTATTACCGGTATCACTCACCAGAATGGTACCTTTTAAACAAACAAACAAACCAAAAAACATGGATGAACCTATATTGAGCCATCATAGTCACCCAAAGTCTGTAGTTTACACTCTTGGTGTAAATTGTGGAATTGTGTAATTACACTCTTGGTGTAAATTCTATGGGTATAGAATGTATACCCATTATGTTTTTGTATGCCCATTATAGAATTATGCCCATAGAATGTATACCCATAAAAACATAATGACGTGTACCCATCATTATAATATCAAACAGAGCAGTTTCACTGCCCTAAAAGTGTGTGTGTATAAATACAAGAAATAAAACATCTGAATACCCATATCTGAAAAAAAGAGGATATTAGTAGCATTACCCTCTGGGATTGTTATGAGATTAAATGTGATCTACATAAAGCACTTAGCAAATAAAAAATGTTAGTATTACTTTATTACTGATATTTAAAAATTGAATTTTCCCTCCTGCGTCCCATTTGTCTTTCCTGTGCCAGAAGCAATAGCTATAATGAATTTGGTTTATAACCTTACAATCTACAATAAAGTTATGAACATACATGTATTTTTATCATGTCTCCGTACGCACGTGTACACACACGGCACTTTCTCTTTTACATAAATAATAATGTTCCTTTCCTTCTATAACTTAATTTTTCACTCAATTTAGTTTTTGAAAATTATTCATTCTGATATATATGTCTCTTGTTCATTTCTTTTTAAGTGTCATACATTATTCTGTCATATAAAAATCCCATATTTCATTTGCCTTGGACCTTCCAGTGGACATTTAGGTTATTTCTGACTTGGGGCAATTATAATCAGAGTTATCATGAATATTCTCAGGCACGTATCAATGTGGCTGAGCGTTTGTCGTTGTTTTTATAAACTCTATAACTAGAAATGGACTTTCTGAGTTATAGGCATACACATTTTTAGTTTTGCTGGATATTTTCACATTCCTTCCAAAGTGGTAGTACTGATTTATGTTTCAGGAGTTTGGGAAAGTTCCTGCTTTCTGATCATGAGTGATAATACCACGCTTCTTAATTTTTGCCATTTTGTAAAATAGCATTTTATTTTTGTTTTGATTTGCATTTCCCTGTTTGCCAGTTAAACTGAACATCTTTTCATATTCTTTGAGTATTTGAGTTTATTGCTTTTGAAATGCTTTTTCAAATATTTTGCCTAATTTTTCTCCTGAGTTATATTCCATTTCCTTATTGACTTGTTGAGCTTTACACGGAATACTAATCTCTTATCGGTTATGAATTATGTTAACTTTGGTTATGGTTATCTATGGTTATATGGCTTCCTCTTTGTTTCACCATAGCCATATTTATTCCTCTCTTGTTTTATGCTGTAAGCCTTTCCTTGAAGTTGTGTTTCGATATAGTTTTATGCAATTCCAAGGGTTGTCAAATCTAGCATGCATAATCATCATTTGGAGAGCTAGTTCAAGGACAGAATTCCTGGCCTCACTCTCTTGAAGACTCCGGAATTCTTTTTTTTTTTTTTTTAAGACTCAGGAATTTTAAGGTAAAGTGTGTGCATAGTAAGTTCTTTAAAAAAACATTCTCATGCAAGGTGATCTGCAAACATACTTTAAAGAAAATGTTGGCGTGCGCCACATCGGAATTACCATCAGTCAGGAGACCAAGAGACTGCCCTCCATTGAATCATTTTCTTTCTTTCTGACATTTTTAAGAAAAATTTTTGGGCATTCTGTCTATATATAGCAGCTGCGAATCTGGGGAACTGCATGGAGATAAATGTGCAGAATCACTCTGATAATGATCAGGGAATACTGACTTTTTTCAACCCTTCCTAGTGTTTCTGAAAACAAGGAAGGGTAAATCCATGTCATAACGAGAAGTATGGGCAATCAACAAGATCCTGCTTAGGCATATTTTCTTTATTTTATTCATGTCTTCTGATGAAATTTTTTAAGCAGTTCCTCCAAACAGCTATTTTGAAATGCATAATAAATACAGCACAGAGTGCCTAAGACACGAGTTTTTAATGAAAACACTGTAAGGGATCAAGAAAAGTTGAAAAATAGTATGAAAATTTGAGGCATCATACTTTTTTTTTTTTCTCCCTAACTTCAAGGACTTTAAGAGAGATTGGACTTAGGCCTTTTTCTTGTTCTCAGCCAGATTTATTTCCCTTTTGTATTTATGTGCAATATCAAATGTTTTAATGTTGTGGGTTTGTTCTGAACTCCATTAATAAAGTGGCTTCCTGTCTTAGCTTAGGTAAGCTATTCACCTAATTTAAGAAATAACCGATCCATGTTTTGAGACAAAGCTCTTTTGTTTAAAGGACTTTAAGATTAGAATGACAACCAAGGGACATTTGACCCAAATCCCAAAAAGTCCTGAGAATGGATTTTCTCTGTTTAGCACATTGCTGCAGTTGAAAACATTAAAACAGAAGAGAAATGTCCAGGAGAAAAGCTCCCGTTTACCCAACCGAAGTAGTAGAACTGATATATTCTTTCCAACAGCTTTTGTTTATACTCCTCAGAGGAATAGATGAATTCTAGTTAGGTGTTTTGGTCAGTTTTATTAGGAAGTTGACTCAGGTCTGTATTGCTTTTAGAAGCCAGACAGAGGGCAGAAGTCGTACTCACAAATCTTTAGGAAGTGTTGAAAGCTGAGTCATTTCAGACGTGTAAATCCTGTTGCAACAAACAGCGCATATTTGCTTATTTTGGACAGATATAGAAAGAAAAAATTAGATGTGGATTTAATATCAAAATGGAGGCCAAATGAAATGGATGAAAAGACAGGCATGGGGGCAGGGAAAGATCTCTTTCTGCTCTTCTGTCCCCCTGCTTTACCTTAAATATTCCCACCTCTTCCTGCCCGTGCCTCACTCTCAGCCATCAGAGGAAATCAACAGGGAATTCCCAATCATACGCGAATCCATACAGTAAATTATATCATGTGCTCTTTGGAGAAAGGTATACCTTCCACTCTAAAATGTTACCTTTACTCTGAGAATGATCAAAATATTCTAAAAATGAGCAATGTCTAAAGATAAATTACCCATTTCTGCTATGCTTCAAGTTGATTTTAAAGATAATGGAGATTATATATATACATATACATATATATATTATATATATATATACACACACACACACACACACATATGTGATCAAATGAGTAAATAAAAGACGACTTCCAAATAAACACTTTAGTTATTACTTTTATCATAGAATCTCACAGACCTCAAAAAAACATGGATAGGTTTGTCAACAGCCTTTCTAAAACATAGAATTTCTGTTTCATAACTCACTTGACAGAAAACTCCTCAGTGATTTGTTTCCACGACCACAGGGAGTTGGGGTGCTAAATGAGGACTAAAATGTAGGGGATCTGACTCCAATCTGGCCGGCTCAGACCATTACACCGTGAATGGCCACATGCCTCACCTTGCTCCTGAACTTTGACAGTAAATATTTGACTGGTAGAGCTGGTGAGGACCTGAATAGTAAATATTTTACGAGGGGAAATGGAAACTCCCCTTTGCTCTGTCCTACTCTTACATTAAACATATTAATTTATATTAACTGGGAACTAGATAATTCTCTATTTACCCCTGTCAATAATTAGTCATCATTTTGAATCCTGAATCCTGCTTCTATCATAAAGGAGATGCACTTTTTTTTTTCTTTTGGCCAGATTGGGATAAATCTAAAAATGCTAATGGAGCATGCAGCCCTCGACTGAGAAAAATTGGGAGCCTCAGATAACACGAACTGCGTGTGGATGACGGATTATCTGATAAAAAGTAGAATGATCAACAGAATAATCTTTTCTCCCCCTCCTTCTTCCCATCAAACTCCATCTTTCTTTAAGGACTTAATAAGTGAGATCCCGGGCTGCTGATCCCCTGCCTATCCAAGTTTTAGAATACTTGGCGGACTCTTTCCTCTTTTCCTCTGAGGGGCAGCAGCTGGTTTTCATTATGTATCAGATTATGATACACACCGAAAAGAAAATGGTCACAATGAATAAAAAGGGAGTTCTGGTAATACTGTGGTTTGTTCCTGGGGGTGTCAAGGTGAAGAATCCATCCTGTTCTTCAGACCACTGTAAACTTAATCCATTTCATTATATACACGAATGAAATTCCGCAGTGTTTTCTTAAGAACCTCTGTCGCTTTTATTTACTGTGGGAGAGGCCCCTTGGTTTTTCTTTCTTCTTCCTTTGGTAGAACGCTAATGCATTTTATATGCTCTTTAATCTCGGTCCCAGTTCTGTCAATATTTGAGCTTATCTTAAAACGAAGAACTCCAAAGGAGGGTCAAAGAAAGTAAATTCTCACTCCGGAAGGCAAATAACAATTATTTCATTAAACATCCAAATCACAAAGTACCCCTTGGATCAGTTCTAGATATAAACGAAAGGGAGCAGTTTCCCCCAAATCCCTCCCTTTGTGATGAACACTTAAGAAGTCCCAAGTTTTCTAATATGGGATTAACTTTCTCCAAAATGTGTCGTTCTGTTAACAAGTTCAGTGGCAAGGCACACTAGGCGTGCTGACCTCTGCTTGCGTCTCTATCTCTGGAGTGGCTATTCCTGAAGATGACAAGTGGGTGGTAGGGACCTAGGTCACGATCCCAGGTTGGCCCGCTGTGGTTTCCCCAGGAGACATCACTGCGAGAGCAGCTCAGCACCCACATCTTCCGCCTGAGCCGAGCGACTGCGATCGCCTCTTGGTCCTATGCTCCATGATGCCGACAGAAACACAGACTCGAGTTTAATCCATGATTATGGATCCCACCAGGGCTGTCACAGTTGCTCAGACTGTTTGAACCATTTTCTATGAGCTTCCACTTTTGTAAACTCTGGTCATTGTGTTCTCTTAATAAAAGTGAGCTCAACCTCAGGCGCCTGGGGGGCTCTGTCAGTTGAGTGGCCAACTCTTGGTTTCAGCTCAGGTCATGATCTCAGGGTCGTGGGATCGAGCCCTGTGCTGGGCTCTGTGTAGAGTCTGCTTATCCCTCTCCCTCCCTCACTGTTCCATCCCCTGTGTATGCTCTCTCTCTCTCTCTTTCTCTAATATTGGATAAAATCTTAAAAAAAAAAACAAAAACTTAATGAAGTTGAGCCCAACTTCAACAAAAGCATTGCCCAAAGACACATTTTGGCTTCCCACCCTGTAGCTTCTTTAACAACAGGAGGATGGCCAAGTGTGGTGGAGGGCGTTTGCTGTTAGGTGGGGTTTTCATACTCTCCACAGGGCAGGAAAATGCTCGCCCAAAGAAAAGCATATACACAAACATATACTATCCAAAATGGAGGTGGCCGGCAGTTTCCCATCCCCCCTTCCCTGTGGGTTCTAGCAGGGAGAGTAAAGAGATGCAGACACTCTTGGAGCACAATAACTTAGGGGATTGTTCATATGGACAGTGTGAAAACTTGGTTTGTCTGCAGATTCCGCACTTTGCAGCCAGATTCCACATGCTGCCGTGGCTCTTTCCCTTCTTGTTTCGGCTTTTACGCCATCGGAGACCCTGGCTCCATCCTGCTGGGAAGCAATTAGTGCTGAAGGAATGACAGCCAACACACAAGTGGCAGGGTCATGGGGGGTGGGGAGCAGAAGAGGGGGAGAAAAGAAGGATGGGGCCACGGGGAAGAAGGAAGGAGACTGGAGGTGGGGCAGCTTCTTCTGGATGCTGCTAATGGACTAGCCATCTGGATACCCCAAAAGTAAGCAGTAAGAGCTTGAATTTGCATAGAAACCAAAAAAGCCAAATCTAGCAGAAGAGAGCAAGTGCTGGCACATAGAACTTTCTTCAGTGAGGCAATATCCCATAATCTGCATTGTCCCAAGTAGTGGCCACCAGCCATATGTGGGAAGTGAATGTGCTCAGTGTGGTCAGTGCCACTAAGGAAGTGCCAATTTGGGGGTGCAATGGAGTTTTTTTTATTATATTAATTTCCTGTAATGTGAAGAGCCACATGTGGCCGGGGACCACCATACTGGACAGTGCAGGACAGACGGAGTAGCCAATCAGAGCCGTGTGTCTTTGTGTGGACCCTTTAGCAAGTTGCTGTCGAGATATGCCCCCAAATAAAGGACTGTTTTCTGTATTATTATGGATACTTTTAAGTATTTGGTTAATACAAAGAACATTTGGGATATGGATTTTCTTTCTAGTCTTAGTAGGCCTGAATGTATTAATAAATATATGCATCCAAACAAAACGGTAACTACCCCAATACACAGCACAGTGGGCAGAGGCTTTGGAATCAGATACAACTGACCGTACACCCTAATCTCACTGCATTCTAGTTCTGTGACCTAGAATAGGTCAGTCTAGGTCAGTGACCCAGAATAGATTCAGAATCTATTTCATACTTTGTTTCCTCATTTAAAAAAATGAAATTAAAACGCTCCATTCATTTCAATGTTACAATGATAGAATTAAGGGAGTTTACCAAACACTAGAATAGTTTTGTGGTGTCTCTTCTTCCCCCCCACTGGCTACTTCTGTGTCTAATCATAGGCGATCTATCCCAAGATCATTATAGACTTAAAATGATGATGATGATGATGATGATGATGATGATGATAACAACCAAAGAGCAACGACAATAATAATAAAGTCAGCACTTGATCATATCCTGCACACACTAGTTAACTAACTCAGCTATATCAAAGAAACCTCAAAATAATAATGGTTTAAAGAATGAGGTATTTATTTCTCTGCCACATTACTGCCCGGAGCTAAGCAGCTCGGACGGATCGGGTGGCTCGGCTGCATGAGGGCCTTCAAGTGCTCCACTTTCCCCATCTTGTTCCCTGTCTACCCCCCAGAGCAGACGCAGGCAAACCCCAACTCGAAGCTCAGATCCAGCCTACTCTCCTTTCTCGTATATGAAGTTTTACGGGAACGTGACCATACCCGTTTGCGTACGAGTTGTCTACGGTTGTTTTGATGCCCTAAGAGCAGAGTGTGGAGTATTTCAGTGACCTCATGGCTACAAAATCTGAAATATTTACTACGTGACCCTTTAGAGAAGAAGTAGGACCCTGTCCTAGAGTGCTGTGGTCATCTGCAGGCTCAAAGCTGGATCATGGGCTCAGCCATGTGCCAGGGAGGGACACAAGGCAGAGGTGTTTTAAGGAGAGGCAGGAGTTGCACACATGACTTTCCCCCCCCTCCTCCATTTCATTCATTTTGTAATCCACTCACCAGATATTTGAACACCAGTTTGTTCCAGCCACAACTCTAGCTACTTGCAACATATCCCTTTGGTGAAAATTTGGTCACATGGCAACATCCAGCCCCTTAGAAGTTTCAGTGGGGGGGGGAGGGGGCACGTGTGTATACACACACACACACACACATACACACACACACACATGCATACATATATCTATATCATGTGAGGCTGTGTGGCCAGCTTAAGCTCATTACTATTAACTTTCCACTTTGCAACTATAAGGTGGTACCTAGCAATGGGATCAACTGACTGAGGAATAAACAGCCCTGGAGAAGACCCGGCTGGAAAGCAAGACAGCGAAAATAACATTTTCCAATAATTAAGATCCCATAATGGAAGACTGAGTTTCTTACCTAATTTTCAAGCTTTTGTTGTATGTCAGACTTTGGGAATACAGCGGTGAAAAAACCACGTGGTCTCCATAAATGTTGAAATGCAGCAATCTACTTAATAGTCTGAGAAATTCGTGTGTGACATCCATGTTCTTTCCAAGATACTTCACACAGGAAAAAGTACTGTCCCTCTTCTGACTCACCAATAGGTTTTGTAGTAGTTTTACATACAGACTTGTATTTGCTTCACCAGCTTCCTTTCTTCGAAGGCAGAGCTGTGCATTTATTCTTTCCAAGGCAACACACAGAATTCCAAACACAGATACTGGTCTATATGTTATTTCCCATAAAGAACGTATAAACTAATTAATGTTCTAGACAGTTTAATAGGATATACTGTTTCAGAGAAGCATTCCATTGAATTTATAATTTTGTAACCATTTAGCCATTGACGATTTTGTAGCTAATCCTGTTGTAATTACAGAAGAAACAAAATACCAGAATCACTGCCCAAGTGGCAGGTACTGAGTGTTTTCCGTTACAAGTCATTCTTAGAAAAAATGTCTCATTTAATCCTTACAGAAAGGACATGATATAGATATGATTTAAGAGATTAAGGAGATAGGAAATAAAGCTGGGGCTCTGAGACCTGATCTCCTAATCTTCCCCCAAAGTGCACCTAATTTGTTTGAAAAATGACAACTAATAAGAGTGAAATCCTAAGAGGACCACTGGGTATGAATTTTGGGTTTCTGGCTCCAGTAGAATTTGTTAGCATTTAGAGAGAAGTTCACAGTAATAAGCTAGCCCAGAAGAGAAAGAAAAGCCAGGACTCTGAGTAAAGTGTTGTGCTTGTTCATCTTCTGGATGCCCAGCTCTAGTGAATCCTAACAACTGGAAATGAGGACCAGGAAACTGCCGCATAATAAGGCACCTGGGAGACTGATCCAGTGCAGTGAGAGGGCTGCAATCCACAAGAGCATCCAGTATCCTGGGATCAATAAAAAGGAGATGACACAGATTCTGTCCATTGAAATGGAAAAGAGAAAGGCTTGTGAATTTTTTTTTCATTTATTTATCAACAAGTATTTGTTAAACATGTATGATATGCCAAGTCCTGTGCTAGGCACTAGGAGACAATGGTAAGCAGAAGCAGCAAGGCCTTTCTACTCATGAAGTTTGCACTCCATATCAACATTATAAAAGAAGCCAAGTCAGCACGGGATGACAGCCTGGATAAGAACAATAAAGCAGAGGGATTGTTTCTGAATGGCTCTAAAATTTCCAGTTGAATATTAGGGAAAATGTGCTTTTGTTTCAATTCAAAGGAATTGGTCAATGTGATTATTATTATAGGAAATATGTTCCTTTTAATTTTGTCAAGAGTAGGTTTCAGCTGATATAAGGAGAAGCTGAATTTAGGATCCCGTGTGAAAAAGTAGGAAAGGAAGACAAGAGTGCATCCTGGGTATGGGACTGGGGAAGCAGATGTGTATGTGATCCAAAGAATCGTTAAAGCCACGTGGGTGAATGAATGAATCCAGAAAGTGAGACCGTGAAGAGGAGAGGGCTGAAGATAACATGTTTGGCTTTCGTGCGCACAGAGAAGTGGGGCGAAGAAAAGTGGTGATAGGAAGCAAATGCAGGAGCGACAAGGAGAGCAGAGTAGCAGAATTAGGAAACCAAGGAGGAATTTCAAAGACCAAGTTCAGGTCACAGAGAGGTCAGTGAGCATAAGGATTGGGGATGGCCATTTGAATAAATCAAGCTAAGCATTTCTGAGAGCAGACTTAGGCAGGTGACATGGAAGGAAGGTTTCAGAAGGCTTGACTGTGAAGAGGTAGATAGAATGCAGGGACAGCCAGTAGAGGCTGGTCGATGAAGAATAGAAATTAAAAAGTTGATCAAAGACATATTAGGTTAAACTTAAGAGGAGAGTTCATACACACATACACACACACACACACACACACACACGTGAAAAAAATATATATATATATAATTACTTACTGAAAGTAGGAACAAAAAAGCCCATGCAGAAGAAGTAATTGAAAATTGTAGAAAAAGAGTGAAAAATTCTATAAATGGTGAAGAAATGGGTCCAGAGGAGTTTTAACAATTAGGAATAACATGGTATTTCAAGTCACTTATTTCTATGAAATAAAATCTCCTGGATCTATTAAAATGCAATCGTTAACAGTTTTTACTGGCATTTACTTGTTTCATGTTCTGAACGTGGAAGGAGGTGGACAGATTTTCATGCCACTAGGCACTGAAATGACATTACCAAGGTAAAATATTCCAGTCTATGCAAATGTACTGTGTTTTCACCGTGTTTTCCCCAGGTAATCACCTAACCCCCTCAATATTTTTTCCACCAGGTGGCAATGCCCCCTTACGATTGAAGAACTGAAAATTCAACCTGATGAAAACAGTGACTAATCTGGATTTCTGAAAGAACATTCTGACAACTGTCTTTGTTTAGAAAGTTGACATTTTCATCAGAGTTGCCTCCTGGAAAATCCATTAGAGATTCCCCCAAACTGCTGATTATACACAACCTGAGTGGAAACTTAAGAGAGGGTGAGCCAGTGCTTTATATCAAAAGAAGGTCACCCAACGTCTTGAGCTCAAGTGAGTTTTCTAGAAAGAAGGAAAGTAAAGGTTTTCTCATAATCTGAAATTTGGGGAGTACTGGGCAAATCATAGAAATTCTTGAGATCTCCTTAAGAAAGAAAGGATGCATGAAATAAGAAAGATCACAAAATGAAGGAATAAGGGAAAAACTCAGGGATTCATAGATTATCATTTCTAGAACAAGGGCTGAATTAGTGATCAATATGTATTTGTTGAATGGATGAAGGGAGAGGAAAAAAGAGAACTTATACAATGCAGTTAGGATCCAGTCCTCCAGAAGTTGTTGAAAGCCTGAAAGGAAACTAAATATATCTATATCTATATCTATATCTATATCTATATCTATATCTATATCTATATATATCTATCTCAGGGTACAGAGTAGGTACAGGGTTTGGCAAACTACGGTCCCTGACCTATATCTGGCCTACTATCTGTTTCTGCAAACCAATTTTTGTTGGAACAGCCATACTCATTTATGTATGGTCTCTGGCACTTCTGTGAGCTGTAAGAGAACTGGGTATTTGCGATAGAGACCATCTGACTGGCAAACCCTACAAATACTTACTACTTGGCCCTTTACAGGTAAAGTTTGCCTATCCCTGCAGTAGTGTTTAAGGGCACGGGGTTTGGAAAGGGGGACCTCACACGGAGTTTGGAAAAATAGCTGTTTGACTCTGAATAAATTTTAAGGACTAAAGCAAGTCCTGCTTTTAAAACCACGGACCCTGCTGGGACACAGAAGTCATGTTACCCATCACTAGCTTTCTTCCCTAAATTAAATGAGAAAATTTCCTCGATGCTCACCAGCCCTCAAACATCAGAACTGAAATCCTTTGTCATTTCTAGAACAAAGACTGAGAACAAACGCACTCCCTTGATGAGGCTTTCTTTAAGTAACTGCTCTGTTTCTTTCTCCTTCCTCAGCCACACTTCTTCTTCTTCCTTCTTTTTTTCTAAACATTTTATTTATTTATTTGAGAGAGAGAGAGAGAGAGAGAGAGAAAGTGCAAGAGAGAGCAGGAGGGTGGGCAGAGGAAGAGGGAGAAGCAGACTCCCCACTGAGCAGGGATCCTGATGCAGGACTCGATCCCAGGACCTCAGAATCATGACCTGAGCCAAAGGCAGCCGCTTCACTGACTGAGCCACCCAGGCACCAGAGAGTCACACTTCTGACGATGGTATTTAGCAGTTAATAAATACCTACTAAGCTTGGGGCTGTCTGGATCTGATACCCTTCACAGTTCCTGACCAGAAGCTTGGGTCCTAAATCTCATAAAATGCGATGGAAACATGAAGGGTGGAAAGGATTTGGGCATGTGTTTGGAGGTGCTTCTGACCCCGGATATCTAAGGTCCAAATCTGGTTCATGGAACATGTAAAGATAATTTTGATGGTTCCTAGTCTAATTTAGAACTGATCCACTGCTTAGCCCCCAGTAAAGGCCTTTGGCAAACACCTATAGGAGAAGTGTCTAAATGTAAAGTGTGAATCACTAGAAATGGGAACTCCGTCAAAATAAGGGAATTACATTCATTAGAGGTGTGGTAGCTTAATTTACTGTGCCGGCACGTAATGATCAGTGTTGGCACCAAATGCTTGGCTCGTGCAAACCCACCCAAACTTGGCAGAGTAATGACCTCACCAACCCAGCCCTTTGGCTTTCTCTCCAGTTTAAATGCGCTTAAATTAGTAAACATTGGGTTTGGACTGTGGGCCTTTCTTGTCTTCTAGATTGGGGCTGTGTTGTGTCAACACCTTAAGGACAAAAAGCAAAGACAACTCTGTTTGTGGAGCTGAGCAGCTGACACATCAGGTGAGAAAAACTGCCTCTACGTCGCAGTGGCAACAACGGAGAACACTTACATTCCGGCTCCGTAGACGCCCATTTCCAAGACTGCATGCATGCATTCATTCATTCGTTCATTCATTTATTTATTTAAAGACTTTATTTATTTGAGAGAGAGAGCACGAGCAAGGTGGAGGGGCAGAGGGAGAGGGAGAAGCAGACTCCCTGCTGAACAGGGAGATCAGCAGGGACCCCAAGATCACGACCCGAGCCGAAGCAGGTGCTGCACCGACTGAGCCCCCCAGGCGCCCCTGCAAGACTGCATTTAGATCCCTGCCTCTTGATAGAGAAGTAAGAAGGTCCTTAGAGAAAAAGACCTGAGAGGAAGTAAGGACTGCTCTTGGTACCACTGACACCACGCTGGTCACGTGGCAGTGGCCCACCCTCTGACGCGGAGACCTTACAATCTAAGCGAGGTTTATGTGGGCGAGTGGAAACATGTCAAACACGGTATGTTTGCTGCTTTCCTCGTGATGGAAGGGCAAGCTGTCCCCGTTTCAACTGATAGTGTCTCAAATCCGTATGTCCAAATCCTATTTCACACACGATTTACACCAGCTGAATTCATTCACAAGAGATTCGTTTAGTGTTTTTCTCATTGCTATGGATGGAAAATGAGAGTGAGCTCCCTGCCCTCACAGAACTTCATTTCAGGGACAGGAGATAGGCATCGCGGCAAATAGTTATAAATCATGTGCATAATGGTGACTCTGAGGTCAGAGCAGATGCTAGGTAAATAGAGAAAAGAGTCAGGGGGGCACCCGGGTGGCTTAGTCGGTTAAGCGCTGCCTTCACCTCAGGTCATGATCCCGGGGTCCTGGGATCGAGCCCCGCGTCGGGCTCCCTGTTCAGCTGGAGAGTCTGCTTCTCTCTCTCCCTCTGCCCTTCCTCCCTGCTCATCCTCTTTCTCTCTCTCAAATAAATAAATAAAAATCTTACAAAAAAAGAGTCAAGAGAATTCACCCAATGGTGATGTTGGACCAGGACCATGAAAAGGAGATGACAATAGTAACGTGTAGTGTTACTCCTTGGCCCACTGCCCTCCATTATATTTTCTAAGAAGGAAACTGAAAATTTACTTAAAAATAATAATAATTGCTATAGATGTTTATTCTTCTTACCCTTTCTTAGCAGCATGTTGTATTAGCTCTGCGGAATTTGCTTAAAATCCAGATGAAACTGGTAGAAGTTTGGAAAAGAATATTTAAGGGTAAGAGTGTGCCTGTATTTCATGACATGTAGATTATTTCTTTGAAATTGGTTCGTTAGTCATAAAGGGACAAGTAGAAACATTATGAGAACGCCCTGATATCAGTCACCTGTACAGTTCCACTGGGGGACTTGCAGACCTGGCAGCCTTGTTATTAAAGGAAAGAAAGAACTGAGAAGATACCACGACACTGGTTAAGAAAAAAGGCACAAGTGGGCTTCGTTTTTTAATAAACGTGTTTCTTACTGTTTGCTTATTTCTTTTTATTTCTTTCTTCTTTTTTTTTAAGATTTTATTTATTTGAGAGAGAGAGAGAGAGGGAGAGAGCATGAGCAGGGCGAGGGGGAAGGGCAGAAGGAAAAGCAGACTCCCCGCTGAGCAGAGAGCCCAACTCTGGCTCGATCCCAGGACCCTGGGATCATGACCTGAGTGGAAGGTAGACACTTAATAGACTGAGCCAACCAGGCGCCCCACTTATTTGTTTTTCATCATAAAATCTTTACAGTCAAATTAATTGAGATATCTGTAGTAACTGATGGTCTTTTGTGACGTCTTGTGCAACATAGTTGGCCGAAGTAATATTTCTCAACTAATAGTAGGCCAAAATAAATGAGTTTTTGAAGGTTATTTTTTAGGTAATCCATTTAATAAACATTTATTGAACATCTATAGTGTGCAATGTGTCAAGCAATGAGCACAAGAGAATTATGAGCAAGACACAAATAAACCCTTACCCTCTTCATCTGATGAAAGAAACATTTTATCATCATAGTGATGATTAAAAAAAAGCCAAAGAGATATTCCACTAGAATGTGAGAGAGGAAGACAGAGTTGCATGGAAAGTAGGAATGTGGCTGAGCAGGGAAAGGGCAGAAAGGATCAACTAAGAGAGAGTAATTAATAGGGAATTGGCTGAAATTTTACTGGCAGGGGAATTTTTCATGACCTTTTACTGGAGCCCCGAGGCTTTGGCTGGTCACTGGAAGATACACGCCGATGTGCTTGCATCGGAAGAGGAAAAACATAACAAAGAGTAAACGTGGGAAATGGGGAGACAAGGCTACAAAGAGCCCAATGATAAAGAAAATTGGGAAAGAAAAAGAAAAAGATGGGACGATTGGTTTCTTTTTTCAAGAATGAAAGAGAAAAGTGAAAAAAAAAAAAAAGTATTATAGAAGGGTTTCTCCCCAAATGCGGAGATCCCAATCTCAGTTAATGGCCACCCACTCCCTCCACCCCCTCCATTCACTCTTCCCTCCCGTCTTCCTCCCCAAGTTCTGCGTGAGACTCTCATTTGCTGGATACAGCAGAAAAATGCCGACGACTTTCACTCTGGTAGGTGTTAATGCATTTCCTCTGACGTTATTTGTAGAGAAATTGCAGGGAGAAAAATCCATTAATCAAAATATAGAAGCTATTTCTGGACTTAAATCTTAGTGGCCTTTCTAATGTGTACCTGTGGCTCCTTGAGGGGAAAACTGTGCCTTTTTCCAACTTCTGCGTGTGCTGTGTGAGTTACCGGGCCCTGCCTACGCGGGGGTAGAGTCGGAAAGTCTCACGTGGGCTCTGAGCCCCAGGAGGGTTAGAGGTTTGCTAGGAAACAGCATTTAGGAAGCACTTTTTAGAAGTTACTAATACTAAAATCATGCTAAAGCTGTAATATTTAGACTCTGGACATCTCCAAGATTTAGCCATTTAAGACTTAAACGTTAGTATATAAAAAATAGAGGATAGAATGACTTTCTTGTTGGTTGTTTTTCCTTTAGTGGTATCACCAGGCAAACTGTACGGCAATTAAATAATAATAATATCAATGAATAACAGTATTTATTTTGCATTTCTTTACAAGTTATGAATTGGGGAAAATCAGAGCCTACCCAATTTTCTCAGGGAACTCCTAAAACCTTCAGTGAGAGAGATGTCGGATATTCTTATCGTGTCTAGTTGATAAAAAGAATTGTATGTATTGAATAGGGAGGGGCAAGATGCTGTTCTCAAAGCTCTCCAGATAGAAGCCCAATCTTTGAGGTAACTGTTGCTGATCGTCCTTACAGGCAGAAGAAGAAACTAGGACAAGAAGCAGTTATATAACTTGGGCCAAACGCCCAGCTGGAGCCTGCACCCCAACCCCAGCAGTGTGACTTGTGCGCTCTGAAGTATAACAACATGTTGTGGAGACAAGTCAACACACACTTACCGGTGAAATCGTAACCTGGGGTATGTCGCTTTTTTCTTTTTTCCTTTTTCCTGAGCACTGGAGTAAAATATGCTCAGGAACTTGAGAAAATCATCGGAGTACACACAGGTACTACCTAAATCGCTGATTTTACCACCCAGACACCCCTCTCTTAACATACTAGGCAGCTATGGGTTGTTTAGTTAGGGTTTCCTTTTCCATATAAATAAATTAATGATCTTGTCATATTCTACTATGGCTTGCCTTTTCATTTGTTAATATTTTCTCAACCTACTGTCATGACTAAACAGTCTTCTAAAGCAGGGATCAGCAATCTATGGTCCACAGGTCAAATTGTGGGGTCTGTCATCTTTTTTTGTAAATAAAGTTTTATTGTCACATAGCCACACCCATATGTTTCCATATTGTTTATGGTTGCTTCGAGAGCTTCACTGATAGGGTTCATAATTACAACAGAGACTCTGCAGCCCACACACACCAAAACATTTACTATTTTGCCAACTCCTGATCCACATCTTCATTTCTACTAACTATGCTAATGTGGTGTTAACAAAATGCCACAGTAATATTTAAGTAAACAGCAGTATGGCCTACTGTGTGATATTTTCATAGAATAACAAAAGTTCCCAATGCTTTGAGGAAAAAAAAAAAAAAGGAGGAAGGGCAGTATTTCCTACAATCCAATAAAAATGCTTTCAAATAGTTACCTAACATGGATTTCCTTAAAAGAACAACGTACAGAGTGACCACGTGGTGGATCATCCAATTTAGAAGTCAGGATAACAATATCGTACACCTGGACCGTCCAGAGCAAACTGAAATCTGTGGTCACTTCCTAAGGTCTAACGATCCAACCATTATTTCCTCATTTCAACTAAGTCTCCAACCCCATTGTATTCTGGCAATTGACCTTTCAATCTTCTCTTTTCCCTCCACTTCTCTCTCCTGAAGACAGAGTATTCTTCCGGAGGTAAATAACCCTCCCACTAGATATCGAGGCACCCCAAGCTGCTCCTGACCTCCCTTTAAATGCTCTTTCTGTGTTGTGAAGAGAAAAATCCCATCTGTTTTTGCAACTAATCCCTTAGATCTTCGGGTCTTCCCTCTTGATTCCTGACAACATTCTCTGCACAATTTGTTCACTAGAGAATACAGGAGTTTTATGTAGTGCTAGAGCCATTAAAGTGAACATTTACAGAAAGAAGGAAAATAAAAAATAGTTAAAAAAACAAGGAGTTTCTTTCCAAAAAATGTACCATGGTGGCTGAAAATGGGTCCCTGCTCGGAAATGCTGAATCTTGTGTATGAACCCTTCAATGGCAAAGGAAAACAGGCCACCCTTATTAGAAATTTTCTACAGCTAAAGATGTAACATCATAGCTAAATTCAGTCGGAGACAGGTCGAGCAACAAAAACCAGGAGCCAAGGCAGTCTAGTCGGCTCTGAAATTTGATTCAGGCACCAGATTATGAATAGATTTAACTAGTTCGCCAAATGAAAATGTAGATTTTGGCACTGTCTGAATTTTTTTTGGGGGGGAGGGGGTATTCTATATGTGGAGTCCCAGTACACACTGAGGGATATGAAAAAGAGCTTTTTATATTGTATAACTACTCAGGGTATGTTAAGGGAGGGGAAAAAAAAAAAAAAAACAATTAACCCAATAAATGCCAAAAAAAAAAAAGTCCAACCTCTTTTTACTGCCTAGAGCATCCAACTTCTCCTATTTACCTTTATAATTCAAGCTTTTCCATTATTCAAAATGACACAGCAACAGCCATCGATAGCCAAGTAGTTACTCATGTAAACTTATTATTAAATTGCTTACATCTGGTCCAGTCCCTCCCTGTAGGAACTGAGATATGGTAAGAGGCTCAAATCCCACAGCAGGTGAGTAGCACATTGTCAGTTAGGATATGGAAATCAAATTTTAATTGTCTTGAGGTTTCTCAGATTCCCTTCCCTTTCCTGGCGAGGGTGGCAATGTGTGCCACTGACACCGTGAACTTCAATTTCCTTCTATTTCCCTAGCATGGGCCCTCAGAGCACTATTATTCCAGGCTTTGTGATGATAAACAAAGATTAAAACAAATGAAAATAAATGACCGAGCACGGGGATCTCTTTCTACCTTTACACTGGGACCTGTTTCTCTTCAATCTCCAGTCTTGTACCACTTGGTTTTAATAAAAGTTTCCAAATTGTCCTTCATTAAAACATATGTCCCAACACCAAAAGGCATACTACATTGGAAAATTGTTCTACTAGTATTTGATGTACATGAAAAAGAATTCAATAAAAGCACAATTCATTGGCAATTTTTGATAACTCTTACGGTGTTTCTGGATGGATTGAAAGACTAGTTATTGAGTGAATTTGTTTCTATTTCCTACGTGTGTTGAGTGAGTCCCTACATTGGAATGATTCTGATAGTTTCAAATGAAGAAGATAACTGCTATGAAAAACGCCGACTGTTGGATCCTGCAACTTTAAAGGTTATAGAGTTGGGTGTAGGGGACTGAAGCTTAAGGGTCAAACTCTGGCTTTACCACTTTGAAGGCTTTGAGATCAAGTGTCTTCATCTTTCCAAGACATGGGTTCCTCATCTCAACATTAGCATAATGATACTAATCTAAGAAGATTTTAAAACATGGTGATATTATAAGAAAATTTTCCATTGTGTTTTGACACATCGAATGAGGGCAGATTATGTGCAAGTCACTGAGGCGTATATAATAAAATAGTGAATAGTTTCTCCTCAGAAAGAACTGACCGTTCAAAAGCAAGCATACAGTTACAAGTTTTTCTGAATTTAGTAGAGACTGGCTGGGTGCAAAGAAACAGAACAGAAAAGAAAAATGAATGCCATGTGGGAATAGTACAAATAAAAAATAATAAAAAGATAGTACGAAAGAAAAAAGGAAAGGAGGGAGGGGGGAGAGGAGGGGAAGGAGGAAAGAAGAAAGGAAGGAAGCTGCTTTGCCTTTTTATTCAGTTTTTTCTCTTCAGGTGAGACCTTTACCCCCAATACTATAGAGATCTAACATTCATTTAAAATATAAACAGGTTTAATCAGTACCTGCACATAAATTATAAAAATCTAGTTAACTAATATGTTGTGATGGACTAATTGTATTTCGAAAGCTAGGCAATAAACCAATTTATATCAGCATTTGCTATGTCATTAGTCACTTGGATAAGCAGTATTTATAGTATTCTGTATGTCTAGGCTGAGAATGAATTATGGTACATAAAGAGTTTTAGCGTTGGCAGAGTCCTGCTCTCCATTTTGGCGACAGAGAAATCCTAAACACAGAGATGAGGTGCTGTGCCCAAGGTTAAGAAACTCAGGTACAGTAAAAAACTCTCTTCTCAGACTTCCTGTGGGCACTATCATTCAAACCATCACAGTACGCTCTGACTGGTGAAATGTGGTTGTCCCCGTTAAAAATGCATGTTCCTTATTCCCCAATGCTCTACAAGGGTCTGACAGCGAGAGAATTCGGAGTGAGGAATTTACTCACTTTCTGTGATTCAGTCAATGAGATCTGATTCCTAGCATCAAGCCTGATCTACGACGTTGCCTATGGCTGACAATTTTTATACGGTTTAAATACGTTTTGCTTTATTTGCAGTATGTGCGTCTGCACGAGGCGAGAACATTTATGCTGATGGACTGACTCATGTGTACCACCAATGCATTCTGTAGAATAAAGGAATATGTTTGTAAAAAAAAAAAAAAAAAAAAAAACAAAACTGAGGTGAGTATTTCACCCATACATGTTTTTAAAAATACCACAAGTCTATAGCCCACATGTGTACAGGTAGAAAAACAAACACGAAACCTCTAGAGGTGTGTTTTCATTACAGACGCCGGTTACTTGTGGCTGCATTTCACTCTGATTCCGTTCAGGTATGTGCTCTAGGACGTAGTAAAAGGTAGAGGTTTAAAAAGTAAAATATGATAAAAAAGAAAAGGTAGAGGAACAGCCGGGCACATGCATATTTTCTATTAGTGGTGACATATTGTGATGAAAAGGGTCTAAATATTGAGGGTATATCATTAGCAGAGAAAATACACACGTCTTTTTCTTTGCTTTCCCTCGTGACACCACTGAGATTTCAGCTCAAACAGTACTGCCTTCTGATGGGCACCGGGCTGTTGTTATGGGGAGCAATCAGCAGGAAGGCACTCTTGCGATAGCATCCGGAAGAGTATGCATGGATTTTAAAAGAACAAAAAACGGAAAGGAACTAGGAGTGTATATAGCTATGTGTTTCTCTAATCTATAAATTTCCCAAGTTTCTATAACAGATCAATAATAGCCTAAGAATAGAGTGAAATTGCTGACTGCCTACTCCTGTTTGGTTGAGGGAAAATACGGAGTATAAAATAATTCTTTGGAACAAGCAATAGGAGAGTTTAACACAGTACAGTAATGTTACCTAATATGGACATGGCCGAAGGATGGATTTAATATGGCAGGCATTGTTAGTGAGGGGGTGTAAATATGGCCAGTGTATCTACCTAGCTATCTATCCTCACACAAACATAAATGTATACACAGTCATTTTATAACTTAGAAAAGGGAACTAAAAATAATGAAATTGAATTTCCGTCTGTGCCTTGCTATAGCCATTTTGCTCATAGTAAACTCATAGCTGAGTTATCCCCAAAAAAGTCTAATTAAAACAAAACAAAAGAGAACAAAAAACAAATAAAAGATCAGTTAGTTGCCAGTTCTAATTGATAATGAATATAATACGATTAAAATTAAAGTAATTTAGAGGGAAATTTTGGCTACAATACATTTAATTGTGTCCAAAAGTAAATTTATAAGATGATCTATGGACTCATATGATAGAATTTAAACCCATTCCTTATTTTTAAAGAAAATGTCTAGAACTAGAAATATATTTCCTTTCCAGGATAAAGAACATCTTTCTCAAAACTAAGAGGTCAAAAACAATAGAGGCATTTATACTAAAATCAACCAATAACTTTGGAGACCAATATTACTACTATTATTAAAATCTGTGGCACACAAAGATTTGAAAATAGCTCATAACACGTGAAAAGTTGTTTAAAATCTCCTTCATAATTTGTGAAATGCACATTAATAAAAGCCCATTGAGATATCATTTCTTACCACCAGATTTGTGAAAAATGAAACAAACTCTGTTAGTAAAGATGAGGAAAAATACACCCTCTCACACACTGATAGCAGACATGGAAGCCTACACAAACTTGCCTGAGGGAAATTCAACAACACTTGTCAATACGACTCATACTCTTGTTTTTTGATGCAGCCATCCCACGTCTAGGAATTTGTCTTGAAGGTACACCTTCAACAATAGGACAATACACTTGTGTAAAATGATTCGTGCATCACTGTTTGTAACTACAAAATACTGGAAACAAACTAAAGGACTGTATTTAAGAAAGTGGCTAAGCCTTCCAGCATACATTCACATAGCAGAACACTATGCAACTGTAAAAAACAATGAGGAAGATCTTTATGAACTAAGATGGAGTGATTTCCAGGATATGTGGTTAAGTGAAAAAAAAAAAAGAATAAAATTTTCTGTAGAACCTTCATAAAAGAAAGCAGGGATTATAAGAACATGTATATGTATCTTCTCATTTGACAAAAAGAAATACGGGAAGAATAAGCTAGAGACTAATGATATTGATCACCTACGAAGGGTGGGCGCAAACATGGTGGAGCCGGTGGGGACTGGGCAGAGGGCACTGGAGATGGTGAAGGAGCCATGTTTCTCTGAGCATGCTTTTTTTGGGTGTATATACACACAACAAGTCAACAAATCAAATCAACCAGATTTTTAGGAAAGATCCCCAAATGGAATACAAACAGCAATAAATGAACTTACTACTACTGAAAAAAATAACCAAATTAAAGAAGGTGGGGAAGAAAAGAACTAACTTAGAGTAACTTGGGCAAAAAACAAAACAAAACAAAACAAAACAAAACAAATTTTGACCAAATACTTGTGCTGTAAACCTAAAGACACCAGAAATCTACACAACTAGTGTACTCCAGTTAGCAATACGAAAGCCACCTTCCGTGTCCTGTAGGATTGAGAACATAAGTAATTACAGTGTGGAAGCAAGAGCCAGGCTTCACACTGCTGAAGACAGGAGTTACGAGTAAAGAAAACTGTGAAAGCTAGAATGAGCTTTGTGGTGTTGGACTGGAATCAGAGGTACATGAACTCACTGGTTTAAAAACATACAGACGAACGTGTGCGTGCACGCAGACTTCCTAGCTCCGCCCACTGGGCAGGGCTCAAAGCAACTCCACTCGGTAGCAATGAGCACACCAAGGTCCCGATCTGGTTTTTAAATATCATTTTCAAGTAAAATGAACCGAGAGGCCTGGGGGATGGTGCTGGGGCAGGGGAAGTACACGTTGAGTCTGGAACAAGACCGTTGTGTCAGAAAGTGAGGAAGTGTTAAGAGAACATCACCCACGTCAGAGAACACAGGAGGCGACTAAAGTAGCTCCCAGTGGTCGGTTCTGGGATAATCTGAACAACAAAATAAACAGGCATAGCGATGGATTATAACCCCTGCAATAAATATCAATGAGTCCAGACTAATATAAGTAACTGAACATATAAATAAATGACGGAAGAGAAAAAGCTCTTGACTAACATAGAATTTCAATGAAGAACATCTTAATGTGGCATTTTATTATTCTTGTTAAATACTTTCTTGAGAATCAGTTTAAGGTAGTAGACTTATTGAGTGAGACTATCTTTATACGTTTTTCTATATCCTGTGATAATAGATAACACTTTCCAAATTGTGTGTGTATGTATATATACAAAAATATAAAGAGACATTTTGCATGTACATATATACATATAAAGTATATACTTATATAATTATGCACATATCTTTATGTATATGTGTATACACAGAGTTTTAAAAATATAAAACAAAATTATATATATTGTTATATGTAATCAATATGTTATATATGTGTGTGTAGAGTTTTTGTTTTGTATCTTAATAAATGTAAATCTTACAGTCTTAGGAAGCTTATTTCAAGGCTAACTTTATTTGCATTTTTATATTACACCTCTGGATACTTATTGACTGCAAAGAAGAAAACTGAAGCAGCTTTGCCTTTTGGAAAGTGGAAGTGAGGTAAGGAAACATCTGGAATCATTAGTTCTTACAGAAGCCCATAATAGAATTTATTTGAAAATTAGTCTATACGATTACAACTCTTTGCTCTTCAGACTTTTTACTCTGGGTTGAATCTGCTCATTTTTTGATAAAGTAAACGCCTCTGCTTTGTCCTAACAACAAATAACAGGAACGGAAGCACATACATAACCCTCGCCTCTATCTTCTCTCTGTTAGGTAGCAATTAAATGCAATCCAGTGCTCAGCAATATCTATCTATATGCTCCTGAAGTCCATAGGAACATTATTTGATCCAGAAATTATCTCACTAACTTGGAGGCCCGTGGATTTCACACTGGGTAGGACCTCAGCACAGAGAATCCACATGCTGTTTTTGATATTCATTAATCATCTAGCTAATTTGTTTTAACACAGGAGTGCTGACAGCAGACGAATGTTATTATAGCAACGGTGACTGCATAATCCAGACTACTATGGTATTAACATTTACGAAGTTGGCAGTTCCATGTTCATATATGGTCAATGTTGTCTTTCTGTCTGATTGCAAATATATCTATATTTAATTCACATCTGCTATAATCATCAGGTGGGCTAGATAGGGCCAGTGGGATAAACGAATTACAACCTTTTTTTTTTTCTTATTTTGATCATAATGCCAATCAATGTATCGAAAGCCTGAGGTTTATGAATCTGATAAATAGATGGATTTTATTTTCATATTCTGCAGTTTAAACTGAAAGCAAAGTTTACTATGTAGTATACCATGTATTTATGGTATGACTTTAGATGTCTTGAATCACATAGTGAAATTAACCGAACTTGGGAAAACCTTTGTCTCTATAAAGATAAGAGAAATTAAAAAAATGTTATGGATTACCATTTTAGAATTCTAGAAACGTGTACTATTCTTCACATAGATAGTTAATAGCTTATAAGTATTTTAGCTTTTCAAAAGATGTTTCTCTTTGTTATTTTATATTACTCTCACTTATTTCTGAAAGAGATTGTTTTTATTACATTGTTAAAAATAATGCTTAAATAGGTTATAACTTACCTAAAGTCTTTCAACTTGTTAGTAGTTGAACTGGACTCTAATTAATGTTCCCTAATTCCCAGATTCAGGGACTAGCCATTAACTAACACATCTTTGCTCTAGATACATCATGGCTTCTTGATTTTAATAAAATTATAAGCTGAGGGGCGCCTGGGGGGCTCAGTCGTTAAACATCTGCCTTTGGCTCACGTCATGATCCCGGGGTCCTGGGATCGAGCCCCGCATCGGGCTCCCTGCTCTGCAGAAAGCCTGATTTTCCCTCCCCCACTCCCTCTGCTTCTGTTCCCTTCCTCGTTGTCTCTCTTTCTCTCTGTCAAATAAATAAATAAAATCTAAAAAAAAAAATTATAAGCTGGACCTGGTAGCCAAAACTCAGAGATAAAAGACCCCTTCCTCCTTCTTTCAAACATGTACCATGAACACCTTCCTCTCCCATCCTCTCGTTCGTGTTATCTCACAAAAAATTACTCCTAGGGAAGAAGACATTCCGTTGTTTGAGTTGTTAAGTCATCATCAGGAACCACTTACTTAACAATGTATTCCTTGATGAACCTTATTCTCTGAGAGAAATATACTAAATGCCTTTAATAGATTGAGAGACATTAAATGAAAGGGAAAAACCAAGAGGTTTGAAAGGACTTCTGTTCACTGCACCAAACTGCAACTTTTTACCCAGTAGGATAATAGAGGAAATAAATGGTTCTTGCCCTGACATGTTTACATTGTTATCTAGAGTCTTTCAAACAGTAGCAGAGTTGTGGTTCTCTTGATTTGCTCACTCATTCTGTTATTAGAGAAATTCTTAACCTCTTCCAAGGGGAGCCATTTTTCTGTCTTCACTCTTTTCCTAGGGCCCATTCCCAGTTCATCAGGATACTGTCAGGACGTTGAAAGTGTGTCCATGTTCCCTCCTCCCCATATGTAGTGGCGTTGCTCAGTGAGCTCTCACATGTAATGAGCTCATAGGCTTCATGCATGACAAAAGGCAATTAGACACTTAAGTCATTTTGTTTGTGAATTGCTAGCCGACCAAACGCTGGTAGAATTCAAAATATAACATGTCTGTAAAACTGAAAAAAAATGTAACATGGCATAGAGGGGAATTTTTTCATAGTCGACAAAATATATCTTTTACTTATGATGTACAATAAAATACACCGATCATGCAAGTAAATTACTTAAAAAAATGGATCTTTTAGATTTCAGTTGTTACTCTAGATAGTTATAAAAGCACACAGGTGAAGACATCTTATATTTACCAATTTTGAAGGAAACTTTTCATTAAATTTAGCCATTTAATTGAGGAGATATTACAACACTGGAACTCGGAGGTGCATCTTTTAAGCAAGTAGAAGGAATACCATTGTATTTAAAGGAATACTGATGGTCTCGAACCAGTAACTTGCTTAAGATATATTATTTCAAAACCTAACTGCAAATATTAAGTCCCTATATATATATCTTTTATACAAACATCTTATTTCAATTCAGTGTTTTTATCTGAAATTCAGGTCCTTATGGTTTACTTATTTTGCATTATTAGTGTTCACTCAACTTTTAATGACTCTGAGTGCAAAATATTACATAAAAGGCTTTAAAGAGAGTTAAGAATTTTCTTAGAGATAATGTAAAAAATAAAACCATAGTTCCATCAGTTTCCATCAACTCTGACGGAAAAGATATTACTCTCACTATTCTCAACTGAGTTTCCATCAGTTCTACCATCAGCATGGAAATACGCCTGTGTTATAAACTTAAAGGAGCTATTTGGATGTGATCTTTTTTTTTCCTTTGCTTAGACATACCTAAATTTTACTTTTCCTGTTATGTGAGGTAGAGTAGGCACCAGATAATGTGATAATAACTATTAGATAGAGAAAATAATTATTTTAAGGTATATTTTGGAAGCTGCAATTAGCATCTTATCTTGGAATTTGAGTATTATTATTATTTAATTTACTATGTAAACATGTAATTCGGTACATTTATATAATTTGTTGAAGCAAATTACTCTTAAGAAAATAAATATAATATGTGCTTTTGTCTGGCACCAGACGAGGACATCCTCAGGGCAATTTCCCCAGGTACTTACTCCCCTTCTTAAACTCAGGCCCTAAGAAGGAGGCTATCCTAAGACTGAGAGCCTCATCCTTCCAAATGAAGTATCAATCAAGAGCAAAAGGACAGGTCCTTACTTTAATACATGAAGACGAGCTGATTTGAAAATCATGCTGCAGTGGTAATATTTGGTATGAGTAGCAAGACAGAAGTCAAGAAGAGGGAAATCAAGAGAATGGATTTTTGAATGCCAGACTTTTCCAGTTTGTGTCTGTTTAGGAAAATTGAATTATTTCTATACATTGAAAACAGTGTTTTCCGATGAAATTTACTTTCATCGTCTTATGAATCCATCTGGATTTTGTTCAACATAATCAGAATATCCAAACTTATATTTGAGAACTTATTAATCAAAAAGTATATATTGGAGTAACTACTTTTTTGAAATTATTGGTAATGTTTAATACAATAATACTCAGATTTCACTCCTGTTGAATCACAACGAACTTCCTATTTGCCCCTTGTATCTTATAAGAATAACAACATGGGAGAGAAAATCACTCACTGATATAAAAACCTAAAAATCGATTAGTCTTTCTTGAAAACCATCCTCTGGTTTCTTGTTCTCAGTTAAGATATAAGAAAGTGAAAGCAAAAAATAAGTCAAATGATGTACCTCAATTCCAAATAGTAAGTGCCAAAGACTTTTACGAAATGTCATAGCCCTAATGTCAATAAACCTCAATGTTCTTGCAATAATTTTAATTTCTCAGGATAAGAACTAGAGCAGAATATATACCCTAAGCAAGGTCTTGAAAACCTAGCAAAATCATTACTTGCCCTTCTGATTACATTTTCTAAGCTAACTGGTTATTTAGGCAGAAGGGTCTTTGTTAAGAGCCTAAGTTTATTATATTTCCCTCTTTAAAAAGAGTAAAGCCAATACTTTTTCTATCACATTTTTAAATTTAAATTTTTCTTATATCAACATAATTTAGTAGTGTATATGATGTCTAAGAACCTAAATTTATTGTATTTGTAACTCCAAAAAGAGTAAAATCAATACTTTTTTATCACATTTTTAAATTTAAATTTTACTTATGTCAACATAATAGTGTATATGATTTTGAAATAATTTTCCCCAAAATTATATCATTTTTCTACTATAGTAAAGAAATGTAGATTTCTACTGCTCTTAGATCCAAGTAAAATTAAAATAAATAAATAAAGTAGCATGATAAAATATTTTACTTCGAATCTATTTTCTCCATATTATTCATAGTTCATATCTTTTAAAATTTAACTTCTATTTATAATATCAACTTTTATATCTACTAAAGCAGCATAAAAGGCATAACAACTATACTTATCATGTGGTGTATGTAAATTTGTATACTTTTTAAGGAACATAATATATTTCCTGAAACTGCAGGAAACTGCATAATACAGTTCTTGAAACTACCGAAAGAGATTTCTAAATTTTGGCAGAGGAATTTTGCAGATTACTTAGACTTGGCCATTTGACAGAGCAAGAACCACCTTAGTACATAACCCATATAAACATGCCAGTAAGTGTAATTCAGGCATAGATGAAGCTTAGGGACATAATTTATTTTGGAAATACGAAATTTGTATTTTTCTGTAAATACAATGTTGACTGGCTTGTCTTGAATTTATGATATACAGAAGTCAGAGTCCCAGCATGCTCAGCTTAGAGATAATCTGTCCCTGTTTCCATCGTCTTTTTTTCTATGATTTATGTAATTAACAATTGAGTGGAGAAAAAGAAAAAAAGCTGACCTGAAATGATATTCAAGGTCAATAGCTGAAAGCATTTAGTGACCTCTAACACATTTATAATCAAGTTAAATTTGTAAACAATGGTCATTGTAGAGTGATAACTCCAGTCAAATGAAGGAAAGGGAAATAAGGAGGCTTTTTTACAATTTACTTAAAGCTGGTCTGAAAAGAAAGAGAGAGAGACTGATTCAGAGAAATCTCCCATGAGAACATGGTCTCATGGCATTTCTAACCTGATTTCCAGCCCAGAGAAATTCTGATGGATATTCAAACTTTGAATGGTTGTGCGCATCAAACTTATGAACCTTTGGAGAGCCATCCCTCATTAGGCTTGACTTCAGTGGGGAATAAGCAGCAAGAACAGATGGGCTACTAAGGCAAAGGTCTCCATGCTAATCATATCCAAAAAGAGCAAACCAAGAGAAGGAAAGCCATAGTAGATTCATGATTGTTTCAGCCCTCCAAATTAGAAGGCTTCTCTAAGGTTTACTGCAGATATCAACCAATTTTTAAAGAAATAGAATTTTTTCCATATTTTGCACATGAAGTGGAAACAGTTCCTAGGTGAAGAGCAAAGCCCAGGGCTTACAGCAATAATGCAAACTTAAAGGGTCAATTTGGAGAAGCCCTATTATGAAGGTGATTTTTTTTTTTACTATGGGGCCAGAAGTTAAGGATGTTAAAGTTCAAGCTCACTTAGGAGAAGAGTCAAAATGAGAACCAGAGGGAAGATTCCCAAAAAGTACATGTATAAGATTCTGGGTGATAAAAGGTTAAGGCCTCTGTGCAAGCACAGGCTACCAGCTCTGTTGCCAAGTTTGTGAGCCATAAAGCAAAGGCAGCAGAAGGGTCCCTCCATGAGTAGTTTATGGGACACATAATGAAAACAGGCACATCTTTTTTCATTTTCACCAACTATTATTCTTAGCGAGCCTGTAAGACATGCTAATTCATCAACAGATAATTCTGTCCATAAGTGAACAAATAAAAGGTAAGAAAAAAATCACAAAAGAGTCATTCCCCTTGTGGTATGAGTGGATTAAAACCTACAATCTCTCATCTTCTAAAAGTTGAATTGGTTGGATCCTAAAGGACCTAAAATCTTCACTCACAGCTTATAAAACTAGTTCAACAAATGCCCTATTTTGCTTCTTGCATTCTTTTCTTCTGCATTTTACAAATTAGCCATTTGGCAGAAGATACTGTATTCTATACTCTACACGAAGGAAAAAAATAATAATTTTTCAGAGTTTTCCTCCTAGCTCACATCACAATCTGAACGAAAGAGAAAAAAAAGTACATGAATCTCTAAACAATATTGGTGTGGCTTTCTTTTCCCCATTTTATTCATTCTCTTCCTTCCTCCTTTTCTCTTTCTACTTTTCCCTCCATCTCTCCCCCTCTTTCTTTCTTACATTCAGAGACCCCATGGGTGAGCCATTGGATCCTCTTCCATTCTCACTTAATGGAAGTCCTGGAGTGGCAAAGTGTTTGAGTCCAAAGGCACGGAATGAAACCTGATTGGATTGTATGCTGAAAAGGCAAGGATAGAAAGTAGCCTGCTGTCATTATCATGATGACTCTGGGAGTCAGTTCTATTCAGATCGTGCTCCCTCCGGCTCCTAGGTCACTTACCCCTTGAGGCAACACTGAGAACTCGACCCTTCCCACCTGGAAGTCGCGAGCGCAAAGACCGATTTGCCAGGATTATGTCTGTTACTGCCTGATGGAGTTTTGTGGAAAAATAAGTTTCTTCTATCTCCCATTCTACCACTCGTCAGGTTCTAGAAGTAGTAGCTTCTCTCTCTCGCTCTCCCCTTTCCTCTCTCAATCTTTGTTTCTATGTCTTTCTTTTAAAAGAAATGTTATTTTTTTTTAAATGACCACTAAAATAAAATTGCAGACCTGAACACTGGTGTTCCGTCTCTCTCTTCAGGCTCCTTGCCACAGAGTAAATGATTTATTTATTAGGACAGGAAAAAAAACCCAAAATGGGAAGTGACATTTTTTTTTCAAACATTGTCAACATGATTACTTGACCTTTGAGATAGACTAAGGTATAAAAAGGAAGGATTCTTTTCTAAGCCTTTTCTTCTCAAGTGCCTGACACCAAGTGTAGCTAATTGTCAGCAGCATTTTGAAATTCTAAACCCATTCCATGAACCTTTAGTTAGAAGCAGACCTTGGCCGAAAATGACTCGAGCAAACTTTCCTTCTTCCCTCCTCCCCTTTCCCTCCCCTGTTTTCGGTTGTTTGCCCTCCATCCATTGTATGACATCCAAGATTTCACATGGAAACACCCCATGGCTTGTTTTTCATTGCAGGTTAAAATCAACTTTAATTTTGTTATTTTTCCCCCTAAGATGTCGCCCATCCTATTAAAATGATTAGGCGTTTCTTTTGAAGAGTTACCTGAGGTAAAAATCTAATTGGCACACTGGCCACTGGAAAATGATGCCAAAGGCAGGAGTGGTACCAGCCAAGCTGATACACAGCAAGCCCTCTTAGCAGGGGCTCGATTTCACGCCACAGTTTAAGATACCATGTGCCCAGCCCGGATGATAAAGCCTCTGTGGTTGTTAAGCAAGTCTCTGAAAATAGAACTGGGTTTCCTCCATGGAGAGGAACTGACCAACATTAAATATCACATTTATGTGCCGAGCAGCCATAGATTGAATGACAAAATGTAACAAAGATTCCTGCTTGGGAGACGTTTAATGCTGAGTTTCGCTCAGTCCGAAGTTTGGGGCTGCCTTTTGTTCATTATTGGAAGCTCTGGTTTTGCCAACATGAGCTGCAAAAGCTTCCATTTAATGGTTTAATGAAATTATGTTTTACAAACTGGGTTTTCAACATGGTAATATGATGCATTCAACAGAGCTTAACGAGAAGACATAGGAATGGGTTTAAATAGCAGCTTCACATGTTTTCTTAGCAAAACAAAATGGCACTTTACACTCGCTGGTATATTATAACCGAATCAGATCAATGACAAGAAGATTGTTCTTAACCAGCCTGGTATAAATTTCTGTACTCCAAAAATACTGTATTATTATTTTTTTTTTAAGGAGAAAAATCTTATTCAACAATGGTGAGAGGATGGAAAGAGCTAATAGAGACCAAATTAATAGAAGATATTTCTTTTTACTTTCCCACCCTTTATAAAGCTCCATCAGGCAGTAACAGACATAATCCTGGCAAATCGGTCTTTGCGCTCGTGACTTCCAGGCGGGAAAGGGTCGAGTTCTCAGTGTTGCCTCAAGGGGTAAGTGACCTAGGAGCCGGCAGGAGCACGATCTGAATAGAACTGACTCCCAGAGTCATCATGATAGCAGGCTACTTTCTATCCTTGCCTTTTCAGCATACAATCCAATACAAGCCTTTGGACTCAAACACTTCGCCACTCAAGGACTTCCATTAAGTGAGAATGGAAGAGGATCCAATGGCTCACCCATGGGGTCTCTGAATGTAAGAAGAGAAACAAAGAATCATCTTTCCAGAAGCAGCTGTCTACAGTCACAGACTCAACATCTCAATTAAAAGATATCTTTATGCCAATACAGCCCATTAAATCAATTCTTTGGTTCCAAAAGTTTAGAAGGCCTATGTTTCAGTGCTGTGTGCTTCTCAATGTTAGAAATGTCTCCCTTTGGTCCATTCTAATTTTTTTTTTTTTTTGCCGCAAACTCTGTGTGTGTGTGTGTGTGTGTGTGTGTGTGTGTGTGTGCGTGCACATGGTTATATCTGGGGCAGCCTGTTTTAGTCTTTTGAGTTTTTAGTCCATCTCTTACTAATCATATCACATTAGGCAAATGACTTAACCCTCCCGTCTGAACCTTATTTAATTTTCTCACCAATAAAATCAGGATTAATCTGATGAGAAGTATAAAAGTACATACAGCAGAGAACTTGGCACAGGTTGGCCACAATAACAAAAATGTTGTTTTTGAGTTTTTATGATCAAAAATAAAGTTAATAACAAAAATGTCGGTACTTCCAATAATCATTTTTCTCCCCATTGGAAGTTCTGTCTTGGGAATCAAGGGGAGTGGTTTTTACCGCTGTAATGTTTGTTGCCAGGATAACTAGCAAACTTTTCTAGAAAGCTTTATCACTCATATACTGCAATAACTCGTTAAGTGTGCCAAAGATGATGTCTTAAGCAGAGGACCTCCTGAATTCTATTGGGTTAGTTTCAAACTTGATTAGGAACTTCAACCTGCATTTCTTCTATTTGTTTAGTCCTCCGAGATTCCCAGAAGAGGGCTGACCAGGAGGGAGAGCAATGCGGCCTGTGAAATTTGCCAAACAGACATTGGTCATATCAGTGAAACTCCGCTCTGAGTGAAGTCCAGGGACTTCCTCGGTTTTCACCGCGCACGGGACTAGAGTAAGCACTTCCGGTTTCTTGGAAATGCATTTTCAGAGAAGCCTCCACCTGAAGACAAGAATTGGGTGGAGGGTTTTCTGGCCTCTACAGTGAATACTCTTTGCCTCAGCTGTGAAACACATTCTTCTTTAGACAAGCTCTCTAATTTAATATCTTTTCGACATGCTGTCATTGCTGATATTTTCCAAAACAATTTTATCCCAAATGTCCATACACTGATGAATGTGGTATTATAGTGCAATGCTGTCTGTTATTTAAAACAAAGAAAAAAGAAAAAAGAAAAAAAAAGGCTAGGGACTCCCGGGTGGCTCATTTGGTGAAGCGTCTGCCTTCGGCTCAGGTCATGATCCCCGGGTCCTGGGATAGAGCCCCGCATCAGGCTCCCTGCTTCTGCTTCTCCCTCTCCCTCTGCCCCTCCCCTGCTCATACTCTCTCTCTCAGTGGGCACCAGGGATCTCATGCAGGTGGTGGAAATCTTCTAACATTGGATGGTAGTGATGCTTCTGCAACTTGGTAGATTTACTAAAAACCATTGCACTTCAAATGAGTGAATTTTGTGGTATGTAAATTATACCTCCCTAAAGCTCTTAAAACAGCAACCATAAAAGTTGCACATTTATTCATTTTCTCCAAGTTAATACCGATGGGAGAAGATAATGCCTAGTTTACTACTATCGTCTGAAACATTCTTTGCTGCAGCAAAGGACAACTTTAAAAGGCGATCACAAGGAGGGCATTGCATATTCCCATGGTCACCAAAGTCCGCTTGATACTGTTGGAGCAGGTGGTGAAAATATGCAGAAGACAGGTCCACAAAGCGCCAAGTGTCGATTTGGAGACTACCGTGTAAATTACCTTTATTCCTTCTTATATTTAACTCTCGGCCTAAAATGTCAACCCAGCAAAAAGCCTTAGGGAAGAGTCACAGAGAATTATTTATTTATTTGTGTTTGCAGTACCCTTTCTGTCAGATGTTTTACGGATTAAGAAGGGAAGGGAAAGTTCAGCATGAAGGAACACAAAACGAAGGCCAAGTTTTCTTTCTGTCAGGACTCTATGGCCCCCCCCAACCCCCTTTCCCCTTCTTTTTTTTTTTCCCCAGTTCCATATTGCTACTTTGACAAATGACAATGCGAGAGAATTTATGTTGGGTCTTGGAGATTAGCACATTATCACAAGCAAAACAGAGCCCTCCGTTCTTGCCACTGGGGACCAACTGTAAAAGTCTTTGAATGTGATGCATGGGTCAAGACCCATTTCTGAAGAAGCGAGGACGCCGTTATCTCGGGACGAGTCTGCGTAAGAGCCCTTGGAGAGCCAGGTAAAGACACTCGGGCTGGATGAGGAGCATTTAGCCAGAAAGCTCATTCTGGGAGGGAAGGAGGAACCGGCTCGCTCCCTGAAGACCTCTGTGTTGAATGATTTAAGGCTACCTGTAGGAAATGCCTTTTGCTTTATTGCTTTTTAGTCTCCCTGCTTTTCAGGGGGGAAAAATGAAGAAACACAAGCCGGGCCTTCCCTTCCTTCGACTCCTGTCAGCATTCCCCGGGAAGTTTCAGTGGGAACTCTGTCCCATCATGGCCCCTATCGGGCTCTTTAAAAAGCCTGCAGGTGGGATCCCAGGTTAAACCACAGCAGGCACCAGAGGGTTTCTGGTTTTGAAGGATGTGCAATTATACGCACACGTCTTTTAAAGTTTACAGTGCTTAGTTTACAATATTGGGCTTAGACATTCAAAGTACAAGTCACAAAACAACTTCAGGGGAAAAACCAAATATCAATTTTTGGACTGAAACAGACTGGGGGCCTACACAATATGAAGCCAGTCCTTCAATTATTGAAAAAATGGGCAAAATAACCTTGAGAAAGTATTCAAAAGAAAAGCTGCTTCTGAAGGTCATAAATAGCTGAACATGATTGCAAATCTAGCTGGTAACTTGATATCCACAGGATAGCCTGAATAAAACCTGAGTGACAGTGAAAAACCTTTGAATGGCAGGTGATGAGGCCATCATAATACAACTTCCTGGAGACTGTTTCTCGGTGTCTGGGAAACTCACATTAACAGAGCAGAGTTTCTTTTATCTTTTTTTTTTTTAAAGATTTTATTTATTTATCTGAGAGAGAGAGTGAGCACAAGCAGGGGGAGTGGAAGAGAGAGAGGGAGAAGCAGGCTCCCCAATGCAGAGCTCAATTGGTGGCTCGATCCCAGGACCCCGAGATCGTGACCTGAGCTGAAGGCAGATGCTCAACCAACTAAGCCACCCAGGTGCCCCTAGAGCAGGGTTTCTTAACCTAAGAGCAATTTATATTTTGGGTCCAATCATTCTTTGCTATGGGGGATATCCTGTTTGCTTAAAAATGCCTAGTGGTGGGGCACCTGGGTGGCTCAGTCAATTGAGTGTCCAACTCGTGGTTTTCACTCAGGTCATGATCTCACGGTCATGGGATTGAGCCCCAAGTAGGGCTCTGTACTCAGTGCTGAGTCTGCTTCAGATTCTCTCTCCCTCCCACTCTCTCTCTCTCTCAAATGAAAAAAAGAAAATGCATAGCGGAATCCTTGGCCACTAGACATAGTAGCATTCTCCCCAACCAGAAATGTTGTCAGACATTGTCAAATGTCCCACAGGAGTGGGGAGCAAAATGAGGCCTGGTTGAGAATCACTGATTTAGTCAGAATAGTTATACACCCCAGTTTCAACAAAGCTTTTGTCTTTGTGTCAGACTTCCCAGTGAAAGCAAGATGAAGATACAGTGTGTGATGTCTTTCTGTGGAAATTATTGGTTTAGAAATCAAGCCTATGTATTTCTTTCAGCCAAAATTCATGTAGCTACTGGATGCTGGATGCTACAATTATACTCAGCAGGCCTTGATATCCATTCATCATTGTTAGCAATTCTGGACCCATGTTTTGGGTAGCTGTTCACACAATAGTAAGAACAGTAATAGCTACCGAACACTTCAGATGTGCCAAGTATTTAGCTGAGGTCTCTACCTATAGTATGATTTGTAATCTCACAAAAGTCATTTGATCTCCGTAACTATTATCATATCTATTTTATAGATGAGGCCTAAATAAGCTTGCCAAAATCATTTGGTGATGGGTGAATCTGGGATCATCCCATTTAAAGAAGGCATTATTTTTAAAAAGATTTTATTTATTTATTTGAAGGAGAGAAAGAGAGCAAGAGAGTGAATGAGCATGCTCAGGGGGTGGGTGGGCATGGAGAGGCAGAGAAAGAGACAGAAGCAGGCTCCCCAGTGGACTCGATCCCAGGACTGCGGGAACATGACCTGAGCCGGGATCATGACCTGAGCCAAAGGCAGACGCTTAACTGACTGAGCCACCCAGGCACCCCAGGAACGCATTATTAAGAAGGCTGAGGTTAAAGGCCATGAATGCACACATTTTCATAGTTCCTTTTTAAGTGATGGGACAATCTCCAGGAATGATGGTCCATGTGTTGTTCTTTCCCTAACCTGGAAAGGGAAAATGCTTCCAGTTACTTCAGGTAAAATCACAGCTACTCTCTTGCAATGTCGAAGCCTGCAGACATCAGAATGACCCTATTACCTGAGAGATCCTGAATGTCACTACATTCTGCCATTACACATATTCTACACTAATTTTTATTTTCTCTTGTAGCTCCACAGCTATGTAGACAAAAGCAGGGGTACTTTACCAGTGCGATACTGCCCCCCAGAAGGGGACGTTCGGCAATGTCTGAAGACATGTTTGATCATCATCTAGAGGACTGCTACCAGCATCTAGTGGGTAGACACCAAGGGTTCTTTTAAACATCTTAGAGCACACATGATAGCCTCACACTGCACGAAGTTATCCAGCCCAAAATGTCAACAGTGCTTGGACCAAAGGAATGTAATCAGCTCTAAATAGTAAGATTCCCTGCTGTAACTTCTTTGGGAAACAAATATTCTCGTAAATTAGTTGGGATATATCATTAATATTGGTTTTTTGGGGATGGCCAATTCATCATACTATTTATTCCTTCCTCATGGATTCTAAACAGATGGAAAAATAGATGGAGAAATCAAACTCCAAATCTAAATTCTAAACTCCAAATCTCAATTATATTACCATCAATGCTGGATTGCAGAAATGAGCCCAAACTGAAGCCAACATAAGTTTTCTACATATTTCCCTATGAATTAACCTCACCTACACACAAGTGGAGTAATTAGAGAAGAGTGAAACTCCCCCAAAAGACCTGCGGTGGTTAATTTTATGTGTCAACCTGATTGTACCACCTGGTGCCCAGGTTTAACATTATTTCTGGTGTGTCTGTGAGGGTGTTTCTGGATGAGACTCGCAGTTGAATCTGCAGAATCAGTGAAGCAGATGGCCCTCCCCAGTATCGGTGGACATGGTCTAATCCATCCGGGCCCAAACAGAAGAAAACACAGAGGAAGGGAAGATTTACTCCCTTCTTGCCTGCCTGCTTGAGCCGGGACATTAGTCTTCCGTGGACTGGGATTTATACCCTCAGCAACCTCGGTTCTTAGGTCTTTGGGCTTGGACTGGAATCACACCGTTGGTTTTCCTTAGTGTTCGGTTTGCAGACAGCAAATCATGGAATTCCTCAGCCTCCATGACACAAATACTCATCATAGATCTCTTCACATATCTGTTGGTTCTATTTCTCTGGAAAAACCTGACTAATAGAGGACGCTGGGATATTCAATACACAGAGTAAAAGAGAATGAATATGGCCTGCAGGCTGAGAGAGAGTGACTCTGCACCTGTAGTGATCTTACCATCAGCTGGCTGATCAGGGTAGCCGTGAAGCATCCCAAGAGTGAGAAAAGGGGTACATAGTCCAGTACATTTAAGATGCGGGAGATTTTTAATTTTTATTTTTTTAAGATTTTATTCATTTGTTTATTTGAGAGAGAGCACAAGTAGGGGGGAGGAGCAGCGGCAGAAACAGACTGTGCTGAGGGCAGAGCCCAATGCGGGGCTCGATCTCATGACCCTAAGATCATGACCTGAGCTGAAACCAAGAATTGGAGGTTTAACCAACTGTGCCACCCAGGTGCCCCCAGATGGCGGAAGTTTTTGTTGTCAGGTTTGAGCATAGGAAGAGAGGATCTCCCTCAGCCCAAAGTCTTATCTGAAGGAACATAAAGAATGACAAATGGAGAAAGTAAGGGAGAGTCAATCAATGAAAAATTATTCATGACAGGAAGAGATTTGGTTAAATATGTCTTGGAGAAGATGACACTAGGGAAAGGATTAGTAAAGGTTGGAGACAGAGAGATCTATTAGATGACTTTAACACTATAGGTGAGAAATGATAGGGTCCGAACTAAGGCAATAGAAGTGAATGGGAAGAAGAATGCTATGAGAGTGATGTGGAAGATAATTCAGAAAGAAAAGTCTAGAAAGAATTATCAAGTTTTTAGTTTCTAGCTCTAAGGACCTAGAAGATGACCTAATTTATTTAATAAACACTTAAATAGTGCTCACTATGTGGCAGGAATCATGGCGAACAATTTTCAAATGTTTACTCAGTTAATCCTAAGAGTGGCTCTAATGAAATAGGAATTATCACTATTCCCTTTTACATATACGAAAACTGAGGCCCATGGAGACAACATTACTTGTCCAAAGTAACAGTACTAGTAAATGGCGAAATCGAGATTCAAATCCAGGTATAGAGGTCCAAAATACACAACCTTACTGATAGTAACCCATGGGTATATAAGAAAAGGGCAGATTTGTGGAAAATATAATACATTTCCTTGGACATTAAATTTTGTTTTTAGTTTTCTGTGGACCATTTGGCATTTCCCTCAGCAAATTCAAATAGTAGGTAGATTTTAAGAAAATATCAAGCAAGAAGTTCTGTAAAGTTTGAAGTTAATTTAAAAAAAGTCACAGGAAAAGACATTCTGTAAAATATTCACATAGAATTAAATTTTAAAAAATATAGTAGACCACAGGGAAATATTTCTAACCCCATCATAATAGTTATAACCCAATAATAATTTTCCATCTGTTTGTTTATAACACAGGCCTAACTCTGTCTACCTAATAGATTAGGCAGACAAGCCAAGTTTGTAAATGTATTTTAAATTTTTCTATATCTCTTTCAGAGTCTTTTCTGGGAGCAAACTGCTAAGGTTGTTATTATCTGCCGGTTTCTCAGCACCACCCCCACTCCCAACACACACACCCCCAGCTACATATCTCCATCTATGAAGACATCTGCATCACCTGTATCTATATTGATATTCTGGCCCCATTAACTGGATTCTTCAGACTCTTTCCAATTGCAGAATCATTTTTTTCCCTAATCAGAGTAACCTTCTCCTACACTAAATTTTTATGTTGAAGAAGTGTTCTTCTCTCCTCTGACTTAATGCATCAGATAAAGGAATCCAAGCCAGGATATCAGAAGAAAGGCTCTGTTGCCTAACCAGCTTTTGGTGACGATGCCTTAACTAAAAAGGACAATGCAAAGGAGTGGGAATTTTGGAAACTTGGTAGGGCAGCGAGGAACATCTTTTGGGGAGGAAGTACCCTGAAGCCAAAATGTACTCCAAAGGTTACTCTTAGAGATGTTTCACCAGAACCCTAGTTCACTAACTTTCCAAGACTAATAATTTGTTTAATTTTGGAAATGCAGAACATAAAAGATAAATTCTAGACAGCAGTCTGAAAGTTTACTTTGTTTACGGTTTACAGGTTGGGTAAAGGTCCAATGACCTGATAAGGATATATGCCATTTTTTTAAAATAAGATTTTATTTATTTATTTGAGATAGATAGTGAGAGAGAGCATGAGTGGGGGGCGGCGGGAAGGCGGGTGGGGAAAGGGAGAAGCAGGCTCCCCGCTGAGCAGGGAGCCCGATGCAGGGCTCGATCCCAGAACCCTGAGACCATGACCTGAGCCAAAGGCAGACGCTTAACCGACTGAGCCACCCAGGCGCCCATATGCCATTTTTATAAAAACAGTAGTGATCGCCAAGACAGAGCTCATTATTGGCAGCTGCTTATGTCTGACAACACAGATCAGAACCCTGTTACACAAGAAGACACACAGATTCCTTTCAGCTTGGATTTTCTGAACTTCTAAAGTATTCTTTTGACTATAATTATCTACATAGTGACACCTATCTTCAAAACTCTCTATCCTTGCTCCTGTTTTTCTTGATGTGTGATTTTTGAAGAGGAACGACACAAATATTTGGTGTGTAATGGTACATCTTTAGGTAGACAGTTGACTATCTGCTTTTACTAAGACAAAATAGTAAAACAGTGAATTTTTTATTTTGAAAATTCTCTCCTTATTGGAAGATTTAAATAATAATAATAATAATTTACACAAATAGTTTTCCTGTGTGAAGGTTGTGTTCTTTAAAGAGATAATGGACTCATCTAACATCTCATATGCTTTGGATGTAAAGTAAATCAGTGTTCTGAGAAAGCGCATTTGCGATCGCGAGCTGTTGTACCAAGGGGGAAAATAATGTGGTTTGTCATCAATCTCTCCGTGTGGCATACAAGGGCTGACTTGTTGAAATTTTGTAGGCTTTTATTTACAGAGAAAACACAGACCCTGTGCTGCTCAGAGTCCTATCAGGCCACACATTCAAAGGAATCACATCTGAAAAAGAAACTGCTTAAATCATAACCTTTACTGATAATCTAATCCATAAGGAGACCAAAATTACTTTGCTCCTGTGAACAAGAACAAAACCTAAAGAATTTAATTATTTGCGAATTATTCATGAATATTTTGACCCTGGCTCAAGGCTAGAGCTGGAAAAGAGAGACAATCGCTGACTGTTGCCAATCAGGGTTTCATGGAAGAAAAATATGGAATATTTCAGCCTCAGCATAACACCCCATATTTCCAAGTGTTGTTTAAAAAAAAAAAAGAGGTGTTGCTACAGACAAGTGAGACTTCAGTGGAAATAGAACTAAAAGCAGACCCTCGGAGAAAGAAATGGGATATGGACTGTTGCTGGGAAAAAATAATTGCAGTGATGTGTGTTGTTTAGTTATAATGCTCAGATTGTAAATTACATTTCGTGAGAAACATATGGCCACATGCTAAACATCCATATGCCATAGTTAATAAAATTGAATTCCACTGATCTATCTTATACTACTGATCTTACTTAGTGGTTGGAAGTCCATAAATGTACACGTAAGTCATACACACACACACACACACAGTCACACCCTGATGCATCTGGTAGATGCAAGTAATTTATATGTACTTAGGGCTTGATACTGATGGCTTTTGCCAAAGTTATGGAAACAGCTTAACTAACTTATCTTGGGCCATGATCTGTTCCCTTGTTTCTATGTCACCCAGGCCTTAGATGAAGAAAGTAGTGAGTATGGTGGCAAGAAGAGGATTTAACACTATATAGATATTATATGGTTTTGATTTTTAAAACTTGGAGATTATATATTCTAGTCAATACAGTAATTTTTTAAAAGATTTATTTATTTATTTGAGAGAGAGAGAGAGCATAGGTGGGAGGGGCAGAGGGAGACAGAATCTCAAGCAGATTCCACACTGAGCATAGAGCCTGACTCGGGGCTTGATCCCATGACCCCAAGATCAGGACCTGAGCTGAAACCAAGAGTTCAGATACTTAATTAATTTCACCAGCCAGGCGCCCTGAATAAAGTAATTTTTTAAAGGAAAAAAAAAAAATAGCCCTTCTACCTTTTAGTATTGGTATTGTTTTTAAGTAAAGAGGATAATAATTAAGTAATTTAATCCCTCAGCATCAATGTAAAGAGGATAATATAATCTACCTTTTAGGACTGTTGGAAGGATAAGAAAATTGATATTAAAAAGCATGGTTTTAGGTGCATGCTTAATAAATAATATAGGATTTTTTTTCTCTCTCATTATACACTGGTTGCCACTGAACAGAGCAAACGAATGCAGAGTTCCAATACAGAGAAGCTATCTGCGGTTCTGTGCCCACACCCATGCCCCAAAACTTGGGCTGTCTTCCTACCACTAGCCAGTCTTTAATAAAAGCACACAGACTGGAAATATTTCCTAGGTAAGAAATGTGCCGTTAATTGACTAGAATATATAATCTAATTGAGTTCATTGAGAAGATACTGTTTCTGTTCTATGAGATGAGAAAGTTAAAGGCAGAGAGTCTATCCCAATCTATTTAATTCCAAAGCCAATGATTTTAACACAGAGGTTATGGGAAGAACCAATGATCATATTAAAGTGATCAACATAAGAGAAATGCAAGTTGAAACAGTATAAGGTATTACTGTACATCCATCAGAATCACTAAATTTAAAAGCCTAACAAAACCAAAGGTGGCAGGAATATGGAAAACCTGAAATGCTGGTGCAGTGCTGCTGGGCTTTAAAATGGCACAATTATTTTAGAAAATTTATTAGTTTCTAAAAAATTAAATATACACTTACTCTGTGACCCAGTAATTCCTCTCTTAGGATTGCATCCAAGAGTGTTGTGTACACTCTGTGGCAGCCATTTTGATTCAGGTAACATTTATTGAGTACTTACATCCTACCAGGTAGGATATGTATTAATTAGGGTTCTTCATCGAAACAAAACCAATGATACGTACAAGAAGAGGTTTACTATAAGGACTTAGCTCACGTGATTAAGGAGGCTGAGAAATTCAGACTCAGCAGAGCCAGTGGTTCCTGTTAGAGACCAAAGGAGTGAGAAGTAGGTACGCTAATGGTTTAAGTTCCAGTTCAAGTCCAGTTCAAAGGCAGGTGAAGATTAATGTCCCAGCTTAAAGTCAGTCAAGCGGAGAGAGAGAATTTTTATTCTATTCAGGCCTTAATGGATTGGATGAGGTCTACCCACAATGGGGAGAACAATCTGCTCTACTCAGTTTATAGATTCAAATGTCAATCTCATCCAGAAACTCCTTTACGGACATGCCCAGAAATCGTGTTTAACCAAATATCTCAGCACATAAAATTGATCGCCACACACGTTGAGCAACCTAACTCATTTTACGCATCATGAAGAACCCTCACTAGGATGACTGTATATCCCAGTGTGTCTGTACTGGTTATTACTACTAATAGTGTGTCTTCTCACTTTCAAAGAGTCCAGTTTGGATAGTAAACAATTTTGGTTGCCAAAATTCAAATCTGTGCGTTCTTTCTTATAATCCTATTATCAGTTATGGCAGAATCTGATGCTAAAACTTTATACCATCCTTGATCCTCCTTCTGCCAAATGACAGAATAAGGCTGATGATTAAAATGCACTTAAATGCTTTGCACATTACCCAGGAAACAAATATCTACAACTGATTGAGAAAGAGCATGTGTACGTGTATGTCTTCATATCAAAATGGCCTATTCAACATGTTTCCAAAGAAGACATACATATGGCAAACAGACTCATGAAAAGATGCTTGACATCACTAGGTGTCAGGGAACTACAAATCAAGACTACAATGAGATTATCGCCTCACACCTGTATCAAAAAGGCCAGAATAACAAGTGCTGGCGAGGATGTGGAGAAGAGGAAACCCTTGTGTACTGTTGGTGGGAACATAAGTTGGTGCAACCACTATGGAAAACAGTACAGAGTTTCCTCAAAAACTTAAAAACAGAGAGACCATATGATCCAGTAATTCTGCTACTGGGTATTTACCCAAAGAAAACAAAAACACAAATTTGAAAAGATGTGTGTCCCTCTATGTTTCTTGCAACATTATTTACAATAGCCAAGATATGGAAGCGACCCAACTGTTTACCTAGAGATGAATGGATAAAGAAGATGTGGTGCAGATATACAATGGAATATTTCTCAGCCATAAAAAAAGAGTGAGAGCTTGCTGTTTGTGACAATACAGATGGACCTAAAAGGTATTATGTTAAGTGAACTAAGTCAGACAGAGAAAGAAAAAAATACCATATGATTTCCCTTATATGTAGAATCCAAAAACCAAAACAAATAAAGAAACAAACAGAATGACAAGCACACTCTTAAATACAGAAAACAAACTGGTGGTGGTTAGAGGGGAGGTTGGTGGGAGGAAAGGCAAAATAGGTGAAGGGGATTAAGATGTGCAAGCTTCCAGTTATAAAATAGAGAAGTCAAGGGGATGAAAAGTACAGCATAGGAAATACAGTCATTAATATTGTAATAATGTTGTATGGTTACAGACAGTGATTACATTTATCATGGTGGACACTGAGTATAGAATTGTCGAATCAATATGTTCTACATCTGAAGCTGATATAACATTGTCTGTCAACTGTACTTCAATAATAAATAAAAAATAAATAAAAACTAAAAAAAAAGGCCTATTCAAATGTCACATTTGCTCTTAACTATCAGGATATTATCACTCATTAACAAAATGGCAGTCTCCTTGTATAAACTGTTCTAGAACTTTTTTCTTACATCTTAATGTTGTATTCAATTAAAAAAGTTTTAGTGTGCCTTATCTAATACGATTCTTGAAAGAATCGCTTAATGTAAACAGAGTAGACACCATCTATCCAGGATTCTCAGCTATAAGATTCCCTGTTCTCTCAAATCTAACGAGGGCCATGCACCTCCTGAATTGTTCTTACATTTATATGCCTTCCTTCCCCACAGCCACTTTACTTGTTGATTCCCACCTTCGGTTTGGTCCTCTATCCCTACTATTTCTCATTCTGCTAGAATTCTCTTCTTTCAAGTGACCTTTTGTTGATTAATCTCCAAAATAAAAATCCTATCATGTCTTTCCCTTGCTTAATCAATTCACTGGGTTCCTGTAGCATGTCACAAAAGGGACTTTCATTACCCAGCTCATGGTCTCGTTCACGGACACTCTCTCCTACACATTCTGTTCTGGCCACTCAGAACTGATTGAAGTGTTCCCAGCATATGCTGTTCTCCCTTACATTTGGGTTTAGGGGCCTTAGAAATGCTATTCCCTTTTCCTGAAACTCCTTCCCCAAGTTGTACCTGGGTAATTATTATTTGCATTTCCTGATTCTGCTTCGATATCATATTCTCCTTTATACTTTTCCCGGTCCTCAAAGACTCCAGCTGCCCATAACATTTGGCGAACATCATACCCTAGCAGTTATTAAACCATGTTACGTTGCCTTTATGATTCTTTGATTCACCTTTATTCTTCCATACTTTTCTGTGTCCAGACAACAGACGATTTGATGATAGCATGAGGTTATGGTCATTTTAGTTATCATCATATTCCCCAGGACCATCTGCACTGCCTGATACAAATGTTGAGGCTCAGTGAACACTTCTTGAATAAATTAATCAATGAATTACTCTCCATCAGCTACTCAATTAAAAAATAATCATTACATAACTATATAAATAAATACATAAAATGATATAATAAAAGACATGACAAGAATGAATAGGATTCATTCATGGAGGGGCAAGTGGAGGGTGTGATGCTTTAGATAAGTTGACCATAAAGGTCTTTTCTAAAAAGGCTTGAGCTGAAGTCTAAATCCTGAGATCCAAGGCCAAACACAAATAGGTAAGAATATGTTCCTTACATTTGCTCTGGCAGGAAGAAGAAATTCCCTGAGGCAATGGGATACTAGGCACATAAGTCTGGATGAGGCACATGTTTGGAAAATTTTAGGACATGGAGAGATTCCACCTATGGAATCACCCTCATGGGGAGGATGTGAGCATAGGGGGCACACCAGGGATAGAGCAAAAAGTTCAAAGATGCTAATAGGAAGAAGAAGAGGTAAATGAAGATGTGGAGGTACCAAAGATTAAGTTCTGACTATAGTGAACATTAAACCACCACCACCAACAACAAATCCAGCAGCATTTACTTTGCCAAGGAAACGGGGCTCTTTTTTTTTTTCCCCTAGAGATTATTATTTGGGTGTGTTTTCCCTAGGAAGAAAACTGCTAACCAAAAAAAAAAAAAAAATATATATATATATATATATATAAAATACATATCAAATATATACATATTATATATAACATATATTATATATATAATAAACATATGTATATATGTTTATTCAAATATTTGCCCTCTACAAACAAAAGTGAAAGTTAATTAAACTTTTAAAACACACGAATCTATTCTTTTTCCTCAGAACCTACACATTTCTGCTTTCCAAAGGGAGTGTGTCCTTTTCATAAAGATTCTGAAAGCTTATCCCAATAAATGTGTTCTTTTCACTGAAGCAAATGATTACATTTATTTTTTCAAAAACATTAAGAAGGTGATGAGATCATTTATTGTTGCTAAACTTTAATAGCGTCTAAGTAAGGGGGTCGGTTTTTTTTTTCCTTGTTTGTCTGTTGTTTTTTCCGCTCCTGCTGGACCAGTAGCAGCCTCCAAATGACATGAGGCTAAATCAGAATTTTTTTTTCTTTCCAATTTGAAAAGAAGAAGAAAAAAAAAAAAAGCAAAACCTCACCTCAGCACCAAATGAGGCAGTTCATGCTGGTTTTGGAAAAGGAATTAGCTCCAGAGAGAAAAATAACAAAGTCCCTTCTGAGGTCTTTCCTATATACCAAAAAGGCCAGCTTGGAAAGGAAATGCGGAAAAACAAACAGAAGGTACCCAGGCTTCTTTATCATACCTGCAGAAGGATATGCGAAAATCTACACAGCCTGACCCTGGCGCCAGCTCTTCATTATTTTTTCTCTTTTAAAATGGCACCCACGGCTCTATAAAATGATCTATTGGGACTTCAAAGCCGTGGCAATTGCATGTGGCACAGGATGTACGCAATTAATTATGTGATGCTTAAATGACAGGGTGTAGGAAAAATAGGGGAGAAGAAGAAAAAGTTAAAAAAAAAAAGAAAAATCCAAAGTAAACTCAAAGACCTGCTTGTCTGCCTGCCAAGAACCAGTAGCAGATAAGGCCTCCAGTTGCCGTGGAAACTTGGGCCTCCAGGAGCCAGAATCCAATTTCAGAAACCACAAAATCAACATAAACGTGTGCAAAAATAAAAAGGTTTGTTTGGCAAGTAATAAGGAGAAGGGTACCAATGTATAAAACACATGAACCAAGGTGACCTCGGCCAACCGAAGCCGTAATGACGGTGATGTCCGTGGCGGATTTGGCACCTCCCGAATGAGCGGTAACAAGACACAGCCCACGCTGCTTTCTGCTATCAGGTAATTGCTACCTTTTTGAAATATTAACCATCCACCACCTCTTCCCATCCTTCACCTCAAAAAACATAACACCGCCCTTCCTGCGAGCTAGGCTGGTTCACCTTGATTCTAACCCAAGAGGCCAGAAAATAGACAGCTAGATTTTTCGCTTGTTTCTTAGATCAGGAATCACATGCTATCCCAACCAGGACAAAGAAAAATGGATTCTGTATAGAGATTTTATCCCTTCTGCGGGATCTGCAAGGAACAATTACGTTCTAAAGTCAGAAGCAGGCTCCACGCGCGAGCTCTGATTAATTGCAAAACTTCATGCTATTCTGGACTCTGCATTTAATTTGCTTAAGTTTGGCATAAAGAAGTACCATCTAAAATAAACGGCTCTTTGATGGGCAGACAGCTTTTAATTCATCCTATTCTCCCAGAAATTATTTACATAGGCAACATTATTTTTGTGCTTTTCCTTCATTTTCTTTAGAGACTAAATGCTCTCCTAGACTCACTTCATCAACAGGATAATTACTAATTTGCTTAAGTAAGACCAAATTTCTATTCCGTCGAGCACTAGGCCTAGGAGACTTTCAGTATGAATTTCAGAGAACACCCAAGCTTGAGGTCATAGAGAAAATGCACCAGCATATTTGGTACTCAGGAAGTTCTCTTTTCCAGGAAGAAAAAAAAAACTGAATTCCCAACAGATAAATACATAAAGAAAGAAACCAAACTCAACATATAGAAATGTCAAATACATATCAGTTCACTATAGAAACGTCCCCATCTCCTTTATTTCTCGATCCTAAGGTTTTGCTCTTCAAATTGACAAGTTTAAAACGTATGTAACTCCACTTACAAGAACCCATATTGTCTACTGCTTGTGTAGAAAATTCCACCTTCCTGGCAGAGACTTTGCTAAGTGTCTAACACATCAATTCCTTTGTCAGCCGAGCCCACGGCTAAGGCCCATCTCCTCGTGGCTGAGTGCCAGCCAAGGCAGTGTTGGCGCAAGTGATGACCACCACTTTCAAGACGGGCCCTCTTACGACCCTCCATACTCTCTCTGCTTGCCCACTCGCCAGTTAGATACGGAAGACCCAACGCACCGTTTACTTTCCTAGGAGATAGCATGTCACGTAATGGAGTGATTCTGGCTTCCCGACTTAGAACCTGGAGAAGAGCTACTGAGGAGGGTGCCTCATGAAGTACATCCATGCTAGACTTACCAGGGCTGATAAAAACACTTTTAATATGTTGAGCCACAATGGTTTACGGCATTGGTTACCACACCGCATACTCTACCTAATACCACACTCCTCAAAAAACGACGTAAGCATTATCAGTGACTTTGAAGCAGCCTGACGTCTCTAGAAAAGTCAAGGTATCTTCTTTGCACACCTTTGCTGTGGTCCCCAGCTCAATCAGAGCCCTAATCACATGTGATCATCATATAACTGTTACTTTAGTAAGTGTGCCAGGACTACGCTCTTTTTCAATATTTTCCAGGTATAGCACGATACTAAAGATGCATGTTGACATTGGGAGTCTAGAAAATGTATTCATTAATCTGTACGTACCTAGTAAGGATGAAGATAAAAAAGTCATAAATGCCTAAAAGGGGTATTTTCTTGCCCCTCCGGCCAAAATTGCTTTAAAAAGACCACTGTGTAAACTGGACAATTAAGGAAAAACTCAAAATCCTTAGCCTCCGTTTTGAAGACTAAAGGAATGGTCAGCCACAGTGATGAGAAATACTTTCCTTCTGGAAACCATAAGCGGCAGGAGAAAGCCCAGAGCCTTTTGCTCCTCAGCACTGTGCTGTGTTTTGACCTTCAAGTGTCTGTTATTAAAAGCAAGGTTTGCCCAATATAAAATTCTACAAGGAGCAGAGAAAACTCTGTGCGGCCATAAGTATGAGGACCTAATGATCTGGAGAGTGAAGGGGAGTTGAGAATCAGTCTTTTTGCTTTTAAAACTCCTTAGGGCATTATAAGAAAGGAAGCCCAATACTAAAAAGTGTTCATTTGACTCTGTTCACAAGTAGATAATGCCACACCATTTTCTCACTAAAAGTTGCAACTTCATTTTTTTTTTAATTCACTTACGCCGAGTACCCACTTGTTGGATATATTAATGGTGTAGTCCTATAAAGAGAACTTTATGCAAGCCTTAAAAATCATGTTTCTAAGAATATTTAATGACATTAGAAAATGCTGATATATCGTAAATGAAAAGAAAATTCAGGATCTGTAATTTAAGGCCCACGGTAAGGGGGGCCTGGGTGGCTCAGTCAGTTAGGTGTCTGCCTTCAGCTCAGGTCATGATCTTGGGGTCCTGGATTGATCCCCACATCAGGCTCCCTGCTCAGTGGAGAGTCTGCTTCTCCTTATCCTTCTACCCTTCCCCCCACCCACTTGTGCTCTTTCTCAAATAAATAAATAAAATCTTTAAAATAAAATAAACCATATGATAAAATATTTGAGAAAGAGGTTGAAATAAGTATACAAAAATTAAAAAGCTATTTCCTTCAGTAGAGGTATAGTTGATTATAGTTGATTTTACTTCCTCTTTATAATTTTCCATAATTCCAAATTTTATCTACTAAATATGCTTGTCATTTGATTGTCAGAATAGGTTAATACTTGTTATTTGTTAAAATAATTCAGACAATCAGCATTCAAGGTCAGGTTAAGGCAGCCTACAATATTAAAATATATTTAAATTGTGCATTTAAAAAAAGGAGAGATAATGGAAATTAAATAAATGCTATGATAACACTAATCTTACAATGTGCATATATTAACTTATTTAATAACATCCTCTTACCATCCAACAAATCCTATTACTATTACTCTCTTTTTACAAACAAGGAAACTGAAGCACAGAGAAGCCAAATAACTTACCTGAGGTCACTCAGTTTGATACTGGAGGAGCTGGGATTTCAATCCAGGCGGTCTGGTTCTAGAGGCTGCACTTTCAGGCCCCACACTGCAGGATGGCTGCAAGAAACAAAAACGGAATTTGCCTTTGGGTTCATCTCTCTCAAAGCAAATGGGGAATAATAGGTTCTGGTAAAAGGTAAATAATAGATTTACCTTTCTATTATAAAAACACAAGTAAGCATTTAACTGACTCTACAGATGGTTTCCTAGGCCTATACTTTAAGAGGAATTGATTGTGAAAGTTACCTAATGCAAAAGTGGGCAAGACTTTCAACTGTGTTATTAACAAATATACAGAACTAAAAACCAGTCTAGAAAACAAAAGGAAGCAGTGAATCCTTACTTGCGCTCATGACGCATGGCCTTTCAAAGTGTTCATCTTTCTGTGGGGAAAGGTAGATAAAGAGGTGCTTCCTTCCTAAGAACAGGGCCTGTTGCTAGGAATAGCCCCCGATCTTATCCCATTGTCTCTACATGATCAAAAACCACTACAAAGGTCAGAGTCGGGCAGAGGAGCAGAGTCAAGCAAAATCTCTTTGGCAAGATCATTTCTTCCAAGGGGACATCGTTCATCTAATAACATTGCACATTAAATCAATTTGCACCAAGAAAATGAAAGCCACACATGGTGATATATAGCCTATGGGAGCTCCCCAAATGAGCCCCAGCCCCAGCCAATGTTTTAGTCTCTTGCTACTTCTTTTATTTTACACAGAAAATTAAATTTTAGCAGTTGAGTTCTATTTTCGTTTAGAATGTCTATTAAAAGTCTGGCTGTAATATTTATGAATACCAAAACAAGACCACCAGGGCACATAGGTACTAAAAGCAAGTCTCAGTCACAGATCTACCAAGCAGTTCCTCAGACATTAATAATAAAATAATAATAATGATAATATAAAAATCATTAGCTAAAACTATAATAGGTTCAAAATGGGAGAACAGATTGAAAAGGAAAGAAAAAAAAATTAAGTTTTTCAAAAAATGTCCTTTATGCGATTTAGAAACCCTAGCCTTCCTCTTGCTTCGATCCTGGAGTTGATAAAAGATGTAGACTCAGGCTCAATGATAAGCTCATCAGATTTCATGACAAAGCTTTCAGGAAGATATTTTAGAGGAAACACTCAAATATTCCCTGAAGAGTATGTGAAAGTCTCAACTGCAAGCACGTTAACGCAAGAATTTTTTCACCCCCAAGTGGTTTTTTTGCCAAAAATTTTGCTGAATTCCTAGTGGCTTTTATTTTATTTTGTTTGGCTGAGGTCAGGGTTGGCTTTCAGATTGTCTTGGGATGCAGTGAGTAGAAGGAGACAGACAATTTACTGTGAAATTGTTAGTAGCCAGTGCTGAACAGAGAAAAATAATGATAAAACACATTAAAGATATGCCATCTCATAAATAATAAGGTGAACTAAGGGAGAAACCGGATTTGATTTGGAAAACAAAAAAAGGAGTTAGTTCTCTATGCTATTTTCCAGTAACACATTACCATCCACAGTCTCGTTATCTGTCAAAGTTAAAACTGAGGACCATCCTTGCCACTGGAAAATATAAATACATTTTTACAAGATGAATTAACCTGAATCTTTAGCGAAAAAATTAACCACTGATTTCAGGTTCATCTTTGTGAAGGGATCTTCATCTTTTTTCCCTGGATCACTTTATAAAAAGATAGTATTTTCTAAGCATTAACTCTCAGGACTACAGCACCCGTACCATTAAATTGTTCTATTGCTCTCCCCAACCCAAAGCCACAGAAAGGAGGAGGAAAAGAGAAGGAAGAACTATGAGAAACTGAGTCTTTCTTCACACATTCCCGAGTCATAAAACATCACCCCATCCTCTCATGATGCTCATCTTTCCTCTTCCCTTCTTGCCACTCTCTCCTCTAACCCTTGGGAACGGGCCTTCCTTCATCCACCTGGACTGGACCTTATCAGAAGTTTCTGTGTTCTTACATGCTTCTGAGCCCAGGAACGAGGTTACACAAACACTGGCCTTGGGATGGCAGAAGTCTTGATGGTTCCCGCCAACAAACTGACTTTTTCCTAAACATGCCTTCCCTCCTCCATCCCTCCCCTTTTTTTCTGTAAAGAAAGAAAGCCTGTTATGGAAGCTCCAGGCACAGGGAGAAAAATGATGAGAGAGGGTAGTGATATGGAGCAAGTTGGTAAGAAAAATGTGCCAGAGTTCTTAAGGAGTTTTGCTCTTCAGTTGAGTTTAATTTAGTAGCATTTTCTGTGTTACTGGATTGGCTTAATCAGAAGGGATTTAGGTATAACATCATGCCTTGATTCACCAACTCTGTGTGTGTGTGTCCATGAACAGGGTGATTTTTAGACTGTAAAGAACCTCTGGCTAAAAATCTTTCCACAAGGAAGAGAGGGCATGGTTTTCTTCCAGTCAACTTTCAAAGGAGCGGCTCTGTCATCTGAACCCAGAGCTAAGGTGGTCCACCTAGACTTTGCAGGGCTGATCTGCCTGAGTCCATTTCTCACTCTGCCTCCAGAATGGCAAAATGCCAAACACTCTCTTGGTAATCTTGTGCACTCGGCAGCTTTCAGTTTTCTCTATCGTTCACCTCTGTAGACCTTTTGAAGTGTACTTACTCTGGTTTTGCTCACTTCCCTGCCATTCTTCAGAATGCATTTGCATGATATCGGGAAAGTAAAAGAATGTTAGAGTGGGAAATCAAAATCGTGGGACCAAAGTTGTAAATCTGAACAGGGAAGAGAGCCAGAGTGTGAGGATCCCCCCCTCGCAATATCTTCTTTGCCATCAACGTTCATCATTTCTTTTACAGAACTACAACTTTTGAGGATTACGATGTAATTTGGCCTTCACATATTCCCTGTTCTTTGGGTGAGGAAAGAGCTATGAAATACACACTCAAGCCCAGTGAATTTGATTGAGAACATGGCTGACTTTCTGAACGGGGCTCACAGTGATCCTCAATAACATAGGTTAGTCGAATTAAAGAATGTGGTCTGTCTGAGTGGGTATGGTAAGCTTCACTAAAGCAAGTGCCTGAAAGGACTTTTTTGAGTCCGTTATATGAACATTTTAAACCAAGACCATCCATGTGAGTTCATGAAAGGGATAGAGGACACGGATTTACTTTGGGGGAGAAGAGGGATGATGGTAGGTAAGAGTTCAGAACCCGAGGTGACTAGATGGGGTTTCAGACTTTGTTGGCCTCAGGTTGAAGGTGGAATGTAGTAAAACTCAGATACCATGCTAAAAGTCTAGTCAAACAGGTGGGCCACTCATCATGGAGAAAAGGTAGGGAGTTGAAGCATGTTGCTTGGTTGGTCTCCTAAGGTTCAGACGTAGCAGATAGACGCCAATCTTCCAACTGCATCTGACAAAGCTCTCTTTTATCCAATTCTGGATAAAACAGATTGCTGCTATATAGAAGAAGGGAGAGAGAATCAGGAAAGAATCAATGCATGAGATGTGCCCAAAGTATAGGTCTGAGGTGGCTGTGACGAAGTGTGAAGGCCCGAATATGAGCATGGAGGTGAGGAGTTGGTAGGGGAGGAAAGAATGCTTGGAAGAACAATAGTCCTTAGCTGTCTTGTTTTTTATTAATGCAACATGGATATAAACATCCTAAACATTCCTAAACATTCCTAAAATTATGGAAACGATTAAGAAGTCTCTTCTTTCTTTAATAAAAAGACCATGGGAATTTCTTCAGATTGCTCCCGATTATATGTGCAGTTTATAATGATGATTTATTTGAAAGTCTTAAATATGACTGAGTAATCAGAAAATTATGTTCTATCTTGTGTGTTTCCTTTACGTGGTATCTTTGATGATACAGAGGAAGTGGTTGATAACAACTTAGCTTTATAAACTTTCCAGTCAATCTGGTACACATATTATTCATGGCTATCTCATAAAACAATAAATCTTTTCTGTATACATAAAACATTTAGTCAACGAGTTTATTCTTAATATTATTATTTTATGTGGCTAATGCTCAATAATACATAGACTATTTTTTAAAATGAATCGACTGTATAATCATTTTTGCAGGCACTCTTATTGCCTGTGAGCCGGAAGATCGCGTTATAAGGTATATTAAACGTGTGTGATTACTATACCTTATGAAGAATATAATCCATAAACCTTTAGACTCTAGATCACCACTGACAAAGAAATGGGATGATATTTTCGTACTACTATACAGAGCATGAGTTTCCTAAGCCAGGAGCACTCATTTTAACAGTGTTCTTTTCCAATGGATTTCCATTTATTAATGTATATTTAGTATATTATCCAATACATATGATCTATATATGACTAAGTTTTAAATCTCTGTAACTATAAATGCCAACTTATAAAAGGTTTGAGAAATTCCATCGAGTCCAGGAAAAGGGAGAAGACTAAAAAATTCTAAGTACCTTCAGTTTCAGTTAAAAGTTTGTATGTGAAAAACAACAACTGAGCCTCCATTCTGAATAAGACAGAGATTACTGTATGTAGCAAACAGAAGACCCTGACTAATTTAAAAACAATGATGTTAGTTTGGAGGACATGGCAAAATCTTACTCAAGGCGATATTTTTAATTCCTTTCCTCCCACAATATTGTGCCAAGGTCCATGATGGTTTGAGATAGGTAAGCTATAGGCTTACTAGCCTACAGGAACATGAACCCGGAGCGCTGTGAGATCTTTTATGGCCCTGTGAGTCTGTGAAATGTTGTAGTTCATTCTCTGCTATCACCTCACACACAGCACTAAATGTATTTGCTGGCTGGCTTCCCTCTTTCTGTCAATGGTGCCACCATTCTTCCAGCCACCCAGGCTTGAAATTTTGGAGTTAGTTTTCATTCTTTTGGCTTCCTACCCCTTAGCCCAGTCACTTACCCAAATTTATTCAATGCTTTTATGTCTCTTTCCCATCCAAGCCTATCTCGCTTGTCCCACTGCAAGACCTTAATTCAAACCCCTATTATTTCATGCCTGTTCAATTACAGTACTCTTGTAATTGGACCCTTTTTTCCATCCAACTGGCCCCATGTGCCACCACCAGATTAATCTTCTTTAAATATTACTTTGATCGTGTGATTCGTCTTCAGTGTCTCTGTCTTGTGTTCATCTGTTGCACAAGCTGCTGATCTGTTCAGCAACAAAAGGGGTGTGTGATTAATCACATTCGGGAAGACCGCCTGCGGTAACCTCTCTAGGAAATCCACCATGCTTCTCAGCATCTCGGGGACTGGAAGGAATCTACCAATGGGAAAACCTGGTTCATTTTATTTCACTTTCCCATTTTTCAAATTTAGCTGTATATGGAAACCTTTTTTCCACATAAAAATCATTAACATCTCTGAGACTGGATATTTTAAATAACATACTTTGGGAAACATTCATATCATAATATTCCAACTCCTTAGCTTGACAGATTTTTTCATAATCATGCTCCATTCGGTCTAGTCTTTTATTACACTCTCCCCCCCCTTCCAACACCAGCACCACGTCTCAGTCTACACTTTCTGATCAGACTTATCCCTTTGTCATTAACTTTTACTGGTTAAATTAAAAAAAAAATCACTTGTATCCTTCAAGATCTAATTCAATGCCACCTCTTTTATGAAGATTTTGTAGTGCTCCAGTTGCAAAGGTTAGAAAGGTCTCCTGTGATAAGTGGGACACAGCACTGATAACAGTTATAGAGTAATTCTCAATCCAATCAACTCAGTTTAGCAGAAATCTGTTACGTCCCTTCTAGTTGCCAGGCACCGATGATAGAAAGTAGATGATGGAAGGCCCTCCATTAAGGTGCTCAGTGGAGTGTTTGGAGAATTGGGAGATATTGCTATAAAAGTGACATGCAAAGTACTGTGGCTACCTAGTTCACTCTACTTGGAAATCGGGGGTGGTGCTCATGTAAAGCTACAGAAGGATGGTCTCTGAGCCAGCTCTGGCTTAATCGAAACATTAAACAATTATCGTCGTTAGATAATGAATTCTAGATAACCTGTATTCTCGTATTGGACTCAAACCCTGTAACATCAGGCCGAGCTTCATGAGACAGAGGACCCTCAGTCACCATTACCTGTTACAAGTTCCTCATTCAAGTTGAAAACGATTCCCGAATAACTCTTTAGTTACTTATTCTTCAGGCTACAGAAACCCAGGTCCTTTTATATTTTCTCAAAGGTCTGATTTTCTAGTCTTTAATCATCATCCTGGTTCTCTGAACTCCCTCCAAAGCCTCCACGCTCCCCTTGACTTGTCGATTCCACAACTGCTTACTACGCTGTGTCAACAGCAGAGAATGTCAGGCACAACCATACAACACGGGGAGGGTTGATTTAGCTAAGAACCCAACTCACAAACACTTATTCAGAATATCTCAATCCTGTAGTGCAAAACTTGGCTGTGGCTCAACAGTGTTTTAATGGCCTGTTCAGACAGCATTACATGAGGGTGATGATTTTTTAAAAATTCTTCTGGGCATAATATTAAGCTACAGAAAGTCCCAAATAAGTACATCCACACAGCACCAGGTATTTAAGAGCTATTTATGATTTCCACTATTTACTTGTTTAAATAAGTATGACACATTTAAAATATTTAAGATATATATGTATGTGTGCATACATACAATACATATATACTATAATAAATATACATTAAATATCTAGTTGTATAAAATTAAATAAGGCATGTAATAGGGTTTTTTTCCACACAGTTTAAGTTTTGAGGCTTTTGTGTGTGTGCGTGTTCACACGTGGTGGCGTATTTCTCACTACTGCATGAAGAAGGAAAGTAGAATATATCTTTAATTATAAATGAGTATCGGGTGTTATATACAACTGATAAATTACAGAACACTACATCTGAAACTAAGTATGTACTATATGTTGGCTGATTGAATTTAAATACAAAAATAATAAATGAGCAACCCAAAATCAATCCAGTTTTAATTTATAAATTTGTGGCACAAAAGGCAGAAGGAAAAGACATCTCACTTATAAAGGAATAAGAATTACATTGATAGGAGATTTCTTAAAAGTAACAATAGAAATGAGAAATCGACAATAAGGAGGGTATGTGATGTAAGGAGCACTGGGTATTATATACAACTAATGAATGATTGAACAGTATATCAAAAATTAATGATGTACCAAATGTTGGCTAATTGGTAGATTTTAAAAAAAGAAAAAAAAACAGAAATGAGAAATAAAGGGAATCTTCAGAGTGCTTGAGAAAGTAACTATCAAACAAAAATAGTGCACTGAGCTAACCCAGCTTTAAAAAAACAAGAATAAAATCATAATATCTTCAGGTAAAAAAACAAATTTTCCACTAATAGACTGAATTTAAAAATACACTTCAGGGATGAGGAAAATACGAAGAAAATTCAAGATATAAAAACAAATAGTAAGAAAAAGTGGTGAACATTTATTAAATCTAGACAAATGTTATCTGGTTTAAAGCAATAATATTAATGCTGCTACTTAAAATAAAAAGTGATTTTTAAAGAACAGTAATAAAGTACAGGAAATTAATAGCATATAAATTGGAGGATATCAGATCTTTATGAGGTCCTTATATTTCTGGGGGGGGAAGGAAAGGGGCTAAAAATAGGGTTTAAAATATTGTTAAGCTTTGTACTTGAGTAACCAAATACGCATGATAAAAGTTCAAGAGTGATTGCTAAAATAGTAGCAATATTAAGATTAATTCTAAATCTAGTTTGAAGTTTTAACATGTTAAAACTTTGGGCTTCATTCAATATTCATGATATAATTTCCAGACTAACCTTTAAAAGGGTAGAGATGGATAAATGCAAAACCCAGTGAATTTTTTGTAATGTGGAAAAATAAGAAAAACAAACTACAGCAATTCAAAAAACCACAACCAATCCTGAAGAATGCAAGAATAGAAAGAAGAAAAGAAGAAAGAGAGAGGGATAAGTAGAAATTAGAAACTTGCACTAAACTTGGTATTTAAAAGACAGAAATAATGAAATTGTATTTTAAAAAATCCCAGCTTATAAATATGTATTCAGAATATACTAACCTTGATCTCTGAACAGCTCATAAAGACTTCTATAGCATAAAGACACACATTTTTTTTTTTTAATAAAGGGACTGTAAAAGATATACTCAGGGTACAATCAAGAAAAGGTAGCTGATGTTTCAATATTAATGTCATACAAAGAATGCACTAAGACAAAAGTGTTATCAGGAAAAGATAACTATTATATAGTAATAAAGAGTTCAATTCACCAGTAAGATAAAAAATCAAACTTGTATTCATCTACTAATTTAGCTCTAGAATATATAAATAAAAAAATGCATAGAACTGCAAGAAGAGGGGGCCTGGGTGACTCAGTTGGTTAAGCATCCGACTCTTGATTTCAGCTCAGGTCATGATCTCAGCGTCCTGGGATCAAGCCCCATGTCAGGCTATGCTCAGTGGGAAGTCCGCTTGTGGACTCTTTCTCTTCCTCTCCCCTTACCCCTCCCCCCACTCATGCTGGCATGCTCTCTTTCAAATAAATAAATAAATCTTAAAAAAAAAAAGAACTGGAAAAAGAAATGAACAAATTTACGATCACAGTGTGAAGTTATAATACACCTATCTCAATAATAAGTGGTAATAAAAAAATAAACTTAAGTAAAATTTACCAACAAAACTAACAAACTTGATTTAATGGACATACATGCAATTATGTATCTACTGTTGGAGAATACAACTTTCTCTAGAGCATAAAGTAAAGCTTTAGGTAAACTGAATGTATGCAACTAGACCATAATTCAGGACTCAATAAATTTCAGGAAGGAGGTAACATATAGAACGTGTTTTTGGTAAATAACACGATTATGTTAAAAATCAAGAAAAACAATATAAATCTATTTACATCTGGTAATAAAAATGTACTTCTAAGAAAATGTAATGGAGAGTTGAAATATAATTATTGAATGGAAATGAAAACACTACATATTAACAATTGTGGAATGTATAAAAAATGGAGCTTCATAAGAAATTAATGAGCTAAGCACCCATCATTACAAGTTGGAAAGAGAATTATAGAGTCATCTTTAAAATATAGGAGGAAAGGGATAATGAAGTTAAGATCATAAATTAGCATAATAACAAAGTTTCAATAAAGGAATCAGTAAAACTCAAATTTTTTTGGGAAAGACTGTTAAATAAACTCTCAAGATCAAAAATAATAATTAGGAATGGAAATGGCACAGAAATATATACACAACAGAAGTTTTAGAGAAAGGACATAATGAACTACTTTTTACCAATTTGAGAATTAGATAAAATAGATAACTTCGCAGATTTTCGTACTCAAACAGAATATCCTGAAAAGCTCTATATTTATACTTTAAAAAACATAATGCACACATTTAAAATACTCTCTCTCTCTCTCACACACACACACAAATACTGGGGGAGCAGCATTTTATAAGGAGAGTTTTTCCAAAGTTTCAAGTACAAGATTGTTCTAATCTTATTTAAATCTTCTAGAGAATGGAGAGCTTATGTCTCAACTCGTTCTTTAAGGCCAGTATTATTTTGGTACTAAAACCATGTAAAAAAAAGAGTAGAAGGAGAAAAAAAAAGGAAATGCTCCTTTATTCCAAACTCGAATGCAAAATTTCCAAAGAAAATGTAATCAAATTGATTTCTACATTGTATAAAAGAAATTCCATAATGATCAAACTAGATTGAATTCAGGAATCCAAGGGTGGCTCAACATTTTGAAATCTATACACTTACCTCAGCACACAACACCAATTAGACTTGAGACAGAGACTAAGGCAGCTGCCTAGAGACGTGCCTCATCAAGTGGCCAAACTAGGACTTACATGGGAACAACTGGATAGCAACTGTCTCCCATGAGAAAGATGTAAAAATTAAATGAGGTAAACAACATAAAGGAAAAGTGGCCGACGTATGGAAAATGATCCATGGACAGGGAAAAAGAAATAGTATTCTTTTACCTACTTTGTATTTTGCCCAATCCTTCACCCCTACCTTTGCTCACAAAACATCTTGGATTTAGAATCAAGGGTATAGAAAATTAGGGTATTAACTGTAGGTTTGTGTGTTTGGTTTTGTGTGTATGTGGGTTCTATTAGATTCTGGACAATGTAGACACTATTCAGCTATCTTTAGTATAAGGCTCTTTGTGAAGGGCAGGACAGAGAGGTAAAGCAGATACTAGGAAGTTACTGTCAGGTGAGAAGGTAAAACAAAGATGCTGGATTGTGATTCTCAGAATGATCCCAAAGAGCCAAACAAATGGGTCATTCTAATAATAAATTGGGCCACATATTAAATCTAAATTGTTCCAGATCATAGCAGTGGAATCAGAATAAGTCTGGAACCCTGATTTTAAATATGAACTACCTTTTTACTATGTCGCATGGAAATCATAGAAACACTTTTTAGTGTCATTTCACGTTTCTGAGTATTTTCTCTAGGTCCCTCTGCTAATTCCTGGAAACTCTCCATTCAGAGTTGGACTCATAATCAGATTTGGCCAGTCAATACCAAGGCAACTGTCTGTATGTTTTCTTTCCACTGTATCACAGGATGCCAGCACACAGCTTAAGAAACAGTCAAGAAAATGAAGCCTGTTTCGTGAGGGGCTGATTAAGCAAGACAAAGTCAATTAACATCTGATTCCTCACAGGTTTCTGCAAGCAAATTGTTGCAATTACCCAAAACCAGTGAGCAAATTGTGAGATAATTAAAAAGGGCAGTCACGGCTCCACTGCCATGGTCCTGCCCCTGCTGTCAGAAATTCCATAAGAGGCTGATTAAGCAACAATTTTAAACACACAAAGTTTGCTGCAGGAAAATTCTCCCCTCTGATGACAATGGGCATATTAAAATACAACTCCTCTATATTTTATGTAATTTTAAGTACATTTCAAGTGTAATGTGTTTATCTGCATTTTGTATTTTTAACAGTTTATTGTTTTCATTTACATATAAAATAAACGCAACATCTTTACAAAGTGTGGTTAGTATATCTACACGTTGTCCCAGCCAGGACATTTTACAGCTCTATGGAATAAAAGATAGACTCCACTGTTACTGTTTATAGTCTGTAATAGGCAACATAAAAACAAAGTCCACATTAGTTATGTAGACAGCGTACTTTTATGAGCCTGTTAAACTTTGTTTTCACAGGCTACTTAGTCATTTCAAAATAGAGCCTAAACAAACTACACATATATTTACTCTGTTTGTCACCAAGAATTAAGATTTGATCTCATTATGTAGGTGGTCATTAATGCAGGACTGCAGACATTTCTTTATCATGTTTACAGAAGAAGCTACCAAGAACCAAAATGGAATGGACCACAGATAGGATGTGACAAGATTTCGTTCTTAAAGTGGATAAAGTGGCATTTTCAGTGAGCCTTCAGAGCAGACAGAGATCGGGTTTTTCCAGCTGACATGGTTTAGACAAAGATTTGTAATTCCGTAGTTATAGGAACTTATAAAAAAAAAAATCCATCTCCATCTCTAAAGGGGAGAGAGTTGTAAATTGTTTGTTTGCTCAATCTTAGATTTTTGCACTTTGAGATAATTCAATGAAGTGTGTTGTCCATAGCTTTCAGAATGATACAAAACAACTAATATATGCTTTAAAGAGTATGGCCAGAATGGTGAATAAAAGGCAAATCACAGGCAGAACACCTTCAAAGTAATAGGATCGTTTAGGGTTGAGGTAAAGTCAGGGTTGACTTCCTTGAAAAGATCATGTGTGTACAGTTGTGAAGGAATTGAGTTAAACGTGTGCATGTCTAGAAGCGGTGCTCCGGGCAGGGGGGTCGGGGGCACAGAGACCACAGGTAAGAGCGGACCAAACACCTGAGAGAAAAACAGGAGGCCAACATGGCCAGAGCCAAATAAGGCATTTGAATTTTATAATGGAAATTTATGTGACTGAAATATAACTTATGTGGGAATTATTTATTAGGACGACACCTCTTTATAAGACATGCTATTTTATCCACTTAGGAGTTGATGTTTCTTGGCAATGTATTTATATTTATTCATTTAACGAATGCTGAAAGAACACCTACTATGAGCTAATGTTTTAGGGTGTTGGGATGTGTTAGTGAAAACACCAGCCAAAGACTCCTATTTTAATGTAACTGACCAATGACTGTGACCAATCAGGATATATCCCAAATTTAAAATAGATTAATACTAGAAATTCTATTTATATAACACGTCACATGAATACATCAAAAGAGAAATCTCTCTATATATGTCTAAGATAATGAGTTATTAAAAAACCAACATGTAAGATAAAATAGGAATGATAAAAATCAATGGCTGACAAAATACTTAAACATAAATGGAAAAATTCCCATTGCAGTCAGAAAAGAGCCAGGAATAGCTATCATTACATCAATTATTCTAGAAGTTCCAGTCGATTCAGTAAAACTGACCACCAGAAAAGGGAGACTACATGCCACTCTTTGTAAAGGAACTATTCTATCACTAGAAAGCATATGACAATGAAGTGAATAATTATTAGAAATCATAATAGAATTTCATAGGAAGCTTTTTTCCCAAAAATACATAGAGATATCAACAATTTCCCTATATATACTAGAAAGAGCCAGCTTGAAAATGTGATATCTATGCACTAAGAACTATAAAAATTAATGGGAAATTAAAGCAAGGATTCAAATAAGGCCATACCCTTAACTGAGAACACTCAATAATATATTCTCTAAAATTATTTTAAGAGTGTTTGTCAGTTACAATTAAAATCCAATTTGGTATTAACTGGTGAAGTGGTTTTAGAGTTCATCTAAATAATAGTCATTTGAGTATAGACAAGAAAAAAATGATGAAAATACGGGAGGAGTGAAGAACAATAAAACTACACAAATTAAAATATGTGACATAAGCCAAAGAATAGAAAAACTGGACTAACAGGAAACCCAGAAGTAGACACATATGTGTATTTCATCGAGTAATAAAGTTAAAATGTCAGATCCATGAAGAATGGACTCAGCCATAAACTAGATATCTTTCTTATACTGCTTGTTCTAGAATGCCATTCCCTTGTGCTTTCAGCTCATTGGTGGGATCCAAAATCATCACTGCTAAGAATTTCATCTTCCCTCTGGGGCCAGCAAGGATAAATTCAAATAATGAGTTATATCACGGCAAAAACTCAAAAAACGAAAAACAAAAAAACGCAAAATATAACTCGCACAAGCACATACACACACACATACACTCACACACACAATGACCAAACCCCCAAATTAGCTTTTATTATAAAATTTTGTCATGCAAAGTGCTATCTAACTAATAAAGTTTTCTTTTTTTTTTTCATTTTCTAAATGCCAGGAATACTGTAGATTGGCTCTAGGACCTCCATCACCAGAAATGGCTCCTTTTTCACAAATATACCTAGAAAGTCCATATTCAAAATGCAGGTGAGATGGATTTCATGGCATTAAAAATGAGGTATATCAGTCGGAGGCATCCACAAACCACCTATCGTGGTGACAATAACATTGGCCAAGTCTGCTTTCTGGCATGAAATGGACTCTGCCATCGGTTCCTACATCGGTGGCTACATAATGCAGGTGATGCTGGGGGGGATGTTCACATTATCCTATTTGTGTCTAGAGAAATACCAAAGTTAAAATGTTTTACCTTGGGGCGCCTGGGTGGCTCAGTCAGTTAAGCGGTTGCCTTCGGCTCAGGTCATGATCCCAGGGTCCTGGGATTGAGCCCCACGTCAGGCTCCCTGCTCAGCAGAAAGCCTGCTTCTCCCTCTCCTTCTGCCTGCCTCTCTGCCTACTTGTGCTCTCCCTCTCTCTCTCCATCAAATAAATAAAGAAAATCTTTAAAAAATAATAAAATAAAATAAAATACAACGTTTTATCTTAAATTTAGACTACTTACTCAATAGAAATAAAGAAGCACCCATAGGCACACAGATACACACATGTCCAAAGTTCCTATTTTTGTATCACCTAAACGAAAGCTTTCCCTAACACTTTAGAACATGTACATAACATGGACTATGTAATATTACATGGAATGTAATATGCACATTACAGGACTACGTAATAACAAATACATATGTATGTGTATATATCACACACACACGTACAATAAACACACACCCTATATATATATATATATATATATATATATATATATATATATATATACACACACATATAGAAAGAGAGAGCTTTTCTCTTAAGATAATTCCCTGAAGTCTATTTGTTTTACATCAAAGGGCACATATACTCTTTAGAGCTTTAAAACAAATTTTCCCATTTTCCCTCAGAAAGTTTATGCCACATGTTCATTAGGTTTGGAGGCTGGAGATTAAGAGGGGAAAATGTCCTTTTCTAGGAAAAATTTTCCTTCCTGAGTTAACTCCCAAAATACTCAAGTTGGATGTGGGGAGGGAATAAAATACAATTAGTCAATAGATTTGCTCTGTTTTAAAATGTCCTTCTAGAGACAAACCATAAGAGGTTCTTAACTACAGAGGACAAACTCAGGCTTGCTGGAGGGATGGTGGGTGGGCTAACCGGGTGATAGGCATTAAGGAGGCACTCGCTCTAACGAGCAGTGGATGTTACACACAAGTGATGAATCACTAAATTCTACCCCTGAAACCAGTACTACACTCTATGTTAACTAACCTGAATTTAAATAAAAACCTGAAAGAAAAAAAAATTTAAAGAAGAAAATACAATGTTCCTCTAAAATTTATAAGCTCAAATACATTGAGCTAATAATTACCCAACTAACAAATAGACACCATTACCTAGAATAGCTTTTGTTCTCAAATTGCCAGGGTGCTTATGGTAATTTTTCTCAAAGAATCTTTTCAATATTTAAAAATGTTTAAATGATGGCTAGATGCACACCTAGGAGGGAGACTGGAAGAACATGACTTTAAGCCAAGCCTAACAAGAAGGTGTCACAGTTTCTATTAACCTTTTGCATTTGGCACTCAATCATCCTGGTGGAAATCACTGAAACAGGATGAACTCATTGATCCCTAGGAGCTTAAAGAATTTAGGATTTCAAGATTTGTTCACTGATTTTGAACGGAGCTATTAACAAAAGTCTACTCCCACTTATAGTCAAGCCCCCTTCCTGAAGGCACTGAATGAATACGACACTGACTCAATGTGTGGCCGATCCAGAGCAAGGCAGCAGAGGTACCTGTCTGTGATTTTCATTACTGTTGGGCTGAGTCTGCCGCCATTGGTTGTGGCCAGAGTATCACATTTCCCTTTAATATTGCAACCCACGTTGGCTCTTGGAATGTCTCACCTTAATGCTCCAGCTATCTCAACAGTACATGTAAGCTCGATCAAGGTTATCCGAATGTGTAACCTCTCCAGGACTGTACTTTTCGAGCCTCCATCAAATTTGCTTTGTCATAGAGCAGACGGATAAAACGAGCATGTTACTAAGAAGGAAAGAAATCTGTCCAACTTCTAATAGGCTTATGATTCATCCTTTGACGGCTCACAGGCCTTTCTGGACAACAGTGATTGGCCATCTGGTTTCATTGGGGATGATAAATTCAGCAATAAACATGACTCTTGGTCTTCTGTCCCTCTAAACCCAAGTCACAAATATTGTGAGTCAGATGTCCCCACCCAACAACACAACAGCTCCTTAGCTCAAATGCTCCTTTGACAGAGCCCATGCCACCCAACTTCAATTATGCCTGGGCAACATTTCTGTTGGAGGCACTACAGGATTTTTTTTTTTTCTCTAACACACCACACTCACACACACACACACACACACACACACACACACGCACACACTTTTTTTTAAGGAGGCAGAGGCATCCAGCCAAATAAACTACGTTAAGCAGTGGGTTCCATTTTAGGTGTTGACAGTGTATAATAAATCCAGGCCTACCTAACATTTACAGGAACGTTATAAAATGAGTGAAATGGCATGAGCTGGTTGCCAGGCCAACCAGACAAACACAATAAACAGGCAGCAGTGACAGGAGTAAGTTACACCATCTCTCCGGTCTGAAATATATCACTTTACATTAGTCTTTGACCACTTTGAAAGCTCTTTGTTTTATATTTTTCAAAATGCTCTTTTATAGCATAGATTACCATTAAATCTTTTCAGATGAGGAAGTTTCTTTTTTTTTCTTCCCAAACTTGCATAGCTCTAGAAAGTGAACATTTATTTTTATTTTAACTCTAATTAAAAAATAAATTCAAGTCTTAAGAACAATGTTAAGGCTCAAATCCTAAAGGTCCCTTCTGGCAGATTAAAAAGAAAAAAAAATTTCCCTAGACTAGAAAGAAAATAAACAATAACAGTAGTTAGTATACTTCGTTGCTTTAAAATGTTCTGTTAAAATGGCAGCATTTGGCAGTACCATTTAACTCTTTAAAAGTCAGTCTGCATTCTGAAGTACTTTCTCTCCTAATGAAGAATACATTTTATTATAAACACAGAGTTCTAGAATATTCTAGCTGGAAGGATCTTAAATCTTCAAATTACTCCTTTATTTGGCAGAGCAAAAAAGAAATAGATAAATTAGGGATTTTTTAAAATAATCATTAAAAATAATGACATCTCATTTCTGCTATTTATACCCTACAAAAGTAGTGACTTTTATTCCTTTAGCCAATATTCACACAAGTGAAACAAGCTCTACCTCACTTATTTTCAGCTTCGGCTTTGAACAGCGAAGTAAAGTAGAATGATTTCGAATTTTCCATACAAACTGAAATAAAACTATGCCTGTAAGACATACATAGAATACTTGTAAAACTCAGTTTAACCAAACGTGTTTGACTCAAGGAAATATTGCCAGATTATCAACTATCTTTCCAAAGGGCATATTTGTGAATAGGGTGACCAACTTGTCCCCGTTTATCTCAGGCGCTCCACATTTGAGCACTGACAGCCCATGCTTCAGACAGGTCTGGGCAGGAAGGTATACTTGGTTACCTTACTTGTGCAGGTAATTTATCTTATTCTCATTGTCTTTCAATATACTGCATAAAACCTTGTTTGTCAGTCACTCTGAGGAAAATTTCACCCTTCCCTAAAAACATTAATAGTGAGATAAGTTTTCCCTGATGATGGTTCATTTCTTTATAGTCAATAGAATCCATATTTCAAATCTATTTCTACAGTTGGAGTAGTGGGTTTAGTACGAGGCACTCAGAATACAAGGTAACCTAGGCATAATTTCAAGTCCCTAAATTGTAGCTGTATCAGCAGAAGGATTTCACTGCTGATAGTCTGGAAGAAACTAGCCTCGTTTCCCATGGACTGGTTTACCATTCCTCCATTTGTACCATCAGGACTTAAGTTTTAAGGAAAACAACATAAACATTAAGAAAACCAGAGACAGAGAAAGGACAGTAAGGTTAGAGGGCGCCCTCCCGGAAGTTGGTTACAATAGATCATAAATTCCCAATGCTTCTTAGAAATGATACCATGTAATGCTTTGAATTCGCCAAAATTTATTGGTATTTTAGTATAAATGGCGCCACATTAGTTCTATTATATACATACTGGAGAAAAGGTATTATTCTTGCTTCCTCTGGGCAGAATTAAAAGCCAACTCTACAGATGCCTCTCTCACAACTTTGATTTTCTAATTCTATATTTCTGTCGTGTTATAGGCAGCTTGACATCTAAGAAACTTTGAGAAAATTAAAATTTTCTGATCGAAGTGTTTCCGCCAAGGAATACACAGATGTAGATTAACTGTATGAAGAGCCCAGGTTCTTCATGGCTTGCTATTCCCACTCTTTGCCATAGGACTTTGAAGTTCCATCTTCTAAATAGAGGGGTCTGTTTCCCCATCCTTTGTGATGAATCTGTGATGTGCTTCAGTCAACAGGATGCCAGCGAGTGAGGGCGCAGCAGTTCCAAGCCCAGGCACAAAGATCACACGCATTTCTACTTCTGCTTTCTCCCTCTTGCTCCTCCGTCTCTGCCATAGCAACACGTCCGTGCTGGCCTGCCCGTCGGTGGGAAACACAAGCCCCTGTGCTATCTGATTCCCGCCTCACAGCTGTCAAACCGCCACATCGTCGCGTGATCCCACCGGAGGCCAAAACACCACCCGGGTGAGCCAGCCGAAATGGGAAACTAAACCCCTGGACTCATGACTTGTAAGATACCTACTGTCGTAAGTCACCTGTTTTCAATGTGGTTTGTTTTATAGTATTACTAGGATAATAGATAACTGGTAGAAAGTAAAGGGCCCTGTATCCCACTCCCATCAAAACACACAGACTCCGTAAAGAATCACAAAGGAGCTGTGGTGTCCATACCTCCTAATACCATCTTGGGGTTTGACTGCAACCTTACTGAGCCCATACCCCAAGCCAGTTAATGCTCATAGGCTCCCCCTTGGCTGCTTGAGGCTCCTCCCAGGGGTAAGAGTACCTCAAAAGGTACTCAGGCTTGGCCATCATGCCTACAAAGTATACTTATCTGACATGTTAGTCTAAAAAAGAAAATGTGATTTAAAAAATCACATACACCCACACACAAAGACTGAATACCCTCCAAGAAATTTCTATTTCATTAGCATATACTTATAGATCCTACTGTATTAGTACAATGCAGTAGTGAGCCTCTAGATTTCAAGAATGCATGAAGACTACTTGGGAAGGAAATCGGCATACTTTTTTTTTTTTAATTTTAGACTATGGCAACTGACTACCACAGCTAGAGCTAATTAACCAATTGGTTAATCAACACGCTAATGCTAGAGCTCCATCCATGACCAGCATAACATCTGAGCTTCCAGAGATACGGATTTATTTTGGCACACATGCTGGAATGCTGCTAAAAGATATCATTTCTATATTTTAGTGGACCTCATTTCTAAGTTATTATTGCTAACTCTATTTTGACTGTGTTCTGTATGTGGTATCTAGCAAATAAACATTTAGAACTTAAATTTCCTGATCTTCATTATCAGAAGTTTGGCACACACTAATTATTTGCTTTGTTAAATGGATACAATAATTATGGAACAACTGAAAGAGATGATTAAATGCCCTATGTGAAGAGGTAACTTTAATAATTAGGCATAATGACGCGGCGCCTGGGTGGCTCAGTTGGTTAAGCATCCGACTCTTGATTTGGCTCACGTCATGATCTCAGGGTCGTGAGACGAAGCCCCACATCAGGTTCCACGTTCAGTGCAGAGTCTGCTTGGGATTCTCTCTCGCCCTGCACCCCTCCCCCACTTGCTCTCTCTCTCTCTCTCTCTAATAAATAAAATCTTAAAAAAATAATTAGGTATTATGATAAATGTAAAAAATAAAACATAGAATAACATTAGAAATATACTATAGGGGCACAGTAAAACATTTCCTATTTCAATTAAGACCTGAGAGAATACTGACAAGCTACAAAAGATGGATACTTCTTGGGTCACAAGGGGCAAGGCTTTTTAGCCTTCTGAAACTACTCTGACATCGTTCTTACTAATTCAGCTTCAAATTAAAAAGAAATATGTAAAACAGATACTCTGTTGACCAACCATGGCCACTCCCATTCTTGAAAACTACCCTCAGAAACAAACAGTAATGAAAGAAAATTGAAAGTGGTAAGAAAGGAAAAAGTGGTAAGAAAGGGCGGTATTGAATGTCATGGACTGCCCTGAAATACAAGAAGCCTTGTTTTCCGATGCCCAAGTGTGACGATATTGCACTTAAATGGTAAAGAAATAAATGGTGAGCTAAAATGTTTAGCGACAGAAATTGCTAAATAATCAGTCTGTGTAGCTGTCCATGGCTGAATAAAGCTGCCTCAGTGCATGAACCCATTCTTAAGTTTTGCTCAGGTTCATCTCCACGTGTTATTTCCCTCAGCTACCCTTCCCAATCCTTGCTCACCATGCTGTTTGGAAATCTCTAGAGGAAGGGTGGAGTGAGCCCCATGACTCCTGCTCTCTTGCCATTTTTAGCTGCCTGCAACCTTTCCTGGCTGCCACAATTTATAGACTTGGGCTCAGTGGCCTTGCCAAATAACAAGCGTCTGGCTCATGAACCCTGAGGTGGACTCCCGTTAAATGGAAACGTGTCCACTCCACCATATGAAAGCAAAGAAGGGGCTTGAAATGTCAATGTGTGAAAAGTCAAGGTTAATGGAGTGCAAGATTTTTACAAGAGAACCACCACCCTGCAATGACTAATTAAACTGAGTGAGGTCCAGATGGCCAGCATCTTTAAAGATGCCAATTATAGATTCAAATGTTTTTGTGTGACACTGTTTTCCTAGAAAGATTAAGTAGGAATGATGACTTGCTTTTAGTGTTAGGCACCATTTTATTCCACCAAAGATCTGGCCAATGCCTGCCCTTGGCTGCCCCTCAACTGATGCTAATTTCATAATATATCCTAGGCATAGAGCAGACACCAAGAACAGTTAAATATCTGTGGCCAGCCTGGAAAGGAGAGTGGATCCTGGTGAAAAATCAGATTCCTCACATTTGTATCGCTCCACTCTTACAGTTACTACTGGCAGGCTCGGCTTTCAGCAGTTTAATTAACAGATCCTTACTGCATGTGCCCTGGAGCCCAGTAAATCCTACCATAGCCACCTCCTATAGGAAGAGTCTTGTACGGGGTCAAGGGCACAAAAGATAAAGAGGAAAAAGAAAATTCTCAAAAAGATGTAACCAAACTGAACGATATTGAAAGATTTATACTTACCAGGCACATGGACAAGATGGAATGAGCTGTACCCAAATTCTTCTACTTCAAGACACAGAGAAGTCAAATCGATCCTTTTTCTCTTCTACTGAGTCTCATATTCAGATAGTATTCCTCAAACTACTATTTTGCTCACTAGCCTGCAGAGCAGGCTGATGCTACAGATGTTATCAAAATAGTCCACGTTAAAAAAAAAAAATAGTCCACGTTCAAAGCACTTTAACAAACACTGCATTAAACTGAATTAAAAATGTTTCTTTGCTATAAGACTTCTCAGCTCCTCTATCTCGCTATGGTATACCATTTACTTCCGGAAAAGGATGAGCTACTGTATACTTGCCCTACCTCCAACATACATGTATACACACACACACGCACGCACACATACACACATTATCAAGGGCTTTCAGACTTTAAATTTTTAGACTTAAAAAATTTTTCTAGATGTAGATTGAGGGCAATACTAAATAATTAAGGTTTCTGGGAAGACGAAAAACGATAAATCTGACATTTGGGAGCATTAATCTGGCAAAGGAATCAGGATATCATGGAACAAAGTGATAAAGCAAAGAGATTAGCTTAGTGTTTGGTTTGTTTCTCACTATAATCCTTATATTAGATGTTTAAAGACTGCTCAAGAGGGAAAAGATGCATGGATCTAAGAGTCATTCAAGAGCAAACCTAATGGTTCGTGGAACTTTCTATGTGCTGAGAGCAGGAAGAGGTCAAAGATAATTCTAAAGTTTCAAGACTGGAGGGAAAATATATTTTAAAAAGTTGGGGCAGGAAACTGGAGAGAAATTCAGGTTTGCACTTGTGGAATTTGAAGGAATGGGCATCTTTTGGAGATGTGTTGGTAAAACAGAGAGTGACTCAGAGATACAGTTTGTTCCAAAAGGAAGGAATGTTAGGCTTTTGATGTCAAGGATGGGCCTGCAGAGCTAGCCTGTGTGACAGAAAAGCAGACGGTAAAAATGACAGCTGTGAAAAACTTGAAGGGTTGGGGGAAAATGTTTTAATGGGTATTCTGTGTCTCCAGGGTCACCTAAAGGAATCAGAGAGATATTAGGGTGTGCACAGTGTTGGGGGGGGCGGAAATGAGCGAAGGGTATGTGTGTGTGTGTGTGTGTGTGTGTGTGTGTGTGTGTGTGAATCGTTAAAAGATTCTTTCTATAAGGAAACATGGAAATGAGCTGACTTTCAGGCAAGTTAATAGTAACAATTTTGGCTAGTATTACTGAGCACGTATTAAAGTCCCAGAAATATATAGGGAAGCATTAAAATCATCTTACTATGCAAATTCCACCCTTGCCTTTATTAAGCAATTGCATTGGGGTATATTGTACCTATCTTAACATGCATCCATTTAAAGTATACAATTCAAAGGTTTTTGGCAAATTTACTGATCTGTGCAGCCATCCCTGTGTCGGAACACTTGCTCACCGCGCCGTGATCGGTCATGACCGCTCCCATCCCCAGCTCTAAGCAATCGTCTTTTTCCTATCTACATTTTCTGCAGATACTGTTCTGTACCCACCTTCATTTGAGAAAACGACGTTATCTTTTCCTCGTTCTAAATAAAATTCTTCTAGTTAGTATGCAATATAAGAAAGAGAATGTCTTTGAAAATCATCAAAAAATGACAACAAGAAAAAGCAGCCGATGCTAGAAATATATTATCTACAGAACAGAAGATGGGAGATATTTCTTATACCAAGTTAGTATTTTCTGTGTTCGAAAACAAGAAACTGAAGGTGACACGTCAGTCTAAGAAGCAAGATCCTATAAGAAACCTGGTATGGAATCTAAAAAACAAAGTCAATGAACAAACGAAACACAACAGAAACAGAATCCCAGATACAGAGAACAAACTGATGGCTGCCAGAAGGAAAAGGGGCAGGAGGATGGACGAAGTAGGTAAAGGGGATTAAGAGGTATAATCTTCCAGCTGCAAAATAAGTAATATATAAGGATGTAATTTAGAGCATAGAGAATATAGTCAATAATGTTGTAACAACTTTGTATGGTGAGAGATGGTAACTAGACTTTTTGTGGGTGGAAATTTTATAATGTATATAAATATGAAACTGCTATGCTATACACCTGAAAATGACACAATATTGTATGTCAATATTTCGAAAGAAGCAAGGAAGGAAGGAGGGAAAGGAGAGTGGGAGGAAAGAAGGAAGAAACCTGGCATCAGGAAGAAAATAAGGGATGTTTTACTCTGGGCTGAGTTTTCAGACATCACTAGCGTGGCTAGGTGAGTTTGCAGAAAACTACATTTGGCATTCTCCAGAAGAAAGTCTGATAGGCAAGTGCACTGCAAAGACAGCCACTGTGGTCAGCAAGGTATTTTGATTTGGCCCACAGTTTGAGCAGGGGGCAGAAATGGGCCACATGGAAATTGGCGCTCAGAGGAACTGCATCTGGAAGGCAAACTTTCCAGGCTGCTGACGGCTCAAAATGTCAAATTGTTTGAAAAAACAAACACTCTGACATAACAGATCCTTGCAATGAAGTTTTCAAGATGTTCCCAACAGAACAGCATGTGGCAGTTGGCACAATAAACCTATTCCCCAACCAACCCCCAAATACTGTCCCACTACCCAAAAGACGACGAAACTTTGAGTCTTACATAAAGTTGTTGAAAAATCAATTCCACCAGCTAGATTTTCCCTGTTCTTCCATTCATACAGTAATAATCGGATATTCTCTGTTAGACTCAACTTTTTTCAAATGGCCCAACCTCCTACATGCGGTAAGTGCACATTCCTACACCCTGAAAGGACACAGTCTAAATATTTCACAGGTATTGAAAGATTAAGCCTTACAGATATTACAAAGATAAGGCTCAGACAAAAGTAAAGAAATCTGTTCAAAATTACCTGTGAATGGAATATTCCTTCGATGAGCTGAGAACTGATCATCAAACCCGTAAAGCAGCCATTGGACATTTGAGATAAAAGGAAAGTTGGTAAAGAAGCAGGAGATGGTAAAACTTCGGGGAATTTCTAAAATAGTGTCTGATTATACAAAGTATAAAAGTGAGCTTATTCTTTCAGAAGACATTTGTGGTTCACTGGTAGGCTGCTTGGCATTTCAGTTGTGGTTTCTTTATTCTCACTCATCCTTTAAAAATGTGATGAGTGTAATAAGCTTTGTATCCATTTTCAAGGCACAGTAAGAATGAAGTCCACCCAGCTCCTATCTGGCAAGCATCTTCCTGCTTCTGCAAATTTCCTCCATCACGCAACCCTGGGCCTGGCATTCCACGATCTTCCTCAGTCACCTGTGTTATCATTCTGGTATCAAATCTATTAAGCTTCAAAGTGTTTTTCAAACACTCACATCTTCTCAATTTTGTTTTGTGTCTACATAAATGATTAAGAAAATGAAAGTCTGAGAAATATGAGCATGGACATTTTGAAAACGTTATGTGTGTTAGGTGCTTGAATTTTCCAGATTTTTCAGCGATGTAAAGAAGGCAAAGAAACCCAGACACAGGGAAAAAGTTAAATGGTATCAATCTAGACATGCTCCATATCTACTTTTTCTATGCTTTTGCGGGGGGGGGGGGGTGTCATTGTAGTATTAAGATTTTAGAGGTGTTTAAGATTCACTGCAAAATTGTGAGGAAGGCACAGAGATTTTACATATGGTCCTTGCCCCATCTGCCCAGCCTCCTTCACTGTCAACATCCCCCACCAGAGAGACACACGTTATTCCTGATGAACCTACACTGACACATCATTATCACCCAAAATTCATACTTTGTCCTGTACATTCTATGGGTTTGAACCATAGTGACAGGTAACCATTACTATGGTGTCCTACAGAGTAATTTCACTGCCCTAAAAATCCTCTGTGTTCTTCCTATTTATCCCCCACCGCTCTCTGCAAGCCTTGATAACTGATCTTTTTTACCGTCTCCATAGTTTTGCCTTTTCCAGAACGTCATGTAGTTGGAATCATACAGTATGCAGGATTTCTGATTGACTTTTTTCACTTAGCAACCTGCATTTAAATTTCTTCCATGTTTTTTTCATGATTTCATGGCTCATTTCTTTTTAGCAATAAATAAATATTCCATTATCTGGATGGACTACGGTTTATCCACTTACATAGTGAAGGACATCTTGGTTGCTTTCAAATGGTGGCAATTATGAATAAAGCTGCCTTAAACATCTGTGTACAGGTTTTTGCATGGACATAGGTTTTGAAACTGTTTGGGTAATTACCAAAGAGCATAATTTTCGGGATCATAAGGTAACAGTATGTTTAGTTTTGTAAGAAACCACCAGACTGTCTTCCAATATAGCTGTACCATTTCACACTCCTACCAGCAGCCAATGAGAGTTCCTGTGGCTCCATCCACATCCTTGCCAGCATTTGATGTTGTCAGCGTTCCTATGCTTTTAACAATAACATCTAGGGGCATGTACATCTGATGGGTTAACAGGACACCAAGAAAAATCGATTTGGAAAAACAGACAAAGCAAACTACCATGCCTAGCGGTTAGTCCTTACTTATAAAAAAAGGATTGTTTTGTTTTAATTTTAGGCTTTTCCTTTTTTTTCCCTACTTGTTTATTTTTAATCACATGGATAAACATGATTCTTTTAGGGAAAAGAAGGAGAAACAAAGTATATATAAACAAGAGTAAAATCCGCTCATAATTTCACTTCCTAAAATAAAACACTACTAACAGTTTAGTTTATGTCCTTCCAGAAACATAACCTTGTGTGTGTGCACATCTGTGCATGCACAGACACACACACAAGCACGCAGGGTATCCACTAGTTCTTTCTGCATAACAAACCATCCCAAAACTTTATGACTTAAAATAATAATCATTTATTTAGCTTATATCTCCTTGGGTCAGCAATTTCAGCTGAACTCACCTGGGAGACTCTTCTGCTGCCAGTAAGTTAAGGGACTCCTCTTCTGGGGATTGCCTAGGGGTGAGTGGCCCATAAAGGTCTCATTATCCAGCCTTGTTCTATGGTGGCAGTAGCAGGGTTCCCAGGAAGCAAGAAGGCAAGTTCAACGTACAAGCCCTTTCTAAGCCCCTCATTTAATCACATACACCTGTGGTTCATTGGCAACACAATTCACGTGGCCAATCCAGAGTCTGGGGGTGGAGAAATAGACTCCACCACCTGACAGGAGAGTTTGGATTGGGAGAATGAGTGGCTATGTTTGCAGTCATTCATAATCCTGCCACTCAGGGGCTGAGGCACTACTAACATGTTTTTGAAAAACATATAAACCCACACTAAATTAAAAGATATTATAAGTGATTCCCATATCAATACATATTGCTCTACCTCATGGCTTTTTTTTTTTTTTTTTTTTTGGCAATGAGGAATTTTCTTTTTTATTTATTTTTTTAAGTAAGCCCGACACTCAATGTGGGGCTTGAACTCATGACCCCAAGATCAAGAATCGTATGTTGAACCAACTGAGCCAGCTGGGCGCCCCCAGCTCACTCTTCTAGATAACTGCAGAATGTTGCCCCATTGAGCTGTACCATAATGTATTTGACCTCTATCCTGAACTTCGGCTTTAGAACATTTCCAATTTTTCTCTATCAGACTGTCAGAAACATCTCTGTGCATTCATCTTTCCATCTATCCATGATTACTTTCTTACGTAGCTCCTCAGTTAGATTATCTTCACCTTCCAAGGCTCTTTAAAAATGCAGCCTTTGTTCATTAGGAGACATGGGGAAAACAGAGCCGGAAGGATGGGAATAAAGCCCAGGATAAAACCCTGACGGTTTATTACAAACTTGTCACCAATACTCAACAAATTAAAAAGACAAAGTAAAGGTAAATATAAAGATAACAATAAAATCATGGAATCCCACTTGTTTATAAAGAATAATTTGTAAGTGTATTCTCAACCATTCCTGCTGCATTTATTGTTTCAAACATGCAATATGGGGCTATTTTTTTACTTATTTTGCTATCAGCCCAGGTTACTGGAGCATTTCCTTTAGCAACATGTTGGTCTCTTCCTCAACACATCTGGAATTAGCTGCCTCCAGTTCTTACTGGGTCTGGAAACCTGGGCTCATCTACCTTCATTGCCTCTCCCATCTGACTCCAGAGCCTAGAAGAGATCAATTTACCCAGTCTGGTTTCACTGGCAATGATAATCTTGGTGTCATGGCTCAGCCTCCCCACCTGCTTTTGGGCCTTTTCCAATTCACTAAGTACTTCCTCATCAGTTTCTTCCATTTCAAGAACAAGGGAAAATCTTTAGCACTCGATGTGCACCTGTATGCTGTGGGTACTCAAAAAGCAAAACAGGAGAAGAAATAAAATAAACACCTTATTATACTCAAGCTGGACTAGGTCCAAGGAGATGTCTAAAAGCTTTTGTCTGCAGAAAACTGAACTCTCAGGGCTGATAATGGTGACTAGATGTCAAAGGTGTAATAAGAAATAAAGTTCTTTAAAAACAAACTGCAAACACCATAAAATTGTACTGTTTTCAACTTCCCTATTGAGTGGCTTTGTTATGAGTATGCATTACAGCAGACAGCTATGCCAACGGAAGACAAGAATATTCTAAGTTTGTCATGTGTTTATATATGACTTCCGGAATTAAGGTTGCATGCATGAATTTCTTACTCACCCCGCATAATCGATAGGGTAAATCTGGGAAAAGAGAAAAGTGAAGGGCTTGAAATTATGCTTCATTTGGCTGTTTTTCTTGTGTGATAGCTGCAGTTTCAAAAAAAAAAAAAAATCCAGTCTTTCCACCTTGTGTTTTTAACTTTCCATGGCTATTTTTCAGGCTCCTAGTTCCTAGTTGCATTGGTTTTACTAGAGATATAGGGCAAGACAATGCTATATTGGATAATTAAATTTGCTCTTTTAGAAAGGATTCCCATATAGAAAGATTAAGACAAAATGAGGATGGAAGACCTAACATCCATTTGTGACTTAGTGCTATAAGACTGGAAAGGTCATCGAGATTTATTTTAATTCAAATAGTACAGGATGGAAGTCATACAACAATTACATGGTTTACTTATTATTTCTTCTTCAAAATGATTATAAAGATGAGAATGCAATCTTACTGTTTGAGTTGTCCTTTACCATTACTCAAAATCTTGTTCAGAATAAAATGAAAAGTATCAAAGTCTCTGGTCTGGTCCCTAATTAGTGCTTAGCATCTCTGGGATCACATTTTCTCCCCCCCCAAAAAAAACAAGGAATGCCTCCATTCATGGAGAAAGACCATATTCATTTTAAGCATGACTACTGATGTCCATGGCAAGTCTGCTGACTGAAAAGAAAGTGTTTATTGATTCAACCTTTCCATAACCCTCTACTAAAGTAAACATGTCTGAGACAACTAAGCAAAACATCAAATTTCACTCAACTACCATGTGGCCCTCTTGCTTAAAGAACTTGGCATGGGCCACTCTTCAGTCAAGGCTCCAGTAATACAGAAGATCTGCATTTTATATGTACGGTAATCCCCCACACCACCAATTTTTTCTCATGTCCTCCCTCATGTCTCTCCTATCTTCAGTTAATTGCTGGTGGCTAAAAGTTTAGTATCATCCTCACTAGGTACAACTGTTGTAGCACATATTGGTTTCATCTTGTTATAAGTTGGTATAAGCATCTTCTCATAGGAGATGAGAGAATAGGTCTGCATAGTTTAATCATCTTTGGAAAATTTCACTTTGTTGAGAAGGCCATAATCATGCATCACCCATGACTTCTAAGTCTGAGCCTAAACAAGAATTTTATATTTTCAATGCCAAAAATCCCCAACCAAACATCATGGCAATCCACACTGAATCCCAGATTTTACTCAACATGGGGAAATTAATAAACTATCTTCACATTCTTATATATAACTTTCATCCTATATTACATCATCACTGAGGCCGGCAATGGTTAAAGACCTGCACATATGAGAATTAGTCTTATATTTGTATTGGCATTTACACTTCATTTATTCATTCAAGGAATAGTATTGGTCATCTACTATGTGTGAGGCACCATACTAGGTGCTGAAAACATAATGATAAATACAACACATTCTCTAAAACTCATGGTGCTAACTCCCCAAGAGAGAAATACAAAGATTGTATCGTGTTAACTACATATGAACATGGTAACTAAAGAAAAAAAAAAATGGTTCATTTATTTTTGATGCATATGTGTTTTGTTTTAAAAAGGCATGCTTTTGAGTCTGTCTTCCTTATAAGGATTTTTCAGTTTCCATTGCTCCCTAAAGCAACTGTGGGAATAAAGCGTAAGATGATGTCATCTTTCCGGGAGAAAATGGCTTCCCTTACCCTTTCTGCAGTAGTAAAACCAGGGATTCACTTAATCTTAAAGCTATATAAAACTGCAAAGGTATAAATTTAAAAACAATCTTAGGACATACTCTCTGGTATGTTATTTCAGATTATACTTCTGGGGGGTCAGAGTTCATTTATTGCATTCTGTTTCTCACAGAGGAATTATAATAATGACTCTGAATGAGACTTTAAAAACGTGGATCAAAAACAACAACTTACACCTTGGCCTATACAGAAAATCTAGGTATAAAAGTGTAAGCTGGCAATAGGATGGTGAAATGCCACAAACCATTTCAATGCTGTTCTTGTTTTTCTGTCCCATGTAACAGAAAGCATGAGTCGTCAGTGGTAGAACAGTTGTGACAGGAGCCTGCATGCTTTCCATGACGAATGTGATAAAGATGCCCAGGCCTAACATCATTGGGGGAAATACAGTATGTAGTTTGGGGACACTCATCAAATCTCTACTGTAAGGAGAAGGCAGATAATGTTTTATTCTTTTTGTTCCATTCTAAATAAGGTAGGTTCTTCTTTGAGTCTGCTCTAAGCCAAGTCTAGAGGAGTTAGGGGACGCAAGGACAATAACACACAACTAGCAAAAAGATTTAAAATAGTTTCAATAATTTGTAAACACCTCTGGCAACTTTTTCAAAGGATTATTTAAAAAGTATAATAAACCATAGTCAGGCTCGTGAGATACAATCAATGTTTTAGTCAATTTCACTGCCCTACCTAGTGCCTATTCAGAGTTTTCTCTTGAAGGTCCAACTCACTAGAAAGTACATTGTGGTATCTTTTCCTCTCACCTCCACCTCATTGTAGTGAATCAGTATTGGTCTTGAAACCCAAGGTGGTCTGCACCAAGCACCAAACTACCAAAAATGTATATAAAACATAAAATATGTCTGCCTAGGTTAGAGTTTAGCTTCTATCTTGAGTTATGTGACCTCAGTCAGGTTATTCAACTTCTCTGTGCCTCAATGTCCTAATCTATAAAACTGCACGATATTAGAATCTGTGGGCTGTTGTTGGGATTAAATGTGAAAATATGCTTAAAGAGTTTAGCAAAGAGAATGTGATATACTCAAAACCACTAATCACTGCTATGTTGAGTTCTGTTGGCACATGAACTGGGAAGATATAAAGGGGTGAGTATGGTAGTCTTTCTCATGTGTGGGGAGAGAAAGAGAGTGAGAAGTGAGCACAGAAGTAGAAAACACTTGAGACACACAAAGAGGGATGAAGAGATTACATTAGTCAGATTCTAGAAAGGAAACAGATGCCACATTCAAATATAGATAATTGATTAATAGGATTGGTAATAACCCAAGGCCTGAGGGGTGGGGAGGGAGAGAAGTTACTAGAACTGGAAATGAGAGATTCCAGTGGCTCCTCATATTGGATCTGCTCATTCCAAGAAGACGAGTTCTTTGATTAATAGATATACTCAATCGAGGTGACCCTCTTGGAGGGTACCAAATACTTCAATTTCACTCTCCTCATCTCTAATCTTCTACCAAGTTTCCCCACTGGCTGAATCTGACCAGACCCAGAGGGCAAGAAAACCATGTGATAGCATCCATACAGGTCAGCCTGTAGGAGCAGGTCACTGAGTGGAGAAGGGCAGTGAATGGATCTAGAAGGCCAACACAGAGGAAGTCCTGCACACACACCATTTGGGCATAGAGAGACGACATCTATTCTACGTAAGGCCTCTTCCAGTTATGACATGTCCTGTCTTTGGGTCTTTCCAATACATTTCCTTTTTAGTCTAAGCTATACTGAGTAGTCTTCTACTATTTGTAATAAAAACTACTTTGCTGCAAGCAGAACAATTTTGGTGATTACAAAATATGAGTCGAAAGTCTATGGGCATAAAATCAGAGAAGGAGGGGCGCCTGGGTGGCTCAGTCGTTAAGAGTCTGCCTTCGGCTCAGGTCATGATCCCAGACTCTTGGGATGGAGCCCCGATTGGGCTCCCTGCTCAGGGGGGAGCCTGCTTCTCCCTCTCCTACTCCCCCTGCTTGTGTTCCCTCTCTCACTGTGTCTCTCTCTGTCAAACAAACAAATAAAATCTTTAAAAAATAATCAGAGAAGGAGACTCGTCAATTTTGCCTTATTAGTAGTCCAGAACTTTCGGAGTATAAGGATCACAATCCTGATGGCAGTTTATGAATATTCATTACCCCATGCCAACAACTAAGCCATGACAGCTACGGCTTAAACTCTCCACTTTCACTTAGTGTCTCCAGAAACTCTGGAGAAGTCGAGTTACTAGCATCTACGAAGTTCGTGTGATTAAAGATATTGTCACAATCTCCAAGCAGCTCACATCTCTTCATGTTTACTATTACCTAAATATTGCTATTAGGTTTTATTTTCTGACTTTGAAGTTACCTGGGCTCATCTCTGAATCTTCTCCAGACCTCCTGTACCCCTATTCAGTTTATGAGCCCAGAAAAGAACAAAAGCACAACCAACCCAATACAGTAAAAGTCTAACTCGTACACCACCCAAGGCTGGGGTTATGACTTCTCCTTGCTCTGCTGCCAAGAAGCTCTCCTAAGCTTCATGAAGACACACACAGAGTTATATTAATACATTCATAGAACACACACACGCACACACACACATCTTGTTTTTTTTCACAGTAAAGCTTTCTTGGGTGAGAACTATACTTGACTAATTATACTCCATGCCCCAACCCCCACAATAAAAATTTTCCAAAGAAAACAGTTGAAATCTCACCGTGGCCAGTGTCTGGATGAAGCCGTCTTGAGAATCATGGAATAAGCAGTTCCCTCTGTGGGGGAGAAAGAAAGTGATTATGTCGCATGCAAGGCCTTTAAACTGAGGGAGAATTAACTCAGCTTATAATAAATCACTGTTGACATCCTCACTAAAGACTTCATGCTCTCCCAAGCCAGGGGGAGTTTTTAGCTGGCCAAGAAGGAAACTCTACAAACGCTGGCTATTATTTGAATGTGCAACCTTCGTATGGGAGATCTGAAGGGTTTTCCCTATACGGTCTGAACAAATTCCACAGAGAATAGCTACCCTACTAAAACAAACAAAGATTGATTAATAACTTATTATCATATTTTACAATTGAGACTTTGGAAAATATGTAACAGCAGGAAGCCTGTCTTCACCTCTCTTATTTTTAACTTATATATTGGTTTTTCGCTAAGGAAAAAAAGAAGTCAAAGTAAAAAGACTGAGGACAGCCATCCTTCCTTTCATGGTTTGAAGAAGAAAGGAATTTTTTTTCTTTGTACTTTTCAAGTAAGAATAACTGATCTACCAACTCCGATGAAATTTTATAGACCATAGAGCATATAAGTTGCTGTCTTAGGTACTGTCTCATATGCTTCCTGCGAAGTTCCGGAGGAAATGAAGGCAATGTCTGTGATAATTCTTTCAGGAAAAGGAACTCCCGTCTGAGAGGTGAAATGACTTAAGGACATCTGGGTAAGGGAAGGTAGAGGCAGGACCTTTGCTAAGCTCCAGTGCAGAGCCTGTTTTCTATCATGCAGAAAGACTTCATAAAGAGGATGCATTCCTTAGTTGATAGAGTCAAATTTCATATTAATATTTATTGAAAACATTTAAAAAAATCTTCAAAGTGTTACTAAGCCTCCCCCAGAGTATTTTTTCTCCCAAGTATATTATTACCAACGTTTGTACTAGCCATACTAAGTGATTCAGTGGAAAGTGGATTCACAAGGATTAAATTCTCTATTCCCCTAAGAGTTTGAGCCCATCTCTGAATAAAACCAGCATATTTCAGTGTTTTTTGCTTTTTCTGTTTTTTGGCGGGGAAGGTTGACTCAAAATTATATATAAATTCAATGCATATAAACCAGGTTTGAATGATATTTCACAATGAGTAAAATTTACTTCAATGAACAGGTTACTCCAGAGAAGTATTTTCTTGTGTGCTGGATAACTTTGTTTGCCCCTCCAGATATAATCTCCATCTGGACCCACCCTGCTTAGCGTCTTGAGAGGCAGACCTGTACGTATTACAACAACAATCCCTTTGCCCTTTGACTTCCCTTTGGGTTCAACCAATGGGAGGCCCTGGAAAGAGACTGGAAGGGAGGAAGAAAACGAGGTTAAAATATTTATCCTCCTGGTTCCCTCCTTGCTGGGGATGCTTAGTTAGTCACTACTCTTATGCCAAGAATCTCTCTAGAACACTCCTCTCTCTTGGTTCCAGGAAGGACTCCCTACTCTTGCTCCATCCAGCCCCACAGAACTGCACTTTTCCTTGAAGCTTTCTCTAAACTCTTCCCACATCAGTGTCATCAGTTCTGTTGCAAAGCTCTCCTCAGATCACCCAGATTGGATAAGATTCAGCCAGAGCCTTAATAGGAAAAGGTAGGTACTCTCAGACAAGGTTTCCATCTTCTCGATGGACCTCAAAACTATGCACCCAAGACTCAACCCATATCTGAGATGTTGATGGAATCAGATGGGATTTATTTGTTCTAAGTACAAGTGTTGTATTGATAATCATTGTTCAAATGATAAAGAACCAAGCAGGCAAAGTGATCCCATTCAATAGATTTATTGTTTGGGGGGGCTAGA
>CM052891.1:7732091-7785124 GCA_028534135.1 Potos flavus | reverse complement strand
GTAAGGAGCCTGGCCATTCGGGCCCAGTGGAAGCCAGCTCTGAAGGGTCATTCCTGCTCCAGGGCTCCCTGCAAGGTTAGCCGGAGCTGATTTGGGGACTGAGTTGTCCCTGGACTTTTCCTTCTGCCCGCCCCTGCTTTGTTCCCCTGCCATCCACAGGCGCTGACCTCCAGGGTGCTTCATAAAGACACGCTGCACACTGGCCTCCATCGTTGGGGATGCTTCTCAGAGAACCCTATCTATACAAATTATCACCCTGGATTAGCTAATACTTACTGAGCACAGACCAGGTTCTGTGCACGTTTATATACATTTTTATTTCACCCTCACAATAAACCAGTAAGGTAGGCACTATAAACAACACGGAATTTTTGTTTAAGGTATTAAAATCAATTATACTCAATGCAATTTTTTTTTTCCAACTGATAAAGTAACAAGAAAAAGCCCACATGATACCAACATGCTGTATCGTGATACCACACAAGCCAATGTTCTTCTTTTCCTCACTGGCCTGAACATCACAAAGATGCTTAACCTCATGAAGGCTTATACGTGTAGTCAAGAGCACGCTCCTTAAGAAAGTAGAGAAGGATTTAATACATATTAAGGTTGCAGTTCAAAATGTTTCAAATTCAATATAAAATTCACTAAGCGATACACTTCAGCTACTTAGAAAGTTTATAATTTATAATAATTTATAATTTTATAATTTATAATTAAATTATAAGTTTATAATTTTCATTTTATTCTGATCATACTGTGGATTAGCAAGTTTTTAATTTCATTAAGTAAACATTAGTGATAGTGTTTTCAAAATTTCAATGTGTCATAACTTCAACATTTCTACTTATTCTGACATGGAATACCATTAGAGACTGTAATTGGGTACGGACACCAATGGTCACCTCGATATATAAAAACGCTAATACATTTGTCAAATATAATAAAAATATTCTCACTCAAATCAGGAGATTTGCTGTGCATGGTCCATTGTGGGGCCCCAAAAATTCATGGGAGCTCTTCAGAAATGCAGAAATGCAAATCACCTACTCGAAATTGCTTCAGTGAGTACGGCTCTGTTTTTAAACTCCTTTTTGGTCTGGATCATTTGTGAAATCACATTTCTGAACTCATCCTGGTATGTCTCTTTTCTTTCCGCAGTTATGGCCCCCATATTTCTGAGCATCTTGTATTTTATATTCAGGTCTTTTAGTGTTCTGGTTCATAAGAAATGGTGCTATTTATTTATTACAAGATTTCACATTTGTTTTATCCATCACAAGCCAATGTTTGTGTGAATTAGGCCCTAGAGATGTAATAGCATCTCTAAAAAGCTGTCCCAAAGACAGAAAGCTGAGAACCAAAAGTGGAATAAGAACCAAGGTGCATAGTCTGAGTTTCCAAGTTCATATTTCTTGCATGTAACTATATGAACAGCTTAGAATCCACAGTCCACTTCTAATTTTCATTTTATTTATCTTTTTTTTTTTCCTTGGGTCAAAAAATAGCTGTTAGGTGCAGAAGAACGTGCAAACCACAGCAAAGACTGGGTAGAGATGTCTCTTGCCTGTGCCAGGAGAAAAAATGATCACTGACTCTGTCAAGCTCTTACTCTGTGTTTACCTGCTCTGAATTTCACATCTCTCAACCTTTTTTCAAAACAACAATGATATTTAAAGTCTACAGCATTTAATTGGTTGATTTTTGAACTCTAACTATCCCCTAAACATAATACTTTTCAGCAAAATATTCTGAGTAGGTAGCTAGCACTTACATCTCATCTAGTCAAACGTTAGAAAGACCCAGGTACAACTCAATTTTGTGAACTAAGAAAGTTAGCAACTTGCAAGCACCTGGTTTACCTGGGTGCCTAGCATGATGTCAAAGCAAATCCATGTAAACAAGCCATTTACTGAGTTTTTTGTTTTTGCTTTTGTTTTACTGTGCCTTGTAAAGTACTAAGCCCAAAGGCCTCAGAGACCAGTCCTTGCATATGGTCTTGGAACATTCAATATTAACTAAAAGGCTTTCAACAAAATGTAGGGGTCGAATTATTAGAGTGGCAAACAACTGTATAAAGTGATAGGCTAAATGCTCATTTTATTAAAGTGATAGGGCTTTATACAAGGACCACATTTTAGGTTATGTCCCTCTAGTTTATTATTGGAGGCTGCAGGGGGGTGTGTTCAATAGAAATAAATTCAGTGGAGATATTTAAGAGAAGAAATTCACCTTTACTCTTACAACCCCAACATACTTTGGCTGTACCCAACTGATGTCAACTGGTACAAAACAACATTCTGTATTGGAAACCAACCATCATTACCATAATAGCATCATGAAAAATACTTTACTTGACATCTTCATCCAACAGCTGGCCATCTGTTCTGTTTTCCATACCATTTTGATCATTGTTTATGTTTCAAAGACTCTCATTTTCAGTGACTTCTCAGAAGTTTAACAAGTAGCTGACTTAAAGTAACACCAGAGGCTGTCTCTAGGAAGCTAATAGATCCGTGACATAGTTGCCACTGAGTTCCCAGATTGTCCATACCAAAACACAGCTTATGATGTGTGTGCCCCTGCCCAAACATGTTTCATATGCCAGAGGATGTTGAAATGATGTCCTGTTGGCACAGGCTCTGTTTACCACATTGCCTTGACTTCATGAGTTGGGGCACATTCTATTTGGGTTGTGCAAGCCAAGGTCATCATTGCATAAAGCAGGAGCCCACAAATTGCTATTTCTTAGGTGACCTGATAGTCTCTGTTCACAGCAAAGGCTGAGTGAGAGTTACCCTGGGTCTCTTTGGGACGTGGCAAAGCCAACTTACTCAGAGTTCCTTGGTTGAATCCAGGAAAAAAAAGTCAGCTACTAAGATGAGTCACTATTGAGCAAAAACCTTGTCTGCAACTCTCTTTAGAGGTTACGTGCTCTTCTAAAATTACATATTTGGATTGATATATTAATGTGGCTGTATTGTGGTTGCCTAGAGACAACTTGGAAGCCACTGAGTTAGATGATGATGTTCTCTGTCACCGACTGTATCATCTTATTAGGCACTGCACTTGACTTACACCTTTCACAAACAGAAACAGAGTTGCCCCTTCTCACCTGTGACAGAAGAAACATTTTATCTGTTGGCTTCCTCATCCCTATTAGAAGATATTCAAACTCGAGGGACCATTCTTCACTTAGCAACGTCCTCTCATGAAGTTTAATACATTTGTGAGTCATTGGGATTGAATATTGTCACTTTGAGGAGACTAAAGAGACAAAGTGACAGGAAAGGGAAGATAAGAAAATGTCAAGATAAGCATTATGAATTATTTTTGTTTTTCTTTATTCATTCGTTCAACAACTTTAACAGCTACCACATAAGATATTTGGTGTGAAACTCTAAGAAAAATGAAGCTACATAAGATGAACTTCTGTTCTCAAGGAGATGCCATATATAACATAAAACGATAGGAAATTACTAACAAAGTGGATGTGTGGTCCGAGATAGAGGGGTTGCCTATGGCTGGAAGGATCAGGAGGGACTCTTCAGAAGAGTTTCCTTGGTCTGTTCCCCAAAACAGCATAACTCTTGAATATTTGGAGATAAGAAGGGTGGGGTGTGTGCTGCATAAGCCAAGGCACAGAGGTGGGGAATTGGTAAGCTAAGATCCAAATGATCATTTGGCTCAGGAAGGATGGTCTATGTTATAGAATGAATCAGAGCAAGACTCTGATGGCAACAGACAGAACATGGAGGAAAATATTTCCATAATGAAGTTAAAGATCATGGCTAATGTGACAGCATTAGACAGGAAAAGCAACCCATGGGTGTGAGGAAGAATATATAGGAGAAACAACAGACATGGTGGCAGCATGGACTGGAGCAATGAGGGGGCGGCATCACCAATGGCAGTGAGGAGCTTCTGAACCTGGTATGTGTTGGGGCGGGGTTGGGGGTGGGGGGCTCTGAGAACAGAAAGTACAACGCCAGGAAAAGAAACTGATGGAACCTGAAGATGGAATAGAAACAAGTGCACTTTTAATTTTTTGTATTATATTTAAATGTGATAACTCCCAGGTGGTCATGGACTATGCAGGTAAAGAGGGCCATCAGCTATCTGTAGTTGAGGGACTCAGTATCAGAACTGGAGAGTTTTACGAAGCACCGTTTGAAACTGTGGAGCTAGAAATGATTGTTTTGGTCTTAAATAAGGCCATATCTATTTATTACCATGACTCAATATTTTTGCTCATTTATCATTGGATCAAAAGGGATGAAAGAGATTTCCACTTCAGAGATGACATAAATACACTTTTTTCCTATTCTTTCTGCTAAGTACCACTGAAAAGCCCTGGATATTATACATAAGACAAACATAAGAGGACTTGGAAAGGTAGAAAGAAAAGGCTAATGGGCTATGGGCCTGGGGACCCAAGCAACATCAAAAAATTGAGTTTTCATGGGGGTGGTGAGATTATGCCTCACATTTCCCAGATTTGGAGCTGAAAAACCCAGCAATCTAGAAACACCAGTGAATACAGGCACAAGAAACCCCAATTAAAGTCCCTCTCTCTAGCCAAAGAACCAAGAAAGGGGTGGCCTAGCAAGTAAGAACACTTTAAGGCAATAACTACTCTACTCCAGCCAAAAGCTATGGAAGATACTGTGACCCTACCTCCAACCCCACAAGCAGAGGCTGATAGGGAAGCTTAAACCTCTACCCTGACCTGGCAGTAGTGAGGCTGCATGACCCCCACTTCCCCTGCTAAAGCGGTGTCAAAAAAAGTCATCTGAAACAGAAGATATAAATTAAGATCCAGATTCTCATAACATTGTACCCCAAATGTTTGTTTCAATAAAAAATTCATTTATCATAGGAATAACCAGGAGGATTTCAAAATGATCAAAAAAGAACAACAGATAAACCTGAAATGATAGAGGTGCTAGAATTATCTGACAAAAATTTTAAAGCAGCTATCACAATAACAACAATAGTTAATAATAATGATAAATGCTTCCATGAGCAATAATAAAGATGCTTAAAATAAATGAATAAAAAAGAAAACCTCAGCCAAGAGAAGATAAAACAAAGATCCAAATGAAAATTTTATAATGAAAATTTAATAACTGAATTTTAAAACTCAGTCAATTGGCCCAAGAGCAGCATGGAGAGAGCAAAGAATTAGTAAACCTGAAGATGAAACAATAGAAATGACCCGTCTGAAAAACAAAGATGAAATGAATGGAAAAACAAAATGGATAGAGTTTCAGGAACCTGTGAGACTATAGATCTTAACATTTATGTCATTGATATTCCAGGAGAGAAAGAGACACTTCACCAAAGACATACAGATGGAAAGTGAGCACATTAAGACATTAAACCTCATCTATCATTAGTGGTTTGCAAATTTAAGCAATCATGAAATGCCACTATACACCTATTAAAATGACTATAATCATCATAGTAGTAACATTCTGACGACACCAAATGCTGGTGAGGATGTGGAGCAACAGGAACTCTCAGTCATTAAGAATACAAAATGGGACAGCCACTCTGGAAGAGAGTTTGGCAGTGTCTTACAGAAGTCAACTCGTAACTACCATAGGACTCAACAACTGTACTCCCAGGCATAGCCTGGATAAATGGAAACTTACTTTTTACAAATATATGTACATGAATTTTATAATAGCTTTGTTCATAATAGCCCCAAATGGGAAACAGTCCAGATGTCCTTCAACAGATGAATGGTTACACAAATGTAGGCATCTGTAATGTGGATTGCTACTCAAACAATAAAAAGGAAGAAACTATAGATACATACAACAATTTGGATGAATCTCCAAAGAATTATGCTGGATGAGAAAAACAAAACCAAACCAACAATCCCAAAGGCCATATACCACATTTCTATACCATGTATAACATTGTTGAAATAAAATTATAGAAATAGAAAACATATTAGTGGTTTCCAGAAGTTGAGGAGGGTGTGGGAGTGGGAAACAGGTCTGGGCATAAAAGGGCAACATGAGGGATCCTGGGGTTTACAGAAATGTTGTGTATCTTGGCTATATCAGGGTCAATATTCTTATTGAGCTTTTGCTCTATAGTTTACAAGCTATTACCTTTGTGGGAAACTGGGGAAAGGCTCTCCCTTTATTAATTTTTACAACTATATATATCTATATAATTGTTGCAAAACAAAAATTTAATTAAAAGCAAACAAATACAAAATAAATCAGAAAATACGAAGGGTAAGATATTCTTAGTAACATTAACTTGTCCAACATTGATTATATAGAATTCTTGGACTCCTGTCTAGTATTCTAAATGTACAGTTTATTTTAAGGCATAAAAAATGTTGGGGGAGTGTGTGGGTGGCTCAGTTGGTTAAGCGACTGACACTTGATTTTGGCTCAAGTCATGATTTCAGGATCCTGGGATTGAGTCCCACATTGGGCTCACTGCTCAGTGGGAGTCTACTAGTCTCTCTCCCCATGTCCCTCTTCCTGTTTGCGCCCTCTCTTTCTCTCTCTAAAATAAATAAGTCTTAAAAAAAAAAAGTTGGGAAATCAGTGCTGTTATGAAAACCCTGTATTTCACTTTCCTGAATTATGGAGATTTAAACTTGCAAACCTAAAATTGTATTAGCATGTGATCTGCAACTGAATAAAATAAAGTTGTTCCAGGGGTGCTCGGGTGGCTCAGTCAGTTAAACATCTGCCTTCATCTCAGGTCATGATCTCAAGGTCCTGGGATCGAGCCCGGCTTCGGGTTCCCTGCTTAGTGAGGAGTCTGCTTCTCCCCCTCCCTCCCCCCAACCCCCACTCATGCTCTCGATCTCTCTCCCTCTCAAATAAATAAATAAACAAAATCTTAAAACAAAACAAAACAAAACACCTTGTTCCAAAAATGAGGGAGAAAAGGATAATACTGAAAAAGCACTAATCAAACAGAATTATTGTCATACACAAAAATATATTTGGGAGGATTAAACAGTGACATTTTGTCTGTGTATGTCTGTTTTAAGTGAACTAAAAGATTCACAAGATGAAAATGAGTAGTAACTGTTATATACCTGTGCAAAATGAGTGTAGGAGCTTCCCTTTTTCTTTCCTCTCAATTTAATGATCTAATTAAAAATCTTCCCAGATAAAAATCAAATATACGAAATGTGCCTGACAAAGTGGCTTTCCTTCTGAAATATTAAACAAAAATAAATGGCCTTTTATGGTAGATTAGGAGGTGCAAGAAAAGTGGGTAACACATGTTCTCATTTGAAGCACAGTGTTATTTCATTGTTTATAAATTAATTCCTTCTTGCAAAAATATAGTCCTGGCATTCTTAGGTATTATCCATTCTGTTCTATTTTCCAGTTCTCCTCTATCATGCCCGTCATATTGAGACAGCCTCCAATCTGTTCTCTGTGCTGCAAGCTCACTGAAAAGCAATTAAGGCCTCAAAGCCTATAGGCCCTGCAAGAGCTGGCCACCACTGGTACCCAGTGTCCTAAATTCCTACTACCCGAATCCTCACTTGTTCTGCTACTGACTCTGGGTCCTCTTTTGTGCTCTTCAAACACATTAGCATGTTTCTACCTCAGGACCTTTGCATATACTTTCATTCTATCTGGGTTGCTTTTCTCCTGATTATCCACATGACTTCTTCTTTCATTTCATTTAGACCCCTGCTCAAATGCAAACTTCTCAAAGAGATCATTTGTGAGTACCCTACCTAAACTAGCACCCTGCTCCCCATCACTCCCTGTCCATTTATCCCATTTCATTTATCCAGAACACTGACGTGTCATCATATAATTATTTGTTTGTTTTGTTCTCACCACCAAAATGTAAGCACTACAAGAACAAAAACTTTTGTTTTTCTGACTGCGGCAACCCCGATGTCTAGAACACAACAATATGTAGCACACAGTAGGTGCTCGATAAATACATGCTAATAAATAAATTAATTTAATACCTCTACATACTATAACTGATCTCTCAAAAATGATTATGGATTTCAGACAACTTATGAAAAGGATTCATAATTTCCCCTACAGAACATAGATTACATTTCAAGGGCCCCAACAGGTGACACAAGATCCTTGACATGTGCAAACCATTTTTCTCCAATTTCTTCTTCCATTTCCACCTTAAATAAATGCTCCAGTTAAGCTTGCTCATTGTTTCCTGGCCTTGTCATGTTCATCACTACCTAGTAGGGTGACTAGCTATCCTACTTTGTCCACAATTGAAGAGTTTTCTGGAACACAGAATGTTCAGCTCTAAAACTGAAAATGTTTCAAGCAAACAGGGATGAAGTCGTCACTCTGCTACCCTGACACCTTACTCTTCCCTTTGGCTGTCAGGTTCCCTGTTCTCTCCTTTACTTGCCAAAGGCCCCTGTTTTTTAGGACACCCAACAAAATCTTCGCATCCTTGGCAAAGCCCTAGCAGTCTCTGCCACACCCTGTGATGTCTGCTGTACTATACTCAGTAGCAATTCTTGTTTATGATTTTATCAAATATTATTATGTATTTTTCTACTTCCTTAAGGGATTTTTCATTTAAATCAATTTAATTAACATATACTGTATTATGTTTCAGAGGTAGAATGTAGTGTGATTCACCAATCGCATACAACATCCAGTGCTCATCACATCACGTGCCTCCTTAATGACCATCACCCAGTTACCCCATCCCCTACACATCTCCCCTCCAGCAACCCTCAGTTATTTCCTAGAGTTAAGAGTCTCTTATGGTTTGTTTCCCTCTCTGATTTTGTCCTATTTTATTTTTCCTTCCTTTCCCCATGTTCACCTGTTTTGTTTCTTAAATTCCACATATGAGTGAAATCATATGGTATTTATCTTTCTCTGACTGACTTATTTTGCTTACATAATACCCTCTAGTTCCACGCATGTCATTGCAAATGGCAAGATTTCATTCTTTTTGATGGCTAAGTAATAGTCCATTGTCCATGTACCATATTGCATTGTGCATATATATGTCCATATACCATATATATATATATGCTATATGAACACACACACACACACACACACACACACACACACACACACACACATCCCACATCTTCTTTATCATCTGTTGATGGACATCTGGGCTCTTTCCAATTTGGCTACTGTGGACATTGCTGCTATAAACATTGGGGTACATATGGCCCTTCGAATCACTATGTTTCTACCTTTTGGATAAATAGCTAAGTGTGTCAGCTTCATTTATATAAATATTGTCTCTGCAATGGCATTTACCTCTAGAGAGTAGGAACTATACTTCATTTTTTCATATGTCTTTTCATCTAGCACAGTGCTTGAAATGTAGTATTCAATAATTGTTTATTATTGTGGATGGATATATTCTATCTTTGGAAAGCTATCTTAAATGCATACATAATCATCTGGTAGGCTGCTTAGGGAAAGGGTGGGGTAGAATTTAAAAACCCAGGATACGTGATTTTGGCAGATCCAAAACAAAAGATTATTTTGATTTAAAATAATAGAAGTAGAAAAAGTACAGATTTGGATTGAGTCATCTCTTCATAAAGATACCTGGTGTTCCTTCTTTTGTTCCATGCTGAATAATATGAATCCATGAAATGTCCCTATGGATAAAGTTTAAATTGGCATCTGCACTGCCAAAATATGTGGTAAAGAGGGAAAAACCTAATGAAACATCTTGATGACTTATAATACACCATGTTCTAATATTTGGCAGCATCCTAACGACCAACTGAAGTTTTCACTTTTCATCTAGCTATTTTGGTGCTGTGTAGACACAGGCCAAGAACTGGAACAGTAGGAAAATTGCCACAGTAATGCTGAATTTTACTGGCTTAGCAATGAGGGGAAACTCACATATTGCTTGCCAGAAAAATAACTGGCTTTAGTTGGTGCTATTAGTCTCACGCTTTTTAGGAGCACTTAATTTAAAACAAAATTGTGGGCTTAACTCCTACCCTAATGTTTTGAGACTGCTGTAATAAGCAAATGTTCAAAGTGTTCTTTATCCAACCAAGTGGCTGAGTTTCTTGTTCAAGCTCCATCTATAACAAAAAGATTTTCATTTGGTGAGCGGTGATCCCTGATTTAGCACAAGCAAACACATCAAGATGCATTCAGGCTTACAGTGCAGAAATCTCTGAGCAGTAAGGTTTAACTTGACAAAACAATCACTATGGAAAAATAACTTACAAATCACACTAGCCACCTAAATAGAAGCTCGGTTTCCTAATTGGCTTGTAATGGAAGCCCTGGAACAATATGAGGGATTGTTAATAGAGGTTTAGAGTTACTATCTTATGTCTGTACCTTAAACATTAATTCTGGCCCGTTGCTATGAAGCATGTACCACATCAACATTTGAAGCATGTTGGGATCAACCCCTTCCACACTCAGAGTGTCTTAAAGACAATATTATACTTCACTAAGTATAAACCTTTGACTCTTCAGTAATTATGTTTTAGCTTTAATCTATGTTTCAACTCCAGCAGAGACATGGTTTACTTGGATTTTCCATACTGGGAAAACATGGAAGCGCAAATACTTTCTAAAAGGACTGAAATACTACTTGCAAGTATTTTTTCTGTGAACTGTAGTACCATGATTTCCTTCCTCCATGTGAAACCTGATCTTTTCACAGGAATGATACTAGATTACGTATAATATTCTAACCTCAACTGTTATTTAATTGTCCTATTAACACAGCACTCTTAATACTCAAATGCCATACTCATTCACGGTGCATTAATTTATCATACTGGGTGCCTGCTAAGATACCACTGTATCCTCCTCATGGGGTTGATGATAAAGGAAATTAACACACATTAAAATAGTACTCACTACCCTTTAGTGAAGGCCTACTATTTTCTAGACAATCTGTTGCATACTCTGAGATATTATTTCTAACCCTTATGAAAATCTTATAATGTAGGTATTATTTTAACCATTTCACAAATGAGGAAATTGAGTTTTTGGTTATCACTTAACCCTGCTGACCCTCAAGCCACTGGTAAGTGGTGGACAGAGCAATACTTCATGGCCATCTAAATCCTCATTCTTTCCATTGTGTGCAGGGAAACTGCATTCAGAGGAGGTGGATAATGTATGTCCTTAGGACAAGATCTTGTCCCCCATGATATTACGTTGAGACAAGTCAATGTGTTGCCTTTCTTCTTTTTTACTGTGATAAGAGCATTTAATATAAATCTACCTCTTTAACACATTTTTAAGTGTACAATACAATATCGTTAAGTATAGGCACAATGTTGCATAGCAGATATATACAATTAATTCATCTTGCATAACAGAAATTTTATATCCTTCGAACTGCAATTCCCCATTTCTTGCTCCCTCCAGCCCCTGGGAACCCCCATTTTATTCAAGGCTTCTATGGAGTTTGCTATTTTAGAGATCTCATAGAAGTAGAATCATATTGTGTTTGTCTGTGACTGGCTAGTTTCACTTTGTATGATGTCCTCCAAGTTCATCTTAACAAGACCAGAGACGCCCAACCCTGTGGAAGCCATCATTCGGCAGAACATACTAAATGAACAATCCTTTTAAATACACTGCATGTCAAGGAAACAGAAGTGAAGCCAAACCAAGAGATGAATTTTCTGATGAATCTTGTCAACCTAGGGAACCAAGTTGGAATAAAGGGCTCATAAGGGGCCTTTTATGGTGTTAGATAGCCTGCTTTGTGAAGCCTGCGGCTCTTGTTTTGTCATATACTGTAATTTGGTTTTTAAAAAATGCATAGTCGAGGTTTATATAATTGAATAAGAGCTATTGACTGAAATGATTGGAATGTCTCAGTGGCCATTAGTAAAATCTTACTGATTTCCATTTCCCGCTCTCCAGATAGTGCGGAATTATAGGATGGGAATGAGTCACCTCTCTTTTCTGACTATACTGTCTCTTCATTTCTACAAGGTCAGCCTAATACATAACATTCCTAGAAGTGAAACTAAGTTGCATGGAATTAATGATAGTGATAAATGTGTTTCTGACAGTTTTCGTATCACTTAGACCAAAAATAATTTGAGAAACAAGAGAGATACATTTTTTCCAAGTCAGAAGAACAAACAAGGAAACTAAGCTATTGCTTCCCTAGAGAATATAAAACTAGTATCAGTATCTAAAGACATTCTTTTCTCTGAATTACAGGTTTGGGAAAATCTCTCTCTCTCTCTCTCTCAGTGAACAATTTCTACCTTCTGTTTTGGTGAGGCAGTCAACAAATATTTGGTACATATTTAACATAACACTCTAATACCACTGATGATGGTTGTTAGAAAATGTGAGATTGAAAACCACCTTAAGTGGCAAGGTGGTTAATCACAAATGCTCTAGCCACTGTCTGGCTCATTTTCTAGCTCCACTAATTATAAACCCCGTGAAGGACTTTGGGTAAGATTTTTCACCTTTATTTGCGTTCATTTTTTTTCATCTGTAAAATGGTGACAACAGTAACTACATCGAGTTGTTGCAAAGATTAAGGGAGCTCTCGTACATAAAGTACTTAGAACTGGCACATCATAATACTTAGTAAGGTTATGATGTGAAGGACCTGAATACACTTAGTAATGTGTAAGTTATTCATTTCAAAAGGAAAAGTATCAATGGAGAATATTTAATATTATATTTGCTTTTTTAAAAAACTCAGTTCTAAGCCTAGAGGGGTAAATAAACTTTAAGTCAGGATAAGGGAGCAATGGAAAAAAAGGGAAGGGTTGAGGAGGGGGGAACTTGAGTAGCTTAGAGAAGTTACATGCCATAACAAATATCCTAAAGTAGGAACAGTGTCTGTGACAAAGAGCATCCTTTGCTTTTTTATAGAATTAAAGCCTGTTGCATTCAGCCAATCCAAGCTACACCACACCAGACCTCTGCTTTCTGATGTTCCTTCTCTGCTTTTAAAAAAAAAAAAAAAATCAGCTGCAAAATACATAGACAATTTACAAATCTCAAAGATCGTATTTGTCCTGGGGTCTCCCAGCCCAGATGATCCTAATGGAGGACCCCGTTGGTGGAACATCATTAATCAGGCAGCCATGGCCAAGGAGGTGGGTGGCTGCTGATAGTTTTGGCCCATTGGAAATGGCTTTGGATGACTGCCAGGTTGTGTGTAAAATTCTGAAATGTTTGAAACAATACAGTCTTTACAATGTTATAAAATACTAGGGTGGTTAGAGTGGGCTGCAGACTGGCTCATGGCCAATAAAACCTCAGAATTCCAGTCAGCTGTAACCTGGAGTTTAATGTTGTCTGAGGTGTTCAAGGTCATCTCTCCCCAATGTCCTGAAGGTCAACCCAGTCTTTATAAAGCTGCCTCATTGAGCTACTGCTCCCCAATCACCCCAGTTCAAAAATATTTTAGTCCATTTGCTTCCCCTGCACACCCCCATCCCCTGCAACACAAAAATCACTTTGAGAGTGAACCTTAAAAGTCTTACTTAGGAAAACTTTTGAAAAAACTGAACTTGCTTTTTGTTTGTCCCCATTTAAATAGAACATGCTCGCTGCTGACATGTCAATAAACTTGAAAAATAAAAAAAGAAATAGCCACTAATTCCATCACTTTTAGGCAACCAGATAAATTAATGGAATATTGCTTTGTCGTCCTGCTTTCCGTGTGCATTTTACATTATCTGTGATCATATTTTACATATCCAGTTGGCCCTGGAACAACACGGATTTGAACTGTGTGGGTCTACTTATACGTGGATTGTTTTCAATAAATACATGTACAATGCTGTAAATGTATTATTCTCTTCTTTATTTTTAATAACATTTATTTCTCTGGCTTACTTTGTTATAAGACATACATAATACATATAACATACAAAATATGTGTTGACTATTTCTGTTATTGGGAAGGCTTCCTTCCGGTCAATAGTAGGCTATCGGTAGTTAAGTTTTGGAGGAATCAATACTTGTATGTGGATTTTCAACTGCGTGGGCAGATGGCATCCTTAACCCCTGAGTTGTTCAAGGGTCAACTGTAATAATCATCTTCTCCCAAACTTTAGATTTCAAAATTCTATTTTATGTGAATATAAATTATTTAAGCACAATAATCATGGCAGAATAATATTTTATTTTGTATTTAACCATTCTCATATTATTGAGTGCTTATTATGCTTTTTCTCTCCAAGACAGTGCTAGGTTAAATAGTGTTACTGTTTACATAGAGCTTTTCTGTATCTAGTATTACTTCCTTAGGATACGTTCCCAGAAGTGAAATTAAAGGGTCAAGGGAGATGGATACTTTTAGAGTCTCGGCAAATGTTGCAAAATGGCTTTCCAAATATTGTTTCCCTCAACTGACAACCCATCAGTAAAGTTTGAGAGGGTATCATTTCATTCCGTCATTATCAGCAACACGTAACAGCAAGTATTCTTCTAAAGAACACAAATATGCTAATATTAAAAATGAAAAATTGTCCTGTTCCAAAAATGTACGTAGTGGTAGAGCTAGGTAAGCGCTTAGTGCTGTTGTACAGAAAGAATCACAGAGCTACTTCATGGACGATGGGTTTTCAGTATATTTTCCAAGCAAATGATTCTTCTAAGCAAAACGGAATTTAATTCTGGGGCGTCACCATGGTAAATAAAACACTGAACACAGAGAACATAAGATACAGCGCTCCAGATAGAGAAGTAAAGACCTACAACGTTATGCAGAGGTACCCTACGTAGTGTGTCACGGAGCTAGCCTGGGGAAACTATTGATAAATGCAGAGTATTTTAAAGGAACATTTGAGAAAGTGTAAAAGCAACAAATTAAAAACGTTTTACAATTGTAACAGAGGCCTTGAATCAAGAAGAGGATGTTCCAGTAGAAACAGTAAAGAAGAGAAAGATAGGACATGAGAAAAAGAAACACAAGAAAAATCCAGAGCTGAACCAGAAGAGAGACATTTATTCACTCTCCCATGCATTTTAAATAGCATGGTTAGCTTCATAGAGAGACTGATATGACATCTACTGATATGACAAATAACTGTAGAGTTAAACTTACCCAGTTGCCATTCTAGAATGTTCTTTGGTCACATCCCCAGTTAATAAATCCCTGTAAAGTACCTTTATCCACGGGGGTGTGGGAATGCACCTTACTAACACAGTGTAGATTTTGCTACTCACAAAAAAAGTAAAACTGATAAACACCTCCTAAGAAAGGTTGACACATTTTTGTCTAGATGTCCTACAAATTATGTTAATTTCCCTGGCCATGGTATTCCATGTTTGCCATTATTAGAGACTCTAGCTCTAAAAGGGAATTTCTTATGCTTATTCTTACTCTTTGCTCTTCTTCTGAAGGGCATATATTCTTTTGTAAGATCATACCATATTAAGTTCTAAGCTGAAGTGCTTTTAAGAAATGTTCATGGGATATCCATGTATTTTAATGTTTGTATTTAATTCATATTCTCCAAATCTAAGGGTCTTCTCTTCTCTGATTATGCTCAGTTCTACCTTTTTTCATCATCGAGGCTCTGGGTGACATGTTTTTGTTTCCGTTTTTCTCTCTCAGGTTCCCATGATGCTCCCACCATCCCTGAATTTTTCTGTCTCTTATTGATAAAAATCAAGTACAACAGCTCCTACCCACGATTCCTCCATTTTAAGCAAAATATAATCTACAAGGCAAATCAAGACTCTATCAGATGTTCTGGTTTCAGCAAAACTAGACATTTTCCAGATGTTGGGCACTTGAAATCTTCCATCTGTAACATAGTGTGTCTTGATTTCAGTTCTGACGTCTGTTCCTTAGCTGAGTACTTAACCTCTCTGTGCCTCCGCCAGCTCATCTCTAAAAAACAGATAAAAATCATACTTGCCCCTACAGTGCTGGAGAGAATTAAAGGAACAAATAGGTGGAATGTTCAGAGCGATGCCTACACAGAGGAGCGTGCATGCAATGTGAGGTATTACACCCATTGCTATAACCTCTTGGCTTACCCTCTCACATTGATCGTGGTGCTCTTTCTCTGCTTTAAACCTCCTTCAAATGTTCTCCATTGTACAAGCATCCTCACCCAGTGGATTTCCAGAAAGCTATGCACATCTTCTTACCCAGTGATGTTTCCCCTTTCTTCTCCAGTGAATTGTTTCAATTTGGACTATGTATACCATTTTATTCTAAACATAAATCCCAACCTGCTGAGTCTCTTGACATCTGTGAGGCTATATATAATTTCATGAGCTACAATATCAAGTTTATTTTATTACCTAAATGCACCTACGTAAATAAGAGAAATCCAGTGTAAAATCAGTAGCTAATAAAATCAATACTTAATTCATTAAGTATTCTTTACTAAGTCTTCAACTTCTTGTTTTAGGTGAGCTTAAAATTATATTCTAAAGTGCCTTTATGTTGATAACACAATCCTAGGTGGTGCCAGCTCATGCAAATGATTGTTTTCATGTCTTGTGACTTAGTTATCGGTATTCACCTATATTACAGATTTTCTATGTAATTGCTGAAAGGCGCAAACATGCCTCCTTTCATTTAAACTCTTTACTATTCCAACATTTTAATGACTGTCCGTCTTTTAAATCTCTTTTTTAAAAAAATTCTACCATAAGTATGCAAAACGGTAGATTGATGACTGATTGCAAAGCCGCTGTGTCAAAAATAAACAGAGCTTTGAACTCAGTAAGCTTTGCTTTTTCCAAACTTCGCTGCGTACATAAACACACCCCATGCCCCATGTCCTCTCCACACTTCACACACATAAAATTACTCCCAATTAGGTGTTTCTCTATTTGCCTCTTTTTTCTTGTCAAAATCGTCCCCAGAGCTGAGCCATCTGCACTCACTGTGCTGTCTGGAATCTTCTGTGCCGCTGAGCTTGTAGTCGTGAAGATTTTACGTTTGCGGCAGACTGACTCGGTAAGCACACTTTGGAAACTCTGGTGAACAGCTCAGCCCAATGCCGGTCTTGATGCCTGGCCAACGGGCTCAAACAACAGACATAACAGCTAAATCTGCACTTCCATTCAGTTAGGAGGTTGCCAAGTTAGTTTTCCTGATACTGTACCTACAGTATATTCATCTCCCGATGTCTCAGACTCACTTCATTAACTTTGTGACATCAGGCTCTGATGTTATGAACTCAATTTTGCTAATATAAATGATACAGTACTATATAGAAATTTAAGAGGTTGTAACATTAGAAGTCTCTTCAAGATTCCCATAACAGTTAAAGAACAAGGAACCCAAATTCCCAGAACCAATCCTCGCTGGGAAATAACTCCTTGTATATAATCTTAAAGCTATTCTCCCTCCGCACAGCCCTCTGCTTCTGATTCCCATTTATGTTGCGAATAGCTTTTAATGATAGAACAGGGAAATATACTGTGGTTTCACACTTTCAGGGATTTTTATGGTCACTTATTCCTAACTAGGAGATAGAGACGCAGAGCAGAAAGATTTCTTTTGTTTTGTTTTTAAACATAAACCGGTTTAGTGCATTGTGCCCTTTGTTGAAAGAATATATGTAAGAAATACCACTATTCAAAGATCAACTAGTAAAAGAATGTTTTCTTAACGGCAAGCCTCTATATCGGCAAAGCTTACCACGGGATGGATTTACAGGCCTAGTCACTCAATTGGTTTGACTGACTAATTTGGAAACTCCAATATGCTGCCACGAATCCCCACCATGTACCATGAAGAATATGGAAAATGGATGCGCTATCGTTTGTACAGAAGTAATGAAAATTTGTCCGACGCCAATTATGCCTCCTAAATTGAAGCCCACCTCAAAACGCCAAGTATAAGGAGCTTTTCTTACATGATCCAATTACCTCACTTTCTCTGCCTTCACATCCCCTCCCTCTGAGCTGAGCAGCTGTCAGTAAACAGTGTCACATGTTGGTTCTCCTAGGCAGAATGAGAACAGCGCGGGTGGGGCCAGGAAGCGACGAGGTCAGCCTGGCCGGATGCACCTCCTGGCTTTCCTGTGACTTAATACACAGCTATGAACAAGTTAGTTAACAGCACTACATCTAAATGCTTCTTGGTAAAACGGGAAAAGAACCGGCAGAGAGCCGTGGTGAAGATTCAATGGTAGGCTGCATGGGAAGCCATTACGAGTTCTTGCTCAGCAAATGTAGACAGATGATAGATAAAAAGATAGATAGACAGGTATAAAATTGTCATTAAGATATCCTTACAGCTGAATATATACAGAATCAAAGCAATGAAGAAATAATCGTCCGTAAACCTCTCTAATGTTAATACTGATCCTAACTTAAATTGATTTCTCCCATACCCCATCTTCAAATTCCAAAGCCTCTCTCCATCCTTTGGAACGTAGGTGTCATGCAGGCTTCCTTGTCACCCTAAGCATCAGTACGGGGACAAAGCAGAGAAGTACATGGTAGTAATTATTGCCGATCTTGGCCTGGGTCTTCGCATGACCCTGTATTCTTAGAAAAGCCACAAACGCTTCATTTGTAATGTTTTCTTTTAAATCTGCCTTTAGTATCTCACCAGGTCTTTTACAGTGTAGTCCCAGCTCAAAGGCCCCCTTTTCCGTGAAGGCAAAGGATTTCAGGTTTTCCATCGCGCTTATAATTAAAGTGCTTAAGGGAATCCTTCCAATGCGATTCCTTGCTTTTGTAGGTACACCCTTTGCAGCCTGTAGAGTAAGCCACCGAAGAGTCGGGTCTGTCTGTGTCCCCCACTGGAGCTGATCACAGAGACCGTGGGGAAAAGGTTCTGTAGACTCTCCATGTATTGAGTTAAACAACAAACAGGAAGGTAGCATACCATAACTATATAGAAGGATGGCTGAGATCGAAACCTAGATGGCTGGTCAATATTTCAGTGGAGCAAGTGTTTCTCTTTCATTAAGGATGCCAGATTCCTCCATTTGGATACACACATGTGGACATTATTATCAATTTTTCCCCCCAGGTATTTCCTATGCTATTTTTATTTATTGTTTATTTTATGCTAAGATTCAAACAGCGTCAATGACTAGAAAAAGGCTTAACCAAAAGGTAATTAAAATTTTAATTCTTAAAACTATCATAGGGTAAAAAAGATGCAACCTGTCTTAGAAATACATTTGTGCATCTCATTATGACTATTATGGGACCTCTTTTTCTACTATTCCAAATTTCAAGGAAAAATTGTAATAACCATCCATGTTGGGCTTACGAGAGCTCAGGCTTGAATGACGCAGGCAAGGTTTGCTCAGAATGGATGTGGCATATCCCAGAATGAACATAGCAGAATCTTTTCTCAGCTCTCACTTTGCTCCCCCAGATCCATGAGCAGTAATTTATTCCTAATGCGGCCAAATGGGGAGAAATAAAGGTGGGGGGTATCGGTAGCAGGTATTCTGCTCCTGGCAGGCGTCTAATTCTATATCCTGTTTGAGATATCATTTTATTTCCATTTTCCCTAACTGTAATACGGGAACTTTCCATAATAAACAGTTCTTTAATTTGCCACTTCTTTGATTGGCATTTTTTAATTTTTTTTTCAAGGAGACTACTGGCCATTCCTTCACAAAGTTGCAAAAATAAACGAAAACACTGAACCGCATGCCATTGTTGGGCAGAATTTTCTGAATTTGTCTTGAAGCCAAGAGAATTTATTTGACTGTCTGGGGAGCATTGAGGCAGCTCTCTTATTCTCAAAGAGATACCAAAGTTGCTTGAACAAATGGTTCGTGTTAGCTGGAGAAAGACACTGAATCTAAACCATGTGCCTCTGGACCTTGTGGTTTCAAGTTGAACCACAAGCAGCGAGAAGAGCTGTTGGTCTCAAGGCTTGATTTCAGCCACGCTCGTGGGGAAGGGAAAACTGTCAGTGCCACCACGGTGCTGTCCTGATACGGAGACCCGAGAGGTCCTTCGGCACGGGCGAGTCAGTGGTGGGGCGAGGAGTAAGAGAGGGGTCCAAGACAGCGTCCAGTGGGACATAATGAAGATGCACGACTCTCCCCTGTGGGCATCCGTTCTTGGGAAAGGCAACAAACGGGAGCCTTTCTGAGGAGCAGAAACAACTCAGGGAGGCAAAGGGACATAAAAGCCTGGCGTCTTCTAACAGCTATCATAAAGCTGAAGAAAAACATCCTAGAAGAATTAGTTTAGAGACCCAAGACGGATAAGGTTACCAGACCAGAAAAACAAGAAAGACAAATTTCTAAGTGGTACCATTTATCAAACTCCAGAAGCATTGTGGGGACAGTCTGAAGGAATATTAAGAGCTCATTCACAGCACAAAAGTGAGGGCATCATTAAACCACAGGCAAGTGGGGCTTCCTCCGCGAACACAGGCACGCCTTAACCAGGCCATTCCGGATGAGGAGCTGAGACTCGGGGGAAAAGGAGTCAGGTTTGGTTTTAAGTCGTCTAGCAACTAGAAAGGACAGTAACGATGTTTTCGCCTCGTCTGCCCGGCCTTCGTCACCTCACACGGATTTATTTTAAGCTGCCGGCAGGTCCGTCAGTTTGGGGAAAGGAGCAAAGAGCAACAACAACAAAAATTTATGTTAACATTCATCACAAGTAATGCTCAATTTTCAAGTAGTCGGTTAGCATTAGTAGGAACGGTTTTAGTCTCAAATGAAAAGTGCTGAATTTACTACTGTGATATACAGGAAATTAAAATCAAGTATAACTAGAAAATAGACTAGGTGAATTAGGTCTAAAAAAATACAGGGCACCTGAGTGGCTCAGTTGGTTAAGCGTCTGCCTCTGGCTCAGGTCATGGTCTCAGGGTCCCAGGATCGAGTCCCACATTGGGCTCCCTACTCAGTGGGGAGTCTGCTTTTCTATCTGCCCTTCCCCCCACTCGTGCTCTCTCTCTCTCTCTCTCTCTCTCTCTCCAAATAAATAAAATAAAATCTTAAATATATATATATATACACACACACACACATATATATATAGAAAGAGAGAAAGTATGCTATAGAGGAAAATGGACATGTGTATATCTCATACACACACATCTATATCACATACTCATATATATCATGCCTATATACACACACCCAAGATGCAAGTTAAAACAAGGTACACTTCACACTCAGAATCAAGCAACTTTGGGGGAACTCTGATGTTTTACAGAACAGAAGGGATAAACTGAAATGACTTGTAAACATTTAACTCAAGTTTTCTTTTAAGAACTTCCTCAGCCTGAGGTAAAGCAGATCCCACTCGACCTCAACAGAAGTACCTGTGAGGTGTGCACGAATCACCTTTTACCTCTGTCTTCTGTTTTCCCAAGAGATGAGCTCACTGAAAAAACAGACTATCCTGTCAAGAGCACTGTAAAAAAAATCCTTTAAGGTGAAAAACAGGAAAGCAATATAGTTTTGAAGTTCTTTTTAGGCCCACTGTTTTGAGTAATGGCTCTTACACTTGTTTGCAAATGGAAATCTTGTCAGCCAATAGAAATCTAAAGAAATGTTTTGATACCTGGACCCCAACACAGACAAAATCAAAATCTTAGACGGGGCCCAGGAATCAGTATAGATAATTTCTAGGTGAAAAAAATTCCTAAAATTACTGCACTGAGTTATGTTGTTAATCTGAATAGAATTTTTATATCAGACTCTATATAACTTTACGATTTGCAGGTAAACTTTGACTTCTTACAAACAATTGGACTGTGATGTCATACGTGTGCTCTGATTAATAACAACCTATACAGGTAGATCGCCTTTTATTTTGTGCACTATAAGAATTAGAACGACTTCTGGTAGTTTTAATTAGCTGAAGAGCAGAATCAGGTAAGTTATCATTCCCAACTACATTCCAAAGCACCAATTAGTTCAAATAAAACAAACTAAAACAATATGGATACAAGGCTCCTGCAGTGTCAATTACAATAACCCATCTAGACCCATAAACTCAAAACTAAATTTGAGCCCACATGTCAGTCAGTATTTATTAACTACCTACTATGTGTCAAGCACATGTGGAATTTGTCAGTGTCTATCCTAATGCTACAGAACGCTCTTGGAATTGCTAACTCAGTCCAAGATCTATGTTGACTATAAGGTCTGATCACGTTCAAATTCTGCAAATATCTACATTACAGTGCCAAGCACTGTCTAAGGCAAAACACCATCAGACATTATTCCTTTTTAATTAACCAAACTGCAGACATCTAGTCGAGCTCTGATGTAATTCTGAATGTGTCATGAATTTGCTCATGATCAATTTAAAATGCAGGTTGCAATTGTACTATCTAATTTTCTTAAATGCCCCGGTACATTGCTTTTCTATTTTAATAGTTCTGAGATTAAGATGTGTCTTATCATTGAGTATGTATTGGGTTTGGGCTTATCCTTCCTGAGTCTCCCCAACCCTGAAGAAATGATCATTAAATCAAATGCACATCTTAAAACGGAAGGCTGTTTCGAACACAGCGATGCAGGCGTTTGGCTAATGAGTTCAATACCTCATGCATGTATCATCCATGTCAAGGAGAAAAAGAGGGAAAAAAGTGGAAAGAACAGCAGTTTTATAGTTCTGCTGACAGAAAGCCCAAGGATCACTGAAAAATATCACAGCCCATATTATCACTTTCCAGCAGATGGCATCTCGCACTTTTAAGTTAATCATTAAGGAGCCTATAGGAAAGACGCGTCCCCTGTCTATAAAACACATGGAACTCAAAACTCCACTTGTGTGTCATGAGAGTGAATTTGCCGGCACGATCACCTAGAACAGGAACCTTCTACAAGAGGCCCCAGCATGTGGTCACTAAGGCTGTCCACAAGCATTCGGTATTTTCAGCAGGACCGAAGCACGATGCATATTTGAATGACAGTGCTGTCCGATTTCGAACAGTCTGCACTACATAATTGCAGAGTAAGGTGGGAATTAGAAGTCTTCAACAAGTACTGTAGGTGGGGAGAACGTGTGTATTAAAATAACCCAAACCATTGGCTCCGTTTTCTCTGTAGACAAGCCTCACACGGCTACGATTCACAGCGCTGTAAAGCTGTCTGGACAAAGTCTTGCAGCACTTAACCATGGCTTCTGCTGGGGTATTCAATTTTTCCGTTTTTGTAAAAGACGCTATTACAACAATATCTGCATCTAGGACTTTCATGAATAAATAAGAGACACACTGACCTATGATCTTTAGATACTAGGTGTCTCCTTGTTTCTCATAATCACCGAAGAAGAAAGAGAAGTTCACGTGGCAAGAGCTAAGCGTATCTCCCCCTCCCCCCACTGCCCATATTTTATTAGACTTTGTGGAATCTCCTCTTCCTGTTTCTTAGTCAGATTGCTCAATGTGGCTTTTTTCTCAGCAGTCCATTCGTGCTTAAATTTCATCTAAAATTGTCGATGAGCAGGAGGATCAACACGGAAAAATAAGACCTCATTTCATTCAATCATCCACACTGAAAATCAGCAACCGAGACCAACATGGGAGGATGCGTTTTGAGCTACGCTGGGGCTTCGGCTTGATGGGATTTCTTGAAGCCTCTTAAAATTAAACCGAAGAAATAAAATCATGCTTTAAGACAGCACAATTCTATGTTTTTAAGTTTAGATGACTTTATAAAAGGTGGTACATGACAAGTTGCTAGCCAAGCAGCCCAAAGGATAGAAACAAAAGTAGTTAGCACGGGAAATCATTCAAGGCAAAAACTAACACAAAGTAAACATTGTTTCAGTGCTAATATTCGAGAGAAAAATTCAAGTACAGTACTTATTCGGAAGGAGGTAATAACAGATGCTTCAACTGAATAAATGTGATGAGTGAATCGAAAATGATAGATGAGTCCGTGTTGGCAGAATTCTGCCATCAAAAATCCACAGTGGGGTACCCGTTTTAGAGAACGGGTTAACAGCGGCGTTCAGGGGTTAGCTTGAACTGAAGGAAGGAACTACAACAGGAATTTCTGGAGAGCAGTAGCCAATGTGCTTCTGCAAGTCAGAAGTCAGAGCAAGAGACTGTAATTCAGGAGCCTTCCATGCAGGGTTGGTAGATGATACCAGATGAAAACTCAGGGATGGATAAAATCTCTGATCTAGAGAGAAATGGAGAGTCATGGGACCCACAGAAGTAATGAAATTTGGGATAGATGGTACTCCTATAATGTGTACAGCTTAATCTTCTGCAGAGTGGAGCCAACTCTGCTATCATTGCCTTCAATGAGTTAATAGGAAATGTTTCTAGCACCGTATTCATGTTATAGGAGTCTCTGTGACCAAGGATCCCACTTATTTCCCTAGTATTCCTTAAAAACTAAAGGAGAAACTAATTATAATGTGTTCATTTGGATCAATTGTGAAACCTTTTTCCCAAATGCGTAATTTCTCCTCTCCCTTCTCAATCAATGGCCAAATCCTTTTTAAGAGAAAATAAAGATTATTTTATTTTTTCCCTTAGAGAATGACTTGTGTAATTCCGCCTAATTCAATGGCTATTATCTAATCGTTCCTAGACAGTTGTAGCAAAAACAAAGGTTTAGAATATTGAACAGATGAACTGTCTTCATACAGAGCATTATCCTCATTCGGTTATCAGCCAGTGGAAATGTGCAGCATGGATAACATAAAGGGATCATATCTATCTTCTGAAGCAATCATTTTTAGGTTTGTCTGGGGACATACATAGGAAGTGATTATCAATCAGAAAGAAAAACCTCGACTCTTAATTCCCAGACGGAGCCCAATAGGACCACATAAGTAAAAGCAGGACATGTGTCTCTTTGTTGTCTCTCCTAGATTCCCTCATTTCATCCTGCCCCTTCTTCCCCTGACGCCACAGCCTCAAAAGCCTGCTCCTGAGTCTGAAATTCACACCACAGAATAAATGGAACAAATCTGTACGTAGTTGTCTCAGGTGAGCAGAGGCCGTGGAGAGAAGCAGAGTTGACTTTCGTCTTGGATGAAGTCAAACTGCAAAGATTGACCCTTGTAAGACATTGTGGGGGGCAATTTCCAGCAACATCCCATGTTAGGAGGGTTTGAGGCAGGGGTCAGCTGCAGGGAAACTTTAGAGTTTCGTGGATTTCCACTGGGCAAAACAGGAGAATGGTCATTGTGGCAGAGAGTAGGGAAAGGAGAAAACCAGGGATTTCAAAACTGTAATTTTGCAAATAATTTTGGGAAGAGCTCATCATTCACAGAAGTTAAAAGTGATAGGTTGGCATGTCTTCCCCGGCTTATTTTATAATCCACCCAATCAGATTTTTTAAAAATGGCTGTCACGCACCAGTCACACGTTTAATGTTTACCCTTTTAAAGATTATGACGCTGTCCTTAATTTACATTTATGACTATGCTATAATAATTTATGTAAAATCGACAAAAGCTAAGAGGGTTTTTCAGAAATCTATTGGAAACCATAAACAACATAAAATCCCAAGGTCCCAGAGCAGTAGGAGGGCTAATTCTATGACCTCACTGCTCTGTATCTACTCTACTTGGACAAACCGATAGGAGGAAATCTCCTTTATTTTTCCACAGAAGAAATTAAACACTAGTGCATTAATACGGTACATACAGGAGTTTAATGCCCGCACTGTGGTTCCACCACATATTAATGGGTGAGTCCATTCTCCGAGCAAAGGAGACTGCAGACAGAGATTTCTTCCTCTATGGTCAAACATCCCCTACCTGAGGCACCAGGATCTTATTCAGCACTCGAGTCCAGAAACAGCAAATTCAATCTAGCTGTGGCAGGCCGAGGGCGAACTGGAATGCCAACTCCAGACCGGGATTCCAAACCACGAGCCTCTGGAAATAAAGCTTGGACTTGGAGAAACGACAGTAACCTCAAGCCAAGAAATCTCACCCAGTTTTTTAAAAAGCTTCAGTGCACAGAGAATATGGATAACCATTAACACAACTCCTCTTTTCATTTAAAACATACCAAACTAAGAGTTGTATGTAGAGTGCCATGACCAAATGACATGCTCTTCTCGGAATCCTCAGTCTTTGAGTGCTTTTGCTTGTCAATTAGATACCAAAATGTAGCAGCAGCGTCTTCAGGTCTAGTGTGCTAAGACAGCATTGTCTCCTTTGCCTCCTTGCCTACGTTGCCTTGTTTCATGCATTAGCTATAGCTCCAGAGGGAAGATAAAATGGCCTTTAGAGGTACATCTATAAATATCTATATGTCAATCCACCCATCCATCCATCTCTTCAGATCATCACTAAACCATTATCTTGACTTTAGAAATCCCAAAGTATGGGACGCCTGGGTGGCTCAGTCCGTTAAGCCTCTGCCTTTGGCTCAGGTCATGATCCCGGGGTCCTCGGGTTGAGTCCCGCATCCGGCTCCTTGCTCAGTGGGAAGCCTGCTTCTCCCTCTGCCTGCTGCTCACCCTGCTTGTGCTCTCTCTCTCTGACAAATAAATAAACAAACAAACAAACAAAGCAAAAGCAAAAAACAAAACAACCCTTAGAAATCCCAAAGTATCAGAGACAGGTATAGCCAGAAGGTAAAGTACACGTCAGCCTGACAACCTTGGATTCCATTCCTCATTTTCTCATATCTCTCCAATCCTGTCTGAGGCAAGCCACCCTGGCCTGTTTATTCATGATTAAAATACACACTGCAGAAATTCAGGAAGATAATATAATACAATGAAGTCCACTGATGTCTTAAAAAACAATTTTTTGGGACACATATCAAAACATAAAATTCTAACCTGTCTAATGCGATGTTTATTTTGTCCAAAAAAAAAAAAAAAAAATTTCAGCAACATTAGTCATGAAAATGGTTTGTCTATTTGTTTAGATGCCATGTAAGTAGATTCTGGTTTTTGGTTTTAATAGACATTGGTTGAAATCCCTGAACTGCTGAGATGAAAACTTCATTTCAGTCCAAAGGAGAGCATTTGAATGATGATGGGAGTAGAGAGGATACTTATGGTAAAGATGACGATGTCTATTTGTTGAGTGTTTAGTCTGTGCCAAGAACCATGTTGAGCTTTACAATATATTTAGTTAATTGAACGTTCTGAAAGTTGATATTATATAATTTTTTTTTCTGTCCTTTACTAACTGCCAACACTCAGCTTCTGAAGCCAATAAGGGAGATCATAGCAACTCATCATCTTCTTCCTCTCACACTTTAGTGACTGATTTATCTTTATTCAATTGGTGGACACAAGTTATAACCAGTGGCAGTGCTAATTAATTTACAGAATCACCAGACCAATGGAAGAACTAAAAAACTTAAAATAGTAAATATATCACACATAACAAGTCAGATATTGAAGTACCCACTCATATCTTCATTAGCTACTGTATGGAAACTTGCCAGACAGTGATAAGCTTCATAATCTTTTATTTTGGCATTTAATATTCTTGACTCCATGTTTAAGGGAGTAATATTGCCTGAAATTAAAAGATAGACTATACACTAGCTTAATCTTGTAGAGTTGTTGCTATGTTCTCAATTCATGATTATTGTTTATTCCCATTCCATTCAAATTCTTTATTTATTAGAACACTACTTTTATCAAGAACTTAATTTATGCTTGATACTGTGCTAAGTTATCTTCGTATGTTATCTCTTTGGGCCTCATGGAGCCCCTATAGGTATTAATATCATCCTCTCCAGTTGACAGATAACACAAAGGAAGATTTAGTCACTCAGGAGGATACACGTAGTAAACAAAAGGGCTGGGATGGGAACTCTAGCTATGTTTGTGTTCCTGGCTTTAGTCTGGATCAAAAGCTCTACCTTTCTTAGCTACCTGTGGCATATTTCTGTGCATATATTAGATGAGTGTGTCTGAGACTGATTATATTTCTCTCTCCTTAATCATAAGAGCTAGTAGCTGTAAGTACAATAAGGGAGAGATATTGCATGACATACCCAAGGGTCATGTATGCTTCATGATTCCACCATAGTGGTAATTGGCATCAACACATTTCTGTCCTTCCCACTTTCATCAAAGAGTCACCAGTGGATGGGAGGTTAGGTAGCTTTAGGTTGCCCTAGACCCGCCATTCTTGGTTCAATTCAAAAGATTCTATTTTTATCCGTTTTACGTATTACAAGTCTAAATAAGATATCATAAGGTGGGCGAAGGGGAAAAAGGAGAATGGTTCTTTTATTTATAAGAAAGAAAAAGTTCACCTACCATGCTGTATAATTTATACGGTTAACCTTTCTTGAACGTCCTAGCAAAGTTACTACAAAGTGCAACATGCTCTATAAATGCCAGGTCTCTCTTTCGTGTTAATTAAGCACATATGCTTGGCATAGAGGGAGGAGACTTCGTATCCTTGAATCAATGCAATTAAATTCTTAAGTCTTAAATGGAAGATATTGCTTTTGAACCACTCTTTCCCAGGTTTGCAAAAAAACATCAATGAATTCTGAAATTGCCACATACTACATAAATTCTTTTTTTAATTTAAATTCAATTAGCCAACTACATATTTAAATTCTGAAACCCGTTTGACAACCTGCTGTATTTTGTATACAGTTGTGACGCTCTGCACTCATCATCAGGCTATGTACTTGGAATTTTGTTTTGTTTTGTTTTGTTTTGTTTTGCATAGTAGGGAACGGCTGGTAGCATTTAGCTAAACTTTCTTACTCACTACTTGTGATTAATAACAGGCATTAGCAATATGGGCTTTCAGGGTAATGTTCATTTACTATGACAGTGGAAGAGATTAAATTCAACGCTGTCATGGGAAGGTTGACCCAGGGACTTGCTTCCATTAGTGTATGGCTCTAACTGCCTAACCTAACTGGACACCTGGGTATTAGTAACTCATCGTTCTTGCTTTTTCTGGTTTGAATTTTTTTTTTTAAGATTTTTTATTTATTTATTTGTCAGAGAGAGAGAGAGCACAAGCAGGGGGAGCAGCAGGCAGAGCAGGCAGAGGGAGAAGCAGGCTCCCCGCCGAGCAAGGAGCCCGATGCGGGACTCGATCCCAGGACCCCGGGATCATGACTCGAGCTGAAGGCAGTGGCTCAACCGAGCCACCCAGGCATCCCTTGAATTTTTTTTTAAAAGATTTTTATTTATTTATCTGACACAGATAGAGAAAGCACTAGCAGGGGGAGCAGCAGGAATAGGGAGAGGGAGAAGCAGGCTCTCCGCAAAGCAGGGAGCTGGATGCAAGACTCGATCCCAGGACCCCGGGATCATGACCTGAGCTGAAGACAGACGCCTAACCGTTTGAGCCACCCAGGCGCCCTGGTTTGAATTTTTTAACAAGTCATCAACTCACTCTTTTTATAACTATCACATGCTTTAAAGATGGGACATTCAATTACATTACGTATCTAGGTCCTTAAACATAGAGCAGTTTTGCTAAGGGAGGAATGCTGATCAAGCCTCCAAAGCAGAACATTCTTTCAACCACCATATTAACAGAAAACAACAAAAACATTTATGGAGCATCTGTGAGAAACACCCAAGACAGTGTTTCAGGAACTCTCACATAACTTTTTTCCCTCTTTCTCTGGGACTGTGAAGCAGAAAAGCAGAGATTTGCTATAGTTAATTCTTTATGGTGCTGGTCACTTACAATGGTGACATGGCTCTCCAAATGGGAAAATGCCAAAAGAGGCAGATGGTTTCCCTGATGAGCACAAAAAACCACGTGTATTTCCACAGCTGAATGAATTCTCACTCCTATTTCTTCTGAAAAAGACAATCCCAATAAAACAGAGTGAGTACCTCATCCACTGAACCCACTCGTGGTGTGTCTACATGGATAAAATTTTAAGTCACTATTGTTAGTGGACGTTGGTCAGACGGGAAAGGGAGAAGGGAAGTAAATGAAATTGGAGATTAGGAAGTAACAAAAGAAGAGAAATGAAAACCAGGCTTCTGTAACTTTTGATCATTCTTAAACACAGCAGGATCCACAATTATAAAGGGAAGCAAATCTTGTGGAAATGTGAGGGTGACACGTCTGTACTCACACTGAGTAATTTCCCGTGGAACAAAAAAAACCCGAAGGTTTATTTTACTATGAAATAATGTACTCCACTTGGCTGACTTGCCAGCAAAGCAATAGAAAAACCATAGAAATTGTGTTTGCTCTGGGAATAAGATATTGGGTAAGTTTTCTAAGCAGAAAAGGGGATCTGGGTCTAGTGCCCCTTCAGACGCCATCTTCCCCTGGCATACGGAGGTTTCATCCATGGAGCTCAGGGTCAACAGTTACTTTTCCCTCAAAGCCCTCAAACAGCATGCTGAGGTCCACATGAAAACATCAAACGTGTTTGTGGACAAAATTCACTTTAGGAATAGTAATGGGAGAGAGATATTGATTCTAGGTGGTGGGAAGGGCCCAGAAAGAAAGACACCCTGCCCCCCCGCCCCAACCTTCAATGAATTTTCTCTAAGCCACGCTCTTTCAGGGTCTGAATTTCCATCCATTGATGACTTGTCACTTTAAGAGAAAGCCTTTGTTTTCTCCAGAAGTCTCAACATAAAACAGTTAGGCCTAGTAGGGAAACACAGTGCGAGGCCTATATTTCAATCAGTTGACAAGACTGACTTTACCATGAAATCAGGCTGCAGGTGGCCCTGAGCAAAGCTGATCCAAAAATAATTCGCCAAGAAGGAGAGGGCCATGTCCAAACTAGAAGCCAGAGGTCTGTAAGCACAGAAATCTGGAATGGGATAGACATCAATAGTTGATGTAAAGTGAGCAGATAAAAGAATTCACCTTCTCACTTGTCTCTGTGACTCAAAGCACTGCCCTCTGACTTCCCCCTCTGATGTCTCGTGGCCTTAGCAGTGACATTTCAATAACATTATATGACTTCCTCCACTGACAGTTCATCCCAGGCTTGCCATAAAAGTGCCATTTTGCCCCTCCACCCTCTCCCGGCTCTCTTTCCAATCCAGAATGCAGGGCAACAGGCTGGAAATACTGGGCATTGGGGAAATGTTTGGAATTCTCTTCAGGCCATAAACAATGGGAAAACTCTTCATGCTCTAGGAAGAGAGGAAACGACTGGAAGGAAAGCATGTTGAAACAGGAGATGTGCATCAAAGACGAGACTCGCAGTTTGGAAAAGGGGACTGGGCAGGGTCTACCGAGGAACCGGACGCTGCTCGTTGTTTCTGAAGCCCAGGTACTCAGTCTGTACAGGGCCTGCAGATTGTGGGATTGCGCGCGGCCCATCGTCACTCCTGAACACACTCATGTTTATAGTCGCCTCCTCATGGAAGCTCCTTGAACCGTTTTTTCGAGAATCTAGAGATCTGGGGCAATGAGGAACCATTCTCTCCCTGCCCTAGGAATAAGACATAGATATGCTCAGTGTGAAAAGAAGAGATAAAGGTTTATTAATAAAAACAAAGGCACTTACTCATGAATTTTGGCTGATCATTCTAGCGACGTTGTTATTGGGCTAAATGGAATTAAGAATAAACACTCTGCATTGCTTTCTCGGTGATAAGGAGGGATTTTCTATGAAGCATCCATATTTTGATCACAAAGGGAACTGAGGAAAAGTGTTGTTCTATTCAGGTCTATGGTCCAGGATTAGAAATAGAAGAAAACTCTGTAAATGCAAAGCTAAAGACACTGTTCAGGGGTCAAGCCAGTGACCTTGGCCTCATTAGCACCGTGCTCTAACCAACTAAGTTGACTGGCTTCCTGCAAAGAAATAGGAAATTAAATTCATGGGTGCATTCCTTTCCGCAGCATTAATAAAAGTCTGTGTTAGTTGAAATGGGAGGGACTCAGCACTGCTGTGACCCACTGTGTGACCCTGGGCATATGCCCCAACATCTCTGGCTTTGCTTCAATATCAGTAACGCGCCGCTATTATTTTTTAGCTTCTGCCGGGATGTGGGGAGGCAGAGAAGAAAGGAGTTTGGGGCAAAAAAAGAAGGAGAGTCTAAAACATATGACTTAAATCCTTAGAAGAAAATATTATGTAATTCCATTACTCTCACCATTATTTTAACTGTTATCACCTGTGATTCACCCACTTGGTAGACTTTCTGAAATCTTCCTGCAAAACTGAAAAAATTCCCAAATTCCTGAAACTCACTAGGAATGAAAACAAATTAGTGAGCAAATTTCCTACTTTAAAATACTGAAGGCAAAATTGCATAAAAGGATGGTTTGAGTTTGTTTTCTTCTTCAGTTGTGTTGCAAATAGTTCCCCCAATGAAACCTTGGAATTTCCTCCAGTCTGTTCTCCATTACCTCTGTGGGAAAATTGTGAAAAATCAATCTGTTTTCTGCATAACCATATTACATCCCATTATTTGAGGAATGTCAAATGCAAACCCCAACGACCAACAATATCAATCTTTTCCTTCTCATTTCCAAGTTTAATTTCAGCAGTAGTTCTGAAAAAGAAAGTGCATGCAGAACATCATTATACCCCAGGTGATTGCAGATTTTAATAAGAATTTATATAAAACAGGAGGACATTTTCTCTTTATAGTTAATCATATCCTTGACCTTGGGAGTCGTGTGAGCTTCCTATGACCATGACATGTGCTAGCAGTCAATCAGGAATAGAGACTGCGGCAAGCAGAACCCAATGCCTTCCCTCTAATTGACAATACAAACTTAGATAATGCCAGGTCAAGGTTGGAATTTCTGGCAGGAAAAAAGAAAAAAAGATTCCAGAGAATGTGGTGTCCTGTTTTGGCAACACTTGGCGTGCTCTCATGAAATAGCTAAGGCTTAGGAACCAATCAAGCCTTATCTTCCAACCTCTCTTCATCCTTAGTATCATACATATATAATATGTATATGCGTGTGCATATATTAGATATGTATTACATTGCATATGTATATCATATATGTACACATATATCATCCTTGGGCAAAACAAGAATCAAGATTTCTTATGAATTTAAACAGAAATGCTTAAATACTTTCTAATACAGTCTTACTAGACCAGAAGGTGACTTCTATTTTAAAGAACCCTTTATTGCAACTATGGAGCTTTTCTCTGATAAGTCTTTCTTCCTTCCTTCTTTCCTCCCTCCCTTCCTTCCTTCCTTCTCCCTTCCCTCCCTCCTCCCTTCCCCTTCCCTTTTCTCTTTCTTTATTTTTCTTTCCTTCTTTCCTTCATTCCTTCTTTCCTTTCTTCCTTTCCTTTCTTTCTTTCCTTCCTTTTCTTTTCTTTTCTTTCTCCCTCTGTCTCTCTCTCCTTCCCTCCCTTCCTTCTTTTCTCTTTCTTCCAATAACCTTTCAAGAATAATTCTGTTACTGCTTTATATTACTGTTGACCCAATATCTTTTATTTATGTATATTCCAGTGAGGAATTTTTTTCCTAAGAAAACAAAAATGCTGAAAATATAATAGTGTTTGGGAAGCATGGGGCAAGGAGGAAATAGCAAAAGACTCTCCCTCTCTCCCCAGAGTACATCCATCCATCACATGATGCTTTGTCCTTGAAATTCTCTTTCACCTCATCCTCTCTCTCTCTCTCATCCATTGTTCCAGAGAACCAATACAGAAAATCTTTGGCCTTAACTGTCTCTACAAGAAAAAGCCAAAGTCTATTATGACTATTATTATTTTTCAAACCAGTCTAGAATCTTCTCATATAGCCCTTTCTGCTCATCATGAGGGAAGAAGTCTATAGCAGCCTGAGTAAAGAAAAAGAATCGGCCCTTGCGTTCTCCATTCGGTCATGGTTTTGCTTCCTACATATGGTAAGAACAGTTATTTTGAAGTTTTTGTGAGATAACGTGTATTAATTTTTTTCCTCAAAATATATGTCACTATATAACTCCTTAGGTTGGGAGACACAGATAAACCTGAACTAAGTGTTAGAATACCTGAATCTGCATTCCAGATCATTCACGAGTTCCTTTTCACATTTGGATGAGTTACTGAATCTCTCTGATACCCTATTTCCACATCTATAAGATGGACATAATAATCAACCTTCTCAAAAAGTACCATTGCAAATGTTAAAAGAGATCACAGATTTATAAGAACTTAGTGCTCTGGCACATGGTGAAAGTACAATAAAAATTCAGTGAAAATAACTGAACTTGCACCAAGAGCGGTGTAGGAGAGTTATAAGAATGACCCTTTGACTTCCTTCTGCTAACACTCTGAATTCCAATGTTAGGTACACCTTAGTAGTAGAAATCACTCGTAATAGAGGTCAAAGTCCACTATCGGTCATCAACCATTTTATACAGTTTAGTTGTGATAATCATCTCTAGAAGCAAGAACCTCAACGAGATGACTAGTGGAGACCCTCGGATTCTATGCAAAGTAAAAGGGTCTCATTCCACATACACTGGGTACGAAGAAAAATACCTTTCCAAGTTCATGGTATTTTCTCTCCATTAAAGATAATTATTTCAGATAACTTTGTCTTTCTGGGCCCAAACAGGCAAAGTACACTGGAGAAGTCTTCAATAAGATGGACTCCATAACTTTAGATTAAAAAAAAAATGTGTTTGCTTTGCCCTTTCAGCCCTTCCCCACCCCACAATCTGAAGAAGAATAGAGACCTTTCCAGCTGTGGCAGGGACAGTGGTTTCGGTGGTTGATGAGTGGAATTTGAGACCTGCCGTAAACCTCCATCATCATGAGCTGTGGGAGTGATCACCCCACTCCCATGAAGCACACGGGCTTTCTAAATAATCTTTCCACCAGCCATAGACTGAGCACAAAGGGAGCTTTTCTTCACCTCGTCTAAGGGAGTCACTGTTCTTGGGTTAGAGTGTTGGACCAGATTAACCAGCACGATCCCCAGGTGCCAAACTATGCAGGGGCAGAATGAATGGGCAACAGGAAAAAGCTTGATTTTTCTATTTCTATAAACACCATTTTTTTTGGCATCCACTTCGAGAAATTACACTAAGTATGAAGCTCTCTGCAGAGATATAACTAGGGAGCATATCCACAAAATGATGTATGCATGGCTATGGATGTATGTCCATTGTACCCATGCCTCTCCAGGATTTTAAGCCACAGACTCCTTCCCTTTCTTAGTGTTTCAATCTACTTTCCTGGGCAACTCCACCCCTTCACTCTTCCTCCCTACCTTTCTCTCTCTTCCTTCCTTTTTTTTTTCTAGATTGTGTAAAACTGTAAAAATAAAACAAAAGAGAAACACATTTGCCCTTATTTTCAAGTAGGAAGGAGACTAGCCTCAAGACAGGGAGACTCCCTTACGGCCAAGATGACTGACAAATTCTTGTGGCTTTCTCCAAAAGTCAAACCAAAATCTAACCAGCAGCCAGGCTTAGTTCTGGCAACCCTGCTTTGCCTGGAAATGAGCGCAATCATATCCTAATAGCTATTTGGATAATTGTTCATATGAGTGATCTGCCAACTAATGTTGGAAACAAGTCCTTATTACAAATATAGCATGCAGTCTAATCTGGAATATATTAAAATGTTATTTCTGTAGCTGCCTATTTCCAAACTGAAATAATAACTAAACCATTTATCACATTTGTTTTTAAGGAGAGGAACTTTTAAAGTACAATGGTAGCATGTAAATGTGTGAACGCATAGTTACACGTGTAATCGTTTAAATTAAAAAATATTTTGTCTAAACGCATTCTCTTCTTTGTGAGTCTTACCTTCTGTATCAATATTAGTCTAAAGAAGGATTTTATTTTTTTCGTGCATAACCATAATATGAACACTTACATATAAAAGTTAACAGCGATTCATTTAAATCCCTCATAATGGAAGTCAGTTGGAAGACGGCAGGCAGGGACCCAGCTATCCGCAGATGGAGAAGCACGGTGCCAGACAATGAGAGATACGGTACTTTTCAGATATCTAGAACAGTCAATAGTCAACTTCCCCCAAATTAAAATGACCACCTTATTTTGAGGTAAAAGGCTGTGAGTGTAGGTAGTGCAACGGGAATCTTCAGTTGTTCTCATGAAGTTAGAAACAGAGTGGAAGGCTTTCTGCTACGTTTTCAAAAAGAGGCATTTGGCACAGGGTAAGAACTGGGGTTTTGGCCTCAAGACAGTCTGGGTTTGAATTCTAACCTGCCTCTTAGAAGCTGGAGAATCACAGGTAACTGACATCCTTTTTTCCGAGATTCACTGTCCTTGTCTTTGAAACGGTAATCACAAAACCATTTCACAAAAACAAAACAAAACAAAACAAAACAACAAAACCATTTCACAACATTGCTATGATGATTAAATAAAATGGCACAGGTAAAGTGGCAAGTACAAACTAGGCATCTGGTGAGAGGCAGCTTCAAAGAGAGGTAGCAGAGTGCAGCCTACCAGCATGGGCTATGGCGCCATATTGCCCGCTTCCATATACCCCAGTACCACATCTTTCTAGCAGTGTCGCTATGGACAAGCCACCCAACTCCATGTGGCTCAGTTTCTTCAGCTGTCAAATGGGGATAAAAACATTACACACCTCAAAGAGTTGCTGTTATGACTGAGTGAGTTAATAGTATAAATTCCTGGCACAATAAGCAGTCAATAAAGCAACACATTATAATTGCTGCTGTTGTTATTACTCCATTTGGCATAGAAATGGAGCTAGCTCCCCACCACCCAATTCAGACGAACATTTCCTTCATTTTTTTCTTTTTTTCTCCTGTCATCTTTTTCCTCTCTGTTTCTTTCTAGAAATAAATGGTATATATCCATTTTTAAGGGTTAAACACACTTTAATTTTCTGTACATTTACCCTATATGCAGCAGGAAAAAGAAAAATAAGACGTGCTTATGAGTTGTCAAGAGGAGACACTGATTTTTTTTTCCCCAAAAGATATTTAAACCTGCTTCCATTTACCCATGTCAATCAGTTCCATCAACTGATGACAAACAGCTGTTCCGTGACACCACCAGCAAAGCACTTTACCAGGTGCAATGATCATAAAATGGTGACAAGATCCTAAGAAAAAGTTCAGGAGGGAAGGTACTACAGGGAAGTAACAAATGGAAGTTCAGAGTAGGTAGTGGTTGTTTCTGTCTCCTTTTTGCAGTATTCATGGTAATCAGGTACTTCTGATTACTGTCACCTTAGGAGGATAAATGGCACATGATCAGTACCTTGACAAAATGATGAAGAAAAATACAACTTTGATTAACAGAGGCAGAGTGAAAATAGACCCCATAGCTCAAATCTAAGGTAGAAATTGAACTTTCTCTAGAGCCCTCAGGTAGTACCGGAAATGATTTTTGTGATTTTGCGTAGCGAATTATATCTCTTTTATGCGCTTCTTGACTGGATGAAAAGTAAATTGTACCAATCACCACGGCAGGATCTTTCTAGGATAATAAAAGAGCCCCAGAGTCATATGTAGTAAAGAAAACTATGGGAAAGAACCAATAGTCTGAGGTCCATCAGGAGAATCTTGGAGAAGGAAAGTCCCAAGCCCATGGTTCTTGGCCTTCGTGACTCCAGCATTCGTGGGCAACTCCATCAGAATGGTGACCACTCCCACGATGCCGCACCGGAAAGAGTGGAGTATGTATGTCCTTGCCACTTGCAGAATCTGCCATCTGCCCCTGTTCGTCCCTTGGGGTCAACTACCTGGGTCAAGTCAGCTCCAACACTAGCCTCACGCTGTCTCAGTCACACATCCGCGTTGGTCCAGCTCAGCTGTCCCAAACTCCAAATAGAATCCTAGGCCTGTTGCCCGAGTGGATCAGTCCGTTAAGCGTCTACCTTTAGCCCAGGTCATGATTCTGAACTGAGCCCTGCATCAGGCTCCCTGCTCAGTGGAGAGCCTGCTTCTCCCTCTGCCTGCTGCTCCCCCTGCTTGTGCTCCCTCTCTCTCTCACTCTAACTTTAACTCAAATAAATACATAAAATCTTAAAAAAAAAAAAAAAAGAATCCTAGGCCTAAAGACCTGTTTCAGGTGCCTGCTAACTTCTCTTTTTGGAAAAAAAAAGCTGTGAAACTCTCCGCAGGCAAGTCAGGATACACAAAAAGAAATACAAAGGCTAAGTATTCAGCTCTTTGGGGAGAAAAAAAGAAAAATATTACTTTTTAATTCTTTCAAGTCTGCTACAACAAAAAGAGAGAAACATAATTTAATCTGTCATGAATAAATCCCGTCACACTCTGGGAAATCTACTGAAACGTATCCAGCAGGAGCAATATGTATTCATGTAAGCTTCCTAGGGCCTGTGTTTCTTTTCTAGAAACCAAGCCTAAATTTTGTTCCATAACTTGGGGAGGAGGGAGCCGTCTATGATTTTACACAGAATACGAGAATACGAGGCTGGGACTGAATCACTACCCAGTCAATGCCCAACGAGCTCTTAACATTCAGCTTTCATGGTACTTGACAGGTAAAATCTTTCGTTAATCCCACATTACACATGTTCCTCCCATTAGCACACAGCGGTTTAGCTAATTATTTGTACTAAGACTTTTTCCAAGGTATGCATCTATTTGTCTGTAACATAACTGTGAGAACAGGGACCTTTACTGACTATTGGTTTCACGCTCTCCATGTTTAGAGCAGTTCTTTTCTCACAGATTCGGCACATTTCCAATGGTTGAATAGATGAATGAATGAGGTAAAGATATTCAAATAATACGCATGCCTAACTAAAGGCAGCGAGGAACAAACACAGCCCTGCCCCAGCTTCCGAGAGTCTCAACTCAGCTCAGTTGAACATATGTGTTTTAAACACTTCCTGCATGCAAGGCATTGGACAAGGATCATGAGAGATACACAAAGGTGAATGAGACCTGGGCGCCTGGGGGGCTCCGTTGTTTAAGCGTCTGCCTTCGGCTCCGGTCATGATCCCGGGGTCGTGGGATCGAGCCCCGCATCAGGCTCCCTGCTCAGCGGGGAGCCTGCTTCTTCATCTCCCTCTGCTCCTCCCCCTGCTTGTGCTCCCTCTCTCTCGGTCAAATAAATAAATAAAATCTTAAAAAAGAAAAAAAAAAAAAAAGGTGAATGAGACTTGGTCCCGGCCCTTGGTAAACCTTCATCGTACTGAGAGGGAGAGATGTCGATCTTGAACTACCTCTTTCACTCGGCTTCGTGCCCCCCAGCTACTCTCGGGTATCCTGGTAGCTGCATCACGTGGCCTCAGTTTCTTCCTTGGACTTCTCTTCTGCGCACAGTGAGTGCCTGAGCAAAGCACTCAGTGTGACTCGTGTGCAAACCCAACTGTGCTGGTGAACACCTCAGCTGGCTACCTCTTAACAGGTAGGAGATAGAGCCGATCGATCCTCCCCTCTTCTGCTTCTCAGGTTCCAATCCTATCCTGCTAGCGGCTCAGAGGGCTCCCCCAGGAGACCAAGCTCCCGCTGCGCACACTGGAGAGCAGCCCTCTCCCCTGCCCACTGCACTCTTGCTGTCTCCCACTTGTGTTTCTTTGGATCGGTTCCCAAAATGAACTACCTGCACGCAAGACCTCATCTCAATCTCCGACACATTATAAATGACTAATTATAAAATGAGTGGGCTATAAAGATAAGCTAAGAGCTCTGAATAAAGGAATTCTGCCGCAGTTGGAAACTCTTTCCAAAGGGTCCCGAAGCAGCTCTGAAAACCTCGTGGTCCCTACCTGCTGTCTCAGTAGCCTGTACATTTTGCTGTACTAACCCTGAGCAGTGAGCCTGATTTAGCCAGAGATTATAAGCGACGGTGAAGATAAAATCTGTCTTTTCTCAATAACTCTAGAAGTTGTGTTAACAGAAATTTAGAATATTTGATGAGACACTTAGGAACATAATGGCCTCTTTTTCACCACTTGCAGTTTAATTCACATCTGCCCTTTATTTAAAGGAAGGGAAAGTAAGGGGAAAGAAAAGGACAGGAAAGGACTCTGCTTCTGCTTTATTAATTTCTTCTTAGATTTTAATATGTTTGGGGGTGAAATCTGAGCCTAGGTCTTAACCGGAAAACTGAAAGGAGGTTCTGTATTAAATGAAGTGGTCATCTAAAAATTAGTAGTTGGTTATTTAAATTCTAAATAATTCAAAAAGCAATACATCACATTTATCTCAAAAGTATACATCTTTACCTACAAACCCCAGGCTGTTTTCCACTTTCCTTCCCTTGAGCTGGCACAGTCTGATTATGTTAACCCTAGGGCTGAATAATTTGTTCATACACTGTATTCCGAACACAGGCTTGGTGTTCCGGATTCTGTGTCGGTTGCCAGTTAGTGTCAACGATCTTAATGCCAGTTCATTTACTGGCCTCACTGGACCCTTTCAACATTCTAGAGTCCAATCCGAGAGATGTTACTTTAGATATCCATTAGTTTTACAATTCAATCATTCTTTCTGGATGGAATAAATATAGACCAAATGTCCTTAACTTTGTCCTTTACTTGTATTTAGTGTCAACACAAAATATGGACCATCATCCACTGCAGAGCATTTCACTGGAATCTTCCGGCATTTATGAATATCTACCTCATGACGTGATTCTTTCTGGACGTGCCTCATCTCGCCCCTTGTCTCACAGCAGGGTTTACATCTAAAACAAATTTGGGTCTCCCTCACCCCTCCCTTATCGCGGGAGCGAAAAGGATGCCTGTCCTTAGCACGTGTTTAATAACTGGTTCCTGAAAGAGTGAAGCAGTCAATGAATAACTAAGCAAAAAACACCCTGAAATAGTAAGCTTGAGGCTCAGGAGTTATCTACCAAGCTCCAGGAATGTCACTGGGCTATCAGGCCTTAGCAGCACGACACACGCTGACATCCCCGGTGTGAACGCCAGAGGTTATGCACACATTTTCATTAAGATGCGCTCTTTCAATTTAACCGTGTTCTGTATTCCACAGATGTGCGGCGGCAGCCATATTTCAACTCCTCACCTTCACACCTCCCACTGGTGTCAACCTCTTTTCCCCATGATTTATGTCTTTTTTTATTGTTCTGCCTGGAGCCATGCCAGACCCTAGGATCAAACTCCCCAATCTCACCAAACCTTTGGGTGACAGGACGGAAATCAGACTTGGTAGAAAGGCCTGTGCTCATAATGTGGGAAAGGAAATGGCTTACTCGTCTCCATGGCAACATGCACACTTTCCGATTGTTGCTGAATAAATGAAAGTTGTGTTCTTAATTCACAGATCTCAGTGTCAAGCAAACCTAGCAGTTTCTCAAGGCCAGCGCGTAGAGAAATTCTTAAAACACAAGACTTTGTGATGCATTATTATTGCTGTAGAGAGGACTGAAGGGAGCGGTATTTAATACTGTATTTCCTATTTTTTTTCTCCATCCCACCCTTTCATCACAACTCAATGGCATTGCCCTCTAGATGGTATTTGCAAAATAGCTGGGAAGCACTCTGTTTTTAAAAGTAAAATTACTGATTACAGCTGTTTCAAGATTTAGTTAGTCCCCTTAAGAATTATTAGAAAACTACATGTAACACAACGATGAGGACCAGACATGTACTACGTAGTAGTATTTCACCAAAGATACAGGGAGGTACAAAGAATTTTTGTTTCAGTGACCATGTTCAAATTCTCAACCAAGGTTTTTGAAGGATGGCTTATTTAAATTAAATCAATATTTATTCTCCACTGTTGGGTTCTGAAGACGGCTGACGATGATGTCACATAGATCGGCTGTGCATATCACAATCACAGCGGATCTTGTGGAAAATGCAGAGCTCAGAGGCTGACTTAAGAGGCAGTCGATTAGCGCCTCTAGGGGTTACTGTATATAGTGTGATATCATACTATATATAGTAAGGTTTTTAAGATGACAAGCTTTGGAGGGGCTCTCTTACATCTTAATTACACAGCCATGAGAAAATTATCTAGCCCCTCTGTGCTTCATTTTTCTTACTGTAAAATGATAACACTAATAATAATTAAAGCTAAAACATTTCAAATAGTATCTGGTAGAAGTGCTTAACACACGTCAGGTGTTTTCTGCATCACTACTTACTAGTTTTATGTTCAATAAGCGTTACAAGTGATTTGGATGTGTAGTGAGAGGTTACAACTTTAAACACATCCAGTGTGATGAAGGAACGGAACTTTAAGTTTTATTCAATTCTAATTATTTTTTATTTAACATCTAGTACTTGATTCAGTTATTGGAAAATGTTTAAGTATGCTTAGAACAACTGGGGTATGTGGATATAGTTTTAAACACTATGCTTGGGGCGCCTGGGTGGCTCAGTGGTTTAAGCCTCTGCCTTCGGCTCAGGTCATGATCTCAGGGTCCTGGGATCGAGCCCCGCATCGGGCTCTCTGCTCAGCGGGGAGCCTGCTTCCCCCTCTCTCTCTGCCTGCCTCTCTGCCTACTTGTGATCTCTCTCTCTCTGTCAAATAAATAAATAAAATCTTAAACACTATGCTTTACGGAATATAAGTACAGATCAAATGATCCCAAAGACATTTTAGCATCTGAATTGAGATGTAAGAGTAAAATACACACCATGTTTTGAAGACTTAGCACATAAAAAAAGTGAAAAATATTTATTTTTTGTATTTTATATTATTATATATATAATATATTTTATATTAATTCTACATTGAAATGATCATGTTTGGGATATACTGGACAAAAAAATTATTACTGAAATTAATTTCACTTGTTTCTTTTCAAGTTTTTCATATGGCTTCTAGAAAATTCAAAATCACCTACATGGCTTGTGTTACATTTCTATCAGTCAGTGTTGACCCAGAGGATGCCAGAGGTTCATGATTTGATGAATAAATTCCAGAGTCTGATTACCCAACTTCCCAAATCCAAAAATGTAAATCCATCAGTAGACCCAAAGATTATCAGCCTCTGGAAAATGGGTTCTAAAACATGAAAGGAAGGGAAGAAGGAAGGGAAGGAAGGAAGGAAAGAGAGAGAGAGAGAGAGAGAGAGAGAGAGAGAAAGAAAGAAAGGAAGGAAGGAAGGAAGGAAGGAAGGAAGGAAGGAAGGAAGGAAGGAAGGAAGGAAGGAAGGAAGGAAGGAAGGAAGGAAGGAAGATGTCTCTATATAAAGCAATAAGAAAATCATGTGTGCGCAAGTACTGTATCACTATAGGGGGGCAAGTGTTCACCAAGAAGAGACTTCAACGTGTTCTGCTGCCACAGGCAAGACATATGGTAAGCTATTTACAGACCACTGAAATATCTGAATGGAATTTCTTACAACGAGATGAGCCAAAGTTTTTATGCTCTCCTTTTCTAATGTACCTGACCGTATCAAAAAGACCAATATTCTCTTATCCATTAACGGGACTCTCCTTTCTGAAAACTGCGATGTCAACATTGATGTATATCCCATTCTCTGTTCTCCTTGACTGTACTTTATTCCCAAACCATGGGAATTTGGGGACCTCACTGTAACATAAAAAATTCCCCAGATCTCCACATGACAGTATTTGTGGATTCTCTCCCATGTGGAGAGATGCAGATTTGAAGCCTGGGGGTTAAGAGAATGAGCCCTAAAGTCAGGGATTCAATCCCACCACCATCACTTACTGACAATATGACATTCAGCACATTATGTAACTTTTCTGTGTCTCAATTTCCTCCCTTTCCAATGGAAATGATGATAACAGTATTTATCTTCTGGGGAGAATGCAATTAAGTGACACAGTATCTATAAAACATTTTCAATGACGTCTAGTAGAGGGTAGGCACTTACCACATATTAACTATTACTTTTAGAATTAAGTACTGCTTTTGACATAAGTTGTATCCCAACAATCACAACAGCAAGGATACATATACCTTAAAAAAAGGCAAGGCATATAATTCACCCCACTTATCAATAGTGCTTTGAACACATACAAATTCTCCAAGGCCCTGCTATTAATGTCATAGTTCCCTTGCAGTCCCTGGTTGAGAAGTAGAAAACTATAGCTCCAAACTTCCCAGCTTCCTTTGGTAGGATCATTCTTATCTTAGACTTTTATTTTATATCTTTGTTTGTTTGTTTTTATCATGTTCAGTTAGCCACTGTATAGTACATCATTAGTTTTTGATATAGTGTTCAATGATTTATTAGTTGCATATAACACCCAGGGCTCATTACAATGTGTGCCCTCATTAATACCCATCACCCGGCTACTCCATCCCCCTCCCCCCGAAACCCTCAGTTTGTTTCCCAGGGTCCATAGTCTCTCATGGTTCATGTCCCTCTCTGATTTCTCCCCCTTCAGTTTTCCCTCCCTTCCTCTATGGTCCTCCATGCTATTCCTTATGTTCCCAATATGAGTGAAACCATATGATTATTGTCTTTCTCTGCTTGGCTTACTTCACTTAGCAAAATCCCTTCCATCCTTGTTGATGCAAATGGTGAGTGTTCATCCTTTCTTATGGCTGAGTAATATTCCACTGCGTGTGTGTGTGTGTGTGTGTGTGTGTGTGTGTGTGTGTGTATACATCTTCTTTATCCATTCATCTGTTGAAGGGCATCTCGGTTTTTTCCACAGTTTGGCTACTGTGGACATTGCTGCTATGAACATTGGGGTGCATGTGCCCCTTCTTTTTACTACATCTGTATCTTTGGGGTAAATACCTAGTAGTGCAATTGCTGTGTCACAGGTTAGCTCTCTTTTTAACATCTTGAGGAACCTCCACACTGTTTTCCAGAGTGGCTGTACCAGCTTGCATTCCCACCAACAGTGTAAGAGAGTTCCCCTTTCTCCACATCCTCGTCAACATTTGTTGTTTCCTGTTTTGTTAATTTTTGCCATTCTAACCGATATAAGGCGGTATCTCATTGTGGTTTTGATTTGTATTTCCCTGATGGCTAGTGATGTTGAGCATTTTTTAATGTGTCTGTCAATCATCTGTATGTCTTCTCTGGAGAAGTGTCTGTTCATGTCTTCTGCCCATTTTTTAACAGGGTGATTTGTTTTTAGAGTGTTGAATTTGAGAAGTTCTTTACAAATGTTAGATAAGCCCTTTATCTGTAATGTCATTTGCAAATATTTTTTCCCATTCTATGGGTTGCCTCTTAGTTTAGTGACTGTTTCCTTTGCTGTGCAGGAGCTTTTTATCTTGATGAAATCCCAAAAGTTCATTTTTGCTTTTGTTTCCCTTGCCTTTGGAGACGTGTTTTGAAAGAAGTTGCTGTGGCCAATGTTGAAGAGGTTACTGCCTATGTTTTCCTTTAGGATTTTAATAGATCCGTGTCTCACATTGAGGTCTTTCATCCATTTTGAGTTGACAAATTAGAAAAAAATCCAATGGAAAAAAGACAGTCTCTTCAATAACTAGTGTTGGGAAAATTGGACAGCAACATACAGAAGAATAAAGCTGGACCATTCTCCTATGCCATACACAAAGACAAACTCAAAATGGATGAAAGAATTTTAAAGTATATATTCCACAGTTACCTTATATAAGGTACGTTTTTAGCTCTTCATGAGATCTTTTTTCTCGATCTCTTGAATGCTGGCAATTTACAACAAAGCTGACACTGTCTTTCATCTAATGAAGTTGAGATCTAATGAGGATAAAAATCTGCTCAAGAGTTGTCTCCCCCTCTCAACGCACCAGGAATTTGTGATAATAGGAGTATGACATGAAGTCAGAGTAATGATTGATTTCTATTAGGCTCACACAATTCTTGGGGAATAATTACCATTTGACCAACATGAACCCAAACTAATTAAGTCATGGATCTCTCCAACAATTTCCTGAATCACCTTGTCCTTGGGTGTTGGCCTCTTGAAACTGTTTTCTAAAAGCAACGTAATAAAATAAAAAAACTTATAGAACCAAATGACTTGAGGGAAGTCCAAGCCCCACCAGACCCTGAGCAACCTCCATATATCCACGGCTCACTCTTCTCTTCAGGGCTGACCCACAGCCTTGTTCTGTTATTCCCTCTTAGGTTGCTGCCGACCCCACCTGGCCAATCATGTTTGTTGGTACCCAGAGGTGCCAAGTTGTTTTATTATATGGACAAATGCCCACTGACATTAGGTAAAGACCTTGTAAATTCATTTGCCTCAACACTTAAAATGTTTTTGAATGTGAGCTTTTGGAGATAAATGGTTAAAACTGAAACCCATTAAATGTCTGTATTTGTCAGTGGCCAGATGTGAACCAAGATAAAAATGATAAATAGTATATGAAATAGTAAAGCATCAGTATTTTGTATATCTTAAGCCAGGGGTGGGCAAACTGTGGCCCTCCAGCCAAATCCTGTACACCACCTGTTTCTGGAAGGCCCACCGGCTAAGAATAGCTTTTACATTTTTAAAGGGTTACATTTTAAATGGTTATAGAAGTACCAACATAACATCCCTGGTTTTGCCCGTTTTACAGAAAAAAGTTGCTGATCCTGGCCTTAAACTAAAAAAAGTATGCTTTTTATTGTTCTCTTAACTCAACAGTTTGCTTTTTGTCATAAACTTTATTTCTAAGATTAGAATTAGTAGGAGTCTATGTAATATGTCTCATTCTCCAAAACTTTTGAGTGACAAAAAATATAGTTAATTTGAAGGAACTGGATTATACATTATCTGAAAAATCCATATATAGAAGCTTCTGACTTAGGCAAAAAGAAAAAAAAAAAAACTGTGAATATGAACCTTTAAACATCCAGGAAAAATATCGAATTTTATATTACTTTACTGTATAAAGCAATCTGGTATTAGTGCCCAAAGCACTGGTATTTAATGAAGTTTGCTTATTAATTCCTCTGCATTCTTTACATACAGTGTACATACACGTCTGTTTTGCATTTTAGTATGTAGCATACTTGATTAATTTTATTCTTTTAATATTTTTTTGGCAGTGGAAACAATAGCTTTAAAATGGTTTCTACAGAGGTGAATTGTCCCTGGCTCCATGATATAGGTGTTTGAAAGTTTCTAATGCAACAATGAAGCAAGACCAAAGACCCAATAACAAACAGCTGAGTGGATCAATAACCCCTGTGTTTTCAGTCCCATGCTTATTTAAAGTGGTGGATGGAAAAAAAGGCTCTCTATTTATATCTGGAACTTAATGAAGTGAAATTATCACAGCCGACAGGCGCTAGTGTTGTAATTCAGAGACAGGGCTTGGCTTAGAGGGATTTGCAGGCTGTTTTTATTCCAATTTTTAATTTTTTCTTTTTTTTTTTTTTTAGAGAAACTTAATCCCCTAATCACTTCCAATTTACATATTTTCTGGTCTTTTTTTCCAGCTCAATTCTTAAAGGAGTGGTGTTGGAGGCATGGAGCATTTATTTGATTAAATAATTATTCATCACCATGTGCCCTGCTCTATTCTGAGCAAGTGGATCAGTGGCCAAAATATAGATAAACTTACAGGTACAGAGCTGGGGGCTTCTGCAGCCATTCAAAGCTGTTTCCTTCCACATGTGCATGCATAGGTGTGTGTACATATATGGTGTACGTGTGTTTTTAACTTGATCCACCCTGTAAAGCTTTGCTCGCACTGGCTCTCCTTTCCAGTCTCAGGAGATTAATATTCTGCTAAATGAAGTGTTGCAAAATTTGAATTTTATTTTGGGGCTAAATGGAATACCAAATGCTGATGCTTACAAATCATGGTAGAATTGTATTCTACCACCAAAATATCCTCATTTCCTGCATGAGTAAACATGTCAGGGAAATTATCTTTCTTGTGTGAAATCACCAAGCCTTTCCTTTGTATTTTTTTTCCCTTTGAATTTCATGTAAAATGGGGTATTTCCAAAAGATCGGTGATTTTATTTTTCGAGGTTAATTTTTTTTTTCCTCGTTCACAGCTGGCTATTATAACTGTGGGAAGACCATAACTAGAGTGAGGGCACATGGAGACAATTAGGTGACAGTTAAGTATTAACTGTCATTTCTACCAGGTTTTCTGAAGAACCATCAAATTACCTTAAAGGTCTAAGAATCTTCGTGACTCTGAAATAGATACCTTTCAAAACAATCAGAAAAATTAAGAATGATCTTGATGAATCATTTCTTTCCTAATTGGTCCGCGGGCTTTACCACTGGCAATCTGGAGAGCCACAATTCAGTCACCAGGGAGGTAGTATTATTACTCAAATCTCAAAATCAATCCTAGCTTTTCAACCTAGGACTTGTCCACTTGGTAAATATTTATGGAGCATCTACAAAGTGCAGGCAATGAACTAAATTCTCTGGGAAACGAAACATGAATACAGTGAAGTAAGAGCACCATCCCCCAAAATGCACCCCAATAAAAGATGGCATATGCAAAAAACCCCAAATATCTGGTATTAGATCTTGGTTCTTTACCAGTTTTCACTGGATGTCATTAAGCTTGTTTTTGTTGGTTTTTAACAATAGAACACCATGCCTAAAGTTATCCTTTATGTGATAATTCTTTAGAGAATATGTTGATATATAGAACAGGGAGAGATCGAAGGCAGCCAGGCCAGTTAGTAAGGCATTATGATAGTTCAGGCAAGAGGACAGAAAGCTGGAAAAACAACAACAAAAGCAGTGAGGACAAGGACGAAATAAATGGGATCAGCATTTCCCACATCAAGACAATGCTGAAAAACAGCAGGAGATGAAAGATATCAAGGCTGGATTTATAGAAACTCATTGATGCAAAAGTCTTATGGAAAAACCTCTTGAGCTCAGCTTGTCTTCATGATCTCCCATTGGACTTCAAGAAAATTATACACAGGAGTCAGAGGTGCTGTCTACTTTCCCGTGGTCATCCGGAAAGAGGGAAGGGCGAAGTGGTAAAGGGTATAGGTTTTGGCATCAGACCAACCTTTGTTTTAAACCCAGTGCAGTTATTTCTCAGTTGCGTGCCTTTGGCCAACTTATTTTACCTTCTTTATCCTTACTTCTCTCACTTAAAAGAAAAATTACAATATGTGTCGCATGTATGGATTAAATAAAATTATAAATTTAAAACTGTTTGAACAAAATGTCCAGGATATAGTTGGAGCTCAAGACAGTAATTAATTGTGATTATCATTTTAGTTGCTTAAGCTAAGGATAATCAAACCATGCCCCTTAAATACCATATCTTATAAAGATATTCAGAAATGTTTCACACTTTGACTTTCAGGAAAACTCTAAGTAAGAAGGGTTAATCTTTGAAATAGGTGTTCCTACAAATTTCGGTAAGAGACTTTCAAACATTTGATATGAATTATATACTATTTTCTAAATTGTTTTCTCTGGATGCTAATTCAATTAAACCCCAAAAGTACTTCTTGATCATTTGCTGTATGCCCAGAAGCATGGAAGGCACCATGGGAGATATGAAAATATTTTTGTAACTTCTCTTTGTGGTTAAGAATATTATAGTTTAGTTAGAAAGATAAAAATTATACCCGTGAAACAAGGAAGAAATGTTAAGATAGAATATAAGCAAACAGAGTACTGCTTCAAACTAAATAGTGTTGCTAGGAGAATTCAGAGCATTGGTACAGCTTTGACCAATCACCAAAGTTCTTGGGTTGTGAAGCTGGAATTGATTTTGAAGGATGGATCTGGGCTTAATGGAGAGGGCGATAAAGCAGTCCCTAACCTGGAGAAAACGTGGAGCAAAGAAAGGAGGAGAGTGGGCAGAGAGTACGAAGACATGCTTCATTATGGAAGAAGTGTGCTGGAGCTCAGTGGGAAGATAGGGTGGAGAAACTGGAGGAAATTGACTGATCAGTGTCTCTAAGACCAGGCTTAGAACATTAGGCTTCATCTGTGGATTATAAATGGCAACACACTTTCTGAAGCAGGTAAAAAGATGATTCCTTTCAGTTTCCAAGGGCAGGACATTCAATAGTGGACAAGGTAGAAGGTAGTAATAGCAATGACAGAGCTAATCATCAAAAGAGGAAAACAGACAGGTAATGAACAATCGCCAAAATATTACATATGGATGTGGACAAGGTGTCTAGGAGGCTGTGGGAAAGCAGCTCCTATGGAGAAAAGACCCCAAGAAAAACAATGAGTAGTAAGTATAGGAGGTGAGAAAAGGTACTTTTCAGTGGACTCCTATGTTTTTCTTCTTTAAACAGAAGTTTATCCAAATGGCTTTCAAGCACTTTTATTATGTTGCTTCACCCTCTACAAGCAATATTTATGTTAATTCCTAATAAATACTCTCCTCCAAAATCTGGCCCATCTCTAATTTCTACAAGCAAACCATAGTTTTTCCTGTCTCTCTATCATGATGTTCTTATTTCTGTCCTGCTTGGAATTTCTACAATGGTAGTTAACAGCTGTCAAATAAAATATAAGACACTCAGTTAAATGCGAGTTTCAGATAAGCAATGAATAATTTTAGCAAAAGTACGGCCTAAATATTGCAAGGTACATACGTACACCAATAAAAATGTCTCTTTTAAATCTGAAATTAAAATTTAACTGGCCAACCTACATTTTATTTTCCTAAATCCATCAACCCTACTGATATCATCTATCTTTCTCACCTTCAGTTACATACTGTCACAGGTCTTTCCAAACTATTTAGATTTTAACTTCCTGGAGGACAGAGAAATAGATTCTATATTTTTCTTCCCCTTAGAACAGAAGATACAGGGGTAAAAGAAGGCCAGGTAGTGGTTATTACAGGATAATCAAGGTCTGAAGTGGTCTGGTTTAGGATAATGGGTCTGCAAAGTCAGGGATTGGAGAAGAGTAAGGGCACACTCTAGATATTTCCAGCAGAATTTAGTTACTATTGGATCTGGAGGTGTTAGAACTTGTAATTAGGCTATGCTATTTTTCCCCCTGGCACTTTTATTGAACAGATACTTAGTGAATACACAAAATTAAAATTATACAAATCACCAAAGAATGCACTAGTCTGGATACAAAGTTGAGCATGATGCTCTGCCTTTGAGAAGCTTATTATATGCAGCAATCTACACATAGACAAGCAAAGTAATCTATGATTTCCCAGAGGAATGGTATCCACAACCAGCAGTTTTGCTGCTCGCCCCCGGGGACACTTGGCAAATCTGGAGACATTTTCCAATGTCATGACCAAAGGAGTGTTGTTGACATCTAGTGGGTAGAGGGCAGAGATACTAAACGGTAAAATGCACAGTACTAACAGCTAAGGCGCCCTGATTAAAAATAATAATGATGATGATGATGATCTCATCCAAAATGTCAGTAGTTAAGACACTGTCACAGCTGAGAAACTATGAGTCTAAAAGGATACAGGTAGAAGAGGCAACACTTCTGCCCAGTGATCGGAGAAAGCTTCCATATATGAATACAGTGGAATTAAAGACAACCAGTATGGCGTGACCAAATACAGCAAAGTCAACATCTGCTTAAGTAAGGAATGGTACAAAGTGTTGATTATCTTGAGGTCATAGCTTGTGTTGGAGACCAGCAAGTGGCAATAAGGCAGAGAGCATCTTGGGCCAGAACTGTGGCGAGCACTGAACAGGAAGCTATGAAACTCCAGCTTGTCAAACATCGCCGCTAAGAATGGTGGTGGAGAATTTGGGGGATGAACCATTATGTGGCAAAGATAAGCTCATCTGGAAATTTGAGTTTATATTAGAGAGAACTGGAAAAAGTCACTGAGTATTTTTACTTCCATGGAGCCACGCTTCCAAAACAAAACAAAAATATGGTGTTAGGTAATCTTGACTATGATTCTAACTGAAACAGTTTACTTCCCTCAACTCTCCATCCCCGTTCCTGCCGGAACTGAAGCTGTGGTCCATATGAGGTAATCTTTAATTTTTCTGTATTAACATCACAACCTTGTGAGCTCACAGTTTTAATCCTTCCTCTTGACCCTGTGGTAAAGTCACAGGAGTCCCATTTTCATCTTGGGCAATTCTACTGAATTTTACATGCTGAACCGGCCCCAGAGAATGGGATACAAGAACGAACTGGATAAGTTGAGAACCTATCTTAAATTCTGTGGTTCACAGTTTGGAACTGAACCCAAATATTTTGGTATTGGGGCTTACTTCTCCTTGGCAAAACATGGCCTTCTGTTTTAAAGGAGTGGGGGGAAGGTTTTAAAAAGCTTATTAAAAAGTCTCGAAATGCTTCTTCAACATCAAATAGCTCCTAGAAAAATATTTTGATGAGTTAAGTGTAAATGAATCAGAAACATATGGATTACATTTCCTTTAGATTACACATGGGTTTCAAAATTAAGGGGGAAAGTGCTCAGGGCAAAATGCATTTTGGATTTTATTGAACCCAAAATATTTGAGAAATAACTCAAGATACTCAAAGAACCCAAAATCCTGCCAGGCTTCCCAATCCCTTGTGTAAAGCAAATTAGATTTTAAAATTCTTTTTGCTTTAGTGATCTATGGTATTACATGAAATGTGGAGGAAAAACTTCTTTTCTATATATGGCTTTTATCCTGGATATTTTCACTTACAACTTTGGTAAAAATTGAGACTCCAAATATACTGTAGATGGGCTAATTTGGCTAGATGGCCCAGCCTCTCCCTGCCCTGCTCAGCGACAAGAACATTTGATTTGTCTCATGCACAGTCATAGAGTGAGGGATTAAGCAAAGAGCTTCAGACAGTTTTCCTGTAAATGGTAACAGACAGCATTTGCAATTTGCCATCTTACCATTAGTTCTTTACTTATTCATTGGGCATTGATGAAAACCTTTCCATTATTTTTCAGTTCTCTTACGGTTTGAGAAAGGCTGATTCTAGATCCTATAGTTCAAAACTACAAAGTAAGTAAAGTCTATTTCTTAAGTCAGTCTTTTGCTTATTCCAGGGGCAAGGCCAAAGCATGGCTGGAGAAGGGCCTTGGATCCCAGGTCCAGTCCTTCAGAGCCACAGTCTCTGTAAAACCAGCCTACGTGGCTAAGCAAATAGCTCTAAGACAACTGTTCAAGCCATGCTTCCAATCTGTTGGCTGTTCCTAAGCCCCTCCTACATAGAATCTTTGAGATCCATAACATTTATTCTTTTATGCCTTCATTGAACAGATCTTTTTTTCTTAGCAGCTGCCATAACCATGTACACAGGGGTGGGCATGAGGGGCACAAAAACGAAATAAGGCATAGCCACACATTTTTAAGGAGCTTCCTATGTATACATACGATTCTCCAGGACAGAAAAAAAAAAAAAAAAAAAAAAAGACCCAGAAAAATGTCATCTTCAAGAGTACACTGTGCCAAAGAAGGGGCCGCCAAAAAGGAAATAGCTGCCTCAAATTATAGCTCCATAATAGTAGTTATTTAAATCTAATCTATGGGATTCTGTTCAGAGCA
>CM052891.1:7609892-7731991 GCA_028534135.1 Potos flavus | reverse complement strand
AAAGAAGCTCATGCTACATATACTCATTATATTCTATGTAGAACAAATTACTCATATTTGCTATTAGTAACTACATTTGGTTACTAGTGACATGAACAGCACAAGTCTAAGGAGCAATCAAAAGTTAGTGTTTGGATCTACTGAGAGAAATGCACCCACCATTCACAGTCTTTTGCCCAGCCTTTACCTATGCTGGACCACGATTTCTCGAAGGGCTTCCTGACAGTCTATAGTTCAGGAACCATGGGTGGAACACTGCAGAGTTCTGTATGTGGCATACTAAAAATGTTAAATAGATCCCAAATACAAGAGGCTGATTTTATCAGATGGGAAATATACCTCATGCCCCTAAAGGAAAATGCCCAGCAAGTCAATTCTTTACATCCTCAAAAGACTCTATTCAACAGCTATTCATAGCATTTAACTTTTCTTAGATTTTTGGGCAGTTTCTTGGATGACAGACAACATTATAAAATGCCCATGGTTATCTGGAAGGGGATGGGGACATGACATGAGGAGATTTTTCTTATCAGGGAAGATGTCTTTGCAACTCCACGTAACTGGAATAGAACAGAAAAGAGGAGCACAGTGATTCCAAAGCCCAGGATTCTCCTACACAGAGATTTAAGAGATTTCTTTTTTATTTGAAATATATAATCCATTTTCCATGGGACCACTGGCCTCTCAAACACATGCATAAAGAAAATTTAACAGAAGTCAACATTCAGCCTCTTTCTTTAAGTTTCCCAAATCTTTGGTCTTTCCTGATTTTATTTAAAGCCTCTATTAGTTTATTAGTTTGACAGGAGCCCAGGTAATTACACCGGCTTCTAGGTCCTACTGTAAGTTACGTCTGCATCTCCCTGAACGCACACAAAATTTAGTGCCACTGCAGCACTTCTCAAAACAAATAAAAGATTTGTGAACTAGTCACCAAGCATCCGACGCAATTAACCTGCATTTGTTTCTCTTTTGGCATTTTCACACAATCGAGGCCTTGTAAGAGGTAGGCACTCCTCAGATCACACTGTGTTTTCTTTAGAAGAAAGTGTGCCAAAATCCTCCTGCCCTACGTAACCAAAGTTTCAACCAGCAGAAGGTGGACAGTTAGAGCGCACGGGCATGCGCACGCACACACACACACTGTACACATACACACACACATACACACACACACACACACACTCCTCCTCCCTCCCTAACACCATGATATGCACATAAAGGAAAAAAAACACAAACCCATAACTACAAAAATATTAACGCAGGGAATAGGAGAAAACTTGCTAGAGATGAGGTGTGGCTGCCCACAGTGTCAGTCAATTGTGGCATTGCTCAAGAGAAAGCAAACACAATTCATTCAGAAGCATATACACGGGCAGTTCAGAGTAACAGCAGAGAAAATAGGAACTGCTTTGGAAAAATTGGATTCTTTCTCTCTTTCGCTTTTGAGATGAAGTGAAAGTAGAGCTTACCTTGAGATACTCACAACTCGACAGTTTTTAATTGCCAACTTCAAGCTGTCACACTTTGAACTTTTTTCTTTCTTTCTTTTTTTTTTTAAAGAAAAAGTCTTTAAAATCTGGTTAATTAAAACTGACTACCATTAACTCTTTGATTGATTTAGCATCCTGTTGTGCTGGCTCGTGCTCGCAGGCTCCCCACTGCTTTCCCTGACTCGCTCCCCCACACTGCTGTGGGTACTACTGGTTATGAACTGGGAGCCACACAACAGTCCTTGTTATAAAAATCATTTATCAGGGAAAACCCGAAGAAGGTGTATGTGCGGTCTGAGCAGACCCAGGTGGTTGCAAAGACTTAGTGTCCAACTCCATAGGAGACAATCCCTTTAACCTCTTCAGGACTCCATTTCCTTGTCTGTGTTATGCGACACGGACTGGTGAGACCAGCCCTCATCAGCTCTGTGAAGACATTAAATTGTTTGTGGAGTTCCCTGAACTCTGCCATATACCGAGCGCTACGTGTTACACACCTCGATAAACATTTTCCATGCACTATTTATATAATCCTATAAAGCAGACAATGTCATCCTTATATTAAGGATGGTGAAACTGAGGGTTAGCAAGCTTTAATTAACTGACATCCAGTAAGAATCTGAGTTTTAATTTAAGCCCAGTTTTGCCTGATTCCGAAACCCAGCTTCCCGTTACCCTACACTTTTGCCTGCCAAGTTCTTTATGGTCCAATGTGTTAGACTTGCAGCTCTTGCTCCATTATTTTATAGAGAGAGAAAGGGGAGAAGTAAACCCTTCACTAAACTAATTAATGGAAATAATAAAATGTGCCTCTTCTCCCAGGAAAGTGCTATCTTTGGAAGTATGGCAACTTTTCTCCTTAATTAAGAGTAGTTTGCTAAAATGTGTATTAGGGCTTGAAAGAACTATAGAATTTCTTAGGGTGCTCTTTTGGATACTTATTGCATGCTGAAAGATTCGTTCTGCAGAATGATAAATAAACTATATACTTATCAACAAGAATGTGACTGGGATGTATTGGGAGACAATTCTCCATAGATCTCTCCTCAGAGACACTGACTGTACTTTGTTCTGAACTATCTATCTGTCTCTCTATCTATCCACCTATCTATTTTTATCTTACCTATTTATCTATATCTCTAAATCTACATCTATCTATATGAATATACTTATCAATATAGATAAATAGAGAGAGAGATATTTACCTTCACTTGGAATTGGGGTCATGATTGCTGTATATTAAAAAAATACATGTTACCTAATTAACACAAAGATATTATGGTTGAGGCAATCTATCTGTTATCTCTCTGCACGAACCTTGTATCTGTAGACAAAAATGAAGCCGTATTCTTATACCACCAAGCAATTAGTAACAGTTTTCAGTAGAATGAGATTTCCTTGCCCATACTGGCTGATTTTTTTTTTTTACCATAAATTACCAAATATACATGCAATTACAATTATATTTTTAAACCATTTAAATTTCTAGAGGTATCAGTCTTGGATTTGAATTTGCGAATGGCTTCCAAAAAGGATTTTTGACTTGAAAACTGCTGCTCAAGAGCAAAGAAAATCTTACAGCACTAGCAATCACCTCCTGCTTTTGACCACTCCAAGTTTCCATTAATATCCATTTTAATCTGCTCAGGGGTGTGCGAGAAGCGTCTGATTCAGTAGGGATGAAGAGATTCCGAAGTATACCTGAGTTACACTGAGTTGCTGGTTTTCTTGGTGATCCTTTTTCCATACTTCCTATTTATTTCCTCTTTGGAAAAACCTGCTATATTCAATTGGTGTCTTTAAACCTTCATATACTTCCTACTAGCCCTTTCCAGACAGAGGTGTGTGCCTCATTTTTCCTAATACCCGATAATCCTAAAGATTCTGATGTTTCAAAGCTCCTAGTGTCATTACCCCACCTCTGCCACTCCTGTGAACTGGGTACTCTTTGTCCTTTAGCTGTACTGGGAACATAATTAGGAGCAGTTAGAAGGAGTTTCCAGGAGCGGTTAGAAGGAATTTCCTATTTAGCACTTAGAATCAGTAACAAAAGTATCAGAATGTCAAATGTATCAGAATCATCCTGGATATCCATAGGTGGAGTATGTCAATGATATCTGTCTCTTTGTGAAAACAATGAGATACTTTATATAACTGTGCTTTAGCAAGAGTGAACTAGATCTACTACAACAGTAAGATTAAAAAGAAGAGATAAAGAAATAATAAGACCTAGTTGTTCATTCACTTGTATCAACTGTCTATTATCTATACTTACTATGCAAAATACTAGAAAAATATCAGTCAATGAAACAAAGCAGATGGCAGACCTCATGCAATCTATAAGGGAGATGTAAAAGGAGAAGCGTCTCAAATACGGAACTGTATTAGCTCTATGAGCAGGGAATACTACAGATAAAACAAAGTAAGAAATAAAACATAGGTCTAGAACATTCTCTTAAGAACATAGGCATATAATTAATGAGGCATTCCTGATAAATAAATCTAACATGCCTTCTTGAATTAAAAGAATTCTGTACAGAAGATTCATGAAAATCACAGATCCAAAAGAAAACTGAACATACAAATGTGCTATGAGTATTCTATAAAGAAATAACTGTTTAAACATGCAATCCCATAATTAGCCTGGATCTCTCATTCAAGTACTGCAGGTCAAAACCACCAACTTTTCCAAGTCAATAGGGAAAAACCTTCCATTTCTCTCTTGTGTATTTGAATGTGTGTAATTAGACTTCTCCTATGCCAACAAAAACCCATGAAGGCTTTTTCTATACAAGTTTAGATTGTTCCAGCTCCAAAAATGGGATCAGAACGTGCTGGTACACCATCAGCAACACCATGGGAAATACCACCATGCCATTTCAGCCTAGAGGTTACTGCTCTCCACTAAATAGCAGAAATAAAAAAGAAATTGAATAATTCAAATGAAACAAAAGAGAATGCTGTTAGTCTCATGACTCCAATGGATTCGATGTTGAATTTTGCTTGCTGACTTGGTAGTGGTAGATATTTAAACTGATCTGGTACGTGGATGAGCTACTGATGTGGTAAAAATATGAGGTCACTGACCACTGTATCAGTTAATATTTGATTTGACTACATATTATATAAAATCAGAACAGCAGTATTTTAAGCAGGATAAATGTCTATTTCTCTCTCACACACACCAAAAAAAACCAACCAACCAACCAACCAAACAAATGTGAGTTGGCAGTCTACAGCAGTTATGGTGACTACTGAGTTATTAGAGAGCCATATTGCTATCATTTCATTCCATTCTGGTGGCAGATTGAAATTTCCAACAATAGTCATAATGTGTGATCCAATTACCACATGTTCTTATGCAATATGACTTTGCTAACCTCTGAGAAAAAAGTGGAGAAAGGTCACCTCCCCCCTTCAATCTGAGCCATCTTGTAAGCAGTAAAATGGATCAGAGAGGATGCTGTATAACCTCTAAAGTTAGGTCAGCAAAGACCATGCACCTTTGCCTGTGTTTTGTTTTTTGTTTTGTTTTGTTTTGTTTTGGCACGTCTACTCTTAGACTCCAACTCCTACACTGTGAGAACTCAGAAAGGCTGTGACTAGGTGCTCTGGTTGACTGTCTCACATGAACTTCACCTCGAAATCACCCTAGTGCGCTGGGTATTTGATTGAAGAAGGCTGCAGGTCACCCAGTGCTCAGTCATTTGAGCCTTCACAGCTGAGGTCCCAGACACTGTGAAGCCTCACAGAGCTGAAACGAACCATCCCCACTGTGCTCTGTCTAAATTCCTGAGCCCCAGAATCCTCAGGCATCATAATATAGCTGTCGTTTCACATTACTGAGTTTGGACAAGTTTATTATATAGTAACAGATCATTGGAACACACGTGCTCAGAATGCACTGAAGATGCGTGCTGCACATCCAGCCACTGTTCCCATATTCCAGACAGTAAGAAGGAGAACACAGAGAAGCAGGACCCACTCACTGCATTTGAAGGGGGGAAAAAAATATGCTTACATTTCACCAGTGAAAACCTCATCATATGGAATTATCTAGCGTCAAGGCAAGCCAGGGAATGCAGTCTTTTAAGATACACAACTACATTTTCGGTAAAATATTCTGTTCCTAGAAAGGTTGGCAAGAATATGAGACTGGAAGCCTCTGCAGCAAACAGCTTTATTTTCAATGTGGGGTTAGGTATTCCTACTTTGACCATCACTTGTTTCATCCGATAAGGCACTATTGTACTGAAAACTCCTGTACAGGTACAAATGGAAAATCGGGAAGAACAACATCTAAGTAGAGATGTCGGTATCAAATCACTGTTTTGCTCATAAAACAAATGGCGAAGACAAAGTATAGTTAAGAGAAACCAAGGACATTGCCAGAGAAGCAAAATCCCGGTCTTGGTTAATTCCGTTATGGCCCAAGGGTCCTGGGCTGGTGGAGGACGAAAGGGGAATTATCATACATTAGATTTCCATTAAAATTCATAATTCCCTAGGGATGAGACAGGAGGCAAATCTTTAGTATTTTTATTCTTGGGATACCGCTGGCGGAGGTACTGCTGCGTAGGCTGTCCTGCTGATCTCATGTTATTACGTCGGAATAATGTAATTCATACAGACGGATCCCTCTCATTCTCACTGTATCTTCAGCACAAATGATTAATTTTCTTTGTGTTCTTTTGTGTGGGGCTCATCAAGACTTATATTTGTGCAAATAGATGGTTCCTGTGATAGCCAAATTTACCTCCTGCAGCCGAGATGGGTCCCAATTAGCTAAGTTTAACCTGAGCGTAGATTTCAGTAAGACTGCATCAAAATCTCTGTTGAGGGCTCCCTCCGTAACCAGACTGAATATTGATTCAACAAAAGCAGAAGATGTTTTAAAGGCTAGTCAGGTCCTTCTTTGAACACTGGTATCTAGGGAATCTGGCAAAATACGATAGGATTCTAGATGATTGGGCTTGAATGTGGCCTTTCCAAGATGGAAAGCAACGACGTGGTACGGTCTTGGTGTGAAACTAATACTTCATTCTCTAGTAACCAGCCCCTGAAGAGCCTCAGATATATTCACGGTAATAATCGTGATAATAATAACAATTGTTATAATAATAATAATAATAATAATAATAATACCAGGTATTTTTCAGCACTAATTTGTATCTAGCACTTTTGAAGAGCTTAGCAAGTATTATTTCACTTAGTCTTTGCCACAACTCTATGAAATAGATTCTACTATTATTCTCATTTAACCGATCAGGAAGTAACAGAGCCAGGGTCAGGCAGCACTAAGATTCAAACTCAAGCCATTAAGCAGATGACAAAGCAAATGGAGCATTATGTCGGTGTTGAGTCTGTCTGTCTGTCTGTCTTTCAACCTCATATTCCACCTCTTCTGACCTACATTCATTCACTGCATTATGCCAGAAGTTTCTGCAATGGAATGAAGCTACTGGCCGAGCCATGAGCATTCTAAACATGGGCACCCTATGTAGATAGGGCTAGAAAGTGAGCTAGAGAGACGACCACGAGAAGCAATGCCATCGGGATGTAGGTGAGTGTGTCATCAGGAGGGAGTCTCCTTCCTTCCTTCCTCTTTTTTTTTTTCCCCTTTATGCAAGACACATTGCCCTAATGGAGGAGTGTGGCTTGCAGGCAGCCTCCCTTGAATGTGCTTTGGGAGAGAGCCTAATACCTCATATTTTTAAAAAGAAAAAAAAAATGCTCTCTCACACACACACACACATTCACATATATACCCGAGCCAAAAATATCAAGGCGTTCATGGCTGTTAAAAAGCCAGGGAAAGCTGAGTCGCACCCTTCAATGTTTTTCTTTCAAACACACTGACCACCCTCTCTTCACAACATCTTACTTATTGAAGCGCAAGCTGTCCAAATGGAATAAAACTTCGCAACACTGAAATCTGGATTCTTCCTGACGTTCTCTTTTCATTGCAATGCTCCTGTCTCTCTGTCTCCCTGTCTCCCCGTCTGTCTCTCCCTCTCTGTCTCTGTCTCTCCTTTTCTCCGTCCCAGGCATCAGAGGAGCAGTACCCTCACGGAGAGCTGCAGGGAAAGGGGTTAATCTGAGACGCTTGCAGCCAGGCCTCTCTTAACTGGGGAATTGGCAGCTAGCAGTTTGGAACGCTGCCTTGAATGTCTGACTGAACGTTTTTATTATCCTTTTTGCCCAAAGGTGGCTTTTAGACACCCACAGCAGCATAGGGCTTTCTGACTGGGATTGGACAGACGGGAGCCAGAAAGCTGTCCGCCCCTTCTGCGATGACTGGGGAACCCCACGGAGGAAACCGCCACGCCCTCCCCAACCCAAGGGTAGACTTGCCCTCCCTCACCCTTCAATAAACTGCAGGCCTTCCAAGGGACTCGTAAAATCAGTGGGGAGCTTAGAGAGCGAGGTGGGGGTGGGGAGGAAGGGGGGGCCCGGGAGACCAAGCGGGGACTCAGGCAGGCCCGGGGACTCTCACTGCAGATGAGGAAAAAGAAAGGGAAGAAGAGAAGAGCCAGTGATGCCACGAGGAAGATCAAGTTGAAGACGAAGGTGAGATTCGAAGAGAGCAAGAAAGCTGATGGGCAAAGAACAGAGAGAAAGTTAAGAGAAAAACAAAGGGCTGGAGGCAGCCTCACCCAAGCCCCCCCAATTTCTGATTTGCCTTTGTCAACGGCAATTAAGCCACAAAGGGCCCGAGTCGCCATTTTTATGGAGGTATTTTAATTGCTTCATCCTTCAATTAAAACAGACTGGTTTTCACCAGGGGGAAACGTTGGCTGCTTGGCAAGCTTAGATGACACGGCTCGAAGGCGGCAGTTTGTCCTTCAGTCCGCTTTGCCGGTTTCCCAGCAGGAAATCCAACGCACCCAGGTCTCTGGAAGCATGCTGGGGGCGAACACTCATGAGAGGCTGTTCGGACGTAAAATGAGGGTTGTGAGCACCCCAAGAGACGGTGCGTGTGGAGGAGGCCAATCACACACCCAGTGGCAAAAAAGGGCTCTTTTGGGGTGCCACCTTTTGTCTCTTTTCCATGTAGCCCCCACTCCCCGCCCCCCCAGTAACATGAGAACACATCCCTCAACTCCTCCCGAAGGAACATCCTCAGTCCCGTTGCTGAGAGGTAGAGGATCAAGGCTCTAGGGGACCGAAGCGGAAGTAGGATCCGGGAGTTCTGCAGCACTGGGTGTTCACTGAACGAGAAGAAGAATTAACGTTTCTGGGGTTTTACTGCACACAAAGCACCTCCTTCTCCCACATCATCTCTGCGCGCACACGACGCCATGGCCTACGAAGAAGGGCTGACGTTAGTCACCTTCCCAATTAGCAGAGAAGGGAAGCAATGGAATGGGTCTCCGGGTGTGCTCCACAGACCGCAGACTATCTTGTTCAAGATGCAGAGTCTCCAACTCCACTCTACAGACAGACCAAACTGCACTCCCTGCTGGAAGCTGCACCTTGGCCTCAACCCCGATGACTCCCGGGGCACTACATTTAAAGCAGCACAGGGCTAGAAGTCTGGAATATGTGATCTGTATCTCAACAGGGTTTTTCCAATAGCTCAGGTATTTTCACTTTTACGGAAGATGCCACTGAGGCTCAAAGAAGTTAAGTGCCTTATCCAAAGTCACATCAGAGGCCACTGAAAACTGGAAGGGCGTATAACCAGAAATAGACAGCCAAGTAGAAATAAATATGTTAACTAGAAACAATGAGGATCAAATCCTGATCTTCTGACTTCTGGTTTTTCCCTCTTCTTTTTGGCTTACCTCAGACTGCCTCCTTGACACAGGCAAGATCGGACCCTGGTTCTTTCACAATCTGTTATGGCCGCTCCCAACATGGGTAATACTAGTGCGCACGTTTATTTATGCCACACAGCACCACTGCTGATGAAACAGGGCACTGATCGTGGTCATGCTCTTCTAACTGCAGACTTATGAAAAATGCCCACTTTCTTCTACTCAGATACTATTTTAGTTTTTAACCAAAATCTTCGAGGCAGAAGAAGTAGAAGGATCGCTATCCCAATTGCCAAAGTGTAATAATATTAGTTGTGCCAGGCACCGTTCTAAGTTCTTAATATATGTATTAAATTAAACAGATGAGCTCATTCACTTTTTTTTTAAAGCAAACCACTGAGGTAAGTACCAGCATTACCTAATGAAGACAGGGAGACCCGACATGACTCCCCACGTTTACACAACCCCAAATTGTAGGGCTGGACTATGAAGAAGGCTTTTTGGCTTTGGAGGCAGCAAGCTTCACCCCCACTAATGCTGCCTCTGCTATGAGGCAGGGGAGTATGATATTGGCCATTGGGGGCGGGGGAGATCTAGGTAGGTAAGTTTTAGTGGAAAGAAACAAAATCGCCCCCCCCCCATAGCTCCCTGGTCCAGCCACAAAGAACTATAAACTTATTTTTGCATCTAAAGGGACATTTACAAGAAGTCATCACTTTTAAAATCGACCAACCAATCAAATAATACAGATGCAGCAGTGACCATGAAGCTGCTGTGGTTTGATAATGTCATTTCACAGATAAGGAAATCAAGGCTCTGAGAGGTGAAGTTACCTTCTCCAAAGCCTCAGAACATTCAGAGGTATCAGGTACCGACCAAGCTGCCTGGATTGCAAGTACAATCAGTTTCTTGAAACAGTGCCTTGGGTGAGTGTAGCAGCAATGGAAGGATCTATTGCCATGATAATGCTCCATCGTAAACAATCACAAAACCTCAGCGGGATGCAATAGTAAGTGTTTATTGCTCACTAGTCTGGAGTGGTTGGCTAGATGCCCCTGCTGATCCTGACTGGGCTTTCACAGCTCGGGGCTGAGCTGACTGTGGGCTGATCTAGGATGGCCACAGCTGGGCCAAGCGGGCTCTGTTCCATGCGTCTCTCCTCCTCGCGCTTGGAAAAACTCTCACGTCAAGGGAGGAGGCACCAGAACACAAGTGGAGATGTGCAAGCATCACTTCAAGTCTCTGCTTGCCTTGTCATGATTCCAATAATCTCTTTGGCGAAAACAGCTCACGTGGCCAGCCCCAGATCAGAATTAAGAGCGCTATAGTTCATCATGAATGCAACTGATCTCCCACAGTGAGGGAGGAGTAACAGGATTGGACAGTAAAAACTTTAAGGAGGAGAAAAGAAATCGAATAAGCCAAATTATGCAATGTTCGTTTTGACCTCCAAACTTTGAGGTCATACTTTCCATTTGCGGGAACACTAGTGACATTGAATAAATGAAGAGAAATACATCATTTGATTAAAATAAGGGAAGTAGGGAATTGAAGAAGTGTGTATCATCTTATAAAATCAGGTGCACCATGCTGGCAAGCGTCATATTGAGTTTGGGGATTCTAACTTATTCCCAGAAAAAGCAGGTAGGTCCTTTTTAAGGATCTGAGAAAACAAAATTGAGTATATAGCCAACTGAAATTCAATTCTGTTTTATAAATATATATGTTTATATTGTAAATTTTATATTATAGGTATACATATATGTCATGCTAAAAAGTAAGTTTGCTTTGGCAACATAAATATGGTTTAATTTATAAAACATTAATGTATTAGCAATTTATAAAAGTTTAATATATTTGCAGCTTTTCCAGAATTCATCTACAACTAATTTGGATACACATAGTGAAACACTAAAATGCTTTGCTTTGGTTAAGTTAAAAGTCTGTTTTTTTAAGATGGAGATCTATTTTTTAATCTTTATTTTTTATGTGTATGAGTGTGTGGGGTAAATGTTACTTAAGGATTAAAATATCTTCCTCGAGAAGGTAAAGTTCAAGTGGCACTTTCTTTTTTTCTTTCCTTCCTTCCTCCCTTCCTTCCTTCCTTCCCTTCTTCCAATTGTAGCTGTTATTCTTGGTAAAGACCAAAACTGTTTTCACCTTTTTTCCCTGCTAGTTGGACTAATTCCATAACTGGCCATTCTCTATCATTTCTCAAATCTCTTGAAAAGAGTTTTTTAAAAGCACACATGTACCCACAGAGCCCCATGAGCATGCTAACACCCATAAAAGCCAGAAAAGAAAAAAAACAAACACAAGCAAAACAACAACAAATGTGATCCTACTGATAGAAACTCTTGCAAAATCTGTTAATAAAAACTATCTCACATATTGTATTCAAGTTCAGTTCCAAAGTAAAATATAAACATAAATATCAAATGGCTTCATTAGAGTTGTTGTCTCTCAAAAAACTGAGATTATAGCACTCTGGACGTCTTTTATGTCTTTTCTTTCTTTTTTTTTTTTTTCCTTTTTAAATAATATTGTTGTAAACAGGTGAATATCGCACTATTCTAATGGGTGCCTTGCTGGGCCCCTTTAAGAGGTTAATTGTTTAAAATCTGATGTTACAACATTATCCTTTAAGATAAAAGACCATTTTAAATGGCAAAGTGCAATGCAACAATATATAAATTCGAGAATTCCAAACTAGCTTTCTCAAAATGCCCTACTCTCCAGGCAAGTGCCTTTTTTTTTTTTTCATACTGAAAGGAAATCCTACATATTGTTTTACCTGATGATCTTTGATTTATTAGAGGAAGCACGCTGTCTTAATCCTGGAGGCAACAGTAACTTCATTAACCTGTAGGTGGAGAAAAGTAAGAGTTATAAAACTAATGTGGATTAAACAAAAGAACAACCCAGAGGTTGATAGATTGGATCAGTTGTGGGGTTTTCTTTCCCACATTCAGTGGCATGTGCAATTGCCTCCTAATGAGTAATTTAGTCTTCTTGTGGGGCCCGTCTATTTGCTATTAAAAAGTTTAATTATTAATCTCCAGTCACTATTTATCAACAACCATTCAACTTGATGATGTCTTGGGACATATATCTGTTCTCTCTGGCTATGGGTTTTCCTCTGTTGGTTCGTAGCCTCGGGACTCCCCGGATGAAATCTGAAACTGGCCCTGTACACAGAGGGCAAAGAGAGACACAAGACAGATGCAGGCCATTCCAGATAGGCGGGTGGCGGGTTTAAGAAGCAAGGGAACTTACTTCCAAGGCTTGTCCTCAGTGTCACGAGACAAGCAGACCTCTGCAACCAACACAAGAATCTTAAATGTTTATAGAGAGAACTGGTGGGCTTCAGTCACTTATACCCTCCGGAGACTCTCAACACATCCCTGTCCTAGCAAATGGCTCCAGCTTGGGGTGGGGGTTATTGTCGGGGGAAGGGCTACTAGGTTTTAAGGAGAGGGGCAGGGGATTAGGGGCCTCTGATTACCTAGAGCCATGTCTCCAGTGTTTGGTGTGTGTGTGTGTGTGTGTGTGTGTGTGTGTGTGGTTGGGTGGGGACATGTTGTCTCAAAGACCTCCTCCATATCCTCATATTTGACTATTATCTTGTGAGAACTTGTCAGGAAGGGTATATGATTGAGTCACTCTTAAGGAATTCCTGGGGAATCACATTTTCTTTATGAGATGCCATCTGAAAGGAGGCCAGCTCCATTATAACCGACCTCACATAGGCTGGAGCTTTTAATTTTCCCTACATGCACAAAAATGCACCAATGGACTTTACCTGTTTAAATCTTTTTCTTTTCAACCTGCCATTCTGTGCTTTTCTGTAGGTATCTGTCTGATCGCATGCAATTACATAGGTGGCAGAAATGCCCAAACAACTATTTGAAGGAATCTATTCGGCCACACATACACACATAGGCATTGTAGCAAAAGCACCCCTCTTTTTTTTTCTTGCTTAAGGGGGGCCTGAATCTGTAGGTAGGAGCCATCAGATACAGTCTCATGCCATTCCTATTATTCCTTCAACATGTATGTTTTCCATGTGCTTACCTGGTTTTCCCTCTGGAAGCAAAACAGCACATTCTTTTCAGGATCTTATTTTTTTCCTAATAATAGGACTGATGGCAGCAAAAAGGATTCTATAAACTCAGGTGGCTAATTACCAAATGAGTATATATCTATCCCACATAAATATATATATTTTTTCAACCTGCTTTCATAAACATTATCTCTTGGATCCTTGCAACAACCACGTTAATAGTCTCAGCTGGAACATTTTTAAAGCTTCCTAAATTCCAAGTGCATTTTTCTATTTCTTCCTGAAGGTGCATGGACTGTTAGCTTCCATTTACAGCTATTTGTGGATAGAGCTGTCTACCCTAAATGCCTCAAGAGCAGGGGTTGGTTTTTTTCAACTTCTGGAATCCCCCCAGCACCTGGTACCATATGAATGAGGGCAGGTATGCCCACTTAGCAAATAAACTGAGCTTACCTGCAAGGCTAACTTCATGGGCAAGTGGCCTATGCAGTTGTCCATGTTCTCACATTCAGAAGGGCCCTATGATTGGTTTAATACTCGCTAGTCACCATCTTAAACTTGTAATAATTTTGAACAGGTGACCCCCCATTTTCATCCTGCACTGGTCCCCCCAAATTATATAGCCAGTTCCACTAAGCTATATGGGTATATGTAGTATATAATATACTTTGCGTGCACGTGCACACACACACACACACACACACACACACACACACACACACACAAGGTTTGGTTCTTTGCCCCCAGATCTTGGGAGATAAACTCTAAGTCCTTGGAATATCTTACCTAAAAAGGGTGACTTTGTTCACCTGGGGGTGTTGGGTCATTCCAGTAGTCTTTGGTAACCATGTGATTTATGGGGGAGGGAGGCTGGGCCACGTGATGTCAGCTCACCCTCTACAGGGGCTGGAGACTAAGGTCCATCATATGGGCAGTTTGCTTTGTCCAAGTGACAAACCCTCAATAAAACCCTGGACGTCAAGCTTGGGTGAGCTTCCATGGTTGGCAACATTCTGTGGGTATTGTCACACATTGTTGCTGGGAGAAATAAATATTGTCCAAATGACTCAATGAGTGAGGACAACAGAAGGCTTATGCCTGGTTCCTCCTGGGTCCTGCCTTATGCATCTCTTCCCTTTAGAGATTTTGACCTGCTTCCTTTTACTGTAAAAAACCAAAATCATGAATATACTAGCTTTGCTGAGGTCGATGAGTCCTTCTGGCAAATTATTAAATCCCAGATTGCTCTCAGTTACTGGGGACTTCCCAAACTCACAGGTGGCATTGAAGGGCTCTCATGTCCTCTGACTTACTATTAGGTTTGGTTGATGGAGAAGCCACACAAAAGACTGGACAAAAACAAGGGAATTTATAATCCTGATTCTCTCCCATGAGACAGCATATTAAGCTGACTGTGTTCCTGAAGATCAGAGGGCTTGATGCTCCTCACAAAGCATCCTTTTCAAAATAGTGCTCTCTCCTCCTGGTTTCTGGGAACATTTCCCCTAACCTCTTTTGGCAACAGCCCTTCCACTGCTGGCCCTGGGTTTTTGTCTTGTGGATCCCCTACTTTCAACTACACCTTTGTGTCATTGACCCTTGGGTCTGAATTGTGCTGATCCACTTACATGTGTATTTTTTCCAATAAATACAGTGCAGTACTGTAAATGTAGTTTCTCTTTCTTATGATTTTCTTAATAAGATTTTCTTTCTTCTAGTTTACTTTATCATAATAAGACAGTGTATAAGACATGTAACATACAAAATATGTGTTAATTGACTGTTTATGTTATCAGTAAGGCTTCCAGTCAACGCTAGGCTATTAGCAGTTAAGATTTTGGGGGGTCGAAAGTTATACGCGGGTTTTCGACTGTGTGGGGTCAACTGTAGTTAGTTCCTTCATAGTAACCCCCATTTTTTTTCCCAATTTGAATGTGTTTTCTGTTTCCTGCCAGGACCCTTATGGATACAAAATATAAGAACAAAAAGTATGTAAAAACTTTGGCAGCGATGGCATTGTCTTAAATTTTGCAACGAAACCTTGAATATATTTGTGGTTAAGAAAAAAAAAAATATTTTGAACAAAGTAGTAACACATCTGGCCAAGGAGCAATTCCACTCTCAGACATCCTTGTCCCTAAATTTAGCCCTCTGTTCATGTGACTGCCTCTCCGTGTGAAGACACTAATCCCCCACCACTCCCTTGGTCCCTCGCTATCTACCACTGGTTGCTCCGGCCACTGTCTCTTCTCTCCTCCTCATGCTGTGGAAATCTCTTAGAAGGGCTGAGTGTCTACTTGCAGTTCTTGCAGTTTAATCCTGGAGCTTTAGTTTTTACTTTTAGTCCCCGCGTATATGGAGGGTGGTTTCTGCGAGGGGGGAGGGGGGGAGGTCGATTCCATCCTCCCTCCAGGCTGGCGCTGACATTCCCAGGGCCATGCAGCATGGTGGCAGCGGAGGGCAGGGCAGTGGCCAGAAGCAAATACGACCAGAAAAGGGTAATTTAATCATTTCTTTTTAAAGAAATTCCCCCAAGAGTAAACAAATCCTCACTATTAACTGTGGTTTGTTTGGTATTGTAAAAGAAAATTTAGCTTATCTGCAATAATTATTTTTAAAAGTAATGAAGATAAATAATGATGATAATAGACACTCTAAGTGTTCCTTTAGTTGCACTGACTGCTTTTTGCTTAAAGCGATTTCTGGGATTATTACCAGTAGGAAAAAACAGTTTGCAAATATATAATATTTAGTGATACCTAGTTTCTCATAGAATTATGAGTTGATTAAATGCTTTGTGTGGTACTTTTCATAGGGAGCTTATAGCAGGGAATAGAGATGGTTAGAGATTAGTGTTCTGGATCAAGGAGTGGGTGGGGAGAAGGGAATTAAAACTTATTAAACATCTACATCATGCCATGCACTACAATTCATGCTTTACTTACTTAAAAATATTGTGAGATAGATACTAACACCATTTTATGGACAGGAAGCTTGCCCAAATTTTATACCTGGCAAGTCTGATCCATATCTTCATACATTTTACCACAGCAAACTGCTTTAATGAGTACTGTTAAATTGTCTAGTAACATCTTCTGTTCAAATTTTGTTATCTTGTAATTTTCCTAGTAAATAGATTTTGTTCAAATTCAAGCATGATGGATTATTTTGCTAAGTGAACACATTTTGTTAGTTTATAGTAAGGAATAATAACATCAACTAGGAGAATTGTCAGATATTGCGAAGAAAAGTGGCTTACTCATATAAGAAGTCAAAAGTATTAAGTCAAGAAAATAAACCACCAAAGATCAGAGTTCTGCTGTTCAAAAAAGGATCTGAGTAATAGACTCTCCAAGCATGAACTAGTTACGTTTTCGATCTTTAACAACTAACAACGTATCTAGCCAGACTAACAACGTATCTGTCACTGAGCGGATTTCTGATTTACTCTTCATAGCCCACAATACAAGCTGTAAATAAATGCTACTGGCACCCAAATTGACCTTCTGTGGCCCTGAAATAGATTCCCAGGTTTAAAAAATATATACGGGTGGCTGTCTGGAAAAGGTCAGGTCCAGGTTCATGACACAGAGCTGTGGGAGCCACAGATCATGATTTCCTCACTCACTAGACCCAGCCTTGGTTAAGTCTGTTTCACTTATGTTGTGTGCCTTTGGCCCTACGGAGCGAGTTAAAGATCTACCCCAGAGCTTTCGCTAGACCCAGCTTTAATTCTGATACCCTCAACATCCTCTGGACTGGGGGTGCTGTTCTCTCAGCTGCTCAAAAACACTGGGTTCTTGGCCTGATGAATTCGAGTTCAAACCACCCAACAGCGGCAAACACCCAGCAGAAGATAAGAGATTCATTCAGTAGGAAAACGGTACTAGTGAGTCTCTATACTCTAAGAGTCTGGACACAGGAAAGAAGAGGGAGACGCCAGGGAAACCCGCATGCCTGCCCCACAGCAGCAGCACCTAGTCCTGCCTGGGAATGCAGAATCTGGAGCCTAGGTCAGGCCTACTAAAACAGAACTGGAATTTTCACAAGATCCTCAACTGATTGGAAAGCACATCAAAGTGTTTTTGTGTTTCTCTCACTCTAATTTCTCACACTAGAATAAGCATACAGGAAGATGCACACATTTTAAGTGACCACTCACTATGCACACATCTGCACACCCACCACCCAGATGAATATATAAAATGTGTCCATCACACCCGGAACACTTCCACACGCTCCTTCTGAATCAATGGTGGCTCTCTCAACCCCCTCCCAGAAACGACAACTTGCTGACTTCGATCATTACATACTCATTAAGCCTCTTTTTGAATTTCATAAAAATCAGACAGTTCAGGATGAATTTTTGTTTATTTCTGGTTTCTTTTGATCAAACAATGTATTTGAGATTCATTCATGTTGTTGTGTGTCACTAACTTATCCTTTAAAAAAACTGCTGTGTAGTGATTCCTATAAATTTGCTACTTTTTTATTATATGCTTCCATTGATGGGCTTTTGGTATTTTCTAGTTTGGGGCTATTATGAATAAAGTACTTGTGTGTGTGTGTGTGTGGACACATGCAGACACATTCTGAGAGGAGAAATGTCTAGGCGTGAAACTGTCGTGTCATGGGTAGGTGTGTGTTTAATTTTATTAGATATTACCGACATGTTTTTCAATGTGGTTGGACCATATTACACTCCTACGAGCAACAGTGAGAATTCCGGTCACTCTACTTCCTTGACAATAGTTGGTACTGTCAGCTGCTTAAATTTAGCCATTCTGCTGGGTGTGTAGTAGAATCTCCTTGTGGTTTTTTTTTTTTAAAGATTTTATTTATTTATTTGACAGAGAGAGAGATGACAAGTAGGCAGAGAGGCAGACAGAGAGAGAGGGGTAAGCAGGCTCCCTGCTGAGCAGAGAGCCCGATGTGGGGCTCCATCCCAGGACCCTGGGATCATGACCTGAGCTGAAGGCAGAGGCTTTAACCCACTGAGCCACCCAGGCGTCCCACTCCTTGTGGTTTTAATTTGAATTTTCAGATGACTAATGAGGTAGAGCACTTTTTCATATGCATATTGGCTATCAGATATCTTCTTTTGAGAAGTGTCTACTTAAGTTTTTTCCCCATATTTTAACTGAGTCATATATATATATATATATTTATTTATTTATTTATTTATTTATTTATTTATTATTGAGTTATAGAAATTCACTAATATTCTGCACGGTCTTTGTCAGACACATGAATGATAGGCAGCTCCTAGGACAGTTACCAATGATCCCTACTTGTTTGTATTCACGCGTTTGTATAATCCCCTTTTATTGGGTGCTGGTAGGTGGGACTTGTGGCTTGTTTCTAATTAGTAGGAAGAAAAAGTGTTATGTCACTACTGAGTTTAGGTTACATAAAACTGTATTTCACATCTTGCTGGGAGACTGTATATTGCCTTGTTGGCTTGCCTAATTTGTGAAGCAAGCTGTCATGTGGGAGAGGTCCACACTCAAGGAATTAAGAAAGGTCAGGGCGTTTAACCCAAATTCCCTGGAAGAATTCAATTCTGCAATCACCATGTTAGCTTGGAAGAAGATCCGTTCCACATCCAACCTTTGGATGATATTCCAGCTCTGGCTGAAATCTTGATTGTTGCATTATGAGAGATACTAAAACAGAAGACCCAGCTAAACCATGCCCAAACTCCTGACACATAGAAATTATGAGATTATTTTAAGCTGCTGGAATTATCATAATTTATTGCACAGAAGCAGATGATACACATGATTTGCAAATGTTTTTCCCAAGCTATGAATTGTCATTCTAATGGTAGTGTGGCTGTATCTCAGTGTGGTTTTAATTTGCATTTCCCTAATGAGCCTTCTGGTATGCTTTTGGCTCTCAGGTATCTTCAGTATGAAGTAACCGTTCAATTCTTTTGGCCGTATTTTTAACTGAATTGTTTATCTTTTATTACTATTGAGTTATTATAGGAATTTTTTAAAATTCTGGTTATAAGTTCTTTTCAAATTCATATAATGAAAATGTTTTCTCCCAATCTATGCCTGGCATTGTCTTTTGAAAAACTGCAAAAGAAAGTCTGAGAAGTCTAGATAATCAAGAGTGAGCTTTGAGAGAACACCTGGGAGGACATATTTGAAGTGGAGAGATGATGGCAGCTTGGAGGCAAAGCAGGCATTGTGAAGAGGTGATCAAATTCCGGCTAGAGTCTGGAGGTAAAGTGTCCAGGATTTGGCTGTAGGGTAAGAGAAATAAGGAAGAATCAAGACTGGCTCCTACGTTTTGGTTTTGGTAACTGAAAGTTCAGATTTTCTCCTTTTCAAGTATGCTGGTGACTTTCCTTTAGGATGAGATATTTCCCACAATCTTCACTACTCTCTATTAACCCTGGATAATAAGGTCAGAGTCAGTTGCCATTTTTCATATTTACATCATTATTTTTTTCTCTTTTACCTTATCTACCTCATCCATTTATATTATCAGGCTGAATCCTAGAGATCTTCCACTTTATAGCTCCAGTTGCAAAAAACAGTTCCCTAGATTTGGGGTCACGAGGTGTATTCTTCCCAACTATGTGTCATGTTCGGCAAACACAGCTTTCTAAGATTTCATTTTCTCATCATTCAGGTTCTTATCTCATAAAATAAGGGAAAAAATTATCAATCATAAATTGATGTTAAATAATGTCAACTTAGGGGACGCCTGGGTGGCTCAGTCGGTTAGGCGGCTGCCTTCAGCTCGGGTCATGATCCCAGGGTCCTGGGATCGAGTCCCACATCGGGCTCCTTGCTCGGCGGGGAGCCTGCTTCTCCCTCTGCCTGCTCTGCCTGCCACTCCCCCTGCTTGTGCTCGCTCTCTCTCTCTCTCTCTGACAAATAAATAAATAAAACTCTTTAAAAAAAAAATAATGACTACTTAGTATGTCTTTTCTTTATTGAAAAATGTTCATGACTGCTCTTTCTTTTTATTTCCACTGAGTCAAAAACAGTTATTATTATTATTTTTTTTTTTTTTTGCAATACATTCCTACTTGATCTTTCTTTTTCCAGTCTCCCATCCACAAATTGACTGTGGTCACCACCACATACTCTATCTAATAAATCTCATTTGTCTTATGACTCTTGAATCTTACTTGACTTCCTGTTTCCCATGAAACTAGAAGGAGCTCTGTTAATTTTCCCCTCCTTCATTGTGAATTGGGTTTCACTTGTGCCAACACATACTTTACTCCCACCTCTGATTTGGCTTTGGCTTGGCTTTGACTTGGTTCTCCCTCTCCATGGCATGGCCCTTCACTTATATTTCTGTGCTGCAAACAGCGTATCTTTTTTTTTTTTTTTTAAATCTTGCTTCTTTATGAATTATTCTTGCCATTTGTAATCACTTTCATCCTCTGGACCCTTGAAGGACTTAAGTTTGTCTATATTTCTTTTAGAGGTACCAAAATCCTTGTGGTATTTCTTAATGGTTTCCTATTTTTCCAAATAAGGTGCTCTTTGAGGGCAGACATCATGCTTCCTTTTCTCTACATCCTCACCAACATTTGTCTTTTTGATAATAGACTTCCTAACAAGTATGAGGTAATATCTCATTATGGTTTTGATTTTTCATTTCCCTGATGATTAGTAATATAAGCCTCTTTTAATATACCTGTCGGCAATTTGTTTGTATTTTTTGGAAAAATTTCTATTCAGGTTCTTTTCCATTTTTAAATCAGGTTATTTGTGGTTTTTGTTATTGAGTTGTAAGTGTACCTTATATATTTTGTACATTAACTCCTTATTGGATATATGGTTTGCAAATATTTTCTCTCATTCCGTAGGTGGTTGTTTCATTTGTCATTTTGTTGATGTTTCATTTGCTGTGCAGAAACTTTTTAGCTTGATATAGTCCTATTTGGTTATTTTTCCATTTGTTGCCTTTGTTTTTACTGACAAATCCAAAACTCATTGCTAAGACCAAAGGAGCTTACCCTCCATGTTTTCTTATAGGAATTTCATAGTTTCGGGTCTTAAATTTAAGTCTTCAATCTATTCTGAGCTGATTTTTGTGTGTGGTATAATACAGGGGTCCAATTTCATTCTTTTGCATGTGGATATCCGGTTTTACCAAGACCATTTATTGAAGAGACTATCCATCCCCATTATGTATTCTTGGCACTTCTATCAAAAATTAGTTGACCATGTATGTGTGGATTTACTTCCGGGCTCACTATTCTGTATCAATGACCTATGTGTCTATTCTGTTTTCATGTCAATACCCATCTGTTTTACTATAGCTTTGTAATACAGTTTGAAATCAGAAACCGTGATGACTCCAGATTTGCTTTTCTTACTCAAGACTGCTTTAGTTCTTTGGAGTCTTTCATGGTTCCATACAAATTTTAGGGGTTTTTTTCCTACTTCTGTGAATAGTGCCATTGGAATTTTGACAGAGATTGCATTGAATCTGTACGTCATTTTGAACAGAATGGACATTTTAACATATTAATTTTTCCAATCCATTAACATGAGATATCTTTCTATGTATTTGTGTTTTCTTCAACTTCTTTTATCAGTGTGTTATAATTTTTATTGTATAGATCTTTCATCTCCTAGGTTAAATCTATCCCTAATCATTCTTTTTGATGCTATTGTAAGTGGGATTGTTTCCTTAACATTTTTTTAGAGTTTATTGTTAGTATATAGAAACACAACTGATTTTTGTATATGGATTTTGTATCTTGCAACTTTATCAAATTTATCAGTTCTAAGTTGTTGGCTCTTTTTTTCTTTGATGTGATCTTTAGAGTTCTCTGTATATAATATGCCATTTACAAGCAGAGACATTTTTACTTCTCTTTTGATTTGGTTGCTTTTTATTTTTTTTTCTTGCTTAATTGCTCTGGCTAGTGCTTTCAATACTATGTTAATAGAAGTGACAAGAGTCATCTTATTTTGTCCCTGATCTTAAAGGAACATAGCATAACGACTTGGAGGTTCATCCATGTTGTTGGCATGTATCAGGAGCTTGCGCCTTTTTATTATTAAATTGTATTCCATCATACAGATACGACTGCAATTGGTGGACATTTGGACTGTTTCTAGTTTGAGGCTATTTTGAATGCTGCTGCTATCAACTTTTGTATAAGTTCTTGTGTGGACATATGTTTTCATTTCACTTCGGTATATACCTAACAGTGGACTTGCTTGATCATATGATACATTTATGAATCTATATTTAACTTTTTAAGAAAGTTCCAACTACTTTCCAAATAGATAATTCTTAATTCAAAAAAAAAAAATCCAGGAGTCTTCAAATCTTCCAAAAGAAGGAATACCAACAAAGGAAAAGAAAAATGTTTTGACAGTGAAGTTCTGCTGTTGCTACGCTTATATAGATATACATCTGTAGTACCCACAGGCAAATCAGTGTTTTTTCATTGCTTTCCATTACCTATAAACCAAAATGTGTAAGCTGATTTGGAAAAATCCTACATATATCTAATCTATTTCCATTTAATGATGACAAAGTATTTTAATGTCAAAAAACAAATAGCATATAACAGAAATACACTGACTTTGGAAGTTAACTGGGAAATTCCAAGTGACCCATGAAGGGGAACATCACAATCTCACTTTACAGTGATTATTGACACGAGTTCCTGGTCCTACTTAGAGAATTCTCTCAAAGCATATAGGATGCTTTCTTCTTTAAGATGAGGCAGAACTATCACAGCCAACATCACTTATATATTTATATGTTAAAGATTTATTTTATGCTTTTTTTTAAAAAAAAAAGCAAAAAAAAAGTCTTCGAGTGTTTAGTAGAAGTTAGCAATGCTGTTGGATCTAGTTGGATGAATATCAAAATTGACATGTATTCAGATGTGGTCTGTACAAAACATCTTTTGTTTTTTTTCTAGGAAGTGCCCTATGCATTTCAATTATATCCTGGTGCATGAGTGTGATGGATTATTTCAAAATATTATGTTGTCCAATCACTGTGAATTAACCATACACTAAATATCATGAGAACAAAAGGCCTGGGGAAAGCAGTTCCAGTAAATTAAGATCCACCTTAGATGTTATTCCCATGAGCAACCTTCATTTGAACTTGACTAGGATTTGTTCAATTTAGGCCCAAGTGGTATGCACTTCACTAATAATGAAGCAACAAATCTTAGTTTTTAAAAAGTATATATATATTTTTCTCATATCAACATTATTTATGAAATAAACCATAAGAAAGAATATGCTCATTTTCATTCTTGAAATTTACCAGATATATTGCTCTTTACTTAAAACCAAACTTGAGGGATGCCTGCGTGGCTCAGTCTGTTAAGCATCTGCCTTCAGCTCAGGTCATGACCCCAGGGTCCTGGGATGGAGTCCCTTCTCAGGCTCCTTGCTCAGAGGGGAGCCTGCTTCTCCCTCTGCCTGTTTCTGCCTAGTCCTCCCCCTGCTTGTGCACACTCGCTCTCTCTCTCTCTCTGATAAATAAATAAAATCTTAAAAAGAAAAACAAAACCCAAACTTGACATAACATTGGAATGAAGCATTTGAGAAGATCATTCAAGCTTCAAACCTGAAGCAAGGAAAAAAAAAAAAAGAAATCAGAGTTTTGCTGATGTGTGCCATGTAATTTTGTAGAGAGAGGTAAGAGTCTCCCCACCCAAAAAAAGAGAGTTTCCCACATGGCACTGTGAAAAAATTATGCTCTGAACATTTCAGAAAAAGAAATGAATATACTAAGAAAACTGGCCTATTGTCCCTTAAATACTACCATTTTCTCAGAAATATGCAGCAGCATAATGTTATCAATTTTAAATTGCTACCAACGGCAATGTGGATATATCACTGACATCTCTGAGATGTTTTGCAAATATTTCTCTCCTTCACCAAGCCACAAATTCAATTTGTGCCCAGTTAAATCTTCATAAAACAGTGTCTTTGACAGATGATTGTTTTTTTCCTTCCCAACCCAGAGAAATGCCAGACTGGGCTATTTTCACTTTTGGTGGGAAATGTTCCATTTAGACTGACGCACAATTACGTGGCAAATAGCCTGAGTTCTTTTCTTGTCATATGGCTGAACTTTAGAGAGTTGTGAAACGACCTAATAATTATAATAAAAATAACTCACTTAGTGTGTTTCAAGCACGTTACTTGCATTATTCACTTATTTGTTATACCAATGCTGAGTTAGGTACTATAATTATACCCATTTCATATATGGGGGAAACTGAGACTAATGAAGACTAAATAATTCGCCTAAAATCAATAAGTGGCAGCCTCATTTTCACTACCTTTCATCATTCTTTGTTCATACTGAACAAGAAGACTTTGATCCACCCTTTAAAAAATTTTAAAAACATTGTTAAATATCCTTTAGGATTGTAAGCGAAAGTGAGTGTCTAGTATCTAGAAGATTTTCCTATGAAACCATATAGATTTTGTGAAGAAACACAAATTACATAAGGGAATTAATTAAAAGGCATTGGATATCTAAATTTTATTAATATAGTAAAAATAGACTATTTAAAAATACTTTGTAGACAGAAAGATACATATATACATGCATGCTTACAAACATACATATATACATGCATAGCCAGAAAGGACTCCTAGACTATTATGTAAAATCCTATTCTGTCCCTAAGTGGAGAAGTTCTAAAAGTCAAAATGCCTATGATATGTCTGGCACGCCACTAGAAGAACTGAAGAGTGTTGGCCTCGACTTGTTACCAGGTAATGGAAATGACTCCTGATTGGTGGTGAACATAGTCCAAGACTAAAAGAGGGGTCAAAAGGATGAGTGGGCAGAAGCCCTCTTGACCCACTGACCTATTTAACCTTGTCTTTGGTTTCTCACAATTCATACGCTTTGTACCACCCAACCTAGCCTCCTTGTTGATCCCTATATATACCAGGAATGATCGTGGGACAATTTTTTGAGTCATCTGGAGTGATTATCACTATCTCCATACCTATGCTTCTTACTTTAAAACGTTTTGAAAGGCTTCCTCATCCCACTTTATCACATACAAACTACCATTTTTTTTTTTTCACCCCTGGAATAAGGAAACTAGGATTCAATGACCCAAGATCACAGTTTGAAAGACTGGCCATTCTTGGTTTAGAACAGGGGTCAATAAACTTTTTCTGTAAAGGTCCAGGTAAAAAATGTTCTCAGCTTTGAGGGTCATATAGTTCCTGTCACAACTACTCACCTCTGCCACTGTTGTGCAAAACCAGACATAGACAATTCATACATAAATGAGTGTGGTGGTGTTCTAATAAAACTTTATTTATCGATACAGGTGGTGGGCCAGATTTGGCCCCTGAGCACAGAGTTTGTCATCCCCTGGTTTGGAATGATGTAGCATGTGATTCTGGTGCTGAGTTCTTTCTGGAACCTTTATCCCTCCTTCATATTCATGCAGAGGAAAGGACTATGAGCATCCCATGGACCTGGTTCTGGCCGCAGAGCCCTGGCTTCACCTATGTCTCATTTAGAGATTGTATCCTTAGGTAGTTTTGCCCACCAGTACCAGGAGATCAGATATCAATACTATTTTTTGCACTCCCTCCGAATATATTTTTTAAATTGTGGCAAACTGTTTTTATCTCTGGTCAATAATTGCTGATGTCATCAAAAACAACGGGTGCAATATTTTCCTTAACAGAGACTGATTTGGGTCCTTTTCAGGGGGGCGTTGTCTTCATTACATGGAGGGCCAGGCACTGTCAGACTTCACACATAGGTTTGTTTGCACAACAGCAAGACTGCGGCTACTTGGTTTATGTGTTTAATAGGTGGGTGTACTCCACCACACAGTGTGAATTTTTCAAAATGAAAGGCTTGCAGCTGGGAGTTGCAGAGGGCTTGTGTCATGGAAAGAGAGAATGAAGGATTCAAATAGTAAACATCTCCATCTTTTAAATAGGCCCTTTATGGCACAGCACTGGAACACGGCCTTCTGGAAGACAGCTGATGACGTGAGCTGTGCCGAAGTGACCAAACGGTGCGAGCTGGGCAGCAGTGCCCACGGGGGCTGTCCCCGCAATCTGCAGTGAGTGCGAGACGCGCTCGGGGGAAGGTTCTTGGCACAGCGATGGAACTAAGCTTTTAGTCCGGCTCCCGTTTCTAATCCTAAATCAAACCGCTACACTCAGTCTCTCACTTTAATAAGCACTAAATCCACATGCTAGGTTTCAAAAGAAAGAAAAAACCTACTTTAACTATTAAAACTTCCCCGAAACCTACTCATGGGAACAGAGAACATATGGTGCTGTAATTTTTTTTTTTTTAAAGCAAGACATCTGTACTATTCAAGAAATAGCTAAAATCTGTCAGATTCCAGAAACTTTTATAAGCTGAACTCCAGAATAGATAAATTATTTTTATTAGATTCAGCCATGGACAATTCACGAAGAAAATTCTAGCTGGAAAACAACTTTTTGAAAAGAGAAGCTTTGGTAAAGTGTCAGCTTACATCTTGATTTCAAATAGCAAATGCTAAGAAAACTACTTCAATTTTCAATGGCTATGTGATGGAGTTCGGCTACAAAAGTCCTGTGCATCAGTGACGGGGAACAATGGTGAACAGATGAGGTCTCCTGTGGTGACCTCTCCAGGAAGCTTCCTGAGTGCTCAGGCCTAGCTGTTCCCAGGACATCTATTTGTGAGCACCTACTACGGGCCAGGCCACCTGCACGAAATGCAAGGCACTTGAAAATGCTCGGTGCTACACAAAAGAGCAGAATGCCAGCCTGCAGAGAGTTTAAATCTTAAATCAGAAATGAAAAATGACAGACAATTAAAGGACTGCAGTGGAGTCTGGGAAAACTTATTTAAGAGCTTGGTTTTTACCTGAAGACGACTAAGTGTTAGCACGGTGGCTGGAGGGGTGTCTTTCAGATGCCTGGAACAGAATCTAGGCCTTGAGGACTAGAAATGAGAGGTGTCTGAGGAAAGCAAAGCATATCAGCAAAGCTGGAGCAGAGAAAACGAAGGAACTAAAATGCGTAATTCTGAGAGAAGTGGCTGGGACAAGTACTACAGGGGTTTGAATGACACGATAAGGGCCTAGCAGTTCGTCTGCATTATCCTTTTCTTTCTCCCATCAGAAATGGATTTCCCCAAAGCACTTTGGATATAAAGTCGTTTCCAGAGAGAAACACACCAGGCAACGGGCTCTAAGCCCTCAGGTGCAATGCTTATTAAGCCAGTCTTTGAATCACTGAGCCCAAAATTCACATCATGGCTTTTCTGTTTTGTAGAAATAAATAGGATCAATTAGTAAACAGTTATCTTAGAGTAGATGGTATGAGGAACAACAAAGATGCCAAGTGAGCAATAGGTGTTCTAGTGCACGGAGGAAACTTACAGATATTTCAAATTTTTCATAGCAATTGACTCGTTATTAACCAGAAAGTGGCTAAAGGTAATTTCCAATGAAAACAAAATCAACTAAGTGAAACAAAACAAGACAGTCCACTGGAAAAAAAAAATCCATTATAAAAAATCTACATAATAAGGTTAATTGTTTTGGAACACAGAAGGGAAAAAAAATCACCATTCTAATATTGATTTTTATTTATTTTTTGCAAACTATTGTCCATTTTTGTGCATCTTTACAGTAACAATCATTCCTTTATTTTCTGTATGCTTTCATTTAATGATACTTTCTATATTTCAAAAGATTCTACCCTGTCATTTATGATGACTGCAAATACTCCATCTCTAAGTAATTAATTGTGACAATTCTGATTATGTGTCAGTGTTGCATGATTGAGAAAGTTGGTTAAAAAGGAAAGGGTTTTCTGCACTAGGGTTTGATGTATGTTCAAATCACTAAATTTAAGTAAAAAGAAATGAATCATTTTAATGAAATTGTTGGAACAGCACATAGTCCTTTCACCTATAAAATTTGGCAACACCAAAATGAACGGAATAAATTTCAGAAATCTGAATATCTGCTAAAACCACTTAGTATTTAAATAGTACTAATTATTTTTAATAGACTCTATTTTTTAAAAGCAGTTTTAGGTCCACAGCAGAACTGAAAGGAAAGTACAGAGTTTCCATATACCCGCTCTGCCCCGACACACAGTTTCCTTCACTATAAACATCCCATACCACATGGATACATTTGTTACAATCAATGAACCTACACTGACACATCATTGTTGCCCAAACTGCATAGTTTACATTAGTGTTCACTCTTGGTCCTTGTACATTCTATGGGTTTTACGAATGTAATTATACAAATGTATAATGACATGCATCCACCATCACAGTATTGTATAGAATAGCCTCACTACCTTAAAAATCCTATGTGCCCTGCCTATTCCCTCCCCCACAACCCCATCAGTCTTTTTACTCTCTCCATAGTTTCACCTTTTCCAGAAGGTTCTACAGTTAAAATCATAGAGTATGTAGTCTTCTCAGACTGGCTTCTTTCACTTAGTGATATGTATTTATGTTTCCACCATGTCTTTTCATGGCTTGATATTTATTTTTAGCACTGAATAGTATTTCATTGTCTGGATGTTTCAGAGTTTACTTATCCATTCATCTACTGAAGGGTATCTTGCTTGCTTCCCTGTTTTTGGAAAGTATGAATAAAGCTGCCATACACATCCATGTGCCGGTTTTTGTATGGACATGTTTTCAACCCATGGGGAGTTGAAACATCAGAGTACAATGGCTGGATCATATGATAAGAGTACGGTTAGTTTTTAAAGAAACTACCAAACTGTCTTCCCAAGTACCTGTACCATTTTGCATTCCCACCAGCAGTGAACGAGAGCTCTCATTTCTTCACATCCTCATCAGCATTTGGTGTTGTGTTCCAGATTTTCACTATTCTAATAGGTGTGCAGAACTATTGATTACTATTTTTCTTTTAAAAAAAGTACAAATAAAACAAGTCCTGATTTAGCAAAGACTTTAAATCATTTAGCCAAGGTTCTTTCTCCTTAATTTTTGTTTTCACTAAGAATGCCAAAACTATTCATAATGCAATGAAACTCCATTTTTATCACCCAGAAGCAAAGACTCTAACAGATCATGGAGTTATTTCTTTCTTATTTTTCTTATTTAATATTTTTATCAGAAGTACTCATAAAAAATAGAAAAAAACTTCTAAAAGTTGCATTCTACACTGATCTCCTTGTCCCTCTTCCTACCCCTCCCTCTTTCTCCCTTCCCTACTCCCGCAACATCCTTCCCACCTTCCTTCCCTCCCTCCCTTTATCTCAGTTTCTTAATCTCTTTAGGCCACTCCCATTATATTTTTGCTTCTACTACTCCAACAAAACTATTCTTGTCAAGATCACCAACAATTCCTTCTTGCCAAATCCAGAAACCAATCATCTGGACAGCTTCTTACTAGACTCTGGACAGCTTCCACACACCACGCTTTCCTGTAACTCCATGCATTCCACGGAATACATCTTCTCATTCTGTGTCCTTCGCTGCTCTACCTCCTATCAAACTCTAAACTTTAGAATCAAAAGGGCTCAGCTATACAGTATCTATGTGTCACTACAGATGCTGTTTTCCCTAAGTAATCTCATTCAATCCCATGGATTTAAAATCTTCCATCTGCTGATGAGTTCAAAAATATATGGCTCCAGTCCTGAACCCTCCTTGAACTCCAGACTCATAAATCCAACTCTAAAACTTGAAATACACCAAACAGAATAATTCAATCATAAATCTTCCCTTTCACACACCCCCATCCACACCCTAGATGCAATATTCTGCAGTCTCATGCTTCTCGGAGAATGGCACCTGTCTCTGCCCACTGGCTTGAGCCTGAAGTTCAAAGTCTACCTTCATTTCCCACTACCCCGCGAGAGTCAAATCAATCAGAAGTTCTTGCAGCTCCATCTTCAGACACTGGAAATCCTTCTGCTCATCAACACCTGCCTTCTACACAGCCACTGTGTCTCACCTGGACTGCTACTGCTGCCCTCCTGTTCTCGTTCCTTTCTCTCTTGTTCCCGTGCACAGCACCCTTCACATGGGCTGGAGTCACGTGACATGCTGTAAGAAACCGACTTTCCTTGCCCCAGTTTTGCTGAAACAGCAGCATCAGGTACCAAAGCAAGTGTCAGGCAAATCCTCGCAGGCGGTTTTCCAAAAGAAATCCTCGCTAACTTTTTCCAATTATCTAGAATCTCTCTCACCCATTCCGAACAAGAAACAATCGGACAGAAAGAAAATTTACGAAGATGCTGGGCAAAGGGATGTCTTTGCCTCCTGTCCAGTAGAGCTGCCAGAAGACAAGGAACTTGGGGCAGGAAGGGTCTGGATATGTACTTCTGGATGTCCAGGAGCCTAGCAAAAATGTTCCCTGGTCCACAGGAACAGAGACTTAAATACCCCAGTCAAAGGAAATACAGGAAACACAGGCCCACCACAGTATCTCATGAGAGGAAGTTTCTGTTTTAATCATGGTTTAGGTGCAGGGAATGCAAAGCCACCCAGCCCAGTCTCATCCCCCCCACAAGAGCCATAGGAGGGGCTGTAGTGGGCAAGGAGAGAAGTCAGTTAGACCCTATTTCCAATGCAGGCAGGCTTCCCAGAGAGTGCCAGGCTGACTGGGAGAGAGGAGAGAAATGAGCACTAAATCAAATTCAGGATTTGGATTGTTACACAGGGCAGGACACTCTCCTGAACTGAAACTCTGTTTGCAATTTAAAGTCATTACAGAATTGTGTATTATGAAAGAGTGAGCAGAAATGTTGCAGGTGTGCCAGAGTTTTCATCTAGGACCAGGGCAAGGTGATTCCTACTTAACACATTTTAAGAGATGGTGGGAACAACATATAAAGGCATTTCACTTTGTTATCAGTCACACTTGTTCAAAAATCCCGTTACGTGATCTACTGAATGTATAAATCAGATCCTATCTCTCACCTCTGTAATTCCCTCTGATGCCCTCCACCATATTTAGAATAAGATCTAAATTTCTCCCATTGCCTTTAGAGTAGGATCCAAGCAAGATCTGTCTCATAGCCCGCATAGCCTTCTACCCAATGTGGCCCCTGCTGAACACTCCCCATTCCACCCCAACCATTTTCCCCTTGCTGACTGCCCCAAACACACTGGTCTTCTTCCCATTCTTCAAACATATCAAGCTTATTCTTTCTCAAGGACTTTCCCTCTGCTGTTCCTTGACTCTGGAATCTTCCTTTAGATATTTGCAAATAAAAACCTTCATTTTTTTTGGTTCTGCTAAAATATCACTTTTTCAAAGATATCTTCCTAAATGTGTAAACCTGAGGATCCACAGACATGTACCCTGGGGCAAATAATACATTATGCTTTAATTAAAAAATAAAAAAACATTAAAAAATCAAAGATATCTTCCTAAATTACGTGATCTAATTATGACTCTTCCACTGTTAGAGCACACAACCCTTCATCAGTTGTCCTCATACACCATCTCTTCCTGCTCCCTCCACCAACATTACATTTCTCCAGTTCTCCAAAGAAGACATCAAAAGAAATTAATAATCAATAATCCCATCACTGTAACTATGATGAAAAGTATGAGATAAATAAAGGATCTCACTTAGCTTAGAACAAGCTTTTTCAGTTACAAATGACTAACACTTTGACTACTGAGAAAAATTTATTTTTATTGTAATAAAATATACCTAGCATACAACGTACCGCTTAACCAGTTTTCAGTGGACAGTCCTGTGGCATTTAGTACATTCACACTGCCGTGCAACCATCACCACCACCCGTCTCTGGAACTTCTCATCTTCCCAAACAGAAACTCTGTGCACATGAGAACGTTAACCCCTCATTCTCCTTCCCCCCAGTTCCAGCTCACCACCATTCTACTTTCTGTTTCTGTGAATGTAACTACTCTGGGTACCTCATGTAAGTGGAACCACATAATATTTGTCCTTTTATGCCTGGTTTATTTCACTTAGCATAATGTCTTTAAGGATCATTCATGCCGTAGCATATGGCAGAATTTCATCCCTCTGTAAGGCTGAATAATATTAGACTGCACGCAAAGGCCACGTTTTGTTTATCCATTCATCCACTGATGGACATCTGGTCATTTCCACTTTTTGGCTCTTGTGATTAATGCTGCTATGAACTTGGGTATACAAATATCTGCTTGAGTCTCTGTTATCAATTCTATTTGGCATTTATCTAGGAATTGCTGGGTCACATGGTAATTATATATATATATTTTTTATTTTTTTTTATTTTTTTATTTTTTTTCCTGAGGAACCTCCATACTGCTTTCTACAGCGGCACATTGATTTTTAACAGCACAACAGTAATTATGAATGTGTGTGGTTTATTTTCTCTGTGTCAGGTCCGTTACTTAGGTGCCTTTGCTATTATGCCACATTCAATTCTCATATAAGACAGGTCCTTTTTATTAATCCTTCATTTGCAGATGAGGAGAGGTGCCCAGGTGGGTACACGAGCACGTTGCAAAGCCTGGACTTGAGGTCAGCCCGACTCCATAGCCCAAGCTTTCAGCCACTGCACTCTTGCTGCCTGGAGCCGTTGGGATGGGGTTGTCCAGAGAGGAGAAAAGTCACCAAGCTGCCTCTTGTGACCTGCCTCACAGATAGTGTAATCTTATAAGTAGGTCCACTATAATATGGCACTTTATAATCTCCAGAACCCGAAGAAACCCATGGAATCATGACAGATTAAGCCCAAAGACAAAGAATATGTATTTTGCCAATAAGAAAGAAAATTACGAATTTTTATTTTCTTACACGGTAGATTATTCTAGGTTCAAATCTGTTAGCACCTAAGCCTTTTCTAATTGAAGGTCCCCTTTCTGAACTTCCTTCTCATTTAGATGGTCTTAGATGGTCAGTGTATGGGAAAGTCAGGCAAATAACTGTTTCTTAGAAGAACTGCAGGTAAGCCAGTATGTGGACACATGTCACGGAGAGGGAAAGAAAAGCAAAACCAGCAGCCTTACCAGGTCACCACTGATGAGATTACTTAGTCCTCCAAATGCAACCAAAGTAAACTCGCTCTCCAACAGGAGTATCACGACAAAGAGATGTCTCCCATTAACCTGAACAAAGCATTTCTCCACGTTCCGAGCAGAGATTATTGCATCAAATTATCCTGAGACTCTAGACAATCTGCCAGTAATAAGCAGCCCAAAGAGGAAATCCCAGTTTATGTGACTCACTGTTTTGAACAAATATTAACATTGGCTAGCCAACATTTCCTTTTGTATCACTTTTCCAGATTACCAAAAAGTTATATAATACTTCAAGGTCGCAAATATAGGCAAAATAAACTAGATAAACTATTTGGATTCCTCATTTCATTACCAACAGCTTCAGTCAACTTACTTAGTAAAAGAAGAAGAAGAAGAAAACCACATTTTCCGAGCACTGGAACAGGCTCATCTTACTCTGAGAAGTACTAACTCGAGAAGGGATCTAGACAACGTCTCTTCATATCAGCCAGTTTAAAAGCAGCTCAGCCTGAGCAGAATGGAGTCTCGCAGAAAACAACTTTTGCAAATGTCAAAGAGCTCTTTCTTCAGAAGCTTTAGCTAGGCTGGCCTATGATATGTTAACAAATCTTCAGCAATTGACAAATATAAATAATATAAATTTCTCTGCTGAGATGGACAAATTCACTTTTTTTCCTGGGACTTACAAAATAATAAGGACGACATTATTCAGCAAATTCATGCCCACATGCAAAACGATAATCCAATTGGCTTTAAATGAAAGGGTTTAGACTAGAAGAGCTATAAACGAAGTCCTTCACAGACCTAAATCTTTAGGGCTCTTCATTTCCATGAAAGCCAAATTTACATTCTATGTCCATGCTATCACATCAAAACATGAGTAAGTTAAGTTGCTCCTTTTTTTTTTTTTTTAAGATTTTATTTATTTGACAGAGAGAAAGAGATCACAAGTAGGCAGAGAGGCAGGCAGAGAGAGAGGGGGAAGCAGGCTCCGTGCTGAGCAGAGAGCCCGATGCGGGGCTCGATCCCAGGACCCTGAGATCATGACCTGAGCCAAAGGCAGAGGCTTTAACCCACTGAGCCACCCAGTTGCCCCTAAATTGCTCCTTCTTACTCCAATCTGGATATCAGGTTTGCAGAAATTTTCCTGTGTGAGGTAGGTGATGACTTTGAGGGGCTATACTGAAGAAGTTCATGGATGAGGGGCATTGAGTGATCTGTCCCACAGGATTTACTCACCACACACGGCTAGGATTTTCATCTTTATTATTGTTTGCGCAACATTGTTCAGAAATTTCAGTAGGTGGTAAGTGTTGGAAGCATTACGTCACGTTTGCGGGATCCTGCTGTGGCCATGGCATCGTAAGTAAGCATACGTGGCCACACACAGTGGCAGAACGGAGGCTCATAGGGGAGAGCGAAGACAACTGGTGAAGGAACGCTGAGTGGAGAGCAGGAAAGAAAGAGAATTCAGGGCTTGGAACACACACGTGAATGAGTAACCCTTGGAAGCCACCAAGGAAAATGAATTCCCAGACACAGAACCAAAAACCAAACCAATGAGAAAACACACATGTGTGCATGTTGTGTGTGTGCAGGTAAGAATATTAGACAGGAATGTGTATTTCTGTATGTTACCATATGTGTGTATATGTATAATTCCAGGTAGAACCCTGGAAGACATAATTTCTAAAAGGAAGTCAACACCTGGGAGAGGGCGTAAGAAAGCAGAGGGGAGGAGAAAAAGATTAGCTAGGTCAGAGTTTGACCCTGTTTCGTCAATTATGAATCCCCTTAACCTAGATTTCTCTTCCTAGACTATTGATTTAGCTTTGCTTCTGAACCCTCTTGGATGCCACTTGCTGTAGAAACAGGAAAAAAAAAAAAAGTCCATTGATTTTTCTCATGGTCAGTCTGTTCCTAAGGCCCTTACAGCTAATCAGTTACCACCTCCCCCGACTTATCTTATCGGGGCTTTCTAATTTCCTCCATTAAGAGATGTCTGACTCTGTGGTGCTGAAATCACACAGTCTGGGTACATAAGAAGATTAAACTGAGTCACTGACTCCCCTTGATCTTCTCTACTTCCCCTTATTGAAGGCGTGTTTCTGTTTACCATGCGAGATAAGGGGGTGCAGACAAGGCAGGAATAGGATCTTAGAAGATGCAAAGGATTTAGATCTTTGTGTTGTGTATACAGTAGGTGACAAGAAAATTCTACATGGGGAAACTCTAAAGGGTTCTTCAACTATAGCTCATTATACTCTGCTTATGAAAAACCAGAGCTCTGATGATGTCTGAGGGTGGAACCAGATTCCAGGCCTTTTTTTTTTTTTTTTTTTTTTTTAGATTCCAGTCTTTTTAAAGAGTAGTGATTAGCTGAAGTGTTTCTGACAGCTAAATAAATATTTTCTAAATAAAAATATACTGTATGTTTTAAACGGAATATCAGAACCATTTTTAGAAAGGAGGATTGCTACTCTGGGATTCCCCAGCTGCCAGGCTCTGTTCTAAGTAGAAACTGCTATTTTCTGACTGTCGCCAGCTGGAAGCTCCACTGTGCTAGCTAAATGGCATTTTGGTTAAACCATCCAAGGTCTAGAGCTGCAAGAAGCAATGCAGAGCTGAATAAGTCATGCGAACTTTAGAAAAGTCCATTTGAAAAGCTTTGTGGATGGATGGGTATAATCCCAGATTTAGGATCTAGTAATAGGTAATCACTGGGGAGACACAGAGAGAGAGAGAGTGAGCCCCAGAGAGTCTCAGACAAAGAAAGAAACCCTTATCATTCAGTAACTAATCCCGATAATGATGGCTGGCATGGAAACCAAAGAAATCAATGTGGCAGCCTTGAGTGTTCTCTCGCAAGATTAAAAAGAAAAAGGAATTATTAAAAAGTGGGAGAAGTGAGACATAATCTAAGGACAAATAGAAAAATTTACAACACCAGGAAAGATATTTAAAGAGTACTTGCAGACCAGAATGACCTGAGAATGTATATTACAGATATGGTTATGATTGCATTAAAATTATATATACATGGAGTAAAATCTTCAGATGGTATAAAAGTTATTCATTAATTAAATAAATAAAATATTAAAAAAAAAAAAAAAACCTAAAGGGACGCCTGGGTGGCTCAGTAGGTTAAGCAGCTTCCTTCAGCTCAGGTCATGATCCCAGGGTCCTGGGATCCTTGCTCGGCAGGGAGCCTGCTTCTGCCTCTGCCTGCCTCTCTGCCTGCTTGTGCTCCCTCTCTCTCTGATAAATAAATAAATAAAATATTTAAAAAAAAAAAAAGTTATTCATTATTCTTTATCCAGAGAAGCAGTTGCTTGGTTTCTTATGTTTTCTTCCAGAAATTTTCTATATGCATACAAGAATAATGTACATCAGTGACTCTCAAATGGAGGGAATTTTGCCCCCATGGAGCCTATATTCAAGTCAGAAAAGAGAAATTACGTAATTTTTTGCTTAAGTGATTTCTAGAGTATCTGAAATAAGATATTCTATAACATACAAAGAAATGATCTCAAGGCAACTATCAGAAATCTTTAGAATCATGAAGAACAGGAGACATAAACAAAATTTTTCTTGACTTCGAAGACACATTGGATTATTTCGAATAAATATTATATTAGAATCAGTTTTTTTTAAAAACTCTAGAACACATTGTGAAACAAATGGTTTATGGACAGAAAATGTGTGATCAGCATAGAGGTTCACGAGTCTTTAAAAATAAACTGTGTGAAGAATATTCATTCACATTTAATGAAATAAAAATGTAGATCAGGTGAAATATAGACAGAGTCATTTCAGTCAACAAAATATCTGGTAGTCGGTTCATGTCGTAACAGTTGATAAGATGGAGACAATTATACAGAATGATGTTATTAGGTAAATTTATACCTGAAAGACTTGCACTATCTAAGGAGTGTCATTCACAAATACCCAAGCAAAAGGGCCTATGTTTTTTTTTATTTAAATTCAATTAACATATAGCTTTTATTGTTAATTTCAGAGGTAGAGGTCAGTGATTCATCAGTTGTATATAACACCCAGTGCTCATCACATCACGTGGCCTCCTTAATGCCGCCCATCACCCAGTTACCCCACCCCTTCTACCCACCTCCCCTCCAGCAACCTTCAGTTTGTTTCCTATGATTAAGAGTCTCTTATGGTTTGTCCCTCTCTCTGATTTCTTGTTTTATTTTTCCCCTCCCTTCCCCTATGCTCCTCTCTTTTATTTCTTAAATTCCACATACGAGTGAAATCATATAATTGTCTTTCTCTGACTGACTTATTTCACTTAGCATAACACCCTCTAGCTCCAACCACGTCATTGCAAATGGCAAGATTTCATTTTTTTGATCACTAATATTTCATTGTATATATATACACACCACATCTTCTTTATCCATTCAACTGTTGATGGACATCTGGGCTCTTCCCATAGTTTGGCTACTGTGGACATTGCTGCTATAAACATTGGGGTGCATGTGCCCCTTTGGATCACTACATTTGTATCTTTGAGGTAAGTATCCAGTAGTGCAATTGCTGGGTCATGTGCTCTACTTTCAACTCCTTGAGGAACCTGCACACTGTTTTCCAGAGTGTCTGCACCAGCTTGCATTCCCACCAACAGTGTAAGAAGGTTCCCCTTTCTCCACATCCTCGCCAACGTCTGTCATGTCCTGACTTGTTAATTTTAGCCATTCTGACCCATGTGAGGTGGTATCAAAGCTGGGTGTCACCTAGGCCTTGCCATGACAAGGGCAGGAATCTGAGTGTGGGGCACAGCAACAACAATCTTTAAACCTGCCTGGAAACCATGTTTCCTTCCACATACCAAGTCCAATTGATCCTTGGTGGCTGCCAGAGGGTAGTGTTAAGGATTATGTTTCTGAAGCTGCACCCCAGCCCTGGGACTAGGCCTGTTGTAATTGATCAGTGATTGTTTCCATGTCTATCCACCCTCTAGCTAATAGCATTACTTCTAGTTAGTTTCGTGATATAGAGAATCATGGTTCTAGGAAGTCATTTTCTGGGCAGAACCTAGAACCCTCCGGCACTTTCTGGAAGTACGTAGACAGAAAACAGTTCCTGGGAGAAATGATGACAGGAAGGCAACCTTTCAGGACAGAGCGCCATCCACCCTGGCAGGAATTAGAGCAAGGAGGAAAAGGAATATTTCTAATTATATCAACTGAACACAGAGGGTGGGTGTGAGGAGGTAAGCTGTATCCCAACAAGCCCATTGGTGGTTACAGGCGGAGTCTAGGCACGAGGAGTCAAGAAAGGATTTCAGGACATTTAGCTGCCTAATTTCCTGCCAGATAAATGGAAGTGATAGTATGATTCTCACAAGTATTTCACAAGAACAGTGAAAATACTGTTCTCACACATTCTGTACGTGTAACCTTTCATTTTCTTTCTTTTTGATTATATCCTACTACCAGATACCTAAGAAACTCCAAGCACTTACTGAAGTGTAAAAGGAAGGTGAATACTCCTATCCAAAGGAAATGCGGATAATCCTTTGATAAGACAAATATGAAATGATAAAAACCAAAGTGTTTTTTTAGACTTCCACCATAGTGGTCTTAAAAAGCTATCTATATCTTTCTTTTGGATCATTTGTGTCCCTAGGCCAAAACATTTACTTACAACGATATTTCCCCACATTTTACCAGGACCATCCTAATAATCCGAATTCAGAAAGGTAACGAAAGCCTCTTTTTGGCATCTGAATAAGACAAACATTTGGGAATATGGTCCTCATCATCCAGGAGTCACTGGGTGTGAAAAATTAATAAATGGAAACCTCACCAAAGTGGAGTTTGAAAGTTAGATGGCAGACCCCCCACCACTTGACATCAAATGCAGGAAAAATTATCAATTACAGAGCCCAACAGAAGAATCCTCAACAGGAAAGAAGCATCAATTACAGGCCCCCAACAGGAAAAGATGCACCTCGCATTTCCTACAAGAAATGGACCACCCCAGCAATTCGGCCAATGAGAAACCATCACCACCTTGAACTCTTTCTTTCCTCCAATGGACTTTTGTTCAAAATAACCCCCCCCAACTTCCTCCCTCTTCTCTATAAAACAACGTTCTTCTTTGTTAGACTTGCCTATAATTTTGCCATAGTTTGCACGTCCCAAAGTCCAATTCTGCTATTCCAGAATAAATCCATTTTGCTGGTAAAATAACTGGTTGTTTTATTTTTTAGGTTAACATAAGTCTGTTAGTATGTCCTGCCTGGTTACTCATGAGATTAGGCTCTAGTACACTGCTCATACCATTAAAACTGTTGTTACCAAGATTTTATTTTATTTTATTTTTGTCATGGAGGATTCCAAACATATTTTGCTATTACAGTTCAGTTGTGAGTAAAAAATAATTGCAGTAATAATAGAAATAAGAGTCCTCAAGAAGCATCACATGGCTTTTAATAATCCCATTGATAGCCTAGATTTGATGTCATGGTTTAATGAGTGGTTATTTTTCCCCTGAGAAAATGAGTAATGTCTCTTCGGTCAGAAAGTACTTTTCTGAAACCACTATTTACAGAAAATGTAAAAGCATTCATGAATTGTTAATGAATCAAGTGACTTGCAGCAATAAAAAAAAAGAAAGAAAAGCTGAGATAATTAAAAGGTAAGGAAGGCAATCTCTTTTCTGGAGAACTAGGGACACCCAACAAGTTCTTTTTGATGATTCAGGTCATATTCCATTCTTAAAGTGACTTCTATTTCTCCTTAGCACTTTCCACGAAGAGTGATGTTTAAGTCCAAGATATAACAAGTTCCACAAATTTCTAAGGCTTTCTATCTGACAGTGGAAGAAATCAATGGGCATTACTTTACCATTAACTCTTTCATTAAAATACAAGTCTGCTCCATTTTCGAGACCAGATGGATGGTGAGAAAGGATGAGGACGGAACCAAATTATTTCACAAAATGTTTCATCAGCCAACTACTGGGTTATAGTTTTGGGAATTGTAAGGAAAATTAGCTTCCAAATAATTATACTTCCAAAATATCTAAAAATTTATAATAAAAAACTATTTAAGAACCATCACTCCTACCTTAAGCCAAAATGCTACATGTTCTGTGTGCTTTTGTAGTAAGAAACTCAGAGAAGTTTAAAACAACAATTACAATGAACAATTAATAAAAGAGGCTTGTAATTATCAGTTGAAATGCAGCTTCTTGTTCTACAAAACAACGAACACCAGAAACGGAGATAGTCCTTGTGGTCCCTTAGGTCTCCCTCAGGTTTAGAAATTTCAGAATTCAAGGAACATGAAGACCACTTCCATTGTTGTTTATGGCTAACCATTTTTAAGATGGAAAATTGGATTAAAACAAACCAAATTTCCCTCTCCCCTCCATCATTTCCTTTTCTTTCTTTATATGAGACCCTGATTGCCAGCAATCAAACATTTATCCCTTTAACATATTTGTCCCTCTGATTTCCAAGTCATAAAAAAATGTTTCCATTAATAAATGGAGCTTATTAAAATCCAAGCTTTTCTATCTGGAGTCCTATCCTTTCTTTTCTATATTTCCTCAGAACTTAAAAGTTCCATTTTTGCCAGGCTAATGCAGAGTGGATTTTGTTTCTAAACGACTGATTTTTGTTTCTAAAGATCATTAGAGGCACACCTTGGAGATATTGGGGGTTGGGTTTCAGACCACCGCAATAAAGTGAATATCATGATAAAGCAAGTCAAATGAATTTTTTGGTTGCCCGGTACATATTCGTTATGTTTACACTATACTATAGTCTATTAAGTTTGCAGTAGCATTAGGTCTAAAAAGCAATGTATATACCTTAATTAAAAAATACTTTATTGCTAAAAAGTGCTAACCATCATTTGAGTTTTTAGTGAGTTGTAATTTCTGATCACAGATCACCACAGCAAATAAAATGATTATAAAAACCTTAGAAATACTGCAAGAACTACCCAAGTGTGACACAGAGACACAAAGTGAGCAGAGCTGTTGGAAAAATGGCTTTGAGAAACTCGATCCCTGCAGGGCTGCCACAAACCTTCACTGTGGAGAAGAGGCAGTATCTGTTTGGTCAGGAAGATGAAGTATGCCTATACTCTGTTGGAGAATTCATTTGAAGGAGGGATGGGTGGAGAAAGGAAAGGAAAATGCTCTATCACTTCAGGTGAGAAATTATATTTACAGACTTCACAGTAGCTCTTAATATCCCCGGTTTTCATGGATGGAAATACTACTCTGATTTTTGCATCAAGTCAGATTACAAGCTTTCATTTTCTTTCTTTTTTTTTTTTTTCACAGAAGCAGACTCTCTGCTGAGCAGGGAGCCCGATGCGGGGCTCGATCCCAGGACCCCGGAATCATGACCTGAGCCGAAGGCAGCCGTTTAACCAACTGAGCCACTCAGACGCCCCACAAGCTTTCATTTTCTATGAATTCCAAAGATCATGGATTACAGACAAGAAAGTGACCATAAGGCCAATGGTCATAAACGCTAAACTGTTGGTTATGGAATTATTATTTCAAACTATGGTTATGTAGTGACTTGGGACTCCTCTTCTCTTCACCTTATTATCACAATGCACTTCAATTTGGGTCTATACTCCATTATTCCACTGAAGCTACTCATTTCAAGATCATGAATGATCTTCATGTGACCAAATCTAATGACCATTTCTATTTTCCTTATTTCACTGAATATCTCTGTAGCATTCAGGGACTGCTCTCCTGTTTGAAATACTTTCTCGCTTGGCTTCCAGAATATCACATTCTCTGTTTTAACCTTACCTTACAGACTACCTTAAAGTCTCCTGCATTGCTTCCTTCTCTACGGTCAGACCCCTCACAATGAGAATAGCTCTCTGTTCCATCTCCACACTTCCCAGGAACTGACTCATCTGATTCCTTGACCTTAAATCTAGTGTAAATGACAATGATTCCTAAAGTAGCTCCAGTCCTAATTTCTAGTCAGGATTCCAATTGCCTTCTTGATATCTATACTGATGCCTAATAGGTAGTCCATAGTTTAATGTGTATCAATCAAACTATTGGTATTTTCCCTCAAACTCCATCCTCTCACAGATTTTTTTCCCTACTAGAATGAACCACAACACCACCTACCCTATTGCTGAAACCAAGTATATAGAAATTAGCATTGATTTATATCTTTTCCGTACTCCCCATCTAATTTACCTTCTACCTTCAAAAGACAAAAATCTATTTATTGTCTCTCCAAGTTCACTACCATACCCCCAGCCAAAGCCTCCACCAACTGTTATGTGGAATTCTGAAATAGTCTCTGAACTGCTATCTTTCTTTTTCTCCTGCTCTTCTGCAACTAAATTTCTACTCAACACAGTCAGAGTGGTGTTCAAGACATAAACCAGATTGGATTATTCCTCTTCCTAAAACTCTACAAGTGCTTCCCTCAAGAATTAAAATCAGTCAAAGATACTTCTTTACAAAGCCCTACAGAGCCGTGCCCTTGCCTCATTCTGCACCAGTCTCTCCTTTGCCCACTAAACCACAACACATTGGCCTTCATGCTGCGTCTCGAACACATCAAGCTGTTTTCTCTTTTAGGAGGATTGAACCAGCTGTTCCTGTAGTCTTTTACATGGTGACTTCTTCCAGATATTCATGTCACTGCTAAAATATCATCTCAAGTAGACTGTCCTTGAACACCCCAAATTTTAGTACCTTCCCAGTCTCTCTGTAATAAATTAACAGTATGCCTCTCATCACTGTCACCATTGTGTATCTCTGCCATTCTCCATGGAGACAAAGATCTTCTAACCACTGTGCTGCTGGATCTATCCGGCACCTGGAATAGGGCCTGGCATTTAGGAGAGTCAGTTAATATTTTTTGACTAAGTCAGACTAAATTTTAAATGAGAAGACAAGATGAATGGCAACTTCCATAGAGGTCTGCTTGTAGCTGGCTGTTACAAGCTTATAGCTAATTACAAGACATTAAAGCACAGACACAAAGGGTCAACATTTACTTAATTCTTAATACTATTTGCATCATGATCTACTTCAAACAGGCCTCATTTGTCGCTGAAAAGTTTCCTTCAAAACTGCACCACGTGTTTACAACAGAGAAAAAGGGTCAAGTTAATGGAATTTAGGACACAGAAAGAGACAGACAGAGGAAGGAAGGAAGGCGGGCACAGAAAGGAAGAAACAGTGAAAAGACAGCAAGCATTTTAGCTTTGTTTTCTAAACCACGCTATCTCAAACTTCTACTCTCCTCTTTTCAGCTCTTTTCTGCCCTATTCGTGCCTTCTTCTTTCCTTGAGGAGGAGCCCTCATTCACAGGGTCCCCAGATGTTTTAGAAGCCATCATATGAACCCGAGGCCAAACTTATGAATGGGCAGACCGTACCTCTGGACCTTCTGTGGGCACCCAGAAGCCTCCCGGGCTGCCTACCCAAAGATTTTTTTCCCCATGTCTCTGTCCCAGGGTCATCAAATAATTTCTTTTCTGAAGGTTTTCCAGGTTCCTGAGCTCCAGAGTCAAATGTTGAAACTTCTGTACTTCAGCCTGGGAGTCAGAATGCTTTAAGCCATTATCACAAACACCTAAAGGGAAGTACTCGAAAAATGAGAGCAAGATTAAAACCTGATGGGGTGAGGAATGAAATGGGGAAAGGGAAGGAGAGGCACCAAAAGAGGAGGGAGGGTGCCAAGACAAATCCCACCTCCCTGCCAAATGTCTCAAAGGTACTACGTGAAGTGAGAGATGCTTCTACTTCTACCAAGCATTTCTGAAACCAATACCTTCCATGGGAATACCCCCAAAAAGGGGATATGATGTTGCAGTTGATGTATTCATATATATTCATATATACACTCATTGAAACATAATCAAAACCTTCCCATCTCAATTTGGAAACAGGTTCAGTTTTCTGCAGTTGTTAGTGGCAGCCCATTCTTTATTGGAGCTTGTTTGTGCTGGTAAACTCCCTGGCGACAGAGCAGAGCCTTCTGAGATCATGTGGTAAGGTCAATTTCTAGAACTCTTCCCATATTTTCTGATGCAATCAAGTGTAACAATGTTGTATCCTAGTAAACATGGAAATGGAGCGAAGGAAACATTACTCTGTCTACTTCTGAAAATAACAGACTGGAGTGGGACTCAGGTTTGAATCCAGGAACCTGCTTGAAGACTTCATTTCATACCAGGTCTCTTATATTGTTTGCCTACACATGAAAAAATTAGGAAGAACAGGAGCCAGCTATGTAAAAGCCATTATGTATTCAGTTGTACAGATTTCAGAATGGACAGGTGCCAAAACAGGCTGAAAACATATCTGATCTTTGGTTATTCCAACTGCCCTTCCTATGTAAGGAGGGCTGAATTTGATCTCCTGTTATGCAAATGTCTTTCCTTTTCCTGCTGATCTTTCTGGCTGGGTGGCAGAGAGGAAAGACCCTCTTCTTATTATTAAATCACTCACCACTAGTATCTCTGGACATCTATTTTTTCATGTATAAAATAAGAGAATTATATTAGGTAATGCCTAAGTTCTTAGGAATACGAAACTAAAGAAAGACTCTTAAACTTTGGTTTTTTATTTCCATTTAAGTTTGCACTTAGAGCTAAGTACACAGCTTTTTGTTGTTGTTGTTTTAAGAACTGTGATTTTTCCCTACCAGAGCACATTTTTTTTAAATTGTGGTAATACCTAACCTGAGATCTACCCTTTTAACAGATCATAAGTGTACAATACAGAAGCACTATCTAGAGGCACAATACTGCACAGCTGACCTCTAGCACTTAATCATCTAGCATAACTAAATTTTTACACCTGTAGATTAGCCACTCCTCATTTTTTGCCTGGCAACTATCACTCTATTCTTGGCTGTAAGTGGAATCATGCAGAACTTGCCCTTCTGGGACTGGCTTATTTCACTTAGTACAAAGTCCGATATTCAGCTATGTTGTCACATACTATAAGATTTCCTTTTTTTTTTTTTAAGGCTGAATAATATTCCGTTGTACATATATTATATTGCTTCATCCAGTCTTCCACTGATGGACATTTAAGTTGTTTCTACATTTGGCTCTGGTGAATAGTGCAGCGATGAATATGGGAGTGCAGATACCGTTTCAAGATCCTGATTTCAACTCTTTGGGATAGATTCAGGAGAAAATGAAGTATTTGCTTGGTGCCTTATTCCCTAACGTTAAATCATTGGTATCGGGAATCATGAAGTTGAGCCTTTAACAACACCACAATGGTAAGGCAGTGTCTCTGGCAATTTAGAGAAAGATTGATTTGGAGGTAGGAAGTGCTTGCATTGTGTCAGAAGTTGAGCCAAGTGATTCACATCTGATCTTTAGTGCAACCAGGGGTTTGGGGAAGAGAAACTGAGATTCAGGTTGAGAAACTTCCCTTAGGGCTCACAGATCTTAGTAACACAAGCAGCCTCCGAATCCCGGGCAGGCACACTCTACACTTTTCATACCATATATTTTCAATACCACATATTCACAGCCATTTGGCTGTGCCGTTACTGATGTTGCCAGAATGTGAAAACGTCAATATTTCCACTTCTGTTCAAAAAAATATAAAAATAAAGACTCTGTTCACAAGCAATCTACAAAAACTAAAGACAGTCTCTTGCTGGAGAAAACAACACACTTTAATTTTTAAAACATTTTTGAAGTATTCATATTGCATTATTAAATGACATTTAATAATATAATAGCAGATTAAAAGACTCTCGTGGGGTTGTGTTACATTTCAAATAGAGATAGATACAGAAAGACAGATTCAACACACTTCCTGCGTGTCTCTATGGCTTGCTCCGTAAAGTTTGGAAAAGTTTTGGGTGGAGATAAGAAGTAAGCTTCTGAATGTCAGAGGTAAGGATTGACACCGTGAACTCGATTTTCTCAGCCAAACACGTTACTCCGTCTAGACCTGTGCTTAAGGTCGACTTTTTGAACTAAAGCCCTCTGAGAAGAACACTCTGAGGCTTAAGTCAATATATGATGATTAAATGTGTTGGCATTTTTAAGTATTTTACTAAACATGGGAGATTAAGAAAACCAGGCATCGTAAATCTCCTCATCCATGGCCTACATATATGGTCTAATAATAGAATTAAGAATTTGAAACATTTAATCCTTTCAACTGGGGGAAGATGAACGCATATCTCTGGCCATCAGACGGTATGGTGGTGCACTTCCTCACTGACTGAAATGAAGACGTTTCAAGGCTCCTCTAAGCAGAACTAGGCAATTTACAAGATTTTCTCTGGGACTACCGATGAGATGGGGGTCAAAGCTTCCTTTTGTTAAGTGCTTCTATGCTGTTGGGAAAGGAAGCGAAGTAAAATACAGAGGTTTGGGATTTCACCGTATACAAGACTGTAGTTATGTGTCAGCATTACACGGTGAGTCAAAGTGCTATTGGTCAGTTTCTTAATTTCTACAATTTCCTTTTTTTAATTCCCATTTGATGAAATGTTCTCAGTAGAACCTGATAGCAACAAGCCTGATGTGGAATGATGGAAAACAAAGTAATGATTTGTTCTTTAAGAAAGTCTCTTTTGATGGCAACATCATTATAATTTGGAAAATTAAAAGCCTGTAACTTAGACAGAATTGTCTGTGCTGGGACTAATTCTTCCATAAAGGGTTCACTGTGGTCCTCTATTATTACAGGTGTCTAATTCCTATCTCCATGCTTGCCTAAAGCTGAGTGCGTGTGAGGGGGGAAGGGATGATCTCTCATTCATAAGAATTCAGCCCACCAGGGCGGCCAATTGTCAAATCACACCTTGTAAGTTTCCTTCTCACTTTTCAGTTACTCCAAACATAAGTCACTGTGCCCACTTCAGCATAGATCACCCTTCCCAACTTCCTACATTTAGAAACTGTCTTTATTCCACAGCATACATACACACAAAATAGGACTTGTGCTCTGTGCTCACTGTTTGCATAATATATTGCTAAAAATCTAGGTTTAAAAAAAATGACTGATAATTGCCAAACATCATTTTCTTTGTTTTGACAAGTCAAGGGTGAAATGCAGAACCTCATTTCTATCAGCGGAGTCAAAATGACCCATAATGAAAGGAAAATGGATCAGGGATGAAATATCATAAGGACAAGTAAAACAGAAGTGATAATTAGGTAGGCTATAGGTTCAAATTAATTCATTGTCCTCATTACAGATGTTTATCAAGTTATGATTTCAGTTAAATTGACAGTTAGTTAACCACAATTCCTTACACTTATCCTTCTATATTTTTTGTGAAGAGAGTGATGCCAAACCTTTTTGGTCTGGACTATTTCTTGTAACCTTCAAATATAGCCCTAGAGTGGCTGACTTTGGAAGCGACAAAAATAGCACTACCACCTACCACAAAATAGACTGTTTCTACTACGAGTCTGGTCCTCTTCTGACCAATCTGATTTGCGCAGGGGGGTATTCAAAGTGGGATCTGAAAGGTGGGAAGAAGGATGGGAGACGCTTTTTCCTAATTCCAGAAAACAGATTTCTTCTCCACTCCTGTGAAATGCAGCTAAAGAAACAGTGGACTAGCCTGGACAAAAGCAACTGCCTTATGCAAACCTATTTTGATTTAACCAACTGTCATGTGTTCGTTACAATACCTTGCCTTAGAAATTCCCCAAAGATCTATTAGAGGACAGGATGGTACAGATTAAAATGGATAAATAAATAAGAGAAAGAAAGAAAGGAAGAAGAGGGGGAAAAAGTGCAGCCCCATGTGTCCTTATTTGTGATATATTACAAAATCACTTCTCAACTCAGTGCCAGGACCATGCTTGGGGCAAAGGGAAGGTTTGTCAGGGCAGGACTCCTCCTCTGACTGAGGTATTCTTTTGTATGGGAGACAAGCCTCCTTTCGTTTTAATGACTTTGACAAGAGGTGGGGGGAAGGCGTTCATCATTTCTCACAAAGGTCTCATTGACAAAAGCTTATGATTTTTGTTCGAAAGCACTTCCTACCAAACAACAAGACTTTGAAGTTTATTCTTTGTTCAGTCATGCTTGATATGGTTTCTCAAAGACGACGACGAAAAACCCTTACCACCCCTATGGCCAACTGTTTGCACATTAAAAATGTAAGAATACTTTTGTTTTAAGGACCACAAGTCAACTATGAAATCCTCCTTCAGAGTTGCTTGTATTACACCTTTCACGGCTAGAGCATAAAGTTAAGTAGCTGAGATTGAGTTCTCTGTCTGTGTAGTTTACTCCATTCTCATCTGAGTGTGTGTGTGTGTATGTGTGAGTGAGAGAGAATGTGTATTTATTGGTGTTATTTGGCATGGAAAATATGAGCACAGTTCTATAACTATGATCATTTCATTTTTTTTAGATCTATGTCTTTTTGATCCCCCGAATTCATAAAATTTCAAGGGAATGTTTTAAAATTATTCCTCCTGTGATTTTTCACTTGTATTTTTTTTTTTTTTTTTGCATTATTTTGGACATTGCAACATTCTAGCTCAAATACAAATTAACCAATGAAGCCAGAAATGTCACTCTATTTTTTTTTTTCTTTCAAGATTTTATTTGAGAGAGAGAGAGTGAGAGAGAGACCACAAGCTGGGTGGAGGGACAAAAGAGGGAGAGGGGGAGCTCAGTGCAGGGCTACATCCCAGGACCCTGGGATCATGACCTGAGCTGAAGGCTGATGCTTCACTGACTGAGCTACCCAGGAGTGTCACTTTAAATTACTGATTTCTGGGAAAGGATTCTTGTTTGTTTGTTTTTGGTATATATTGCTGCAAGTATTTGCCATGTGTCTAGGTCTGGTGACTTCTGTGGCTATCTCGCTTTCTTCCTATCGCTAAGTCATGGTGGTCTACCAACTGTTTGCATTGTTCCATCCACCTGGCCCCCAGCTGTCCACTGGTTTTATGAAACCATGTTGAAAGCTCACATTAGACTACAAATTCCAGTCAAGGAATCAAAAGCGTCCTCCAGAAGAAATGCAAATACATGTGTCCTCTTGTGGCTCAAGGTGGAAGGCTGTGCCTTTGGTAGACACTTCATGAGCAATTTTATTTCAGACCACAGACATTATAAAATCACTACAGAAGATTTCCTGTAGCTTGACACTCTGTGCCTTCAGTCAAATATACCAAATGTATTTTATTTCCTATTAACTTTCCTTTCATATTGAACTTTATATTGTAAACTACCTCCTTTTATTGTTATCCACCAAGGAGCAGTTTCTTGGCATAGAATGAGGGTGAAACACTGCCAAAGACATTTTTTGGCACAAGGCATCAATTAAAACTGATACACCAACCTAGTGAAGAGAGATTACAGCATTTCCCAGCACTGTTTTCTTGATTATTTCAGAACGAAGCAACAGAATTGTATGTGCTGTTTTTTTTGAGTGGGTGTCATGTCCGAAATTACTCTTTTGAACAAGGCTCTCAGGTCGTCATTATCTGAGTGTTGCACTACCTATATTTAATATAATTCCTTGTTATTGATTGAAATCGATTGTTTTCTTCATCTCATGCTTTTTATTGTTTCTTTCCTTGTAGCTATTTTTACAATTTGAAATGCAGATTAAAAGGAAACTCAGTGCTGTTTTTAAAATAGGTTGTAGTAAAAATACAAGATAAAAGATAGAAAGTGGACACAGTTAAGTACATTTAATCTTAATAATAAATCTGTTGTGGGAAATGACCTCAGAATTCAAATACTAAAATAAGGCTTCTGGGGAAGCGTTAGGAGCAAGGAAAGAATGGTCAGAGGGAAACTTCTAGAGCAGTTCAAATATCAGGTTTTTAAAATTCATAGTAGATGATAACATCAACTTCCGTCAAGACTATGGCTTTGTTGTCTTTTGCAATGCATTTTTTCATATCTTAGCACCGTGGAAGCTGGTGGAGTGTGGTGTGTTGGCCTCGGCTTTGCAGTCAGAATATCTGAGTATTGAGCCCAGGTTCACCATTTTCTAGTTTAGCCAGCTATATAACTTCTCTGTGCCTTTATTTCATCATCTAGAATCAGGGGCAGTATTGGCAATTACCTACTGGAGTCTAGTTAGGATTCAATGACAAAAATGTATGCAAAGCATACAATTTGAATGATTAGTACATCATGGTAGAGAAATCAGTGCCTGCCTTTAGTCCTAAACTTCCTGTGATTCTATTCATTAAGAATCTCCCTTATTTCAACGGTGATCAAAATTATGCTCTGCAAATTGAAATTAACTCTTTCTTCTGCATTGGGATCGTCCCATTGCAAAACAACTAGACTTCAGAGAAGATTCACTCTAGAGATACAGATGGCCCAATGGGAATGAATATAGAGTGAGCATCTTTGTATCTCACATTCATGTTGAGCAAAGAGCAGTGCCCACACAGAGGAAACAACCAAACTGGCAGAATGATACAGCCAGTGTCAGCCAGACTCTGACATTCTTGGACATCTCAGTGCTTGAGATGTCATTGAGCAATGCTCTTGTGTACAGAGTATAATGGCTGAGATGGAGCTAATGCATAGACTCAGAGAAAGCGTTGCCTCCCACCAAGACTAATCTGGCTACTGCTGGTGGATGGCTGACCTGCGAGCAATAGAGAACAAGACTGTGGCCTACCCTCCCATCTAGAGTCCAGTTCCTCCAGTATAGCAGCCAGCCATGGAAATGGCAGTATTTCAACTTGGCTTGGATTGATTTATACTCTGCATGAGAGTTTGCTTTTTTTTTGCCTGGGGTGGCTCACCCATCACCACTTTCCAGGCCTCAAAGAGCATCTCTTCTACTAGCATGGGATCCCACATGACATCACATTAGACAAAGGGACACACTGTACAGCAAATAAGGTGTGGCAGTGGCCACAGATCCACTGGTCCTACCACATACCACACCATCCAGAAGCCACTGGATTGAAAGAGCATGGCCTCTTAAAGATTCAGCCCAGGTGCCAGCTTGAAGATAATACCCTATGAAACATGGAGTTCCATCCTTCATGATGACTTGGCTTGGTAAGTACATATCTTAAACCAATGTCTGATATATGGGGCTGTGTTCCCAGTAGGCGGAATGCATGGGCTTGGCAATTGAGGGCAGAAGTAGGAGTGGTCCCATTCACATGCTTGGTGACCCATGTGGAGAATGTGTGCTTCCCATTCCTACGAATTTAGGCTCTGTGATCTAGATATCCTGGGTTTCAAGAAGGGATGCTGTCGGCATGAAAAATGCCTCTAAAATTAAAGCTAAAGCTGTCACATACAATTCTGGTATCTTCATGATAGTGAACTGCGAGCACAGAAAGTCATTACCTTGAGGAGGTAAAACCATTGCTACAAAACTGCGTCAGGGAGGAAGATGTTACCATTGGGCATCTCCTGGTACCCTCATGCCCAGTTTTAACTAAGCACCACCACCAACAACAACAACAAACTAACTCAAGGGCTCAGACACCTCAAGGATGAGAATCTGTGTCACCTCCCTAGGCAAGCCCCTCGGTCCCACAGAAATGCTGAAGGAGTGGAAAGAAGCCCGGAAAGGGTAATGGTGGAAAGACATGATGAGTATCAGTTACTGCCTTGGGATCAACCGTAGCAGCAGGGACTACAGCTAATCTCACTAACACTTCTTTCTCCAGCACTGCTAAGGCTGTAATGGGGTATGGGGATTCGGGGGGATGAGATGAATTTCAGTCTGATTCATTCCCTTCCCTGTGCCAAGTACTCCATAATCAAGGTAATGCACATATTATGTGACCTAACTTCCAGATATCTCCATGCTTCAAGGATCACACATCCTTTAGTAATTGGAAAAAAAAAAAAAAAAATCTAGGTTTTCTTTCTGCTCAAATATAGGAAGTTGTCTTTTACCAAGTTTCCCTTTCAAAATGTTCTGGATCATCTAAGAAATATTTACACGTCGCTCAAATCAGTCAGTCACCCCTTGGAGGCGGGCAGCTGGTTTGCACTCTGTAGGTCACCATTTAGTGCTGGAAGCATGGCTTCAATCATGTTCAAGCCACTCCCTCCACTAAACTCTATCTCTTAACGCTCCACAGGCTGCGGGTCACAGAAAACTCTTCTCAACCTGGTGCACACAGTAAGGGGGATTTATCGGCTTCCATACAGGAAGTCCATCTCTAGGGAGGGCTTCAGAACCGATGAACACTCTTTGACAATGTCATCAAGTACACGTTTTCTTCTACTGTCTTCCTCTGTGTCCAGGGTATTAGCTTCCTCCTATGTCTCACTTGCTTCCATTCCCACTCCCGACCCCCCCCCCCGAACCCCTGACCCCGTGGTCACAGAAATCAGCCAGCAGCGATAATGCCGTGTTTCCTCATTCTTGTTAAACAAGAAAAAAGTGTGCCTGACCCAGCCTTCCAAAGAACGGTACCAAGACTCATCCTGACTCTTTGGCTGAAGTTACGTGTCTGCTCTACAATGAACATTTTTGTCCCCCCACCCCCCAAATTCCGACGATGAAACCTAATCCCCACTGGGATGGCATTTGGAGGTTGGACCTTTGGGAGGGGATGAGTTCGTGAGGGTGGAGCCTTTCTGAACGGGATTAGTGTTCTTATAACAGAGACCCTGGAAAGCTCCTTCCCTGCATCTGCCACATGAGAACACGGGGAGCAGACTCACCAGACACTGAATGTGCCAAAGCCCCGATCCTGGACTTTCAGCCTCCAGAACTGTGAGAAATAAATTTCTGTCCTTTATAAACTACCCAGATTCTATAATAAAAGTCTGGACTGACTAAAACAATACCCAACCTTGAACCGGTGGCTATGGCCAAGGAATAATATATTCTGAGAGGCTGAACCAACCAGGCCCGACTGCTTGAGCTAGGGTAGGCTGTCTCACCCAAAATGTACGGTGCTGAGAAGTGAACACAGATAAATCTGGGCATCGTTAGGAAGAGAAAGTGGATACCATATAGGAACCAGCAATGTTCACCAGAAGCACTTTTTTCCAAGCAAAGACAAGGCCCTCTGCTTAGCTCCCCATGGAGCCGAAGACTAAAAAAAAATAATAGAACACAGAACATTTACGAACAAAGTAAAACCAAAAAACTCTTAAAAGTGAATTCTACACGTGACTGTTGCTGGACTCCGTGGGTGAGTCTCTTCCTGAACTCTACTGTGCATACGTCTCCACGGCCAACTTGAGAAAACGCTGCTTCTGAGCAGACTCTGCGCTTCTAGCAGGTTCTCAGATGATGTTAAAGACGCTTGTCAGAGGTCCACACTTGCACGGCTTCTCTCCCTGTCTCCTGGTCCACTATGAAAGCACTCACCCTGATTGTCTCTTCTAATTTCCTTGAATCCCATGGAAAGATACACAAGTTCCTAAAATGAAATGCTTGGCAGAATTTCAAGTTCAACTCCAAGAAAGACAAACTTTTTGTTATTATGAGAAGAGTTTAACTTCTTGTTATTTCTGATCTTTCCCTCTGAGTGAAACTATTGTTTTACCCCTGGTATATTCAAAGGAGTCCTTAAAGCGTCTTTTCTAAAAACAAAGGTGTACTTCCTCAGTGATGAATTTAGACTTCTACAGCTAGAAGAAAAACCAAAGATACTGCTACCATTAAAAACTGCACAAAAGCTTTAAAATGTAATTTTTCTGCACTTCTCAGCTTTTGAAAATTTTGAGGTGCAGGATCTAGTCTCAATGAGAAGCTATGTGTGTGTATGCATATATATACAGATGTGCATATACATACATATGTACACATATATATGTACACACATGTGCATGCTTACCAGAACAAATTATGCCAATAGCTCACGATACGGTAATGTTTACTTCTCTCCTTCTCTCTCTTTTTTTTTTATTGGAGTCTTTGGATAGCTGGCCTGGGAATCTAAATGGCATTTATAGCAGTATTTTTTTTTTTTTTTTTTTTTGAGGATGCATTTCAATTCTAATCAACCAACTTTACAACTATTAAACATAATTCATCTGTAGAGAAGACCAACTCACAGGAAGGGAACGTCAGTATAGGCAGAGTAGCTGCCTGCTTTAGTTGGGGGCAAACAGGAGGACCACTGAGGCATGGTTAGTGGAGTCTATAATCAGATTTTCCCAGGGGAAGCGAGTTGGGAAATAGTGTTAGTATCCAGCAATATTAGTTCTTGGTCATTCTACTTACACTGTTTATTTAAAGCAAGCTGTTTGATATTTGATTCTCTTGCACTCCCAATCATACTTCCTTGGCAACAGAGAAAAATATTTCTGAAAGAAAGAACCTCAAGTTGGGGAGGGAATGGGCTTCAAAGGGACAGCTTGCCATTGAATCTGGAGCCTGAAGAAATGCCTTTTCAGGTGTGGATGGCACTTCTTCCTTCATGAGCCTCTCATAGTGGTCCTACCTTTGTCCATAATTAAAGGGCCAGAAGCTAGTTTTATATATAACTCAAGGCAATTGTAAAATATAAGTATATTTCCCCTGTGTTTAAATAAATGGAATAATTTGTCCCATAATCACATTGGTCTCTGTGAGCTCTTGAAGTTTTATTAAGGTGTAACTCGTGAGTCACACTATTACTTGGTTATTAAGCTTGAGTCTCATAATACTTTTTAAAAATATGAATCCTAACTTTTGTAACTTTGAAGAATGGAAAATTTTGAAGACATACCACTATGGAAATCATAAGGTCCTGGGGCATATCCCTCTCGATCTAAGCATAACCGATGCAGCACTGACCATGTGTTAGATAAAGAGTCAAGAGGCAGGTATGAATGCAGGCTAAGAACATGCGCTGTGAAGTTGGACCATCTGGGTGTAAATCCTGGCTCGTCACCTACTGGCTAGTTGCACTGCCTTGCTGAAGGTGCCTAAAATAACCATACCTCAGTTTCCTCTGCTAGGAGACCATTAAAAAAAAAAAAATGATAGCACCTTCCTTAGGGATGTCAGTAGAGTAAATGAAAAGGAAGCACTCAATAAATGCCAGAGATTGTTATCACCATGGTTCGGTGGTTCTCAACTGGGGGCGATTTTTACTCCCAGGGACATCCGGGAATGTTAGGAAAAAAAACTTGATTGCCAAGACTGCAAGTGGGGGGTGCTCTTGGCATCTAGTGGGCAGAGGCCAGCGATCCCACTAAACATCCTTCGATGCACAGGGCAGCCCTCCACCACCACCAACAGCAAAGAATTATCCAAAACGAATATCAATAGTGCCCAGGTTGTGATGCCAGAAATGTGTCTTATATATCAGGTATACATCTTGGAAAGAAGTCAGAAAAAATGAGCAAACCTGGGGACAACCTCTACTCTAAATCTTGTTCACCTTACTCTCTACATAGTGGGGAGCATGGCTTCCCTCTATGAAGTATAAAAGAAAACAGTGCATAGATCATCCATGAACAACTCAGAATTTTCCCAAACTAAACACTCCCATGTAACTAGCACCCAGATCAAAAGTTAGTATATTAACAGGATTCCAAGTTATGACCTTCTCTAAAAATACTCATTTTTCCTGACCTGAATCATCATAGAAAACTTTCTGTGCATTAATACTCTATAAGGTGGCATGATACATACATTATGTATTTTTCTGTGACTGAATTTGCTGCTTGCATATTGCGGTTTTGAGATTCATCCATATTATGGCCAGTAGCCACCGTCGGTTCACTCCCACTGCTATGTGGCATTCCACTGCAGGACGCGCCAGACCCTACACTACTCTTCAAACACATTTTGGTAGCCTTCTGATTGGGACTGTTATGAATAGTGTGGCTATGTACTTTCCGGTACACATCTTTCAGTGTACAAATACACGAGTATCTGCGGGATATATACAGCCGAGCTTTTTTAAAATAATCGAAAACCCAGTCATGACTTTCCATTAGAACCCAAGTAAAATCCAAAGTCTTTTAAGTGGTCACACTTCCTAGTTCGGCTGAGATACTGCCCACTGGTGAATGAGTGGCCTGACGTTTGTCTTCACTTCTGAAAGTGTCCCACTCTGAGAAATAAAGATGTCTATTATCCTGTACACAGCATCCTGCCTAATCTTCCCCACTTACTTTCTGACTCTTTACCTGCAAATCTCCCATTGCTCACTCTGCCCAGCCACACGGCTGTCTTTCTGGTTTCCCGAACATGCCACACATTCTTTATGACTCAATGCCTGTCATATGCATCCATATGCCGGAATCTCCTCATCTTTCAGATTTGAGTTGAAACGTCAACCCCCTGGAGCGGAACTATCTGGTCTGGTTATGGATGTCCTTGATGTTCTTTCCTGTCCTTGCATTTCCTATGCCTTCGCACTCTTTCCTCCACGGTATTTATGCCATTTTTTACATGTGTGCATGAGTGTTTATTCTACTCTTGGAAGGGAACGATGTGGGATGAGGGGCAGTAAAGCAGATTACTAAGATTGGAAAGGCCAGAGCCAGACAGCCACATACAAATCACAGCTCTTCCACTTTTTAACTGTGAGACATGGGGCCAGTCACGTAACCCCTCTGCACCTCGGCTTCTGTACCTGTAACATGGGGATAATTTATTTAGTGCCGACCTCGTCATGTTGTGAGAATCACAGTAAAATAGAATACAAATTAGTAAAAGGAAAAGACTTAAGACAAGTGCTGGTAAAGACTAAGTGCTGTTTGTTTGGATGTTGCCTATCGTTACCCTCATCTAGTTCACCAAGGTCACCGTGTCACTAAGAGGCAAAGGAGGCATCCAAACTTAGCATTCACTGATCGGTAACATCTTTCTGCCCTCTGCTAATAGGGCTCACACTCCGGAAGGGACATAACCTGTGTTTTTTACTGACAGATGGTTCCAGGAAAACATAAGATTATCTTGAGTCACCTAAAAATATCCACTGACTGAGGTTGGACATGTGAATAAAAATAAAGCAGATAGGTAGAAGTTTAAACACCCAATTCACAAACAAAAACCTGTTGTTTCTACCTGAAAAAAAAAAACCCAACTCCTCCACTGACCCCTAGACCAAGTCAACCAAGTCATGATCATGTCTCCTAGACTAATGTTGAAGATTCTTCTCCCTCCTACTTGAGTCGATTCTCTGCACAGATTTAAACTTTTAAGATACAATGATAAGATGTATCACTGCAGTGTTCGAACCCTCAGATGACCTCTCTCCATCCAACTCACAATATGGTCAAAGTCTTTGCCAGAGCTCCTCAGGTCTGCTTGTTTCTCTCCCTTTGACTTTACCTCCTTCTGCTTTCCAAGCCCCAGAGTGGGGGGCGGGGCAGGGGTGTCCTTCGCTATTCCACAACCATGCCAACGGCGCTCCCCAGAGGGCTTTGATATACCTTGTTCCCTCTGCTTGGAACAAGCCCCTCTAGAGATCCACCTGACTCAGCATCCATCTCTTCAGCCAGGTTTCTGCTCAACTGTCACCGCCTCGGAGAGCTCTTCCCTGGGCACCCTACCTAAGACGGCACAACTCGCCCCGTACCTAAGATGGCACAACTCGCCCCGCAGTCCCTCCCTCTTACTTATTCTTCCATATTGCACCTACCACCTGAAAAAGACTTACTTGGTTTTTATTATCTATCTATATCTATCTCTGCTGCTAGACCATAAACTCCATGAGAGCAAGAGCTTCATTTGCCTACCTACTGAACAGAACCTCAGCTGGCATGGAGTTGTAATGACTTTTAAAGGGATAAGGAGTCACTGATCATCATAATATTTATTAATATATCATCACGGTGATATTAATCACGATGATATTAATATCATCATGGTGATCTCATTTGAGCACATGTTTTCTGGTGGCCTCTAAGTGGGGTGCTTTTATGCATTACCTAATTCAATTCTGCTCTTGAATTAGTGCCCCTACTTGCCCTCTTTTACATATCAAGAAACTGAGAATGGGAAAGGTCAGGTGATTTGCTCCAGGAACACAGGTAGTAACGGGAGGCCTGGGGCTTCATTCACATCATTGCTTGAGCTCCAGAACTCTCCGTTAGTACACTCCTATGAAGAACCAATGATAAACTCCAATTAATTCCATTTTTTGTTTCCTTAGGACCAATTATAAATGTCAGTGATGAAACAGGAGTAGTTATAAAAGCATATCTGACCCCCATTTTCTCCTTTATTTCAGAGTAAAATTGCTAGTTGCCAAAAGGCAGGCAGTGACTTGAATTTTCATGTCATAATAATTATCAGAATGAAGGGAATTTGAAGGCAGCAGAGAGGGCAAAATTCAGAATTCTCAGCATAAGAGACGTTCACTTTCAGAAAGAGCCTTGAATTTATCTCCATTTTAATGTCTTTCCACATTTTAAAATATTAGTTGAAAAGGGGGATTTGAGAAGGCAGCAGAGCCAAAGTAAACATTCAACACACTGTTATACTAGAATTTTATTATACTCCAGCTCACAGGCGCCTTTGCTGCTCTTGCTGCCTGTCCAGCGGCTGGTGAATCAGTGGTTGTGTCTGAAAAGGAGACAAATAGGATGGAAAAAATATCCATTTCTCTGTCTGTGTGTGTATTTTAAAAGGCAGTACAGTTGCATCATGCGCTTACGATAACAAAGTGGTAAAAAAAAGAAACTGGTTTCAGTATTGAGTTAATTTCATTTTCTTGAACCACTGTGACATGTTTTTTTGTTTGTTTGTTTTTGTGCACCAGACATTTATATTTTCAGATTGTCATGGAGACTGAATGTGATTCAAGTAATTCTGCACATTATTATGGAATAATTTGTCATCTGTGAAGTCATTTTTTTAGTGATATATACTGTGGATAGAACAGATTAAAGAAGCGGGCTAGCGAGGGTATATTTATGCAATGCGACAAGTACATACACAAAGAGGGATGATGTAATAATGTAAGTAATTCAGAGGTTCTGGCAAGTGTCTGGGTGGTAAGCCATGACTATAGCCGACTCAAAAGCTGGGCTGCCTGCTCTTGGGGAAATACCTTATTTATATTTTTTCAAGAAATACTGGGGTTAAGATAGGATTCGCTCAAGGCTAATAGCTGCTAATCCTCTGGCTCTGCGAGTCAGAAAGATATGCATGCAGGTCCTCAATTTCCCCATCTGTAAATCTGAACTCGTTATAAAATGTAAATTTTCTTCTCTAAAAATGAACACGATGAGGCTAATGAAGGAAGCCCCACCTCTATCCATCAGCCCACTGAGAGATCTCTGCAGTGATGTCAAAATCCCCATTTTCACCTCCAGTTTATACCCATGAGAAGCAAGGCCATTTTAGTTGCTGGGAATAAGCAGCATATTGCATGACCTTAGAGGAGTTCATTCTGGGGAGGCATTCTACTCACAAACTTGGATCGAAGTAGCTGAATGCCTTTGTTTTTCTGCAGTTGTTTCTTTTAGACAGTAAGGTTCTACTGGGGAATGATTTTAGATTTACAGAAAAGGTAAAATATTGTGCCGAGTGATGTTACCCAGATTCCTTAGTTATTATTATCTTACATCACTATGAAATTTGTCCAAACTAAGAAACTAACATTGGTACATTACTATTCACTAGTCTCAGTCTCCATCAGTTCTTCCATTCATGTCCTCTTGCTGTCCCGGGATCCAATCTAAGACACCTCACTGCACTTAGTAACCTTTAATTTTTTAAATGAAGGCGGGGCATGTGGTAGAGTGTAGAGCCCACTGGATTGGACAACCAGGACCCAAGCCTCTAGACCTTGACTCTCAGTGAGGAGTTGGGTGACCTTGAGCTATATAACCTAATGGAGCTTCTAAACTCCCTGCAAGCTCATTCTCTGCAAAATGGGGACCAAGCACGCCACATATCAGCTAGAGGGCAGAAAGACACTGCCTTTCCCTTGCATGGTTTGCCTGAAAGAGTTTGTGCCACTAAGACACTGCCCAAGAAAAGTGATTAGGGAAGCTCTCTTCAATGGCCAACTTTATCTATCTATCTATCTATCTATCTATCTATCTATCTATCTATCTATCTATCTCTGCAAAAAGGTTGATGCTGCAGGGGAAAACAAGGACAGCTAATCCTTTGCAAATCTTAAACTCTGAAGGAATCTGCCTATAAGCGGACATTTGAATGGCCTTGAGGCAGAAAGAAAGGGAGGTGATCCTGCCAGAAGAGATGCCTGGAGAATCAAACGGGTGAGCTTCTATGTGTCTCTCTCTGCATATCCCGCCTTCCCACCTCCCCGCCCCCTGCCTTTTCCAGCTGCCTGCTCTGTTCCTGCCTGCTACGGTTTCTGCAGTGGCCCTCTCCCTCAGCAGGACACCAATCCTGCAAGCTTGCAAAGGCCAAACAAAACCGGGACTCACAAATATGTAACTGTTTTCCTTAGCTCATGGCATAAATCAAAAAAAAAAAAAAAAAAAAAGAAAAGAAAGAAAAAAAAAGAAAAAAAATTCTGTTAGCACAGGGCTCAGGAGTGTTTATTTTTTTGCCAGCTGCAACATGCTACCCTCACAGGGGATCACCTAAAACCAGTTATGGTTTAGGTTGGAGGGGAATGTCAAACTTAAGCTGCGGGCTTGGCCTCTCTCAATGAATTACGACCTTGTCAAGAACCTATTTTTTTAAATCAATGCAGGTTTTCTATCAAATCAAATACCTGCACACTAAATTATATTTTTGGTGCCAGGCTGGCTCTCCAATTTTTTTTTCCCTTTGCTAGTTTTTTCCAGCCTCTTCCCCCAAAACTCCCCCCTCTCCTTACCGTGATACAGACAGTTTTTGTCCCTAAGAAGAAATTGAAAAGCAAGCCCTACCTTTGGGGGGAAAGAGAGGACTGTCCTTTGTCATCCCATGTGCACGCATTTCCACTGTTTAGAAGCTACCTCAGCTGAAGGAACAGAAGTGCTCCTAGAGACTGATGGAGTCAAGAGTGTCCTTTGGGATCACCATCCAATAGCAGTGAAGACATTTGCTTTTGAAAGGAAACTGTTTGTTCTTTTCTTTTTAAAAACGTTTCGTGAAGTGGACATGGAAGAGGGGTTAGGGTAGCTTCTAATACAAGTGCTGAAATAAAGAGTCAAACATTTAGAGCATCTTCTAAGTACATTTTGAGACATCCCTTCCCATCATGTGACTTGATAAATGTGAACAGATTTTAGGGAATCAAAGACATTTTCTTTCTTCCTCCCTTCCTCCCGCCCTTTCTCCTGCTTCCCATTCTTCCGTTCGTTCTTTATTTCTTTTAAACGGGGAAAGAGACTTTTCTGCCCTCAACTCCTGCTCTTCCTGATGGGTTAGTACCTGATTTTAGAAGCAGTCTGTCTCCTAAACTGGTAGCTTAGTGGAGACGACATTGGAGTAGGAGCTGTTTGCCCCTGTGACTCCCCGTGGGGCCAGCAGAGGCCTGAAGTACCTCTTCTGAAATTGTGGCGAAGACAATTTTTTTAAGAATGGGACGCTCCATGTATCAAAATTCACTTACGGCAAAGCCACGAGGTATACAGTTCAGCGCTGGCACCAGAGGCAGCCCTGTTACATGGCCCGGAAGTCTTTATTTGGTGGTTTTTCAATTAAATGCCGCATATACTTCAGGGCATATGTAAAGAATCCTCAAATGAATTGAAAACTGTTTTCAATAGCAACTCCGATGGATAAAACACGGACAAGGAAATCCCAACCAGCTGTGTTTGAGTCTTCAGAACCCAAATCAAATAGTTTCTGGCCGGATTCTGGATATTTCTGATAGGCTGTCATGGTGCCAACACTGTCTTCACTGCACACTGAATGGCTGGTTTGGCAGGGATTCCTACCCTCTCATTTCTCCCCACCTAATTCAGCTGGAAGCTACCGCCTCAGTGTAACCTTTGCTGATGTAGGCACACGTCAAAGTTTCTCAGTCAGGCGAGTCTTGGTTGTGAGAAATTCAAGGTAGAAAGACATACCAAGAGTCCTACTGGATGGGAAAAACAAAGGAAAGATAATCCTTCACAAACTAAGGTCGAAAAGCCAAGACACACAGGTACATGAGACAGAAGCCCAGGTGTGCGAGGGCCCACCTGCTTGGACCATCCCTTCCCTGCATTCAACTGGACGATCACTTCACGAAAATGCTCAAGTTTCTGGGTAGCTGTTATAGGATACAAATATGAATAGGAGGGATCCTAGTCAGAGAAAGCTTACAGTCTTCTTTTTAAGATTTTATTTTATTTTAGAGAGAGAGAGCGAGTGCACAAGTGGGGGGAGGAGCAGAGGATAAGGGAGAGGGAGGAGGAAAGAATCTCAAGCAGATGCCATGCTAAGCAGGGAGCCCAACTCGGGGCTCGATCTCACGACCCTGAGATCATGACCTGAGCCAAGCCAAGAGTTTGATTGATCTACCCAGGTGCCCCAGAGAAAGCTTATGGTCTCATAAATCATCAGTGATAATACAAAATAGACTAGAGCAAATGATAAGAGTGGACAGGTTACTTCTGAAGTTCAGCACCCACTTACTTCATCCTACTATTTCTTGAGTAAAACACCCCCATAACCCCTGGAACACTCAGTCATCTTATTTGGATGGACTTAGTCTTAGTCTCATTTCAGGGATGGGCCCTAATTTGTCTAAGCTAATTAATGAATCCCATTCTCCTGGTTCTAGAGACTAGTTGAGAAATGGGGTTAAGATCTATTCTTGCTAATGAGAAACACAGTGTGTACATAGACTGGAGTCCAAATTCAAGAGGAAGAGGCCTGGAGCTGGCTTTTTGTAAACATGCGTGCACAAGTGCATACACACACGTACAAAATGCAAAAAATATACATAATCAACAGGACTTGGAGACTTGATCGCACTGGGGAGGAGACAGTGGAAAATTAGGAATTTTTGCTGTTGTTGTTTTCTATTTTGTTTTTATTTTTATTAGGTAAACTGAATCATGTTCTACCCAGGCATCTATGACACGGAAAATACAAGTGAACATGCATTCCATAAACACAGCAAATCTTTTAGCTAAAAAAGACAGGTATTGTGTCCAGGAATTATTACATTAGAAGACACTGGACACTGAGTTCCCTCATTTTACGGGGTTTGCCTAGGGTCACCCTCACACTGATTCTAAGCATGAAACTGCCACTAAGCACTCCTTGGACAAAATTATTCTCTTCCAGCCTTTGGGTTTCTAAATCTGTATTTCTGGGGGGAACAAATCTCATTTTGGAAACGGACTACGAAAGAAGATAGTACCCCGGGATAATTCCTAACAGGGATTTCAAATCCTCGTAAATTAGGGGACACCAGAAGATGCTATTGCTTACCTTAACTGGAAGAATAACTCCAGTCTGCTCATAATTATCCACATTTTATTTCCACTTGGGACTTGGTGCTTTTGAACCACCATGAATATAAGCATCATACAGTTATTTCTATTCTGGGACTTTTATTGAAAAGGAAAAGGAAAAAAAAATGGATTGCTGACTTTGGCTGCTTGGCACCAAGAGCAAGGCAGTGAAGATAAACTTAATTTTATTATAATCATTATTAAATAAAGATTTGGGAAAACAGCAAGAGCATATTTGTGATAGAAATTATAAAAAATTTATGTAAATAACCATGTAGATTTTATACATCCCTTAGGCTCCAACGAATATTCCAAATCCCTACTGCTCCTTTGAAACTTAATTTTTTTTTTTCTTTTTTTGAGGGCTTATCAATCCTGGGGTTCTCATTAAATTGGGCCTAAATTGAAAAAGTATTTTTGAGATGAGAAGCTGGCTTTAATCATTAAAACATTTGTTTACAAAGGGGTGCCCTTTCTTTTCAAAAACTAGCTTTTAAATTCCAAATTATGATTTTGTTTTCATTGCAGCACCTAACCAACTGACATTTTTCTACTGTCTCGGAGCCGAGCTACTATGTTTCTTGCTCACAAAACAGTGTATCAGCTTAGTACAGTGGAAAGAACACAAGGTCTGAATTTGAGGGTTTTAGTTCCAATCTTCCTGCTCTTCCTATAGACTTATAGTATTAAAGCAAGTTTCATCATTTGACTCCCTGTAAAGTAGGGGTTATTGATATTCATTATGCCTACCTCACGAGGCTATTGTAAACATCAAGTAAGAAAATGCACAAGAAAATGAGATGCAAATGACAAACTACTGTAGACTCTTCAATGTTTAAGACTATATACTGATTTAAGGGCCTGGAACTTGGCTCAAAGGTAGGACCGTATGAAATCAATATCCAAACAGCAGTCTAGAGAAGGAAAGAGCTAAATAGTATGATATGATAAGGTCTAGGAAGGAGGAAAGAGAAAGAAAAAAATCTCAGGAAAGCACAGAAGTAGGACATCAAAAGCACATCAGACAGAGAAGGTGATACCAGACCTGAAATCTGAAGCTTTCTTCACCACCTCATTACTTCTTTAGAAATTAAATTCCAAGGAATCAGCAATGGGCGATTCCACTGCCTGGTTTTCCTAGCACAAAAGCCAACGTGCTTCATTAATTACACAGACAGATTATCTACCCCAGCCAAACCTCCCCTACCCCACCCTCCCACCAGTTAAACATTCAGCACCACGATTTTGTGCAATGGGGAAGGTTTCTTAAGTGCAGGGAAATTGCCAAAATGCAATTTGAAGTCCAAAGGAGTAAAAAAGGTAATATTTTTCCTCTCTTTTGCAAAAGCACGCTGATGTGTTCTTAATTCTCTTGCCATTTGGTATTAGAGCATGGATCCTTAGCGTCCAGAAGTTATTTGACTTAAACACATTTGTGGCTTCAGGTTACTTTCCACATTCAGGCCCAAAGTTGCTGGCTGTTACATATACTCCACTTGGACTGGCCCCCAGGATGAGAGATGATTCTGGGAGATAACACAGTTGTATTAAAACAAGGTGTTAGAAAAACGGGGTGCAACACGACTGTAGGTACAAATGCAGCTCCTGAGATATATCATCTCTAAGGGTGTATTTTGGTAAACATTCAGTTATCGACTGGGATTTATTTGCAGTGATACAGAATCATCAGATCACTGCTCGTTCTCCACTCCATCTGCTGTGTGAGTTACTTTATAAAACTCTAAGGGAAAAAGAATACGAAAAAGAAAAATCCTCTCCCCACCCAAGTTGTGAGGGTCATTGGTTTATTTTACCTGGTACTAATATCAACTTTATGGCACATTTTTGCCTGCTTAGGAAAAAAAAAAAGTGGCCCATATGAACCTATCCAGTATATTATTTATAGTGTTGTGGCCAGATCTCTTTATGATAAAAATGTAAAACTTTCTTGTAAAAATTCCTTCTTTTAAATAAAATTACTCGTTTCTCTCCAACTTAGATCAGCTCTTATTTTGCTCCGTAACTACTAAACCTTGGAAGTGTCACTGACGCTAATCAATAGACCAGTCTTCAACACGCATTTTAAAGTTATGCTTTAAATCCACTTCTGCAATTGCAAAAGGACTTTTTCCCCTGCTGTCTGGCTAATTAACTGATACGACACTAATCCTTTGCACATCTGGTACTAAATGTTTGCTCACATGGGTCCCCCAACGAGGAAGTGTGGCCGAACAGCGACTTCGAGTGTGCTTGATTTCACTTTAAAATCTTCACTCTCTGGGATTAAAATCTTGAGATAAAACATCTGGATTTCAGTGGTGTCCTCAGGGAACGAAAGTTATAGTTCTATAGAATACATATTGCACATAATATGGTCTTGTTATTTCTACATTAGCACTACTCCAGCCGGTACCCGCCGCTAGCTTGTCAGTCTCCTGACACATCATTAATAAACAGGTAATTTCATAACTGATTTCCACCTAGTGTCATGTTGAAAACCACCTGGGTTTTCATTTTCACTAACATTAAAGGGATAGGCTAGAGGGAGGCCGTTATTATTAAACTGGGACTAATCTAACTGAATAATGGATCAAATCAGTGAGAACAAATGCATATGCAGAAGGATAAAAAAAAAAATTTCCAGGCCAACGGATAGATCTGGATCCACTCATCAAAATGTGACTGTTCCTTCCCCTTCCTCTCAATAAATGGACACGTGAGGAATTATTCCAAAACTGTGCCCACTGCCTCCAGGAAAGTTCCCAAAAAATACCAAGGAAGCAACCGTTAGGGAAAAATCTATACTTTTAAAATTGTGACCTTGAAATTAGGTCTATGCCATGCTTATGTATTCATTGAATTTTAAATTAATACTGCATGTTATGTGCCATTCAAGATTAAAAACACACTCACCAAGGTGAGCCATTGCCACTGTTGGCTTATAGATCTAGCTAAATGTGTACTGATGGACAAGATGTGTAGTGATGGACAAGAACACTGTTAAATGTAATTGGAAATGATAACGGTGATATGATCCACACCTTGGCTTATGCTAGGCTTTTTTTTTTTTTTAAATCCTGATGTTATCATCTTATTAGCATCATTCCTAATGGAAAGTAGTTGAGAATTGCTATGGCCTGCCTTCACATCATCAGAAAGGGGTCTATCTAGTAGTGGTTTTTTATGGTGCCTCTCAGTCTTGTGATGTATTTCTGGAGGAAGTTTTTGCTTTCTTCATGAATCAAGGCTAATAATTTAATATCATGGTCTATGACTTCTGTTCATGTGAAATTCAATCACAACATGGAACCCAATCAATGTGGAGTATTATTACAGCATTTACCATGTTCTGTCCATTCTTATTTAGACAGAAGAAAAAAAGTTGTGTGCCGCCAACTTCTCTTTGACCTTCCATTCCACTGACAACTTCATAATAACCTGCTTTTCTTCTTCAGGACCAGTTTGTAAAAGGACGGATAACCCAAAATCTACTCTTGGTGGTTTAGAAAAAAACCCTGAGGAAAACAGGAAAATTAAAAAATTTGATGCCAAAATTTCCTAAGTTTTATATTTTCATGATAAAAATTATAAGAAATAATTCAGTTTATATGTAAACAATGAACCTCACTAGTCATTCAATACAATGTATGTAGTGAGAAATTTGAACATATCAATTGTACCATCTCTATTCTGTTGTGAAAAAAACCAGAAACACAATAAAGGTAATTGTCTCATGTCAGTCATTGCCTAAAGTCTGTCACAGAGGTGATGGTGGAGCCAAGAGAAGAACTTGAATCCTTCCAATAAAGTAGTATTACATCAAAATGTAAAACTGTCTAAACCCTACTTCCTCTCCCAACTCATGCTTATCGGCTATTTAAATGCTTTCTATAGCACTGGGTCTTCATAGATCTTTCGGAGGGCTTTTGTTCACACTCAAAATAATACCAGCCATTCAATGATAAACTAGTGAAAGGAACCAACATTCCAGGCACATAGGATTTACCAAAATATGTATCGAATTTACCTGAGTCCTTCCCTAGATGAGCAGTTCTCAACTGCCGCTGATTTTGCACCCTAGACCAGGAGATAGTTGGCAATGTCTGGACACACTTTTAGTTGTCACAACAGGGTGGGTGGGTGCAAATATCAGGTGGGTAAAGGTCAGAGAAGCTGCTAAGCATCCTACAATGCATGGGATAGCCACCCCACAACAAAGAATTACCTGGTCGCAAATGTCAACAGTACCAAGACAGAGAAACCTGGTATATGCAGACTGCTGGCTAGGGGCATTGACAGAGCTACCAGGTTTTGAGACATTAACAACCAGCAAGGTTTCCATAGGGTGTGTATATTTCATCTGAGCCCCACATTGTTCCGTTCCCAAAGCAAAATGTTACGCTCTTCAAAATCTCCAGGGAAGCTAGCAGCATAAAGCTTTGGGTGAAATGTAAATTTCTTAAAATATTTATCCATCCATAAGTGGCTACATTTTTGACATTATTATAGGGTTTCTCAGTGTTCCATTTTATTAAAAAATATTTATTTGGTTTCTAAGATTACTGCTTTTCTGACCACAGAAAATTCAATTACTGAAAACTGCAGCTATCAAATTGGTTGGAAATAAATAGCCTTTTATCCAAAGCTGGCAAAGACTGGCTCACTTTTAATATGTAGCCATTTAAAAAAAATAAAATAAAAATAAGAAAACATTTCCATTGCAAGCTGATGGACTGCGCAGTCAGAAGGCAAACGGTCTTTTGCATCATCAGGTTTTATTTAAAATAGGATGAGAAAGGAGTGGGGGGAAGTTGAAGAAAAGAGGGCACCGTAAGAGTAATTTACCATTATTTTTTTCTCTTTTGTTTTACAAGACAGAAGAAACGTGAGCCTTTTTGCCAGTGGAAATCACTTTCTCCTGCTTTCTCTCTGTCTCGGTTTGAAATGTTTAGTAATATACAGGAAATGTGGTAAGTGAGATCTACAAACGCGGGCTTCCAATATCAAGGCTAATTATGTGCTAAGCAATGAGGATGGCAGCAGCACTGCCAGGGGACCACAAAGGAGGCTGAACTGGGATGCCTAGATCTATTTCCCTCATTTGCTTCTCGTTTGCATTTTAATCTACACTTTTTTTTTTTTTCATTTCTTAAAAGAACACTTGTCCATGATTCCTCAGTGAAAACCAATCAACCCACAAGAGGAGGTAAAATGAAAAACTGAAAGAACCACACTGTGAATAAAAGCACAGAGATTATCCAGGCTTTGGATTATAGATAAATATGTGCCCATCTACAAACTGCCGTTCTGTCACCACTGAACACGCATCTGGGCTATCTCTCACTTGAGTGAGATTGATCTGCACGCAATCAGAGCTAATTTTTATATTAGGCTAAGTAAAACATCATTGGGAATTTGATGCTATTGAGAAAATCAATAATGCCTATGTCAGTGACCCAGGGCATCACTCATCCCCTTTCAGACCACTTACTGAGAATTACTGAGGTTGTGTATTAGAAGAAGCTCTTGACAGATGGGAATCAAGAGACCTGGTTTTGCCTGCTGTGCTATTAAGCAGCAAGTCATTACACCTCACTGAGACACAACTCCTTTATCCGCGAAACAAAGTGGTTGGAAGAGAATGTCTAAGGCCATGTCTACCTCCATAATTCTTTGCCTGTTTGGATAGGCTTTGATTCTGTTCACCCAGTGCAGTAGGAGCTCTGAGCTAAAGACACGCCACCACTACCAAGAGGCATTGCTGTTTTAAACTTGAGATTCTGCACTTGTGCAAAAGCTATTTCCAATGATGGTGAAAATGTGAGAACTTTCATGGCCATTTTACCGTCACAAGAAGTACTCCCTTAAAACAGAAGTGTAAATGAAGACGAGTGATGCTAATCACAGTCTTGGAAACTGACACTTTCTTTATACATAAGAGTCACATACAACATGTGTTTAAATGGGGTCAGCCTGGTTACTGGTGGCAGAAAGGACTCAGCCTCTTTCTCGCTCTTGCTCTCTCTAACACACACACACACACTCCACCCAGAAACAACTCTTCTTCTAGGAGAGTGGGAGGGGACTGGCAAAGAAGGTTTAACCACAGTAGCATATGGTGTCCGTGACAAAGCACACGGTACCTAGAAAAGACAGAACCACCGCTGTGCCGTGGTCAGACTGGGGCTGAGCAGGGAAAGGCTGACTTCATGAGGAGTTCCCTAAAAAAGTAAAAAGAAAACATAGCCGCTCCCTCTCTGTTTTCTCGTCTCCCTCGGTTAGGAGAGAACCACAGGCTCCCAGTTTTTACTGTCTGGTTTTGTGGTCTTATTGAGGGCTAACGTGACGACAGACAATAATGGTTCTGGGGCCTCCCATTTTGAAAATTCTCTACTATTTTTCTTAATCCTACTTACTACATTATAGTTGTGGGTGCTGAATAAAAGGTACTACTTCTCGCAGCCAATCTCACCTGTTTGAACTGTCCCCAGGGCTGGAAAAGCCATATCTGGAACTTCTTTTGATAAGTCAGAAAGAGGAGCAGGGAGCATAGTGCATTCTGGGAATTCAGCCTGGGTGGAGAGAACAATGCTTTTGTGATTTTTTTTTTTAATTTTAAAATTGTGAGTTCAGAACATATCTCCACCAAGACATAGTGATTCCACTGTCATTGGGTTGTCTATTCCAGCCCAGTGGCTCGAGATGAGGGGCTGATATCTTCCTGTCAAAGGGCAAAGGGCATCAAAGGATGGAATTTAAAACATCTTTAAAGAGCACAGGGTCAGCAGATCTTTGTTAACAGCTTCTGTTAGCAGACCGGCCAACGGGTATCCCATGCTTCTGGTGGGGCAGCTGTGCCTGACGACAGACAGCTCTGTGAAGACGGGACCTAACAGCAGAATCTCCCATCAAGGCAGGACTTCCAAAAGGATGGAACGAGGTGGGGGTGGGGAGGTGGGGGTGTGGGATGAGACTCCATTTTCAAAGTCTTCTAAGCTCTAAATAGAGGAGTAGCTTTGACTCCTAGCTGATGGTCGTGATTATAATGCCGACCCCACAGAGTTTTAGAGTTAACGTCTGATTCAAACATTTTCTATAATGTGACATACCTAGCAAAACCTCAAAAGCAATAGGCAGATTAGGAAAGTTGGGGAGGAAGGGTAAGTGTTTGTCAAAGAAGATCGGTTAATGGAAAAAAAGACTTTAAACCTAGATTTGTATTCACTAGAAAGCAAAATTGTTAAAATAATTATCAGAAACGACAGATGGGTGAGCAGGACTACTCGATGAATGGAGGCAGCGTGCTATTAAATCAGAGCACAGAGGATTTTTAGTGCAGTAAAATATGGTATTAGACATCTGCCCAAACCTATGGAAATTACAACATGAAGAGTGAATTCTAGGTAAACTATGACTTTGGGTGACTATGATGTGTTGATGTAGGTTCCTCAAATATAACAGATGCACCATTCTGGGGCATTGTGAGAGGCTGATAATGGGGTAAACCATTCATGTACCTGGGCAGAGAGTATATGAGAAATATCTATACCCTCCTCTCAATTTTTTTATGAACCAAAAAAAGGCTCTAATAAAATACAGTAAAAAAAAAAAAAAATCAGAGTAGGCTGTCTGACTTCACCATTTAGACAAAACCCAAATATTAAAGAAAAGGTATGTAAGATCCCTCCACATCTTTGATCCACGTAGAAACTTCAGCCTGTAGAGGGGACTGTGCGTAGGCAATGGATAGAAAAATACCACATAAATTAAAGTCACCAGAAAAAAAGGAATTAAATTCTCATTGTGCTTTGCCTAAGTGACATCGCCTTTGCATCAATAATGGAAAAGAAATATCTTTCCACTTTAAGAATGAATATATTAGTTTCATGCAATTAATTACACTTAAAAAAAATCCAGCTCAGTTTGACAAATTCATTGGTCATTTACTGTGTGCCAAGCATAAAGTCTGCAGTGCACTAGAATTCAAAGATCAATGAGACTTGTCCTCAAACAAGTCTCTTCTTATAGGAATGCCAGCTGTATTGTTCTAATTGTTCTTCTGTCCCTTTCACAGAGAGAGAAATTACTGGATACGGAAATCAAGCAATCACAGAGAAGACATATTTAACTTTTGTTTTCTTTTTGGAAATCAAAGATTTAGGGGTTATAGAAGGAAATAGAAAACCATATTTTCATCTGTTTTATTGCCATTAAAAATGTTTTTGCATCTTTGTTGAAAAAGGTTTAAACACAGTACACCTGAGACTAGGAAAAAACCATATGGGCACAGTCAGCTGTCGAATATGAGCAGCCAGAAGCAGGGAGTTTCAAAGACAGACAAATATATTGTTTGAACATACATGGCAGGGAAAAAGGCTGAAAACTCCCACTCTAATCTACTGTCGATATGATTTCCAAGTTCATCTGGTGGCTGGTTAACGAAATCCAACCACTGCACATTTGAGACATAATTATGTGGAAGTAGGAAGAACGTTTGTAATTTATACCGGTGCCTACTCTGTGTTAGCTTCCAAGAGACCTGACCCTTTCCCCAGCCTCTCTTTGACCAAGCCAACTCCATTCATTCCCCAGTCAGATTGGAAGCTACGGGTTCCACTGGAAACATGGTTTATGGATAATGTATCTATAATGGACTCTCCACTCAAAACCAATAGAGCAGTAGCATAGCCATCAGCAATCAGTCCATAAAATCTGCAGTTACCTTCTTTTTTTTCTTAAAGGGGGCAGGAAGCTAATGGATTTGAAATTGCAGAAGCGGACCACAGACCTTTTTAATAAATGAAAATAAAATTGAGTCTCAGGTTTATGTTGATCTATAGAACTGTGAGTCCCAGAGTCCTCCCACTGTTTCCCTCAGGGTTGATTCCTAGCCTAAACCACCCAACATTTATAGCTGATAAGTGTCTACTGAAGGGTAATAAAATACAGTGTGTGTAGTTGTAGAGAATGTAACTTATCACTTTCATCAAAAGCTCCCTGAAAATGTGTTTATCTAAAAGCCTTGTATGTTTGTGTATATTTCAAATATCTCTGCCGTTAGATTGAGCTCCTTGGGCATTTAAAAGCTATTCCTTGAAAAGGCTTCTTTGGAAACTGTTTAGCTGTGGGTTAATGGTTACATTTCCTCGGATTGGAGATATCCTCCAGGTTACAGAATTCATACAAATATATACAAATGAGACGTTGACTATTGCCCCAATTTTATTTTCTCACTAAATCAAGGTAAAGATTTAAAGCCAAATTCATAAAGGGGGGAAAAAATCTTTATGTGGGTGTTAGGTGATTTTTAACTCTGGCACAACTGATGCTGGGAACTTTCCAAGCATGCAGCTGCCTAGCGGGGGAAAAAAAAATGTCTGAGATGTTGAGAAAATGTTTAGGACGCTCTGGTAATAGCTGTGGACTATGACTGCATGTCACTTTTAAAAGCTAGCTGTGCTACAGATGGTTTATAGCTGGGATATGGATAGCCTTATCTGAAAATGATTCTGGATCACTCAAGAAACAGACAAAAACCAGATTTTTTCAATCAAACACTGGTCAAGCTATAAATGTCCCCATGACACATTGAGGTTTTCCTTAAGGAAGGTGATCACTAAGTATCAATGATGAACAGTTGTTAAGGGAGTTGGAAAGTAATATATTTTCTAAGTATGTACTACCTGCCTAGAGGTATGGATGAATCCATTAGATTCATTAGACCATTAGATTAGATTCCATTAGACCATTTATAGAGTAACGTTTACAAAATGTGAGTATATTCACGGTTCAGGAAACAAGCAGTCTTACTTGTCTTCAGATGCCCAATATTTGGATCATCGGGCCACTGACAGAGAATTTGCTATTTCACAGTGACAGTTTTATGAATGGGTTTCGATGTAGTATGATTGGGGGAAAGCCCCGATGCTGACTGTTTTCTCCCCAACAGACAATCATGGGGGATCACAGTGCAGCTGTCTTCATTCCGATCCAACTTGTTAGTCACAGTTTACTCTTGATTTGTTTTCTGCTGAGAGCTTGGAAGATCCATTCTTCCAGCTAACATGGTGGCTTCTACTTCTGGATGGGACCAACCTGGGACACCAAGAATGAAGGTCTGGTGGTGGAGCACAAGGCTTCTAATCTGGAAGACATTTCTTTTCACCCAGTTGGAGGAAAGATCGTGGTGAGTGACCTGTGGCCACTCTTGTTTGCTGCCATTATATTCACTAAGAGACTGCTCCTGACAGAATGAAGCAATTACTATGCTTTTATTATCATATTTCTCTCTCATAGTACATAAAAGACAGTGGTGTTTGTAATAGATCCTCAATAAGTAACTGTTTATCGTTGATTAATAATTCACCTCCTCTCAAATTCCATAAGCCAACGAAAAATGGCTATTTGAGGTTTTAAATTTGAATGTTCTAGATCAATATTCTACATTAACCTATTTAACTAGATAATTATTCATTTGTTTACTTTTTCCACATAGACAGACACTAAAATTAAGATTTTGGTATCTAGGGATGCTTGGGTGGCTCTGTCGGTTAAGCATCTGCCTTTGGTTCAGGTTGTGATCCCAGGGTGCTGGGATGGAGCCCCACATCGGGGTCCCTGCTCAGTAGGGAGCCTGCTTCTCCCTCTGCCTGCTGCTCTCCCTGCTTGTGCGCACTCCCTCTCTCTGACAAATAAATAAATAAAATATTTAAAAAATATATTTTAGTATCTAATTATTTTAGGGTCTTTTAACAATAAAAAACTACTAAATATAACTTATAACTTATACAAGTTATATAGTATAACTTATGAAAAATAAAAAATAATCTCTAATAATATTCATTCATTCAAAGAGCTTGCCAAGTTCACAGCTCTAATGTGGTGGAACCAGAGTCTGAAGTTCCTGCCTTTGGGCTTTGGCACATGTACTCTTAAGAACTATGTCACATTTTAAACAAAATCCCAAAGTGGGCGACTCTAATATGGGAGCTGCATACAGCGGGTACAAAGTTATAGTTCTAGATAAACCAGAGGTCAAACCAAACCAGTAGTGAATTTAAGAAGTTAACCTAGATCCTACGCAGTGCTTTTCTTCTTTGGAAAGAAAAAACTATATGCCTAGAGTTTTCAGCTTCTGTAATAGGTAATAATAAATGTAGATAAGTCATGTCTACGTGCCTTATAATTCTACCCAGGGCCCCTGATATGAGTGTGCAAAATGAAGTACTCAGATAAACTAAGTACAACCGGGGGCAGTGATCACTGCATTTCTAATGGAAAATCTGGTGTTTAGAGACTATAAAAATGGCAATAATGGCAAATTTCTTTAATAGTAATGCAGCAGAATGAAATATAATCTTAAGATTTCTATCTGCACCTCATGAAAACCAGTTCTAAAGATATACACATGCCTTGAAAATCCTTTTCATCTGTGGTTCATATATGTGTGTGTAAATATCCCAAGCTTCCATTTGACATTTTTATTTCAATTTACATATGAATTTCAATAGCTGACAAATTACTACTATACATGAAATCGAAGCGTCTAATGGAACCTTGGAAGTAGCTAAAGAATTGAAATTATTTAGTGTAAATAGTCAAGTTAACAATGCTCTCATTTTCAAGTGGGGGTTCTAAAGCTTTGAAAACAGAATCAAATGGAACATGACTCTCAACCTTATTATCTATTTATGAATTAACAGAAACAAACCAGCTACCACCCAAAATATAATTTTCTAGACATTCAAAATAACTTCCATCCAAATTCACATGTCAGCTACTTGCTCTCTCTTTGGAATAATTCTAATTCTCTGAATTTCAACACATAGCACGTATAAAATGACCACTGAACTCATCAAAATGCTCAGAGAATGACTCTTTTTCAAAGGCCAATTAGCAAGCATTAATGTAAAGAATTTTCACAACGGGATGATGAAAACAATTTTTAATATTTTAGAAAATCCTAAGGAAGCTATGTGCATTCCTTATTTGATTTTTAATGCCTCTCCCTTTCTCCTTCCCCTGTTCAAACTCCTGTCTCTGCTGCTTCATGCTATCCTTCACTTCCTTTGGCTTCCTCCGGAACTTGGGTACCCTAAAACAAAACAAAACAAAAAAAGCCCTATACGTGCCAAGGACATTTCAAAGAACAGGGCCCCATTCTGATTCTACGGACACTATTACAACTTACTTCTACAGAGTCAAACCAAGCCAAACGGAACTCATTTCAATAGCTGACAAATTACCAAAAATAGCCCATATTATAAATTACCTCCTGTGATATATTAAGCTTCTTCCGAAAGAGGAAATAAGAGATAGATTCCATTTTAGCCAGTTAGAATATATCCAGACACTTTCAGTTTTAGAATCAGGCTGTTCAACAAATTAAAAGTCTGAAAACCTCTGTAGATTTGGGGCACACGTATCAACAAGGTTGGAGCAGACAGGAAATGTCAGTCTTTCGTGTATTGGATAAAGCACCTTGCCTGCGGGAAGGGAGATGGGAAAAAAACACCATATTTCTCTAATTTAGGGATTCCCTCCGCCCTGCAGGGTATGCAAGGTTTCAAGTCTGACTTTTCTTGATAGAGGGAAGAACAGTGGAAGTAAGTTCAAAAGAACTGTCAGAGAGTCTTGTCGCAGGGAAAACCAAGTGCTCTGCTGTTAGCAACAAAAGCAGCCACTGCTGGTGATTTTTCTGCCACATGAGCTGTCAGGGCGCTACCACAGTGAGCAGTGTTCGTTTTCTTAATGCTTGACTCCATGTGCACACACACGCTTCAGAGAGGATTGTTTTTCATGAGTATTTTAGCTACGTTTTTTAAAATGTGAACCTCCTTGAAATCAGGGCTAATGGAATTCCCAACTCTGGTTACATTGTTGATTTATGGAGTTTTGGCTGGCCAGATGTATAGCTTGCCCCAAGAAAATGATAATATCTGTGCTAATCACTTCCTGAAGAAGTTGACATTCTGGCCAATCTCTAGCACTACTTTTAAGTCTCTCCTTTGGCTTCGGAGAGTTTTATTTCATGATCTTTTCTCTCTCCTGCAGAGGCTTGTCAGCTTGTATACATTTTTATTCCAACAGGTGCTCTGAAGACATCTTGAGTGAAGACTGTGAAGTGTGTGTGTGTAATAAATGAATTTTATCTGTGAAATGAATTAATGTTATCGTTCTATGATAATTCTATCTTGAACTCAGTCAAAATAGATGAATTTCTTTGTGACAGTTAATTTTTACTCAGCACCAAATTGTTTGGACCTAAGGTAAAATTATCAATCATCTAACTGAATGCCTTCCTATTTGTTTTAAAGCTGGGAATTTCCTTCCCAAAATAGAGTACTTTTTTTTTTTTTTTTTCCAAAATAGAGTACTTTTATGTAGTATTTTTCAGAAGCTAAGGAAAAATACTCAGGGGTGCCTGGGTGGCTCAGTGGGTTAAAGCCTCTGCCTTCGGCTCAGGTCATGATCTCAGGGTCCTGGGATCAAGCTCCTCAGCAGGGAGCCTGCTTCCCCCTCTCTTTCTGTCTGCCTCTCTGCCTACTTGTGATCTCTCTCTCTCTCTGTGTGTCAAATAAATAAATAAATAAAATCTTTAAAAAAAAAAAAAGAAAGAAAAAGAAAAATACTCATGGTGAAGTAAAGCTGTAGTGAGGTGGGCAGCGGTCACAGAATCTTGCCCGAATGGTTTCTCTTTGCTTTTCTCTAGGTGCCCTTAGGACACTGGTTTCTCAGACTTCAGCTTAGAAACCACTAGTCCTGAGGATTATCCCCATGATGCAGTCCCCAACCACAAAAGTACCTGGACAGCAAAACTGTCCTGATTCCTGACAAAGAGCTAGGTGCCCAAGTCCTTCTGTGTACTCGGAAGTTTAGAAGATAAATTGTATTAAAGCATCTATTAACAACCTATTACACACAAATTACGTATGAGGCATGGTGTTGGACTTTGACTTCTATTAGTTTTTAAAGGTTAGGGTTTTTTTTGAGAAATTAATGGTTGGATTTTTTTTTCTTCATGAAATCTACACTTAATGCTACCTCTGCCGGTCACTGTGACTTAGGCAAACTACGTATATTTTTTCCATGTGCTTCCTCATCTGTACAAGGTGTAAATGCTATCCAGGCCTCTCTAGTGCCTGGCACATTACAGACACCAGAAAGAATGCTACCGAATGAATGAAATATAGAGGAGACTGACCGCCATCCAAAAGTTTGCCTCTACTAAGTAACAGAAACACAAAACAATGTAAACCAGTTTAGACTGGGTCTTTGTGGTAGGAATCAATTGGTTTCTACCATGAGAGCTGGTAGGGCTTGCAGCCCCATGCTCAGGTGGTATGTTACTTTGTAAGTTGAAATCAGACTAAATTCTTCCAGACATCCAAACCTTTGAATGTTAGCAAGCAGACTTATGTATTGCCATCCAATCTATTCTCGAAAGCTCGGTGGTATGGCAGCTCTTTCTTTTAGGTACTCTCTAACATGTGAACTATTGTGCATGAAGGTTCTCTCAAGACAGATGAGACGATATTTTAGTACCTGGATTCATCCAATCTGTAGTCTGGTTGGACAATTCTCAATTAAGTGATGGTCACAGGATTCACTACATTTTTCTTTAAGATTTTGTTTATTTGTCAGAGAAAGAGAAGAGAGCACAAGCAGGAGGAGCACCAGGCAGAAACAGGCAGAGGGAGAAGCAGGCTCCCTGCTGAGCAAGGAGCCTGATGCAGGGATTCAATCCTGGGATCATGACCTGAGCCAAAGGCAGGTGCTTAATGGACTGAGCCACCCAGGCGTCCCAGGATCCACTACATTATCCAGATTCTTATTCCCTCTTCAGGAAAGGCAGTACCAATCCACACCCTTAGAAATTAGGATTCATTTCACCCATTTAAAGTTATTTCTAATATAAGCTCCCCAATGTTGATATAAGTTAAACAGCTGGTGCTTTGAGAAAAGAACAGTCATAATTAGTATCTTTCACACACTAACAGCTCCTAGGGTCTGTATTGCAAATTAAAGTGATTCCCTTGTTAGCTAGGCATCCTTACAGTACTGGTTAAAATAATGCATTGTTGATACTATAGTTCTGTATAGTAAATCAAACAATAAAACAGATAAATAAAAACCTTGATATGATGCCTAATATGACAGGTGTCTAAATTTTTGTGAAAACTTAAAAAATTTTGTGAAAGCTTTCTTCATGAAGTCTGGACTTAAATACTACCTGTGTCACTATGCTATGTTATGCTAAGATGTCTTACAGATCCACAGACCCTTCCTTGGAGAATTGCTCTAACCATTGTCCCTGAGCACAAGGGAGTCCTAAGCACAAGTGGAAATGAAAGACTATCATCATCCTGAACAGATCCACGGCTGAGTGGACTAGGGATGTGTAACTGGCAGTAGCAGACCTGTTGATCCGTTGATTAGACCAGCATTTCTCTTATGAACACACTCTTGCTATTCTGGGCAAGACCACACTTCATCATTGCGTGATTATGTCACACATTACAGGACAGATGATAACCCTGTCTCCTGTCCACCATCCACAGGCCATGGTTCCCTTCTCTAGTTATCTCAACAACCAAAGTCATTTACATTTTAAAACATTTCTGGGATTGGGGGTGGGAGGAAGTACCATCGCCAGTTGAGAACTACTGCGCTAGCTGATGAAGGGTCTTGTTACAGTAAGATTAACTGGAGAATTCAGTTTCTAGGCCCCTCCCCAGTTGTAACAACCAAAAATGTCTCCAAACATTGCCAAATTTCTGGGGGGGGGGGGGTCAGGGGCAGGAAATCATCCCAATTTCAGAATCAGTAAATTGGGAGAATTCATTCTAGATGTAAACGAGGTAAAATCTCTTTAAGTATTTTATAGGCAGAAATTCAATTAGCTTAAGTATAATATGTATTTATTATTATACTAAAGTCATTTATTGCTTAATGATTGTGACAGTTATTACTATAATGTCCAAAAGCAACTGACACTTTCTACTAGTTGAAAAAAATAATCTATAAACATAAAAATTATAAATTGTTATTTAATACAAATATTAAGAAAAATCATTAACTAGAAAATGTAATAAAACATTTTCTTATGATGTTATCAAAGGTTCATAAAAATTAAATAATAATGCAAGACAAAGTACTAGGAATTCTATCTTATATTAGCATTCCTAACATCAAACAAAAAACCCTTTAATATGCAATTAACGTACAGTGAATTAACTTAGTTCATAAATTTTTTTGTAGAAAAGCTACCATTTGGAATTTCTTGAAATCTTTTGAGAAAAACTAAAGAAAGTCAACTTTTTCCTTTAAAAAATTAATGCAAGGAGAAACTACATTCCAAAGCAAACACAAAAATGGGGGAAAAAGCAAAAAATAACAAAAAGCCATGTTCAATATCAATAATAAATCATTTTCCATCCAGATACTGTTAAGAATACAAAGAATGTGAAAAAGGAAGAAAATGTTAGCGTGAAAAGAGGTACCCACATTTTGCTTTCACTACTTACTCAAACTTTGAAATCAGAGTTTACAAGAGTAATTTAAAGAGACAATTCTGTATAGTTTTGAATCCTAAGTAGTTAAATTGGTAAACAAACAAAAAAACATGTTGAAATAATTACTTATAGACTGACAACTCTTTTCAGAAGTTGAAGAGTTTTTGATATTTATATAAGACATAAATCCTAAGAACAAAGTTCCTTCAAGAAAAACATGATACTGAAGACTTGTATTATATTCTGGGTTATCAGAAAAAAGTTACCAGCATTTTAAAATGCATCACTTGAAAATAAGAATGCATTTAATTGCAAATGTGTTTTTAAAAAAAATTTTTTTTCAATATTTTATTTATTTATTTGACAGAGAGAGAGATCACAAGCAGACAGAGAGGCAGGCAGAAAGAGGGGGAAGCAGGTTCCCTGCTGAGCAGAGAGCCCGATGCGGGGCTTGATCCCAGGACCCTGAGATCATGACCTGAGCCGAAGGCAGAGGCTTTAACCCACTGAGCCACCCAGGTGCCCCTTAAAAAATTTTTTAAGGGGCGCCTGGGTGGCTGTCAGTTAAGCATCCCACTCTTGGTTTCCACTCAGGTCATGATCTCAGCATCCTGAGATGGAACCTGGAGTTGGGTGGGCTCTGTGCTCAGCTCAGTGAAATCTGTTTCCCTCTCTCCCTTTGCCCCTCGCCCAGCTTGTGCATGTGCGTACACACGCACTCTCGCTCTCTCTTGCTCTCTCTCAAATAAATAAAATCTTTAAAAGAATTTTTTTAAAGATCTAGGAATTGACAATCCCATTAAATAATTGTTCCTACAATATAATGTAACACACACACATTTGACAATTATATTTTAGTAATAAAATAGGAAACGAATGGGAATTTTTAATAAAATGTCATATATATCTTCACATCCCAGAAGTCATTTCTGTGGCAGTGACCTTTAAGTTTAGCTTCTTTTTTTGGTTTTGACCGAATGTTGGTTATGGCACTAGACCATGTGGCACTTGGTCTAATGCATCTCTCCATACACACTGAAGTGTTAGGAAGGCTGAAAATCCAGTTTGGAAACTATAATTCATACAGCTTCATATGCTTGGAAGATGAGATTGTTTTTATTTAAATTAGCAAATGAAAACAACTGTAGACACTTGCTCAATTTCATAATCAGCCAGAAGTTTTGCAAGTTAAGAAAACATTTAGTATGCTGTAGAGACAAAATTAATTGTAGACATTCGTTACTATCATTTTTTTCTCTGGTTTGTAACTCCTTCCATTTTCACATGCAAATAACTGCTGCTACTTTTGCTATCACTACTGAGGATAAGAGCTTGCATTTATTTAATAGTTACTATATGCCAATACCCATGAAGGCACAATCTCACTTAATAATTTAATAAAGTTGCCTGTAAACAGTAAAACAAGGACCTGACTCCAGAGACTATATGCCTCTTTCTAGTGATAAAATGATTCATAGAAAGACTTAGTAGCCTCAATCAGACTATTTTGTGATCATAAGTAATTAAACTGATGTCACAAGCACTTTTTTTTTCTTTTTTGGGATGTGTGCATTTTATTACCTTTATACTGGCTTCCAAACTGAGCTTTTAAAAAACAATAATAGACACTTCTCCAAAGAAGACATACCAATGGCTAACAGACATGTGAAAAAATGTTCAACCTCACTAGCCATCAGGGAAATACAAATCAAAACCACAATGAGATACCACCTTATACCAGTTAGAATGGCAAAAATTAAAAAAACAGGAAACAACAAATGTTGGCGAGGATGTGGAGAAAGGGCAACTCTCTTACACTGTTGGTAGGAATGCAATCTGGTACAGCCACTCTGGAAAACAGTGTGGGGGTTCCTCAAGATGTTGAAAAGAGAGCTACCCTACGACCCAGCAATTGCACTACTAGGTATTTACCCCAAAGATTCAGATGTAGTAAAAAGAAGGGGCACATGCACCCCAGTGTTCATAGCAGCAATGGCCACAATAGCCAAACTGTGGAAGGAGCCAAATTGCCCTTCAACAGACGAACAGATAAAGAAGATGTGATCTATATAGACAATGGAATATTACTCAGCCATCAGAAAAAATGAATACCCACCATTTACATTGACACAGATGGAACTGGAGGGGATTATGCTAAGTGAAATAAGTCAAGCATACAAAAACAATTATATGGTTTCACTCATATGTGGAACATAAGGAATAGCACGGAGAATCATAGGGGAAGGGAGGGAAAACTGAAGGGGGAGAAATCAGAGAGGGAGATGAACCATGAGAGACTATGGATCTCAGGAAATAAACTGAGGGTTTCAGAGTGAGGGGGTGGGAGATGGGGTAGCCAGGTGATGAGTACTAAGGAGGGCACATGTGGTGATGAGCACTGAGTATTACATGAAAATGAATCACTGAACATTACATCAAAAACTAATGATGTACTATACAGTGGCTAACGGAACATAAATTAAATAAATAAATAAATAAATAAATAAATAAATAATCAATCTGTTGGATGTTTCCTTTAGCTTCTCTTTCATTACAATATAACTAATCCCTCATAGGTGAAAAAAGACCTAAATAGAGAATGTTTTTTCCTCTGGAGACTTTATTTTTCAATTTTATTTATTTATTTGAGAGACAAAGAACAGGAGCAGGGAGGAAGGGGCAGAGGAAAAGGGAGAAGCAGACCCCCCACTGAGCAGGGAGCCCCACGCAGGGCTTGACCCCGGGACCCCAGGAGCACAACCTGAGCCAAAGGCAGACGCTCAACCAACTGAGCCACGCAGACATCCATCCTTTGGAGATTTAATCATCTGTACTCAATCTGAAAGCAACTATTATTGCCACTCTTCCAAGAATTAAATGTTGATGTTATTTTATTTTTACTGCATACATCAGAGACTGTATTTGCCTCTATCATAGAATGTTAATATTCTTTCTACAAATATGTTGTATATCCCAGACAGACAGAATGCTTATTGTACCAACCAAGACACAGCATGTATATGAAGTTAGTTAGCTCATGACTTGTCACTAAAGTGAACTAATCAATTGCAAGACGTCTACCCACAAAGTGTAAGGTTTCCCAGTGTCATCTCCGCTCAAGGACCCAATGTGTTGGGTTTGATGGGGCATATGCTATAAAGACTGAAGCTGGCAGGACTTCCTGATTTACGTGAGCACAGGTTTCACCCATCAAGTACAGCTATCATCAGGAAAATGATATGGAAACCATGGAATCTCTTAGGGGGCATCTTTTTACCCAACTTGACCCTTCTTCCCCATCTTCTCCATTCTCCCTGCTTACTCCTCTCACCAAAAACACTCTTCATTCCTGGAGTCCTGGAAAGCCGGGCCAGGGTGGCCACACGACCTCCAGTCAGTCTGTATTACGCCTCATATTCAGCCACATCTCACACTGTGAGCCACATCTTACCCATGAACGACCTTGGTATGGACCTAGTGTCCCAGATCCCGAAAAGGGCAGCCTGATGGGACAGTTCCCAAAGATTTTTTTTTTAACTTCTCAGCCAATCAAATACCAACCGTATTTATAGCTAAAATCCATATCAGACAACGGTTCCGAAAACTACACTCCTGTAACTCTGCTATAATGCACACTCTACAAAGACGCAATAACCTCCCTAATAAATCTACGGTGAGCACTTCCCAGCTTCCATCAGCAGTGGCGGGGACTCACTTAAGAATAGAAACGGTTATTTTAAAAAAATATATATTCCTTTCTAGAATAGCTGTAAAATGTGCATGAACTCGATGCCAGCCTTTGACAGGGAAATTTAGATTTAGGTCACTCGATTTATGCCTCTGAGGGGCACGAATTCCCCAGAAGATTAAACTTTCATTAAGTTCTTTCTTTTATTTCCTGCCTTTGCACCCATCATATCATAAGTTCCATAACTGATGTCTTACTGTGGTCATAAAATGGCTGGGCTTGAACTTTGGGGACCTGTCAAACACCTCTCCCTCTCCCTCTTCCCCCCCAATAAAAAACCTTTTAGAGAATGGCACTTAAATTGACAGTCTCAGTGGTCACCCTCCCCAGCCTATGTCAATGAGAATGTGCCTGGAAAAGACGGAGAAGGTAATGTGCACTTTAGACAATCACATTGTGAGGCCGATATTCCACACTCCCCTGCCCTCTACCCCCCTATTGTTATGACTAGACAAGGGATCATACTGAATAGATTAACCAGTCATTGACTTGGGACACCTACTGCTTGGAATGCCATTGCACTTGGAGTGAAAGGAGATAAAAATGTCTCCCTTCTACCCCTGATCCCCTACTCTGTGGCAATATTTCTGCCACAGAAATACTTGGCTGTCAGCTCCAGCAAAGCAACCCTGGATAGCCACAGTGGTTTGTTGTCAGAATGAAAAATGGTCCCGTGCAAAAGGTCTCGGGGCTTCGATGCTAACAGTCAAGGAGTCCTAAGTCAGGCATTTGACAGAGAACTTTGGTCTTGCTGTTAAATACCACTTAATACTGTCCTGCCTGATAATCCCTGCTGTTAAACAACTGTGCGATCATGTCCCAGCCATGGCAGAATGCCTTTTCAACAGGGGGAAAATGGCCAGATGTCATACATTTGCTTGGGAGAAAAGAAAATACATCCCCTTGCATCCAGTGAAAATTATAATGCTTTAAAAAAAAAAACAATCACAGATGCATTATAGCCTTGATTCATCATGAGAGTTCACAGCCAAGAGAGGAATGAAATTCTATCTGAGGTTAGCTATAGGTGAAGAGCAAAGAAGCTTGATATAGCCATTAGAACTCCAGACCATGCCTCTGTTACTAGAACTAGTTGGCTGGTAGTGAGAAAATTCAAACCAGTTATTTGGATCTGGACATTAAGTAATAAACTGACTTTTTCATGCATTGTGCAGACTGGAACTTAGAACTGTGTATCAACTCGAGTATTCATTTGGATTTTTTTTTCCTTTGTGCAAAGTCATCATTCGTATGATAAAAAGTATAAAGGACTTACCTACCTGTGCTAATTGCCTCTTTATTGTTTTCCAAGTAAAATTTAATTATTTCAGGATCAATTCCCTTACCTAGAGCCACAGGTGATAGCTGTTTGGTTTTTTTTTAAGATTTTTTGTTTATTTTGGAGAGAGAGAGAGAACACGCACATGAGCGTGGGGAGGGGCAGAGGGAGAGGAAGAGAGAAAGAGAACCCCAAGCAGAGCGTTGAGCCTGATACGAGGCTCGATCTCAAAAATCACGACCCTGAGATCATGACCTAAGATCATGACCTGAGCCAAAACCAAGAATCAGACGCGTAACAGACTGAGCCACCCAGGTGCCCTCACAGGTGATAGTTTTGATGATCTTTTACAAAACTTTGGAGGCCAGAAAATAATACAATATGCTTAATTCTAACTCAATTGCTCCCATTTTCTGGAAGTTCCTTAGATAATATGCTTAAAATGCCTCTGTGCATATACATCATTCTATAATGCTTCAGAAGGAAGTATTTAAATAAATAAGCAAGATTTATAAAATAAATATATACATACATGCACACATAAAACTTAATTCAGTTTAAGGGAAACAAAAGTTTATCACCATAATGGGCCAGAAGAGGAAGTAAAAGCACTAGTAAATGGAATTTCTAAGTCTCTAAGGATGTTGAGATGGACCAGTGGCCTTTCCAAAGCTGCTGAGGGGGAGATTCTTTTTCTGAGGTAGAGGCTCTAATTTATTACCCGCTCATACACTATTTCTTATGATGCCGAAATACAAAATAGATGTATGGAGGTGACAGAAGTAAGTTTCTGAAGGCACGAAGATATCAAATACCTTTCTTACTGACCTAAATAGTCTATCCTTTCAGAATCACCTCTATTCCCTGGCATGAAGACTGACACCCACATTTCTTCTACATAATTTTTTAACATTATTTGAGAGTAATGGAGGTATGTCAGGAGAATTTGACACCCTTGAAAGGATAACAGAGATGAAATTGGCCACCATAGCTTGATTTGGGGGATATGGGATGGCTACAGTTATGCATTTAAACCTGAATCCACTTCAATGGGCCTCTTTGACATAGTCAATGTGACATGGCTAGGTTTCAAGTCACCCTTACTTACTCTCTTCACTAAACCTCAAACCTCAACCAACCAAAGCAACAGACAAAAGACAAAAAATAAACACACAGAAAGTAACCTATTAGACCTCATATTTGTGGTTTATTTTGAAATCTCAGTGAATTCCTAAAATCGTTCACTTATAACTTCTCCTTTGGCTTTGTCACCTCCTATCAGATATAATAGCTATTTTTAAAATATGCCATATCTTTTCTACCATTCTGTAAGTTCCTTGAAGTTAGCAGTGGTATCTGATTAATGTTTATATCCATAAGGACAGCTAGCACGGTAGCTTGCTTTCGGCAAATACTATTCAATACCCATGCATCTTCCAAAACATGTTGATAAATTTCTTTTTTTTTTTAAGATTTTATTTATTTATTTGAGAGAGAGCGCACGCGCGCACAAGTGGGGAGGGGGGGATGAGAAGAGGGGGAGGGAGAAGCAGGCTCCCAGAGCAGGAAGTCAGATGCCAGGCTCAATCCCAGGACCCCGGGATCATGACCTGAGCCAAAGGCAGATGCTTAATGACTGAGCCACTCAGGCGCCCCAATAAATATTCTTAAAAAAGAAAAGGGTTTTTTTTTTTAAGGAGAAAGATAACTTATTTTAAGTTATTAATAACATATTTATAACCCCATATTATATTAAATGAGGTTAATTTAGAAATAACTCATTTTCCACTTATATTTCACAAAACCATTTTCTTCCAAAACCCTCAACAATAGGATTTTTCTTTTAAAAAATCTTTTTGAGACATTTATCACATTATTTTTCAAAGCACATCTTTTTGAGACATTTATCACATTATTTTTCAAAGCACATGACTTTTACCTCTTTCTAAGTATTTTGACTCCATCCTTATGCATTCATGTTGTTACTGGAAGTTTTAGCACAGGCCATGTGTCCCCATTTGAATCATATAAAGATGATTTGGTTCACTTTGAACTGTAGGTATATGTTAGTGATCATTATACAAGTTTTTAAAGTGATCTGTAAAGGCCTAATTTACAAAGACATCATTTATAATTTTCCCCCTTATTCTCTCAAGTCATCCTATATGCATTAAAAACAATATTGATTGATTTGCTTGTTGCAAGTTAATATGTCTTTCCAAACTACTAACTGCATTTTAACATTAAATAACTAATAGAATATCTTATAATAAGAAAGACTTTGTACAGATTGAAAGTTGACTTTTTTTTTCTTGACTGATAAAGTTTTGTCAATAAACTCTCACATACAGGCATTATTTATGTGAGTCCTTTTTAGATCCTGCATTCCCCGTAGGACATTAGAATTTAAAATGTTCTGAGAGATCTTGCTGAAAAGAAAAAAAAAAAAAAAGAAGAAGAAGACACTACTTGACCATTTCTTCAAACATATCTTACAGGATTTCTCATGAAAAATAAAATTGATGTGTGTCAAGCATTTGATACAGAAGAGACATATGACTAAACGACAGTGGCCCATTTTACCGTTAATAAACACTAATAACACTTAATAAACAATGATAGCAAAAGTCAATGAATCCTATGTGCCACCTAACGGGCTTACAGCTGGAATTCTCCTGGTGAGGAAGATACTTTTTTTTTTTTTAAGATTTGATTTATTTGAGAGAGAGCGAGTGAGCGAGCACAGAGGGAGAGTGAGAAGGAGAAGCAGACTCCCCGCTGAACGGCGAGCCCGATGAGGTGGGGCTTGATCTCCAGACCCTAACATTATGACCCGAGCCCAAGGCAGACGTTTAACCCACTGCGCCACCCAGGTGCCCCAAGAAGATACCTTTCAATCCCACTTGTTCAGATGAGGAAACTTGGAGATTCACGGATGTTATGTTTTTTACGCATCCAAAAGGTGCTACAACTAAGTATCATATCTAGGCTTACCTGACTCAAAGCCTACTTTATTGTTCCAAAGTGATGCATTAAAAAAATATATATTTTTTATGTTGATGCCATATTCAAAAAAACACAAGATAATGCTGAGTATGAAAATTTAAATCAACAGTCACTACAGGAGAATTCCCTTATTTCTATCTCAGTCCCTCAAGATCTTCAGTAAAAATGACCATGCAGCTCATTTATACTAATTATATCCTAACAGGGCTTGTTTTCTCTCCCACATGGCTTCTGAGCCCTGGGCCTCCAAACCTGGGAGCAGGACGGGGCTCCAGCCTGGGTGTCCTCTACCTGCATACCTGACTCATCTGGATTGAGTCAGCACTCTTGCCCCAGGACCTGCCCATTCCCTCCTGAGGCTCCTTCCCTGCTGTCTTCTTGCTTGTGTTTATGGTATACACAACTGCTATCTGGGAGGATCTGCAGACGGAAACCCTATGACTTGCTAATTAGATTTCCCAAAGATAGTGTCAAATTAAAACCCGGTGCTCTAAATTCACATAAACATCAAGGGATGCCACAGCCAAAGTTTGGGCTCTCCTTGAGAACTGGCGGCTCTTTTTTTTTTTTTCCTTTAACCATTCTCTTATCTGAGCTGAAGAGACCTGCCTCCAGCAAAGGATTGCCCTGAGCACTTACATACTTGAGTAAACAACAGTGGTGCTGAGCTCAGGGTGTTTTCTTGGCCCCCGTGTTCCATCTGACTGCAAACTGAATCCAGAGCTGGGCACAGGGAAGGAAATAACACATCTGCAGCCCAGCCCAGGCAGCACCTCCCGAGTCAGTTCTCTGGGTGGCTTACAGCCACCTGGTACACTAGGGCTGTCAGGGATCAGCTTGGATTGGATTTCCAGCTCTGCCTTGGGACCTTGGGCAAGTGACTGAAAACTTCTGGTCTCCTGTCTACCCTTCAGCTTCCTCATTTGCAGAATGAGGATCTGCGATCTCCCAGGCTTTCTGCGAGTTTGGAAAAGAGACACCCCCACACAGGCCTGCTCTTCAGTCAAGCCCTGAACTAATGTAAACGCCTTTGCTGCTGTTTCCAGTGTAGATGTGGAAATGGCAGAGCATTCCCAAGTCCTGTCCACATCAAGAATAAAACTTTAAAAAAAAAAGACTAAGACTTGAAGTGAGCATGGAAAGCAGCCTTGACTCTGAATGCCTGGTCTCAGAAACCCGAGAGGGTTCAGACGAGGCCAGGAGGTGAGCTGGAAACCCCACATGGGTGGCTCAATTTCTAGTTTGCTGGGGATGTACTGGAATGGGAGACAGACAGGATGTGCTGGAGACACATCTAGTAGGCAATGTGGTAGAAGACAAAACGTATGGGTTTTATCTGTTGACCTTGAGTGCCAACTCTATCATTCAATGTCTGCTCCTTTTGGTAAGTTCATTTCGGTTATTCTTAAAATTTTTGTCGTAGACCCTTGAACAACGCAGGGGGCTGGGGGCACTGACCCTTTGCATAATCGAAAATCTCCATATAAATTTTGACTCCTCCAAAACTTAACTACTAACAGCCTACTGTCAACCAGGAGTCTTACTGATAACATAAACAGCCAAGTTACACATATTTTGTATGTTGTATGTATTATATACTGTGTTCTTACAATAAAGTCAGGTAGAGGAAAGAAGACATTATTAAGAAAATCATAAGGAAGAGAAAATACACTAGTGGTGCCATGCTGTATTTGTAAAAAAAAGTCTGCGTATAAGCAGACCCACTCGGTTCGAACCCATGTTGTTCAAGGGTCCACTAGAAATGAGATAATGTTTCCAAAACATTTAAATTCTTGTTTCCAGGAGCTGGTGAGAAAGACTATTAACTTTTTAATTCTTACACTTCCCCTTCCTATACTCTTGTCTTCCTTCCGTGGTACAGACGACAGTAAAAATAAGGTGCAATGAGGTGAGGCAGGAAGGATAAAAGTTCTGAATGGAATCAATGGAAAACGTGTAGAAGAAGTCAAGTGCACAGAGCCAAATTATTTCTATGCCTAAAAATACTACAACACAAAATGTTAAATATGTTCAGAGGGCATCTATTAAATTTAGAGGTTCTTATCATGGGGGACAAATGCCATATTTTCCAACAAAGCAGTTCTTGTTGCTTCTGTAAGAGGCAGAACTCTGGTTTGAGGCCAGATGGCAGTTCTTTTGTTCTGTATTATAACTATCTTTTCATGCTGTGAGATTCCAACTTCTCAGTTATTTGCTCAGATAATTTTACACTTCCACAAAAGTCATTTATAATTTCAAAAAGACTGTATTTCAGAGACACACTGAGGATGTCTCAACTCCGATTTGAGGCATTTTGGACTCCTTAAGAGGAAGAGAAGTGTTGCATCATCAAAGAGTTTGTGGCTTAATCTATTTCCGGCAGAGTAAAAGCACCAAATACTTAAACCCTGAGTCCCAAGAAAGTTCCAATCTAGCCAGAGACAGTCAGGAGACCTGGAGCCACAGACCGCCCAGTGAACTGTTTCCTGACGCCGTGGCTCCACCAGGCACCTGCTCGATTGAGAAATGCCGGGCACGTCAGCTCTGATTCACTCCCCCTGCTCAACAAGATACCATCATTCACCTTTTCCAGAGACAGAACCTGAGTCTCCAGTGAAAACCTACATGAGGAAACGCATCCCACATCTTACAAATGGTAAAAAATGTCTAGGTAAGAAAACTCAGACACATCCACATAATTTTCAAAACGACAAAATTTGGGGTCTTCGTTTGTCTCGTATTAATTGCGACAGACAAAGCTTTAGTTGAGTGCTCCTTTTTCTATCACATCATTGTGTTAGATAACCCTCACTCACGACAGTCCTGCATCATAGGTGATATTGTCTTCATTTTGTACCATAGGAAACTAAAACTTAGAAGGTTTACCTATACCACTAGCTAAGTGGACAGGGTTACAATTGAAGCTGGAGTCTTAACAGTCTTTTTACTCTCCCATCCTGCCTTTGGACTCTTCTTTCATTCCCTTTTTTCAGACTGTCTTCTTGACATGGGAGGCTTAAGATTTTCTGAACGTACGGTTTGGTATCACAGGTCTGAAATAGGTGCCTCAGCCACTGCAAGGAACAATGGCCAATCATCTCAGTGAGGGACTAATAATACATGAATTGAAGGAGCGCAGGCTTAGACGACTCACTTTCTTTCCTATAGACAGAGGCAGGGCTTTATGGTTAGAGAATAGTGGGGAAGGAACACAGATAAGAACCTTCAAGGATTTACAAAGAGATACCAAGCCCCTAAAACCAGTAGTTCCCAACTAGGGGTGATCTTGACCCCTCACGGGACATTAGACCTCTGGAGACAGATTTCTGAATATCGCGATGTGGGGGAAGGGCTACTGACATTCAGTAGGTAGAAGCCAGGGATGCTGTTACATATTCTGCAAGACAGAGGACAGCCCCCACTCTGCAAAACAAAAATGATCCAGCTTAAGGTATCAGTAGTGCAGAGAGAGACCCTACCTGAGGCTGAAACTCCTTGAGGAGAAAGACTGGGCAAATGAGAGGAGCTCGAATATTTGTGAATAAATGAATGAATGAACAAAACAATAAGACAGAAACTGATGATGTAGTTATAACTACATCTGGTAGCAACAGCAAGACACGAAAACATGATCTTAAATTGTATCTTGACTGATAAGTGTGTACATCATCACTGACACAACCCTGTGTGTAGTAACATATTAGTGAATTCAATGAAAGCTGAAGAGAAATATATGCTCACTTCCTACTCTCCGACCCCAACATGGTAGCTTGTGTAGATAATTTTTATACCATTTAACATGTCCAATACTTATTACTTTCTTCTTTTTAAAAAATTCCTTCAATCCTACACCTTTCACCGTGCACTTTGGCCTCAGCTTTGATTCTAAGGGGAAAATAGCCATAATACAGGGTCTGTTGTAATTAATAAAGCTTTTGCTATTGGAGTCTCTCTCTCTTTTCCTTTCCTTTAATTAAGTTTAGGCCATATCCTCAGCAGACATTAGTCAACCAAAAAGTGCAAAGAGAGAGGGCAAAAACAGAACAGTTAAAAGTATCATTCCCCTCTCCCTAAGTAAAAAACCAACCAATAACCTCACTTCCTGGTATGATTGGTATTATTATAGTACAGCTCTTGATGCTGGGTTTCATTACAGTAAACCCATGGTTTCACTAAGGCATTTTCCCATGAGAACATTTTAATTAATTTATTAATTGCAAATGAACTTACAGGTGCTTGAGTGGGTTGGTGGTGGTGGTGTGTGTGTGTGTGTGTGTGTGCGCTTGTGTGTGCAATGAAGCACATGCACGTGAGTGTGTGTTTTAATTGCTTCTGTATCCACCCCCCTGGCTCAACCTGTCCAGGCTGGTTAGCAGCCCCGGCAACTGCTTCTCAGACAAGTCAGTGCGGGCGACTCGTCACGTGACAGGATGATCCTGTCAGGCCCGCACAGCTATGCAGGAAAATAACATTGTCATGATCAGGCGCTGGCTTCTTGGCACCTGGGCCCTGGCTCTGGGGTAGAGGTTGGCAGCAGTCTCCTTAGAGATGGGGTGTTATTTCTAACTATGATCAAATGTTTAGTTTTTTGGTTTTTTTTTTTAAAAAGGTTCCTCTTCATGCTAAAGAAGGTTTGGTCTCCATGCCAGGGTTAGCACCTTGCTAATGATTTTCAGATATAGTTTCTAACTTAGAGATAGCAACCAGACCATGGTCCTTGCTCTCCCAGCATAAAACCTTGCAGCTGGCGCATGGGGTTTCAATAACGTACCATTAAACCGGGCAGGCAAAGATTCGAATACAGCTGCTTCCTAGGAGGGAATTGGCATGGTAGGAAGAGCCAAGACTTTGAAGTTAGACTGAGTTTCAGTCCATGTTTTGTACTGAATTAAATATTGAGCAACTTCCCTAAATACCATGGAGTCTTACTTTTCCCATTAATAAGGTAGCAATAAAAACAGCTACCTTTCGGACCACTGTCAAGATTAGCAGAAGGTGAATATGAGCTGTGTGATACAGAGTAGGCACTCAGTAAATGTCCATTATTTCTTAATGTCATTACTATTAATATTCTTCATAAGTCCTGCAATAACTATTGGGTTGTTTTAATTCTCAACTCTATGGCTTCCATTTAAAACAATGATTTGTTTCTATTTCTAAAACTGAATATACAATAATAAGTAATTAAAGCAAAGCAACCCATTTCTGTATTTCCCTTTCTCCACCCATGCTAACTTACAAATGTGACTAACTATGGTTAATGTTAGGAATTATCAAAGTCTTATTAGTAGAGCTCCTTGAAGCTTTATTGACATATTTTGGGGTCATAATCAAAAACGTATGTAGTATTATCACCCCGCTTTAATTAGGAATCTTTATGACACATTACAAATAGGGCCCATAACCCTTAAAGTGTCCTTATATCTACAGTTTAACCTCAAATGGAGACTGCAATTTGCAAAAAATAAAAATACAAGTAAATTATAAAAATAATAAAAATCATATGACAATTTTAGTATTTATCCTGTAGGGAAAGAGTCTAGTATGGTAATATAGCATACCTCGTGTATTTTCTTGTTCAAAAACGTATTGCTAATTAAAATAAACATTAGATTCCTGAGGTTTACTGAAACTTTATTGCTTTTTTTTTTTAAAGGGCAAGTGTGTGTGTGAGAGAGAAAACGAGCGAGAGAGAGATAAAAGTTAATTAATAGAATTTGGCATTTCTCCAAAATATACTCTGTGAGTTTGAGGTATTTGAGATTGGGCAATTTGAATGGGTTGGTATGTGAAAAACATCTGTCATGATGGGTCTTGCCATAAAATGCCACTCACTGGGAAGGCACAGCAGCATCTTCAACAGCATCATTACAACTTTCAAAAATGTCCACTTTCTGTACAATACCATTAAGTGTTTAGGTCCTGATTGAGCAATATTCTGTATTGATTATAATGCTTTTCACCTTCTGAGATTGGCTTCAAAAGTTGAATGGTGAGTGAAGTCATTAGTTCCCCCCTGGATTTGATTTATATCTCCAGGGGGAGCTAGATTTTCCACCACTTCTTCTTAAATGGAGTTGGGAAAGTTTGATTGGGTTTGGAGTACCCTATCTGGAACTATTTATAATCTATTAGTCCCCATTTACTACAGGGCCTGGACCTAATTGCACATAAAAATTCCCGACTAGTTTTTGAATTAAAATAGTTATTTTTATGGCAAGAGCTGGGTTTCCCAAAGGGTGTTCCATGAAATACTAGTACCATGAGATGCTCCTCAGAAAGGGATTTATTTTATTCAAATAAATTATAAGGGGAACAGTCCATTGATTCTCTCCCTCTTGTTTGCATATTGCTAGGTTTTAGGGTCCACAACAGCAGCATCAGTGTAGATACTGTTTATCATTAGAGCATGTAGCATAGTGAAGAGCAAATGGTAGACATGTAAAAATACTGTTGATAAATGAAGAAATTATTAAATGTTCGAAAAGTCCTATAGTAAAGAACCCCATTTAATTTTGTCCAACCAAAAATTTTCCAAATTTGTACAGATCATCAGAATGATTCTCATCATACAAAAATAGTAACATTACACAGAACTATCTTTCAAAGAAACATTTTAGGAAACTCTGGTCTGGAGTATTAATCACATTCATTTTAAAAGAAATGAATTATATATAAGCATTCATTCATTCAACAAATATTTTGGCATCTACTATGTTCTATGCCCTGGGGGTATATCAATCAACAAAACAGAAGCTCTTCCATTGCTGAACTGATAGCCTACTAGGGGAAATATGACACACATATATTTTAGTGCAAGGCATCATGTGGTATCATGAGGGGTACAAATTAGAAGACTATGAAGTGAGAAATGGAAAAATAATTACACTTGGATATCCTCATGATGCAAAGGTTAGGGAGTATTTTTTCTTTGTGTAATTCATGTACGATCATTGCTTACACTTAGCTTTTAATCTGTAGGATTTACGCAGAAGGTCTACTACTCCTATAAAGAGTAAATAGAAAGAGTAAGGTTACTTTGATTTCATAAATTTTTAATGGCTCTAATGGACCCTCAATTATTTTTCACCCTGAAATACAAAAATTTGCCTTATTCAGAGTCACCAAGACCATCCCTCACACAGTTATTATCCCTGACACCAGCTGCTGTAATTTATTTTCTTTGACTACTGGGCCTACAGAAGCCAGTCAAGTACAGGGAATGAATGAGATGAAATGCTGTAGGTGTCAGACAATAAGGAGTGGTGGAGACACTTTTTAACTAAAGAGTACATGCTCCTTTTTAAAAAGGCGGTTGACAACCAGATGCAACTATTGTCATGAGCCTAATGTCAGCAAATTTTTCTATTTGTCAAGAGAAGCCATATATCTGGATTTTTATCTACAATATTTCAATTATATCCTTATTTTTAATATTTTAAACACCAATTCCATCACACACATATGTGCGTGCATGTGTGTGTGCCTGCATACATATATGATAGATTCAACAGACACACTGATTTTCCTTTCTCTCAAAAATCCCACTGAAAGTTACAATAAAACAACGAAAAAATAAGATGTACACCTCAAAGATGTAGAAAACTTTTGGGCAAAAGCAACACAAGGTTGAAAGCTGGGAAGGGGATGGGCAGGTGGTAACAGACTTAACTGACCCAAGGAAGTTAAATCCCAAGTTTGGAATAAGGAAAGGTTTATTTTATCTGAATTTTTGAAAAGCTCTGGAACCGGGGAAGATGAAAGACAGCTAAGATCAGAAGGACTGAACAGCTGATAGAGAAGCGCTTAGATCCTTACATGCTCATCTAACACTGTGAACAACTGTTTGCCCCCTACGCTTTCAAGAATTTACAGATTTATCCTGTGGCTAGTACGAATTAGAGAGTCTGTGGGTTGGGGGGATGCCAGGTTAGGATGAGAACGTGAACGCTGTAATGAATGCAGAGGGGAATTAACCTACATGCTGAATTTTGAAAACAGAGGCCTTTCTCCCCAGCCTTCTTCCCTGATTCTGTTCCAAACACACTGGCAGCCTGACCTTTAACCCCCAGACAAGAAATTGGAAGAATATTTTCTTGGGGATCGGGCGGTATTCTCTTAGGATGCAGACATCAAGGGATCCCAAACCAATGCCCACCTAGATTATTCTTCAGCAATACTACCAGTAATCTCATCAGCATGATTCTAATGAGGATTTTAGTCTCCACTACTCTTCACAAAGCAGACACCCACGAATCAACAGATATCTGAAAAAGAGATGGAAGAGCCAAAGTGTAAACACAGCAAGACAGGTGAGAGATTATCCAGGAAAAAACAAATCTTTAGAGAGGAACCAGACATTCTAATTTTCATATTTAGATATTTAGATATTTAGATACTTAGTACTCATACTATAACCACACCAGGTGCACCAGCCTGGCGAGTCTTGGGTTTCTCAAGCCTTACTCATGAACTTGCCTGCTGATTTCCCCAGAAGAAGATTTTGTAAACTCCCAGGGAACTGCAACCAGAACTACTGCTCAGTTTATTTTCTCCGTGGAGTTCTCACATAACAGAGCAATCACACCCTGTCCTTACACAGCTTGTACATTGTGCTCGCCACTCAGGTTTGCAAAGTTTACTAGCACATTGTTTAAAGACACATGTATAGGTGGTACAACATTAAAATCAAACAAAGAAGCAAGTGAATGAGTAATCACTCATCGCAAAAGTCAGGACTGTGGTTACTTTCAGGGAAGGGAGTGTGTATTAGTTTCTGACGGCTGCTATAACAAATTACCATAAACTTAGTGAAAATTTGATATTTCCCAGCTGCTCATTTCTAATTTATGACAGGTAATAACAATAATCTTCTAACTTACTTGGGAATTTTCTTCAAAGTCAAGTTTCTATTTTCTATTAGAAAAAGATATATAAAAATAATTTTACCTGGTTAAACCTCCTTCGAAGATGACAAAGCATGTTCAGGTAATATAGCTCCATATCCTCATATAAATCTTGACCACTCTATATTTGTGGTATGGAAGAACTTTATTTAAAAAAAAAAAAAAGTGATGAGGTAGCATGTGAGTTGAATGATGAGGAAGAGTGAGTCATACAAAGCCCTGAGGGAAAGATATTGCTTTGTAGAGAGATCTGCAAATGCAAAAGCTTGAGGCAGGAATGATATTGATGAGAACCAAAAGAAGACCAGAAGGGGCAACTTAGCACAAGGCTAGTTATGTTTGGAAGCCTAGTCTGAGATTAGATGTTATATGAACCAATAGACAATGATGAGATTCAGTTTTATATCAAATGAAACAGGAAGATATTAGGTCAGGCAGTAACATAATTTCAATCACAATGTTATAAGATCGCATATGGTCTGGGGACTAGACAGTAGGTACGGGGGATGGGGAAGGGGCAAAAAAGGATGTCAAGAAACTAGGAAGCTATTGCAAATGTTTAGACCAGTGCTTTTAGGTCAACAGAAATAAGATGCAAGCCACATATGTAATTTTTAATTTTCTTGCAGCCACATTAAAGAAAAAAGAAACAAGGCACCTGGGTGATGCAGTCAGTTAAGCATCTGCCTTCAGCTCAGGACATGATCCCAGCTAAGGTCCTGGGATTGAGCCCCATGTTGGGCTCCCTGTTCACTGGGGAGCTTGCTTCTCCGTCTCCCTCTGCCCTTGCTTGTGCTCACTCTCTCTCTCTCTAAAATAAATAATGAAAATCTTTAAAGAAAAAAGAAATGGGAAAGGAATTTTATTCATATATTTAATTTAACCCAAACTACCCAACATATTATCATTTCAACATGAAATCAATATGTGGAAGTAGTAATGGGATATGTTACAATCTTCTTTGGGTACTAAGCTTTTAAAATCCAGTGTGCATTTTATATTCACAACATCCAGCTTAGACTAGCCATATTTTAAGTGGTCAATAGCTTCATATAGCAAATAGTTACAATAAAGGATGGTGCAGATACAGATAAACATTAATGGTGGCTTTGATTAGGGTGATTGTAATGGAAATGGAAAGAAGCAAAATACTTGGAAGTAAGTTTTAGGATTATTGTTAATAAGAGATGCAGAAGAATGAAGGATGATGTTTAATGTTTTTGGCTTAAGCAATGTCTTAGTACGTTTGGGCTGCTGTAACAAAATATCATAGACTAGGTAGCATATAAATAATAGATAATTTATTTCTCACAGTTCTGGAGGCTGGCAAGTCCAACCAAGATCAACGCACCTGCAGATCTGATGTCTGGTGAGAACCCACTTTCTGGTTTACAGACACTCGTCTTCATGTAGTGACCCTTCATGGCAGGAGTGATGGAGCTCTTTGAGGCACTACTCCCATTCATGGGGGCTCCACCCTCATGATCTAATCATCTCCGAAAGGCCCCACCCCCAAGTGCCCTCAAATTGGGGATTGGGTTTCAACATATGAATTTTGGGAGGAAAACAAATATTCGGTCTCTAGCTAACTCAGAAGAGGGGTTTTGTTAATTGAGGTTAACAAAAACTGGGGTTTTGTGACACAGTAAAACTGGGTTTTTATGAGAAAGATGTTTAAAAGAGTAATCAAAATGCCAGTCCACAAGAACTAAAATATTGCTTCCCATTAGAGGTAACTATAGACTCTTCCAACCTACCTTCTTGCTAACACCAAAGAGTATGATTGCCAAGGTATGGTCCACTGACTCCGAACCACAAGGATGCATATAAAAATGCACATTCCTGGGGCGCCTGGGTGGCTCAGTGGGTTAAAGCCTCTGCCTTCTGCTCAGGTCATGATCTCAGGGTCCTGGGATCGAGTCCCGCATCGGGCTCTCTGCTCGGCGGGGAGCCTGCTTCCCTCTCTCTCTCTGCCTGCCTCTCTGCCAACTTGTGATCTCTCTCTCTGTCAAATAAATAAATAAAATCTTTAAAAAAAAAAAATGCACATTCCTGAGTCCATTGACAGTTCCACTGAATTAAAATCGCAGAGTTTCTCAGACTTTAATGGCATGGTAATTTAACAGTGGTGTACTGAGCTAGCTCACTCCTACTTGCCCTTGTAAGAGTCGATAGTTAAATGTTCAGGAATTTTGAGAGTGAGTTCATGTTGTATTGGTACCTTGACACTGACTGCATTAGGAGTATTTAACCATGGAAATGGGTAAATCCTATAAATTAAGGCTTTCTCATGTCCAGAGAGTGGGATGTTAATTATTTGGAGTACACGCAAGGAAAGGGAATGAGGACAAGAATATGAAGAAAGCAAAAAAAAAAAAAAAAAAAAAAAAAAAAAGAAAATGAAGAAAGCACTCTACACACACACATTAAATGTGCATAAATGTTTTATGAAAAATAACAAAACCAAAACAAAATAACAGTGGAAAGGTAAATCTTAGATTTAAGTTTAAAATAATATCATGCACTGGAGTTGAAGAACTTAGGAACTAAAATTTTAATACTGAGATAAATAGGATTTCAGCATTGTAGAATATAAATATAATCCCAATGAATTAAGAATTGGGTTTCTTGCATAAAGCCTAGAGTCCTAGAGGAGTTATTGAATATCCTTGTTAATGATAAGTATATAGACTGAATAATTCTAAGCTTTGCTGAAAAAATATAAAATTACATATGCATACTAATATTGAAAGTACTCCTAAAAGAATGAAGAAAATACAAAGCATAACTTTTTTAAAAAGATATTATTTATTTATTTGAGAGAGCGAGCATGAGCAGGGGGAGGAGCAAAGGGAGAGGAAAAAGCGGACTCCCCACTGAGTGCGAAGTCTGACATGGGGCTCTATCCCAGGAACCCGAGATTATGAACTGAGCTGACATCAGAGGCTTTACTGACTGAGCCACCAGGCGCCCCTACAAAGCATGACTTTTAAAACAGTAGGGGAGGGGCGTCTGGGTGGCTCAGTCAGTTAAGCAACTGCCTTCGGCTTAAGTCATGATCCCAGGGTCCTGGGATGGAGCCCTACATCGGGCTCCCTGCTCAGCAGACAGCCTGCTTCCCCCTCTCCCTCTGCCTGCTGCTTTCTAACTCTCTGTCAAAAATAAATAAATAAATAAATAATAAAACAGTGGGGGAACAAAACAGTTTTCAAAAAGTTAATTAATCTACAAAATCAGGAAAATAATTAAACAGAAATACAAAATAAGATGACAGAAAATAATCCATAACATCAGTAATCAGAATAAGTGTGAATAGATTTAATCTGCCCATTAAGAGAGTAAGAAGCTCAGACTGGACTTCTAAACATCTCCTAAATACATTGTTTAGGGAAAAATTCACATAATGATACAAAAATGTTTAAAACAATAGATGGAAAACATATAGTAGGCAAAAGAAAGCTTGTATAGCAACATAAATATTGCGTAATAGATTTTAATATGAGCAGCATGCAGTGGATATAAGGAAATTGTTTCTTAATCATTAATATAACTATACCAAAAAGCTGCAACAATAGGAATTAGTATAAACCTAAAAATAAGCCTTGAAATACATGAAGTGATAATGGGCAGACTAACAAAAAGAAAATGACAAATCTATAATTATATTCAGAACATTTTAAAGCATTTTTCTAAAAAAAAAAAAAATCTGGTTGGCAAAAACTAGTAATAATCACAAGATTTGAAAAGGTATACTTAACAAGCCTCATCAATCTGATTCTCTGAACCCAACTTTTAAACAGATTTGTTTCTTTCAAGCCCACATAAAATATTTACAGAAAAAAGAGAAAGAAAAATGTCTCTAGGCCAAAAAGAATATCAACACATTTAAAATATTACTTAAAACCATTTTCTTTAACCATAGTGAAATAAAAGTAGAAACGATTTTAAAAGTAGCCCCCAAACCTACTTGTTTAGAACCTAAAAATTAAAATTTTATATATATCATGAACACATGAAAGGAAACACAACAGAAATTGCAAAATACTTAAAACTGAATAATTAAAATACTACGAACCCAAGTCAGTGGAATGAAATTCTAGTTTTAAGATTAACAGGGTGGAGACAAGTATGCTTTTTTCACTTCTTGGAAATCACCCCAAAACAAGAGAAAGAGAGAAAGAAATGAACACAGACATCATCCTCAAGGAAACAAAGAGGCATCTGTAATCTGGCCCCACAGTAAATGCTCAAGGGCTGCCGACCGCACTGATCATCAAACGGAGCCGGGAAGAGTGAGGGCACACCTGCACCCACGTTATCTCTGACGCAGGCGGCAGGACACGCTCTCCAAAGTAGGTGGGCACCCCGGAAGGAATAACCCTTATCTGTTGTTGGGAACGGTGAAAACTGAGTAATTGGATTGGCAATTGGAACTTCTTGGATCTGTTTGGCAAAACAGAATAACGGGGCGGCAGGTGGGGGGAGGACATGGGGGGAAGGTAGGAAGGAAGAATGAAGCGGAAACATCCAGATCTATACCCCATATGTGCAGGAAGCAGTCAGTCAATGAGGCAGGATATGGGAGAGAGACTATGTTGTAAGCAGCCCTACAGATGGCATTCTCCCCCTCCTTACACACACACACACACACACACACGCACGCGCACACGTGGTCAGAAAGAGCTTTACTGTACATCACTGAAGACTGCATCTACAGGGTAACACAGCCCTGTCTCTTCCTCATTACCTCCAATATGCTTCCAGCAGTAAGTGATCTGTGGACAATTCACAACCTACACAGACAATATATAATGATAAAAGGGCAACCAGGATTATTTTCTGTGTAAAGACAGGTATGTATCTATGTGAAGACTGCTGTTTGATGTAAAAGAAATGGGCAATGCTTCTGTGTACAGACGACCTCAGGGGAAGTGTCTCCCTAGAGCCCTTCTTTGAAGAAATGGCTGGAGGAGCACTCAACAACAGGAAAAATTCTGCAGAACTGTCAGCCATGTAGCCATCGGCCTAAGGCTGCAACGACAAGGGTTCAGAATGGGGAGGGAGTTAAAGATTATGAATTACATAATATAAATGTTATATATATATATATACACATATATATATATATATTGAATGGTATATATATATATGCAGTACAATATATGGCATATTATATAATATATATACTATGTACTGTGTGTGTGCATGATGAGACAAATAACATGTCAAATAAAATCAAAATTTGGAAGAGGAACAGAGATAAAAGTTATGAGATACTGTCACATGCTGATTTTTTTTATCTTGGAGTTTAAAAGATACAATTTATGATGTGTGTGTGTGTGTGTGTGTGTGTGTGTGTGTGTGTGTATCCACACACATATATATAGGCAGACCTTGGAGATATTGTGGGTTGGGTTCCAGACCATTACAATAAAGTAATTGTCACAATAAAGGGAGTCAAATGAATTTTTTGGTTTCCCAGTGTATATATCAAAGTTATGTTTATATGGTAGTCTATTATGTGTACAATAGCATTACGTCTAAGAAAAGAAGGTATACATCTTAATTCAAAAATATTGCTAAAAAATACTAACCATGATCTGAGCTTTCAACAAGTCATAATCATTGATCACAGATCACCATAACAAATATGAAAAAGTTTGAGATCTGCGAGAATTACCAAAATGTGACAGAGTCACAAAGTAAGCAAATGTATCTCAACACAGAGTTGCCACAACCTTCAATGTGTAAAAGAAGCAACATCTGTGAAACACAATAAAGCAAAATGCAATAAAATGAGGTTTGCCTGTATGGTATATATACATGATATGACATATATAATGCGATATGCATATATATGTGTGTATATATATATGAGATGAGGCAAATAACATATCAAATAAAATCAATTTGGAAGAGGAACAGAGAGAGAAGTTATGAGATACTGTCATATGCTGATTTTTTTATACTTGGAGTTTAAAAGATATAATTTAAGATATATGAAACAAATAATAATGTAAAAATTCTACTTATAAGTATGAATGGAGGAACTAAAGGAACTACAAAAATAATTTAATCATTTAAATTCTGGTAACAGTGCAGAGAACGAAAAAGTAGGTAAAGTGCAAAGAGTAAATATCATATTTCAGTTGCCCCATCAATATTCTCTAGAAGAGGGAGTTGAAAGGAGTATATAAGTTCTGATTGCAGAGTCTACTAGAGTGAAAAATAGTGAGTCTCTCGAATAAAAAGGAGCCACACAACACACAGCAGAGTTAGGAAATGCCAAACCATTTTGTAAAAGTAGGGTAAAAAGCAGCAGCAGCAATACATATGGGAAGTATAACTTAGATCACAGTTTATACTCTTGGACTTTATCACCAGATGTAAATTCTATAAAAACGTAAAGGCCGGAAAGAAAATAAAAGCCCCTCCCAGAAAAGATTATAACTCCAGAGCTCAGTGCAGACTGCAACTAAACATGACACCCAAACAGAGGGATTTAATGGAGAAAGGATGTGGAGGGACTGAACATAAAAATGTGGAGTGAGGAATAATAAGCAAATGAATGATCAAAGGAAATAAAGATCCTAATCTTAATATAAACAGGGATGGATTCAGAGGAACGGGCATTAAAATGACTACATAGTGAACATGAAAACTCTCAATTCACAATGCGTATCTAATAAGTATGTGCCAAACAACCATGCACCAAACAACATACTGGCAAATTTCTTAAGACAAAAGCTACAGGAAATACTGTAAGTGCACAAAATCCTCAAAGTATCAGATGGCAACCCATCTCTCCTACTCATGACAAGTATGAGGATCAAAAAATAAATATGAAAATTAAAAACTCTAGAAAAAATAAATACAGCGCTCTAGTAGTGTGTGTGCGTGTATGTGTGTGTTTAACTCTAGATTCAGGAAAAAGAGAAGCCTTTACAAGGGTCTACATAACATTCACAACTAACAGTATATGAAGTCACCATAAAACCTTAGTAAATTCCAAGGAAGCAGAGATAGGACAGTAGGACAGAGAACAACATTTCCTCATCAAAATAATAGATATGGTAACAAAATTAAAGAGAAAAAAAAAAACAAGGACATATAAATCTATAAAAACTTGTTGACTAAAACTGAAAATAAAATACAAGATTACTGGAAATGTATATAGTAATGAAATGACTATTAATGAAACGAAACCTATAGGATAGCATTTGTGAGATTCAATTAAATATTAAAGAGAAAAATTCACATGCATAAACATAAACACATTTTATCATAAACTGATAAAAAATGAGGACTAGCATTCAACTTAATAGATGAACAAAAGAAAAATAAATGAAATAAAAAAAGAGAAATTCAAAAAATAAAAACAGTCACTAATGAGTTTAGAGATATAAAAGAGAAATGACAATAACAAAAAATAGTTTGTAATGATTATATACTTAATCTCTGCATGGTGTGATTAGATTAGATTAGATTTGATTATTCTTTTTCAGGGCATTATTTTAAATGGCTTCAGTGTATTAATTCGGTTTGAATTTAAAGTCTTTTATAATAAGGATCAAGCAAATTAAAACTCTTTTTTGACTAGACAAAATAAATCATTAGAAAGATTATTTAGGAAAAAATGGAGAGAAAGCAAAAATACCCAAAATCAGCTATGAAAATATGAACAGAACTACAAATCAGGAATTAAAAAAAATTAGAAAGTATACCAGTACCATTTTCTGGGAATTCTGAAATTTTAGACCAATGGATACTTCTACTTATTTTTATTTTTTAAAAGATTTTTATTTATTTATTTTTGAGAGAGAGTGATCACAAGTAGGCAGAGCAGTAGGCAGAGGGAGAGGGAGAAGCAGTCTCCCCACTGAGCAGGGAGCCTGATACGGGGCTCAATCCCAGGACCCTGGGCTCATGACCTGAGCCAAAGGCAGACGCTTAACCAACTGAGCCACCCAGGTGCCCCCAAATGGATACTTTTAAAGAAAAAAGTATGAATCATCAAAATTGATTTAAAAAATGGGACATATGATATCAAAAAGTGTTAATAAAACTGAACCAGTTATCAAAAACAACAAAACAAAGCAAAACAAAACACTACACTGGTCAAATAACTTTACAGATCATCTAAAAGTCAGTGTCTAAAACATAAAGGTACAGTCTTTTAAAAACTATTTTCATATGATCATAAAAGAAGTAAAGTTCACTTAGAGATTCCTTACAATTCTGTACAACTTCATACCAAAAGCAGATGAAGATAATAGAAGGAACAAAATGTAAGGTGAATATATTTTATAAAATAATGTAAAAATTTTAAAACAACATAGCACATTTTATCCATATTCATTTACAATGATGAAGTAGGGCTTATTACCGGAAATGGAAGCACTGCTGACCTTTGGAAAACATGAGATGGGTGGCTACTTTCTGATGAGAACTCAAGAGGAGTTATTTTGATGAGAACACACAGAACTTACAGATGAAACATTCGATAATAATATAGACTATATAGCTGCACTTTAAAGAATAAGATTTGTGTGTGGAGTGGTAATCCTTCAGGGCACTAAAGAAAATAAATTTTAAAAAATAATAAAAGATAGGAATCCAGAACATTATGAATGAATGGATGAGGTAGCCGAGATGCCAGGGTCTGGAATTCTAAAGCCCCAGAAGAGGCAAGAAAAGTGATCTTGATCCGCCGGGAGTAAGATGAAGCTAGAATTCTCCTCCTCAGAAAGCCACCTATTCATGAAAAGTCAAGGGGGGTTCAATCTCCTCCTGTGTGCCCTGAGAAGCAGTGAGGGAGCCTCAAATGGGCAAAACTTAATTTGTGCCCAAGAACTTCAAATCTTAGGTGTGTGATATTCAATTGCACCCTTCCTAAATGTGTGGGCAGACTGCTGCATAAATCAACAATTACAAACAAACAAGTAATCAAGTAAGCAAGCAAAACCTAGAATTTTAGAAATCCTTAGAGCTCCAGCAGAAAAACATGTAAAAAACATGCTGGAAGTAGATTTTTCACCATTAGACACTCACAGGCTCTCTTAGATATGTTTTAACAACAACAGCAACAAATTGCATGCTATGTGAGGATCTTACAAATGAGAAAATTTACAGAGAAATGGACAAACCTATCAAAGGAACGGTTTGGGGAGCCCAGGATTGATCCAAGTACATAACAGAATTTATATGATAAATTAATGATTACAAATTACTGAGGATGAATCAGTCATTGATAAAGGTTACTAAGACAATTTACACATACATATTGAAAAAAAATGTAAGGAAAAAAAAACAGAAAATGAGCGAATTACTGTAATAAGTAATTCACAAAGGGGATTTTGGAACGGCCAATAAGCACAGGAGAGAAGGCTCACACACTCTAATAATTAGGAAAATGCAAAATAGCAGGATATCTTTTCATACTTATCAGATTGGCAAAACTAAAGAAAAGGTCTGATAATACCAATTGCTGGAAGGGATATGGAGACCTGACAGCACTCACAGCCACTGCTGAGGGAAAAATCACGCTTTCCCTCAAAGACCAATTTGTTTTATCCCACTCTGAGCCCTCGCAAGGCCCACTTATGTCCTTTGACTTAACACCTGTCCCCAAGACTTAACTCAGGAACCACTTTCTAAGGACCTCTCACTCCTCCCAGATGATATTTGTACTTTAAAAAATCTACCTGCAACTTATTTGCATTTTGGAATCCCCCTTCCAGTCAGACTGGGCATCAAAATGATTTAAAAATTATCAAGGAATCACACAGTTCATGAAAAGATACACATTTCCCTGTACTCTTCACCTGCATTGACTGGTTGGTGAATTTGTGGAAACATATTTCAGATTGAAGCATGAATCCACAGATCAGTTATTGCACGTAATACACAGACCACCTCAGTGGCAAACTCACTTTGGCTGGTGACAAAGCAGAATGCCACCTTCTCCCTGGGAAGAAGGGAACGAGCATGAATCCCCCAAATCCTCTGTACGCATCAGGTCCAGTTGGTGTGGCTCTGAACTTTTATTTTATAACTGACCCACATGGAAAGAGTTTTTCCACATTGAAATCAAAATGGGTGGGATTGGTTTTGTTTTATTTTAACTAGTTTTCCTTCATATGTGAGATTTCTGGCATTTAGCCTGAGAAGTCTGCTGTAATGAAATGCATTTAGTGTGGAGAAGGGAAATAAAAAATTTCGTCTTCTTTTTAAACTTTTTTTCCATGCCTGTAAACACTCCATTTCACCTGGCAGAAAAGTTGTTCGTGACCGAAGGCTCATAGGCAAAACAGGTTTGGACCCAAAGGAAATAAAGAGCGCGCTTGTCTTTCCTATTATACAGAGTGATTTCACATGTACTAACCCACTGATGGAGAGGATTTTGTCTCCAACAGCCCTCCCCAAGGTGGCCTGCCCCACGTGGAGCAGGTATGATTTACAGAGTAAATCCCAGTGGACCCTGGCATGGCCTTCATTCTCACCAGACACCGCTCCTGCAATGGATTTTTATCTGGGAATCCCCGTCAGGGAAATAAAATAATAACAGTCTATGGCTTCCTGTGCTATTTGCCACTTCTCCTTGCGGACGGCAGTCATGGGTGCAAGGTGAGCTGATTTTATCAGGGGATGTATTTATAGGCTGGTGGTTCCTGTGTATCAAAGTGCGATAGGGGTGAAGGAGACAGGGAGCAGTTTTTCTGCCTTAATCACTCTCCCGGGCCTAAGACAGAATAGCACAGGTGTGTCTCATCTCCCCGGGGGGTTGATTAGCTCATGATAACCACATCCTCAGTCGTTCCCTTACTGCTATTTTTTTCCCAGGTTCAGATACAAAGAAGTGATTTAGATGATTGGATTGACTGACAAAAAACTGTCAGCCAGTCTGCACCGTGACATTCTAAAGGAGAATATCCACTTTCCGCAGGTCGGGCCGCCAACAGGCCAGTGTAAGCAAATTCATTGCTTCCTGGACAGAAGGAGGCTCCCGCAGCTGCTCGTGTTTACATTTTTCAGTGCCCTTTTCACAAGCAATTCAAAACCTAAAGCCTAAAAGCTTACACTTCTCTTAACAGAGATAAAAGTCACAGAATATGCATCCCGACTCCAGAAATACAAGGTCGTGGGCCAGTGCTGTGTGATGGAGTTGGGGAGGTCATCTCGTGGATCCAATGCAGGGACAGCGTAAGTCTGATATCCAGGCTGAGACAGGAAAAGCCTAAGGCCAGAGGGCGGGAAGCGACAGATGAGTCACTCGTGGGTTAATTCCATATCTGACTCTCAGATAAAGCAACTGTCAATATTTCAATGGAATTTAATTCAAAGTGAGAGATTATGACAGAGATTATGATTAGTGTAATGCTCATGGTTTGTTGTTGTTTTTTAAGAGAGCAGAATTAAACTAGGGGATTATAGAGAAATGAATGATAATTTAGCCAAAGATTGTTTTCTGACTGAAGGAAGAGAATGTGAAAGAACTTCTGATTTCGGCCATCCTTAAAAGCAGAGGGGTGAAGCTGTATGCTTCCAGCTTCCACGTTCTCTCAGGTGGATATGAAATATCTTAAATTTTAATAAGCTGTTCTCTTACAAAGAAATGGTCTATTTTTTTCTTCCAGCTTAACAATTCCCAATTAGTGAGAGTTCTTATTTTCAACTTTTTTTTTTTTAAACCTGTGACTGTTTCGACTGCATATACTGTATAGCTCTATTCTAGGCGTTGGAGATGTATCAGTAACGTGAAATCCGTGCACACATCAGTGAAATACTAGGATTGAGATTAGGATTAGGTTACTGCCTCAACAGTGGGGAGCAGAACTCACATGATCGCATTCCTTTTAGCACCAAGACATCCTGACAGCAAACTCATTTCCTGGGCACTTTCAGAGACAGATGCAACTAATACATGAGCACTCTGAAGCAAAGTCTTAGAAAAACCTAACCAAGCACTGGTGCAATCAACTAAATCAGTGTAATCAGAATGATGTTAACGAGGGGTGATGGATAGCTCACCATCCATGTGGAGAGAGCCCCTTTATATGACATCTATTCAAATATCAGATTTTTAAAATAGTTACACACACAAATTTTCCTTTCTCTAGGGGGATCTTCTTGCATTTTCTATTTTTCTCATTCGCAAGTAGAAGTTCTGCCTTGGATCTTACACACAGTGAAGGCTCAACAGGTACCTGGTGTTAATACTAAAAATCAGATTAACTAGTTGTAATAACTAGCAATACTAATAATCGTAATTAAGCCATCTTTTTTCTCAACACCGAGAGTTTTGGTTTTGCCCTGATGCGAAAAAGTAACAACAGCAAGAGAACCAAATATTTAAAATATTTACTGACTCTGGCAACATGAATTTAGAGATGGATTATACCACGAGGAGTGAAAGAAAGTTCATCTAGAAAACATACATCACAGGAAAATAACCTAAGAAATAATGTGAGATACTGAAAGAGAAAGTGGGCCCTTGCAGGTGGTAACTGAAGGACCACCCTTTTAATTTACAACTAAAAAGGTACAACTGAAACAGGGACAATATTTAAGTTAAACTCTTGTGTATCTAAACATGATAGGTAGGTTTCAATCTGGTTATGGTAGAGGAAACAGAAGGTATACATTCATTTTACTACATGAACAGGGCTGCTAAATACGGAGAACATATTTTTGTAAAGAATATAAACAATTTTAGAGTTTGTCTTTCTAATTTTCCAGTAAGTCTAGGTTATTGATGGTAAAATGACTGGATGCAAATACATATTAAGTTTTCATTTATTTTTCCTGCACTATTTCTGAACACCTGAATGAAACATTTCATGAATGGAAAGTTAATCTACCCAGAGCTGGATGCCTAAAGCACTATGAGAAATTGGACACTTTTTTTGGATTTAGTCGACCACATAGGAGCATTGTGTAGAAAGGTTAAGATAGGGACTTGGTCTTAAAGCCCAGAGTTTGATCCATAGTTGAAATACTCAAGGTGCTTTTTTTTCTTGTACATTTGAATGGGTTCAAACCACTGGCTTACTCAATTTTCACCCAGAGCTTAGTGCACTAAGCAACCCCCAAGGTGCAAAACTTTAAAAGTGACATGATTATTTCTGGTGACAAATGTTCTGACATCTGAATTGTGCCCACTGTATAAGCTCTGTATCTCTAGAAATCCTTTTGGAGATGGTTGTATTTGTCCACAGCACCACTGTGCAACTTCTCTATTGTTTTTCATTGAATATTTTCCCCAGGGAAACACAGAAGAGACTTAGCTTAAAACAGGAACTTAAAACTTTTAAGTCCTCTTGAATTTTTGTGAGCAGCTTCATTCAAGAATCATTCTTTTTCCTTTTACAATATTACAGACAAGTTTGTAGACATTCATTAGAGGTGAAATAAGGAGGCAAGTTTCTGATTGATAGCCATCATGTTGGTCATATTGGAACAGTGGTCAGCCCTATGAATGTACAACTCCAAGATGACATCTACTTTGATGGGGTAATTCCTCTTATGGAACACTTAAGTAGCTATTATAATAGGATTTAAAGAAAATTAAGAGCAAGGTAAAATAACAAAGCAATTACAATTTGAGAACTAGAGACAGTTGCATGCATTGGTGTTTTTACCTTGGTAAGTTTTGCGATTTATGTTAAATATTAGAGTAAATAACGAACAATACTTAAAAAATATGTTTAGGGTATGAAAATATCAATACAACAATGACCCATTTTCCTCCTAATGCATGTGTACATGAAAAGCTTAAAAACAAATAAAAATATTATTTGACTAAGGGATATGGCTTATTAAAGGAAAGACATTAAATTATGCTTCTGCTGATGCACTTATTTTTAAGATATTAAATATAAGACAATGATCACAGATTTTGCTTCAGCAAAGCATTGGCATCCTATCGATATGCATTTCCACAAGAATACAAAATCCAAGAATCACGCACAACGAAGGTATTATGACACGAATGCTCATAATCAAGTCAGAAATCTATCTCATGATTGTGGTACTTGTTCTTTCCTATGAGTATTATCTACCAATATTCAAATTGCACTCAGACTTCATCTATGCTCTTTGTTCTGGATTTTTCACATTGGAATTCTTCTGTAACCTATGTTCTGTGTTTAACTTCCCTAAAATTGGTTCTCAGCATTATCTCTGTATTACTCCACAAGTAAAGGTCCAGCATATGAAAGAATGCTTCTTTACTTTAACTCTTTCTCTTTTTGGATTCTGTGCTAAATGCAAAGAGGAGAAATGCTTTTTCTCTTGGTGTTACCACATTGATGTGGCTTCATCTGAATTTGCCTTGGGCTACAAGGGAGGAGACAGTATGGCATGACTGTAAATGAAGAAAAATAGGGAAAATTAAGCAAAGCATCCTGTTTACCTTCAGCTGGAAAGCCGAGCAGAACAACCTGCTAAGCCACAGCCTTGTTTTTGGACAGATTATGCATTTCGTTAGCAAAAAGGTGGTTTTTAAAAGCACCTTTTTGAAAACATAATCACTGGACATGAAGAAAAAATCGTCATTTTAGGGACCATTCCTGGAATAGGCAGACCTCTTAATTTATTTTAACTACTTGGGCAGGGATATTTCAAAGACACAGTCTCTGGGTATGTTGGCACCAAGATTAAACTGGGCAAGAGTTGTATCTTAAGTTCTTTCCTTGGGGAACATCGGCCATGTACTACTTCTACAACCATTCTTTCAGTAGTTCTAAATATGAGTAACTCTGCAGATTATCCTGCCTCTATAAACAACCTGGAGTTATTACAGATGGGGACAAAATATTTTGTGGGGTTCTGTGGAAATTTACAGTGGAAATCTTGTTAAACTATGCACAGACTCTATATGTAGTGGGGAGTCTCCGCTTGAGAAGCTAAATGGGATATTTGCCTTGCACTTAGGCCACTTCTGTAGGCCAAACTGAACAGGCTTAATCTCAAGAGACTGAAGAATCTTAAAAAAAAAATACAAAAGGAAAGGAATAAGAAAGTTGAAGTCCATCAAGATTGGTTTGAGGTTAAGTTTTAGAGTCAAAGAGGTCTTGACTCCATGAATTCATGGCTGCTAAGAGTAAATTTTAATACAGTGGTAGTAAAAAAAAAGTATTAGTTTGATACATCCTCTGGGAGATATTGAGAGGCCAAAACATCATTGCATTGTAGCTTTATTTTAGAATAGAGACTAACGGTTAAATGAATGGGCCCCATTTTGGCCTACAAAATATTCATGGCAGCTAAAGTAGAGAGCTATACTAACAATGTTTGAACTAAAGGAGCAAAAAAGGATAGCACTGGGTGGCAGAATTACTGAACATTAGGATGGGAAATAACAATGTACATCATAGAAGGAACCATAAAGGAAAACAAGCATAATAAAATATCATCATGACAAGTAGTGAGGAAATTTATGGCTAACATACCTGCGGTATCTCTGAGAATGACCTAAAACCATACTTAGGAACAGAACTAGGTAAGTACTTCTTTGACACTTTTTAACTTACTCTTCCTTTACATCCCATTCCATTGTTGTGGTCTTTGGAAAAAGATGAAATATGTGGCTGTATGAGCATGTCTCTTAACCTGTCTATGAGACTGATTAGAAAGTAGAGTTTAACCAATCACCAACTATGAATGTGTCAAGTAACTTCACTGATAAATCCTTAAAAGATCTGAGAAAATGGAGCTGGTATTTTGGTTCCAGGTAGCCAGGTTTTATTGAATTTTCATCCTTCTAAATCGAATATTAATAAATGAGCTCTTACTGTGAATCATGTGGCTATTCTTACACTGTCAAGCCAGGAAGCTCTGTGGTTGGCCTTAAAGCAGCACGCATTGGAGCAGCTATTCCATGTCGTGGGGCTTCTTGCATTGGTGGCAGAGCTGGACAAGAATAGTTGTCCAGTTTTTCCTCAACGGTTTTTCCCATCTCAGAATTCTACAAGCGTTATAAAAATTCTTCAACCCTTAGGGCAATGACAGATCGGACTCATGCTCATTTTTTTAATTTCCAGCTAAGTTAGTGGAATCAAAACTTGACCAGAAATTGGAAAAGTTAGATCCTAATGCTGGCATTAACCTAACTTACTATGTGATCTTGGGCAGCTAACTTACATTCTTTTTGTCAGACTCATCCATAGACTGGAGATGTTAAAAGTTAAAATGAGAAGATGAGTATCATTCCTCTTTGAGGAAGTTAAACACCATCACAGTGGCCTACAAAACATATTTTGAATTATATATTTAAATGGGAACATTTATGTTATGTAACAATTATTAGTTTTAATTGCCATCATAATAACCAGCACCATAGAGTCTTAGAACTGGGAAAAAAACTAAAATTCACAGAGTACAGTAGTCTCCAGATTCCTTATTTTGTCAGCCAAAGCCTTAATCAAAGAAAATCTTATTTAGAAGTCCAATATTTACACCTGTTCTGAGTAGAGCTGCCCTAATATCAGAAGTCAGCACAGTGTCCCTTCCATGAACTCACACAAATTTTTTTTTTCCCTTATCCCATTTCTAGGTACCTCCAAGCCATCTCCATCTCCTATACACAGAGGTAAACCTCAGTTGTTTATTCCCTTCTTCTACAGATAAAGAAGCTGAAATCCAGAGGGATTGCTATTCATTCAACAAATACATGCTGAAAGTTACACTGCTTGGGAAAATCACCCAGTTAACTAACAACAGAGTGAATGCTAGAAGCTGAACATGCTGACTCTCTCAGGGCTGTGCATCCCTCTCTCTTTCTCACTGTTCCCTTTATGGTCAGGAAAAGATACACACAGACTTAAGAAAAGTAAATTCTTCAATAGTCTGATAGCATGGAAAGTTGCCGAGCACTGATTAAACATAGAGGGTGAATTCTTTCATCTTCACATATAAATCTATGTCTTTGATCAAAAGATGGAGATCTCCAACTACCTTTGGCAAGGAAGGAATAGTTATCCACCAGAGCAGATCAGGGGAAGACTCCACTACCCTCGTGCATCCCAATTTGTCAAGGGAATCCAGCTCCTTAAAACCTGCCTTGATGTGTTTGGGACTTAAATTTGTTTTTCAATCTCTTTCCTTCTTAAAAAAAAAAAAAAATGAAATCAAACAGATGTCCTATTTGTGTCGCTTAATATCTCTATTCTAAAATAAGACATGGCGAAAATAATTGTCAGATATATCTTCTGTGTATAATGTCATAAAAATGAACACATCTGAAAAGGTTAGTGGTTGGACTCCCTCTGTTTTAGAACATGCTAACAAAAGGAGTACATTTCAACAAGTTTTTTAATGCCTACCATATGGCCAGTTAAAATCCAACTAGAAATGAGCTGGACTGAACAAGCAATAAGCAAAATTTTTCTCTAGTTCTTCTTTTTCTTCAGGAACGTTACCCATAAGGATGTATGACTAGAAGGGATAGCACAAAACAAAAACAAACGAAACAAAACAAATCAGAAAAGCCCTTCGTCTCCTTGGCCTGTGATTCCAGCATAATTGTCCTTTTACATCTTCTTTCTTAATTTGTTTTCTGTTTTCAAGAAATTTCCAAACAGCTATAGGGTGATGTAATACCAACATAAGTTTAAAGTTATTTTTGTTGGTAAGTGCTTATAAAGTAATTATTGCTTATCGTAAGAAAATTAATAAAACATAAAATTACAAAAAAGAAAAGAATGTCAGCTTCCTCTTCTGTGAAAAAATAAACTTGAACTAAATACATTAAAAGTCCTTCAAGGTTGAAAAATATTTAAGATGAATGACAATATGATGATGACGGTTATTATTAATAACAAGTAATGTCATAAGGAATACGATGTATATTATGCACGGGTAAAATAATTAGATGCAAACTGCCTTCATGTGCGCTGCCATGATACGAACGCCTACAGCCCATGGATTTAGGTAAGTCAGGACTTAAAGATGAGGAAACAGAGTCTCAGGTTATGTGTTCGATCTTCCAGAGGCCAGTAAGGAAAAATTGTTGCTTTACATTTTCAGTGGAGAGCCTGGGTGCAAAAGCATTACTTTTGCTGCCTGGATTGAAATCTAGTTCCAATGCCAAGGGGTGAGTGTCACATATTCACCCATAAGCCTGTGTGCAGGTTCAAGCTATTGCTCCAATAACCCAGAAAATAAACTGACGAAGTTAAATGGCTGCTATAAGTTCAATTAGCAATGAGGAAGGGAGTGTAACAGTTGTCATTCAAAAGCAGTTCAGTACTAGTTTGGTTATCAAAATGACACCTAGGAACATCTGTATATTTGCAGCAGTTTTTCCCCCCTATATGTTTACCTAATTCTACCCTGGTGAATCATCCCCTTAGAAATGAAATGACTAAAAATTCCATGAAGGGTTGGGTGTCTTTTATTTTGGGAAAATAATCCAAAGCCTGCAGCAAGAGAGCCATGCTCACTGGAGATGCAGGTGGTATTTTGGGAAGATGAGTGTAGGTGGAAGCCTTAGGATACTAGCCTTCCCCTCTACAAGCTTCAGCATGGTGCTGTGAGAAGGTTCAGTGGTTAACTGGAAATCCCCCCATCCTTAACACTCAGAAACATTCTTTTGGCATGTCAGGTAAGAATGAAGTCATATTTAAGAAGTATCTTACTATGAGAATCTGTATTATCTCTCTTGTATCAAAACTTCATGAGAAAAAAGCTCTACCTCCAGATATTATCCAGTTTTCTCTAGTATTATTAGACAGACAGACAGACACACACACACACACACACACACACACACACACACACACACACACACACAATTTCTGATATGCCCCAAATACACGGGGACTAAGGAAAGATAATCTGGGAGTGTCCTCTCAGGGGTTCTGGCTCTGTGTCAAAGCTGGTTAACTGCTATCCACCCACTTCCAGAATTTCCCCAGAATTCTGAATTTCAAATGGATTTATCCTTTTCTTCCTTATTGCATTAAAAACATACTATAGTGGGGCAGAGGCTGCCATGTTCTGCCTCAGGACCGTTGGTTTTGAGATGAGAGCCTTTTGGCAAGAATATATCAAAGAGTATGCTCTGGTGAAGAAAATAAGTCATTCCCGGGAATTTGGAAAGCACTTAGCTTTCAAACCAAGACTGATGGTAGACTATTATATTCTCTGGCTTGACACATGTTCCTAAACATTTGGGTTTACTTGATGTCTTTTTTGAAGGATTGCTAGTATTATTTCTTTTTGCTGTAAAGATGTATCATCAAGAAATTTCATTACAATTACAAATCTGCATTATCCAGAAATGATAAAACATTAAATTTCTAAGATAAGATAAAGCAAAATTATTTTATTTTGCATTTTTAATTATTTAAAAATATGTTGTAGATATGTTTCATATGGCTTACTGCCAATAATAAATGTACACAAAATATCTCATTTCTGCCCTATCCACATTTACCAGTTCCACAGTCCTTAACTTTCTCACCTCCTCTGTAACCATATTTACTAGGTTTTTTGGAGTATATTTCATTTTTCTTTTTAGAGAAGTAGAAATAAATATAAAGACATGTTTTTGTTAATTTTTATTTTTATTTTAACGTGGTAGGAATGTTTAAGAGAAATCTATCCTCTTAATAGCCTTTAAGTGTACAATACAATATTGTACAGCAGATCTCTAGAACATACTCATCTTGCATAAATGAAACTTCATACCCACTGATTAGCAACTCCTTATTTTCCCCTGCTCCTGTCCCTATCACTTCACACCTGTTGGAATGGCTAATTATTAAAAAACACAAACAAAAAAAACCCAAAACAAAAAACAAGTGTCAATGAGGATGGGAGAATTTGGAACCCTGCTGCGGGTTGTATTGTTGGTACATTGTATACTGGTCCAGACTCTTGGTAGGAATGTAAATTAGTACAGACACTATGGAAAAAAGTATGGAGGTTCCTCAAAACATTGAAAATAGAACTACCACATAATCTAGCGATCGATCCTACTTCTGGGTATTGACCCAAAAGAGTTGAAACCAGAATCCTGAAGAGATATTATCACTCCTATGTCCAATGGAGTACTATTCACAATAGCAAAAATGTGGAAACACCCTAAATGTTCATGAATAAAGAAAATGTGATATAGATATAGATATAGATATAGATATATAGATATAGATGCAATGTAATATTATTCAGCAGCATGGATAAACCTTGAGGACATTATGCTAAGTGAAATAAGCCAATCATAGGGGGACTGCATGATTTCACTTATACGAGGTATCTAAAATAATTAAACTCTGACAAATGGTCACTGGACTTGTTATGGTGATCATTTTGTAATATATATAATGTTGAATTACTAATATAATATTGTACATAAATATCACTTCGATTTTTTTCTTAGGTAGGCTCCACGCCCAGTGCGGAGCCCAATGTGGGGCCTGAACTCACGACCCTGAGATCAAGACCTGATCAGACACGTAACTGACTGAGCCACCCAGGCGCCCCAATTTTTAAAAACTCACCAAAAAAGAGCAAAAAAAATGTAAGTTATTCTTTCCTCTCTTTCTTACACAGATGGTAATGTATAATATATTCTGTACCTCACCTTTCTGTTTTTCATTAACAATATACCCTGGGTATTTTTCCAAATTGGAATACAGAGTGCTTGTTCCCTCTTACAGCTCTAGAGTATGGTAGATGCCAACTGTTTATTCAGTTAGTTCCTAGTAGATATATCCTTGGATGGTTCCTGGTTATTTGTAATAAAAATATGCTTTCATCTAGGCAAATATATAAGATAAATTCTCATAAGGGGTATATATCTGAGTCAGAGAAGCACATGAATTTGTAACTTAGATAAATATTGCCAACTGGTATATTATGAAGACAGTTGTTAAGTATTTGGGACAGAAGTGTAAGATTTTGTTCTTAGCACAGGATCTGGCAAAAAATCCAATTTGATCCAGATTAGATCATTTACATGGGGCTGCTAGTCAGAATTGTTTGGGGGAGCTTTTAAAATACAGATTCCTGGTTCATACTCTGGAAGGTTTCCAGTCTTAGGGTCTGGAGTGGGGCCCAGGAACCTGGATTTAAAGCTTTTCCAGGTGCTTTTGGTCAGGGTGGTTTTAAGATCTTCTTTTAGGCCTTAGGCACTCAGACTTTTGAGATCACAACCTACATAATGTAAAACAAAATAAAATGACCAACATTCCACTATGTTACTGTAACTAAAGGATTTATATAATTTAACTTCCAACATTATTAACAATTTTGATTTTATAATTTTAATATTCTGGAACCAATAAATATTTTCCCCATATCAAACAGTTTAACAAGGTCCTTGAAAGACTGTAGGTCTCAAGCACTCAGTGTGAAGCAGCTCGGACACATATTTGGAAACTGCTGGTCCATTCTCATCCATCCATGGATGCAATATTTTTAACCCTTACTTAGCAATTCTCTATCAAACACGATTATCAACAATTTCAGATTCATAATTTTATTCACTCTACTTCTTTGGAAAACATGAAATGCAGAAAATTTTGATGCTTGGTCACTCATCACCCAGCCCAGGGTGGCTCTGAGAGGATCAATCTTATTTGCTCTGCTAAAGGTCAAGGTGGCTGCAGATTGTCATCTTTAGTAAAGGGAATCAGGCTAATCGAAGAGAAGCCAACATTTAAAATAAATCTTAAAAGAAATAGTTTTGTTAAATTTCATTACTAGCCCCTAAAGGTCTGGAATTTGGGAGCTAGTTATTATTTTTTATTTCCTAAGGTAATCTCTAAGGCCAACATGGGGCTCAAACTCACAATCCCGACATCAAGAACCGCAAGCTCTACTGACTGAGCCAGTCAGGCGCCCCCATGGCTAGCTATTTTTTAAGTTGTACGTAATGTGTCTAAACGACAATCTGTGACAAATTTTGTGGGAAACTGATCTCAAGGAGAGTTTTATTGTTATTGGCTGGACTGGGCTAATCCACTGGAGAGGAAGGGATTGTTGTGTCTGAACCGACATGGGCCTCACTTCTGCATGGGCCAGACAGGTTTCCTCAGAAAACTTGCTATAGATTTAACGCAGACTCAGATCATTTCAGCAAAGTGAGGGGATCAAGTCAGAGAAGAGAGAGTGGGCGGGTGGAATTAACATCTCAAGCACTTGTTCTGGGTTTCAGTAGCTGAAACACATGCTCTCCTGATGGTCCCTTGATTTGTCTGTGCATAAAAATAACTGTCAAGATCTCCATCTGGGCCTTTTCTCATATTTTTTCAAATTTTCATTTCATCTTCCAATATGTGTATTAAAGTAGTAAAGGGTACTAGTGCCCAAAATGTGCTGATATATCCATTATATGTGATATGATATATATGATACCATATATATGTGATACCATACAGATGGTAAAATATATAGGTGATACTATATATATATATATTATACAATAACTGAAATACAAAAAATATCAGTCAGCCGCATATTTAGGTTCTCTTCTATGTCTTTGTTCTTTTCACTTTCTTTTTAAAAGTAAAAGGGATTGTGTAGACCTCTCTTTGGGCCTCATGTACATAATCATTTAGGAATGTGGAAATCCAAAACTCATGAGAGAACTTGGATCATAATGATCACAAATTATTGGTTTCTTGTTAAAGGAACCTCACAGACTGTGTCGTATCTATAATGTGAAGTTACTGTGACAAATAACAGCTTAGCCTTTGGGTGGTTTATATCGCAGCCCAAGGAAGAAAGTGGTTTCTTTGAGGAATTTTCTAAGTATGGCTGCATTTATTTTAAATGCATAAAAAAGAAACTGGCTCAAAGCTTATAGTAAAGACACCTGAACACATGTTTAGTTCATGGGACCCTCTTTTAGGAAATACTCTTGAATACAGGCAGCAACTGTCCCATCAGAAATCCTTATTTCTGGAAAGTTTAGGAACACCCCCACATTCATAAAGTTCTGGGTTTTTTTGTTTGTTTAAAGATTTTATTTATTTATTCGACAGAGAGAGAGAGAGAGAACACAAGAAGAGGGAGAAGCAGGCTCCCCGCAGAGCAGGGAGCCCGATGCAGGGCTCAATCCCAAGACCCTGAGATCATGAGCTTAGCTGAAGGCAGATGCTTAACTGACTGAGCTACCCAGGCACCCCAAGTTCTGTTATTTTTTATCGAGAGTTACTGATATTTCAAATATCAACAAATGGCAGATACTGTGATTGCCTACATGAGCATGGGACCTGGACAGGAAGATAAGACTTCTGGAAAGAATCAAGCTACTATATTTCCTTCATCATATTTTCATTTCAGTATAGCACTGCAGAATGGAGAAGCATGGGGAGAATGCAGAAAGCCAGGTAAACTTTCCAAGCAGGCATGCAGGGATACACGGGATGGAAACTTAAAATTCCATACAGTTTGTTCAGGCAGAACCAACGATTTTAAAATGAACAGTGACAGATCAATTTTTAATGGTAACTCTATTATTTTCCTGTATTATGAATATTACTTTTTAGCAGACCATGAAAATTATGTTGAAATTTGGAAAGCATGTGATTAGTTGTAGCAGAACAAACATTCTGAGCGCAGCCTCCGTTTAGGAAGGTGATACCAAGCATGGGACCCTGATTAGAACATTGTTGGCACTTACAGATCTTGTCTTTTTCCTTTTTAAATCCACTAAATGTTAAAGATCCTAGGTGTGCCAGCGACGAATTGATATACATCAGAGGGACGATGGGTTGGAGAGATGCTGTTCTGCAAACGCAGCTCTTCGCTCAACTAAAATCTAAGAACGTTTCAGAAGTGAAACCACATCCCCCTACAGACTCGGAGCTGTCACACAGGCCAACAGGGCCAAATGATGTTTACAGGTTACAATTTCCAATAGTCTCCCAATTTTGCTGAAAGATTTGTGCTCAGACATTACAAAGCAGTCACTGTGTATCAAGCACACATGGGAGAAATTTTATTTTTCATGCAGTGCAGTGATGTCATCTAAACTTTGGGTTTTTTGTTTTGTTTTGTTTTTTAAATGAAGATTTAGAACTGGGGCCATTAAGTAATGACATGGGTTTTCATAATATCCAGATGTCTAGATTAGAAAACTGGGAGGTGTCAACACTATCAAGACAGCTCTGATCTCTAGATATGTAGTCCAATCGTTCATATTCCTTGATATTCTCACTACTTCTTAGCAGATGATGCAGGGATGCACTATTCAGCCAGGAAGCAGGGCACACTGAACCAACCCACGCAGGAATCGAACTTCAAATTCCATACTTAGCAGTGCCATGCTCAAGCCACCTAAGTCAAATGATCTGGAATATATGAGGTGGGTACAATCCACATTTTATTCTGTTGTTTCCAAAGAAAGAAAGGAAGACTGGGAGAATTCTTGGGTGGAAAGGGAAAACTCAGGGAAAAATCATGTTAGAACCTGGATCATAACTCAACCACCAAACTAGCTGTCTCTGTTAGGAATACTACAGTGTTTCTGAGACTGCCTTTTCAACAAAACCGTACACATTTACAATGATACCTGCCTTCAGTCTGAGCTGCAAGAAAGCGGTGGGTATTAAGAAGTGAGGATAAATACAATAGTATTCATCATGTGAGAGAAACCAAGCTTAGTGGCATAGTTTTATGTGAGAGAAAAGCAGTTATGAAAATAATACACATATAGCCCTTTCATATTTTTTTAGCAGGGACTGGAATGGTTAGATCTTCGGTCTATAGTCCTATATGCAAATGCTTAAGAGTAAAATTTCCTACAGGATAATGAACCACATATTGCAGACAAAATAGTATGATGTAACATAGGTTCAGGCCTGGCGCAACAACATCAGTATGCTCTAATTCTAGAAAGGCATTTAAAAAATAATTACGTCTCTTGGCTGTTGGTGATGAAGGTACCTTCATCCCTACAGTTTCCAAAGCCTACCTAGATCAACCAAAAAAAGAAAGGGGGGATAAAAAACTCCTCAAACTTAACTCTCAAAAAACAGATAATCATGTCAAAAAATGGGCAGAAGACATGAACAGACACTTCTCCAAAGAAGACATACAAATGGCTAACAGACACATGAAGAAATGTTCATCATCATTAGCCATCAG
>CM052891.1:7565505-7609392 GCA_028534135.1 Potos flavus | reverse complement strand
TACGTGTGGAGCGTAAGGAAAAACATGGAGGACATTGAGAGGGAGGGGAGGGATGAATTGGAGGAAATCAGAGGGGTGAAGAACCATGAGAGACTGTGAACTCAGAACAAGGGACTGAGAGTTTTGGAGGGGAGGTGGTGGGGGGATGGGCGAGCCTGGTGGTGGGTATTGAGGAGGGCACGTATTGCATGGAGCACGGGGTGTGGTACATAAACAATGAATCTTGTAACACTGAAAAAATAAAATAAAAGTATTTGGAAAAAAAAAAAAGAAATAGAAAAAAAAAAAAGAAAGGGGGGTACCTGGGTGGCTCAGTAAGATAACCATCAGACTTCGGTTTCAGCTCAGGTCATGACCTTGGGGTCCTGGGATCGAGCCCCGCATTGGACTCTGCGCTCAGTGCAGAGTCTTCTGGAGATTCTCTCTCTCCTTCTCCCTCTGCCCTCCCCTCTGCTTTCTCTCTCTCTCTCTCTCTCTCTCAAATAAATAAATAAAATCTTAAAAAAAAAAAAAAGGAAGAAAGCAGAGCTGGAGGTAGAAGGTTCTGCTAGGAAGTGAATGGTTCGGTTAATAAGATCCTAAGAAAAATAGAATCTCTAGAAAAACAAAGAGGGAAAAATTATTTCAATTTATGTTTTATTACAGAAACATGTTGTTATGTCCACAAAACCTTATTTATGTTTCGTTGGTACCTACTCCAGGTACAAACTGTTTCACTGTCATACAAGTGAAGAGTCCCATATCTGTATTTATCTTTGTGTGGTGCCTGCGATTTGAAATGGTGACAACTATTGTAGCTCAGTGACTCGGTAGGAAGGAAACAAAATGGGTAGAATTTAGATAATGAAGGGTTAGTATTATGGTTTCATATATGTTATTATGCATATGCCATACATTTTCATATCAATTAAGATTTTCTATTTCTTATGAACAAGTGGAAAACAACCTAATGTGTTGAATACTGTCTCTATAAAAAGCACCTTAAATCTGGAGAGATTGAATGAATCTTCACTTTTGAACTCTGCTCATGTATTGTGTGGCCTTTAATTGTTGTTCATGTGTAGATAACTTTCTTTTCACTTTATACTGAAGATTTTGACTTACTTGCCTTTAATGATCCTTATTCACTGAAGATGTCTAAATGTAGATGAGTTTTGGGTTATATTTTTAAACTTATGGTTTTTGTATCTGAGGAGCACATATCCATCAGTTCTAGAAAATTCTGCACCATTATTTTTTAAGCATTGCTCCTGGAAGAGGTTTTGGTTTTGTTTTTTTCCCCCATGTGTTACAATAATATAATATGGAGAGTTCTTTGGTGGGACTTTGATTTCTCTCTCCTTTGCTCTTTTGTGTGACTTCCTTGTGGGATGATCTGTGGGAATATCATTCTAGAACAATTCTGGGTTCACTGCTGAGACACACCACAGTGATCCTAAGTCAGTGGCCACTGACCCTGATAACGTAAATTTTTTTGGTTTGGAGGTTCCTAAAATATGAAAATACTGTAAATTTAAACTTTAAACTTGTGAAAATCCTAGGATTTGTGGTATGGTTTTGTCAGGATTTTGTTCTTTTGTTTCAGCCAGGGCCTGGCAAATATAGATAAGCGTCCCTGCACTGCAAGTTTTATTTATTCATTTTTCCCTCACCTTCTGAAGCTGCTGCCCTTTAAGGACCCCAGATTTACGTAGAGATCTCGTGCTAATTCTCACCCTTGTATTGTCTCTGAATGGACAAAATAACCCAAGTTCTAGGTTACTAGGTCTGACAAACACTTCTGAAGGCTTCGAAAGCATCACCCGATTATTACACTGGTTTCTAGTTTCGACTTTGTTTTTCCAACTGGACAATTTTCTTGTATATTTTGCAAGCTCGGCCAAAAAAACAAAATAAAATAAAAGTAATTAGGTCATATTTATCCAGAATTTATGGATAATTACGAGGGGGGATATTTTATATGATTGCAATTTACCCTTTTGCCCAGAATATGTATGATTTTTACAGTTCAAACACCCTTGTCTTTAACTCGCTGGCAATAAATAAAGTTCTCCCTGGATTTAAAATGCCCTGAACCCACTGGGAAGAGGAATGCATGTGCCCCCAAATCATCTGACAACATCTCTGAAGCCGAATCCCACAACCCATCTAGCTGGGTGTCGGCAACCTCTGGCGGCTTTGGCTACTGCCATGCCTTGAAGTAAGAGATTAGACCAACGTCCAACAGTCTGTTCTCCAGGCTTGAACTTTTAGAATGTTATTTTTTTCCTCCTATAAGGTCAGGCTGCCATGTTGTGCTCTGTTCTCCGTGCTTTTCACATATCCTCTCCCTGGAGGCCTGTTGAGAGGCCGTCTGGAAAAACATCAACGTTATGTATGTCAGAGCCTGCTTACACAGGATGCCAACAGATGGCAATATTTTATCATTATTACACAATCCAGAGACCCTTCACTTGTGGCCTCAGGGAGCATGAGGAGTCGGCTCTTTGGTGTGACACATGTCACCGAAGCTTCACCCCCCATTAACCGTGCTGTTGTTTGTGATTGTTAAGCTGCGTGTCTCGCCGTGTGTCACATTCTTGACTTGTACAAGGGTCCATTAGTAAGTAGCATCTGAGTACCGTGAGTCATGGAAGGCCCCATTCTTGGAAAAATAAACACTGCACATTCGGCTGAGATTAGAGCCACTGGCTGGTAGTGAACTGGATGGCGTTTCATGTAAAAGGCTGTTTCTGTTATTCATCAAGGCCTTCTCTCCCCCTCTATCAATACCCTAGAAATTCACATGATTGCTGCATGGCACGTCCCGTTCACACACACAGGCTGGGCGCTCACCTCACCTCCGCCATTGTGCAGGCCTTGGTCCGCGACAATGCAAGAAGAGGGTCTGAGGGGAAAACAAGGAGCCAGATATTTCAAAACCATCAGGAACTCTTATGAAATCGACTTCATGGTTTCTAGTGAACGATGTTTTTGATTTGTAGATCTATTTTCAAGTGACTTGATCCTTCTTTGTCTCCTTACCATTTCCTTCCTCCCCTCAACCCTTCTATTTTGTGAATCTCTTCCTCTCTCTTTTTCTTGTTATCTTTTATGACTTCTGTCCTTTTCTTTCCTCCCTCACACCTTCTTTCACCAGTCTTTCAGACTGTCCACATCATCCCCTTTTCAGGTTCTCTTTCTCTTCCCGACTTGCATCTCCAAAAGCTGATCCACAAGACTCCAGCCCAGAAAAGGCATCCCGGTTCTTTGGAGCTGCACCAAAGGGCTACTGCGGGCTCGCCAACCCCACCTACACAAGGAACTGAATTTAAAAAGAGAATTCCCCCCAGCTACCATCTAACCTAGCCACTGCCAGCATTATAATTTGAAGTCATCTAATGGTTAAGAACTGGCCTGAGACAAAAGAGAGTCAGGCAGATAAATGTTCCAGGTTGGGTTTAGGGAAAGTTTGGGGTTTCTCTATGTTCATGCAACTTTTGAGGCTATATTTCAATCCTTGATCCCCTTGGCAATCTGGCACATTTGCTGTTTGTGTTTCTCTTTTCTAACTTTTTTTTTTTTTTTGAAGTGAAATTTTGGCATTTCTTCCAGGAAGGAGGGAGCAGGAGGGCTTCGGGCACTGCTGGGAGGCATGAAGGCGAAGCTGCATGAACATCTTTACAGACCATCTACCCCACTCAATATAGGGTCATGACCATGTAGTCAAACAACCAAAGGTCAGAGGGGAGAAAACAGATGGGGAACCTAGGCTCCCAGATCACACACCTTCTTTCAAAACCTGTTTCAGAAAGCAGTTTTCTGTGAAAGCAGATTTCCGAGGGTAGTGCTTTTATAAACACTCCACTCATTTCTCTGGCCTGTGAGAGGTGTTTTGTGTGGGAGCATTTGCCATCAAACAAGGTTTTATTGAATATCCCCCTTGTTGTTGTTATAATAATCCATGCTGATATAAACCATGCTCCATAAAATGCCACAATACACATCCACTGGGCAACGCCGCAGGGCAGGCTCAGGCCGAAGCTCCTCAGGCAATAAAACCAAGACCGCCAGAAACACGCTGCCATTTATTTCCCCATAATGTGCTTTCTCTCTTTCTCTCTCTAGGCAGATTTTCCTCGTGTTGAAAGGGAACCTCTGGTCAAAAGTCAGCAAGCAAAGTTGTAGAAAGCTTTGATAGTCAGTGAAGTGAATCATGGCTACACATGGCAGTGGCATGCACCAATGGAACCTCTTGCTGGGTGGACCTCCCTCTAAGAGCAACTTCTGGTCATCAGTCAAAGGGGCCCCCAACGAGTTTTGCACAGCCAATGGTTTCACCAGCTCCACGGTGCCTGGGTCCCAAGTTGCCCTTTTCCACAGGTATTGCTAAAGCAAATAGCAGACGGTATTTACTGGGTGTGATGCTTTCAATCACATTAATCTAGCCAGTAAAAAAATTTATGACCAATAAAAATTCCACCATGACATGGCTGATTGGAGGGAAGGCTGCATGATGGAAATTCAAGCCACGCCTCTGCCTCTAGCTAGACTGTCACAAACCTTGGAAGGAAGTAGGAGTCGGGAACGAGAAAGACAGAAAATCTCTGGGGTTGTTAAAACTAACTCAAGGGTAGATGGATAAAACTCTTAAATTGTTTAATAAGTCCAAACTCTTGGAGTTTGGAAGGTAATTGACTGAACACCTACTTTCAAAAGCTATATGCGGAAAGGATAGATGTAGTCCTACTTCCACTAGAAAATTGCCCTGGGTTCCTTCTAGTCCTATGATCAAATGCTTATTTGTTCATAATAAAATAAATATCTTTAGATGTAATACTCAAAAATGAGCTATAAGGATGCCTGGGTGGACCCTCTATCTGGTTTGGAGCCAGTGGGGAATGCAGCTTCACATGCTGTCTTTCTCCTGGTGGATTCCTACATGACTTACACAGATCCAGAAGGGCAATGACTAAGCTCTATTAACATCTGTGAGTCATTCCTTCTTTTCCCAATCCACAGTGACAGTCCTCAGACTGCATGGTTTCAAACTCATACTCTACAAATCCTACTGTTCCATGGCTTCTCCCTTGAGTGGGCAGCTGATCCAATTATTTGTTAATGATCCCAGACCACACATGGCAATGAGGATGTTATTTTAATGAATTTATATTGGAAGCCATGCCACTGGGAGGGAGCACCTGATTAGATAATTGTGGTTAATACTTCAAGTAGCTTATCCAATATCCATTATCCCATTCTTTCTTAGTAATAGAACCTCAAATTTAATCTGCGTGGCAATGTGCCCAGCCAAAAGACTTTATTTGCAAAATCCCTTGTTGCTAAGGGTGATCAATAAGATGTAATTTGAAGTTTGTGTGAGACGTTTGAGAAAGCCCCAAAAAGGGGGGTAGAGTGTTGGCATTTGCCCTTTCACCCTTCTCAAACTTTCTTTTATTTTCCACCTACAGTGAAGACCCAAAGGCTAGAACTCCAGTGACATCTTGGAGTGTGAGATGAACTTAATTATGGAAACCTCTTGCTTTAAGGAGCAGACAGACAAAAGGAAAGAAACTTGGGTCTCTAAGGACTTGATCATAGGATCTGATCTCTATACTGGCCCCCTTCCAGGCTGCTTTCTTTTGAATGGAAAGAAACTTCTGTTGTTTAAACCACTGTTCTTTCCAGCGTCAGCACCGGATTCCTGATCCCTGATCAGAATCACAGCTGTAGAGATCTAAAAGTTCTCTCCTAAGACCGTTTATATACAGCCCCCCTTTCCCTCAACAAACGAGCACTCAAATCTAAACGGATCAACAACTTATATTTTTTTCTGATGATAGGCAATTTCCTCCAAAAAGCAGCACTTTACACATTACCTCTTACATACAGGACACACTTTAAAATGTTTGCTGGAACACAGCTGGCAATATGAAGTCTTAAACAGATCACAGCTTTAATAACTATAAAGATCATGCTTTCGCATCTGAGATATCTCACTTACTAGCAATGTGACATTAGGCAACCGACTTGACGCTCAATACTTGTAATTACAAAATCAGTAAAAATATTGACAAGTATTGACAAGGTGGCAAAGCATATATTTAAAGTAGACAGAATGTAGCAGGTCTTAAGAAATTCCATTCTCTTCCGCCTTCCACTTTTAAATTTGAAATTTTATACTTTGAGTGTATTGGTTCATGTTCTCTTAATTCATTCTTGGAGACAAAGATGAAAATCCTTCTGCCAACTCGTTACTGACCATTATATCTTCTCATCTCTGCTTCCCCAAATTATTAGCCCTTCAATGGTCTCCTATTTGTATCATTATTAAATGAACACATCAGCATACAAAAATTTAAAAAAAAAAAAAAAAAAAGCCCACATACTCAGCCTGCCTATATATATGTATAAAAGAGTAGCCAAAAGGATAGACTAAGATGAGTCAGTTCATTCTAAGTCCAACACCCGATTTTCCTTGAACATGTATTTTCTTAGGTAAGAGCTGGCATCCCTTAAGGTCAAGGCATATGATTGCCTCTGCAGAGTTTGACGGTAATGCCACAATATATGGAAATTATCAGGTGTTCGTGGAGATCTCTTCTGAAATCATAAACCATTGATATATTAAGCAGTATTATATTTGTATCATGCAAACGGAAAGAGCATAATCCAGAATGTAGTGTTGAAGGGTCGAAACATGGATTCAGATAGACCCACATGTCCATGGATAAATTAATTGACCTCTCTTAGTTAATTAATGATAGATATCCCATAAGGTTGTTGTGAAGATTAAGTGAGACAATGCACATAGGGAATACAGCAGACTGCCTGACATACGGTGATCACTCGAGTTTGGTCCTTCTGATCATTGTCATTACCACCCTTAGCAAAGGAAACAATAATGGCTTAACCATTCACATGAACTTTCTTCCATCCCTTCCCCCCCCAACCCCACAATGAGAGTTTATTTTCAGGACTTATTAAAGACTGATTTCAAGTCCTTTGCTTCTTGTCTCTCTAGCAACTTCAAAATTATTTCTTTTAGAAAGAAATGGGAAAATGAAGCAATAAATTGGGGTTATGAAAAATGTACCCATATCCTTTTAAGTTAGAATTTATAAAAATGCCATTTTCATTACACTTATGTATAATTTCATAGAAGGGTAGATAGTCTTGGTAAACAGACCTGGATTTGAAACCCAATCTCACTTTTTTGCCACTATGCAAACTGCGCTAGTCAACAAGCTACTCGAAGTTGCAGCCAGAATGCCAGCCTCTCAGGTTTTTAGGAAAAATCCATGAATACACATATTTTAAATACCTACAAATCTGTGACATGGCAGTCACACAAGAGGACAGTTGCTTTCTTTCTCCAGTTATGTGTTGGTGTTCTCATGTCCCTGTCCACCAACAAAGTTCCTGTCTCTACCAGGAGGAATGAAAAGGTCTTTCTAATGGGGAAGTCAGGAATCTGGTGAATGAGTAAGAAAAGGAAGGAGAAGGAAAGTAGCCTAGTCATTGACAACACAACGCTCAAGTATTCTGTTTTGTTCGTATGCCCCTGCCAGCCCTCGTGCTGGTTCCAACCTGGCACTTCACTGCTGTCTAGAGGTGGTACTTGAAAAGCCACACCCAGGCCTGGGATCCCATCACAAACCACCACCTCTTAAAATAACAGTCTCTATCCCCTTAGTCTTTGTATTTTTTAAACCTCTGACATAGGAAATCATCAGGGACAACGCCGCAAATTAACCAAAATAGTCTACAATAAAGGTTTTCAAGCATATGATTTAGGACATCTGGAAATCAAGATACCCACCTCTATAAAATCCAAGGTAATTTTGCAAGTATTTATATGCTGCGTTTCAAAAGAAGGAAACAAACAAAAGTTGTCCCACATATTAAGGGAATTCCATGTTCCCTTGGAATAGAGTCTAACCGCTGTTAGTCCCATCTTCATGGAATGAGGTGCTTCCCTAAAGGAGTAAATGGCATAAACATTTGTGCTCACTCTTCATATTCAGAAGTCCTTAAGGAAAGAAGTAGTCCTGACTGGTGCTCACACTTTCAACTACACCTTGAGTTAGAAACTTGAAAGGCATTGCTGAGCACCAAAGTAAGTTTTTTCTCTGGAGCCCTGACATCACTTATTGGGTGTTGCCTAGAATTGAGGGGCCCATTAAGGAACTGAGAAAATTGCCTATTGGGGCACCTGGGTGGCTCAGTGGGTTAAATAAGCCTCTGCCTTTGGCTCAGGTCATGACCTCAGGGTCCTGGGATCGAGCCCCGCATCGGGCTCTCTGTTCAGTGGGGAGTCTGCTCCCCCTCTCTCTCTCTGCCTGCCTCTCTGCCTACTTGTGATCTCTCTCTCTGTCAAATAAATAAATAAAATCTTAAAAACAACAACAAAAAAAGAAAATTGCCTAAACCCATTTCTGAAATGGGGACTCTTGAGTCAAATGCCCTTCAATACTTAAGACAATTGTCCTAATATCACCAACTAAGGATGTTAAATGTTAAATCCGATTATTGAGTGATGACAGAGGTGGTCCATTAAGTTCTCATCAACCTAGAGGAACACTGGAGTTATTTATCATTTTTTTTTTTTTTTCTCTAGCATAGCTTTGGCCAGTATCTTAGTCTTCACATGCTCCATGTAGCCAGAAACACCATGCAAAAAAATCTTGGTATTCCTAAGTCAGCATGACATTCTCTTGGAAATTGCTGTTCTCCAAAGCCAATTCTTTGCTACTGAAGAGTGAATAAGGTACTGATTCCAGGAGATGAGGGTTCCTTCTAGGGAAAAAAAAAAAAAAAAAATCTGAAACACATATGGCCATGCTATTTGGAAGCAGATGGCAAATGCCATTTTGGGTAGGAAGGTTTGGCAAGCCACTGCTGGGGTGTCCAACACACCTGAATTTCCCCCATCACCACTGTGCTTGCAGCTCATACTCTATGCTCCCTCCAAGTCCAACCCAAGCTTTAACATCAACTACGTTTCCAGGCTTTGCATGGTTTGGGGGCAAAATGACCACATATCACACGATTTCCATCTGAAATCATGGCTTGGCCTACATGTACTGAAAGATTTGCAAACTTCAGCGAAACTCTAGACTTCCCTGGCCTTGGTACTGGGGCTGGCAGCAAAGGTTCCCCACAGCTGTGGCAGTAATACCCGGGTTAGTGAATATTTTCATTTTTTAAGCAGGTCCCAGCTGGCCAGCATTTTCAGAAGCAGGATGAGGAGAAGACAAAGATATGGGGGCGGGGGGGAGAGAGAAAGGTGGAAGCTGTGACATAATAAAAACTATATTCTGATTCCTAAATGTATGGCTTTGCCTCTACAGAAATATAAATTTCTGAAAATCTGGGTTAAGACTAGGTCAGAGCCCCAAACAACCAATATTCCAAAAGCTCTGAGATTTTCTATAAAAATAGCAGTGCTTTTGCCACGGTCTGAGATTGTAATCATCCATGGGCCAAAATGCCAGGGAGCTGGGCAGTAGGTTATCTGCCATGAACAGTGGGAAAAGACTCTGGCACTTTCTCTCCTATTGGGTAATAACCACTTCGAGCACTAACTTCTGTGCAGGCAGCATGGTGGTATATGGCAAGAAATGAATCTGGTTTGGAGATGCCTGTATGGCTCCCAGAAGACAGTGCTTGCAATCTCTTCTTTACTCTCATTAGCATCAAAGCAAAGATCTGTGTTAGTTTAAAGAAACAGGTCAAAGGCAGTGCACGGGGAGGAGGGATGGTAAACGAGTAAGTGTTCTTCACTTTGCTGGACTTTACCATTAAAATTATGGAATAAGTTCCTGGTTTAGCGTCAAGCCTATATAGTGTTTATAACAACGAGCAGACATTATCTTTATTTTTAAGAGTTATCAGGGTGTTTGCTAATATTTTATAGTAATCTGTCCTAGAGTAGAAGGCTATGGAAAGTGTTGATGAGGAGATTACATGGATGATTGAGTTGCCAGATAAATACAGGTGCCCCGTATTTATATTTGCTAAATCTGGCAAAACTAGGTAAGAAGTAGTTACTGAGTTAGGAGATATTTTGGGAAGCAATTGGAAAGAGAAGAGTTGACCCTAAAGAGTTGGATTGAATCCCAAAGTTTTTTGTTAGTTTTAACATGTACATATATTCCTTGCTTCTTCCATATTCCTCATCACCCTCTTGGGCCCACAGTAGACTCCCTAAAAATGCTAATTGATTGATTCATTGATGGATAAAAGAGAAGAAGGCCAAGACGAAGCCAAAGTAAATAAGGTTTCTGGTTTGAATGTTTTATTTCATGAGCCAGATTTGGGCATGTGTTTCACCATTTGGAACACATACTTTTGAAACTGCAAAATATAATGCATTTTAAAACTCAGGTACCTTTTAAAGTCCCACCCTGCTAACTCTCAGGTTATTACTCATGCTTATATCTTAATGGATTCCACAAATCAAATTTTCATTTTTCTTGGTGAATATGGCTGATACTTACAAATGAGTATCATTTACCCCCCCCACCCCCAAACCTCTTATGGAGCCAAAAGCCCAAAGCTATAAATATAGAACACCACTGTTAGGAGGCCTTCTTTTCCGTCTCCCACCCCGCCACCTCAGAAGGTAATGGATTTCTCTTTTCACAGTGTTAAAAGGATCAGTAAATCATTGGGTCACCTATTGATATGAAAGTCTTTTCATTTGAAATGATTATTGTTTTAGCAAATTGCAAAAGAAAAATACAAAAGAGCAAATAAATCAAGAAAAAAATTACAACAGGTTTTTATGAAGTATGGGTGGAGTGGAAAAAGTGATCTTGGCTTAATTAACCACACTTAGTCATAAGATGCAGGAAGCAGAGGTTTTAAAAAGTCCAGTTGGGGCTGTGTTTTACACACACACACACACACACACACACACACACACACACACACACACACACACATACATATATATACACACACACATATATTTTAAGGTGCTAATTTCCATCACATCACTCTTTGCTGGGTTACCATGAAAAAAACTGCTGAATTTTGCCCTTCATATAGCATGTTAAAACCACATTCCCTTTGGAAGGCCCAACTGTCCTGAAATATTTTCTCTGCATAGTCACAGAGGAGTATCTCTGTACAGGTAACAGATGCTCAAGATCTAGGTGTATATTGCCTGAGGAAATCAGGGCATGATTGTCTGATAAGTCTGGACTTCTTTTATATCAGTAACATCGCATTTTTACCTCTACTTGTTGACTCATACCAATACTTGTGCTTTAAATATCTCAATCCCTACAATCTCCTATTGCTAAAAAAAATGTCAATCATTTCAATTTTATGGCTCAAGTCAATCCTCCTACCTATCGTGCCACTAAATTCTCTTTCCCTAATTAAACAGTTACAGCACTTATAATTGAAATTACACACCTGGTTATACACTTTAAAACTGGATTATTAAATCCCTTGTATTATCTTTTCTCATACATGGATCTCATCTCCAAAATTACTAAATACACCCTAAGGACTTATACCTCTCTGGGGTGTTTTAGGACCAGCAATCATCCACCCAGAGTAATAGGTACTTATAGAATGATGCAACATACACTCCTTAGTGAAACTAAATATTATTATTTCAATCAACTTATTTTGAGGAAACATGTGACCATAAGAATAAAGGAAAAAGACCAAGAGGTTAAAGCAAGGTGGGCACTGCATCTGTCTGTGTCCTCTACAGAAATAGAACCAATAGGAACCAAGAGAAGAATATATATAGATATCTATATAGATATCTATATATATTCTTTGGAGATATTGGACAGAGAGAGATTGATTTATATCTCTTTTTGGAGACTGGAGAGAGAGAGAGAGATTGATTTATTTTTAAGGAGTTCACAGAATTCCAGGGGCTGGCAAGTCTGAAATCTGTAGGGTGGCTGTCAGGCTAGAAATCGAGGCAAGACTTGATGCTATGGTCTTGAGTCTGAAATCTGCAGGGCAACTCAGCAGGCTGGAAACTCATACAGGATTTCTTTTTCTTTTCTTTCTTTTTTTTTTTTTTTTTTTAAGATTTTATTTTTTCGAGAAATCTCTACACCCAACATGTGGCTCAAACTTATAGTCCTGAGATCAAGAACCGCATGCTCCACTGGCCGAGCCAGCCAGGCGCCCCTCATGCAGGATTTTTTATGTTACAGTCCTGAGGCTGAATTTTTTCTTCTCAGAGAAACCTCAGTGATTTGCTTTTGGGGCCTTCTACTGATTAGATGAGGCCCACCCACTTTAGGGGACTTTCTTCTACTTAAAAGCAACTGATTGTAAATGTTAATCACACTGAAAAATACCTTCACAGCAACATCTAGACTACTGTCTGACCAAAGAACTAGGCACCACAGCCTAGCCAAATTGACACATATACTTAACTATGACAGGCACTTTGTCATTTACTACGATGTAGGTACTGGTGCCTTCTATGCATCCACAACTCCCAAAGCAAGTCCCTGTTCCCTTGCAGAAGTTTTCTATGCAACAAATACTTATTGGTTCCTATAATCACCATGAAAACTAGATTTTTTTTTTTCCTTATAAAATTCCTGTTAGGGGGCACCAGGGTGGCTTAGTCGGTTAGGGTGGCTCAGTCAGTTAAGTGTCTGCCTTCAACTCAGGTCACGAACCTGAAATCCTCGGATGGAGCCCCACATTGGGCTCCCTGCTCCATGGAGAGCCTGCTTCTCCCTCTCCCTCTGCCTGCCACTCCCCTACTTGTGTGCTCTCTCTCTCGAATGAATGAATAAAATCTTTAAAAAATAATAATAATTATAAATAAATAAATAAATAAAATTCTTGTTCGGTTAATCTTAAATAATTTCTCAATCCTACAGCCTTGTTTGGAGTGAATGTTGGCATTTAATTGGTCCAGGAAAGAGAACACTAGAATGCAGAAAGAAAATTTTTAAATGGTTATACACACACATACACAAACACACACGCACACACCCACACACACATTCGTTTTTTAACAAGAAGACGCTGAGTCTTCATTCTAAGATGCTGTGTTTAGCTTGAGGAGCTATACAAGAATACCAAACAGTGTCTCCTTTCCAGATCAAATGATGAAATTCAGCTGAAATTATGGGGCATATGCACAAAGCTTCATCCTGATACGAGTGCCTGATGGCAATGACCACGTGTTATTATCCTCAAATACTCAGACACTAGCACAGTGCTATTGGCTACAGTGCAAGCTTATGATACATGTGCTGACGGTGTTAGAATCAGAATAAATTTGTGGGCAGAGAGGGTTTGCTCAATTGTCCAGGAGCATCTATACTTCCTGAGAGTGTGTTAGAAATGCAGAGTCTTGGGTGCCACCCCAGACCTGTTCTATCAAAATTTGTATTTTAATAAGATCCCAAGACAATATTATGAACATTAAAATGAGAACTACTTTAACATACAGAATCCTGCTTTAGGCAGGAAGAATTCCTGGTACCATTTTTACATTTCAGCCTCTGAGACACCTTTTCTTTTATTCCCATTTACCCACATAAATAGGGAAGCCCCAAAGGAAGTTCAAATTTCACAGGACTCTGCCCAAAGTTCCTGATCACAGTTATGTGTATGTGTTTAAATCACAGTCACTGCAAAGTCTAGGGGAACATGTGTAAAATCGGGCTTCACAGATACAACATTTCAGCCCTATTTCTTTCTTTTTGTGGGGGGGGTTATTATTTTTATGTGCTGGGGGAAAGTAGCAATGAGATGTTGTTAATTCAGTGTAACTTTTATCAATGTACTTAGTCATAACTACCAATAATAATGGTACTTATAATTGCCACTGCAGGCCATCAGCAACTGTAAACCATAGGCAAAGAGGGAAAAAATGGGGGATGAAGAACAAAAGAGTAAGTCATGGGTAAAGGTCAGAAATCAAGGTAAAAGAAAACAACATTGTAAGCAGGAGATATGTGCCAGTTAGGGAAAGTGATGTATGAAAACAAATGCTTTAACAATGACCCAGACTGACTAACCATGACATACAGATTCAAACAGATCACGATCTGAAATCCACTTTTATTTATTAACTGATTAACTTTTCTTTCTTGGTTTCCTTCTTTGTACAGTGGTGATGACCAGACAAATGGTTTTGAGTTGATTTATAAGATTATGTAAAGAAAGCACATGTAACAGTGCATAACATAAATGCACCTAAATGCACATTAATGATGACTCTCTAATTATTACTTGGCACATGAGTTTCCTGGGCATTGTATTTGCTATTCGGAAATTAATTTATTATAAGGACATATCCCACATACCTGTAAAAGGAATGAAGTTGCCTTTGGAGCGTCAGGAAAAGTAATCTGTGTTAATAAAGCTCTCTAGATAAAAGTTAGTATTTGACAGATGTATAAAATATACAATTATTGATATGAGTATTATAGTCTGAAAAAATTGTCTAAATTTTCTGGCAATACAAGAAACCGGTTATGCCATTTGGTATCTCTTTAACTAATTAAAAGGATTTCTTAATTTAGACTCCACTGATTGAGTTTTCATTAATGATGAAGAAAGAGATTATACATGGAGTTGGCTGTCAGAAATGGAAGATGACGAAGTGACAATAAAATTAGAATTTCTTGTTTACAAAGACTATAAAGAGTTTTATAAGGCAGTCTTCTGAACATCACTGTAAAACTGGGGGAGGCCTAACTTGAGACAAACAGGTAGTATTTTCAAATTGTGCAGTCAAAATCAAATCACGACCTAGGGTATTTCATAAGCGATTCTGACCAGGGACATAGAAAGAACTGAAAAACACTCAGCAAATTGCCCTCCTCAGGAATGTTCCTCCAAGGAAAAGACAGTGGGATAATGGAAATTTGAAAGCAGAAAAAAGATGTAAGAGTAGTTTCAGTAATTGGGAAATTGTGAATAGTATTTTTCCCAAGGGTATGGCTGCAGAACAGGGGTGTGATCACTTTGGAGGATCGATGTCAGGATGGTGAGGGCTGGTGAAACAGATTTCACCTTCTGTAGGATTGGCCCTACCTTCGTCAAGCAGGGGCTTTGTTGTTGTTGTTGATCACCACAGTGCCCAGGAAAACATGATGTGTATTAAACTGGCTAAATGCAGAGGATTCAAGAGGGAGACTATCTTTTTCAAAATAGAATCCTTGTTAACCAAAGAATCGTATTCCAAGGTAAATGGTCAAACCACATAAACCAGTCAACTTTCAAGAATAGACGATGAGGAATCATCTAGCATTGGCTGTGGGATGACTGAGATGACCTAATGAAAAAACATAAATAAGCTTCACTTTTATAGTTTGATGTAGTGTCTTTTCTCCCAGGGGTTTCTGGGTAAATCTCAACAACTCAAGTAAAAACCTAAGAGCTGTTTCTTTGTCCGTGCATTGAAAATAGTAGTTAACACACACACACACACACACACACACACACACACACACACACACCCTTTCTAGTTCAAGTACCTATGGCCCTCTTAAATAAATACATTTCACTTTCTTCTGATATGATATTTTGGTTTCTCTACAAAGGGCAAAAAGTGGAAAAATCATGAAAATCCATTCCATCATCTCACTAAAATTTAAATAAAAATCTGAAACTGAAAATGAGGTCAATGGGTCAGACAAGTCAAAGTTAATAATTCAGAGAACCTATAAGGCTTGCAGTCTACTGAGGAACAAAATACTCTAGTCTATGACAAACAAACATCATTCCATCTGAATCCCAGAAATCTTAGGGTCATAAATATATTTTTTCTGTTCTTTCTATTCAAAAACATTACAGCTTAAGTCACGCATTTCAATTTTTCTTATGTCCAACTAATGTTAAAACCAGAGGCTAAGAGATACAGGTTCTGAACCATCTATACTTAAAATCACCCACTATAAAAGGAGTTTGGATGGTTTTCCTATGTGTGCCAAATACAAATGTATCATATACTGCATACAAATCTATTGTTTAAGAACAACTACAAAAAATTTTGATGACGAGAAAAGCTGAAAGAAGAGTAAACTTTAGATAAACAATGAGACAACATCTGCATTTTTAAAGGAAATTGTATTTCCAAAGAACAGATGAAGATCTGAAGGATAAAAGGATAAAAAAGGATAAAAAGAGAATAGGATAACACAGGCCCAAAAATCAAACTAAGCATTCACATCTGAAAAGAAAAAAGTACTACAATAATATTAGAATAGATGAATTGGAAATTTTCACATAGAAATAAAAGGTTACATCAATCGAGTCTTTTTGAGGTTAGTTATGTGTTGGCACTTTAATTTAACTATTTATGAATCTATTTTGTTTTAAACAGAGGAACTACATACGGGTGGCACTTTTTCAAAAGTAACAGTGAAAAATAACCTGTTAAAGTGTCATAGTTCCCTTACAGCAGAGAGACAAACAAAAAATTCAAATCAGTGGGGCAATTTAATTTTATGAAAAATTAGTATCAAATAGAAGGTTGTGAAAGGTAAGGCCAGTCTGAGGCAGAAGCAAAACAACTTTTCAATTAAAATTTGAATTTCGATTTTAATTGAAAATATGGGTTCTGTTCTATTATGTATTCAGAGCTTAGAGAAAACTGGCCTTAACATTTTTTTTTCTTTTTATGCCTACAGAAATAAGCTATTAAGCCCCAGTGAATTCTTCTTTTTTTCTTTCAATATATTTCAATATAATTTTTTCAAGATTTAATGAAAGAGCTGTACAACCCATACCCCACCCCTTTTCAAGAATGTCTGGCCAAATGCAGCTGTAAATTATAAAATAATGCCCTGCATTCATAAAACAGTTCACACATAAATATAAAAAAAAAAAAACAACCACTAATCAAATGAGTCTTCCAAATAGGTTGCTTAACCCATCAACTATATGTAGGTATATCCTTAAAAAGCATCCTTCAACTTTTAAAAACTGTATAGATTTTTACCTTAAAAATATTTTATTTTTTTAAAGATTTAATTAAATTAATTTATTTATTAGAGAGAGAGAGAGAAAGAGAGCACAAGCAAGGGGAGACGCAGGCAGAGGAGAGGGAGAGGCAGGTTCCCCATTGAGCAGAGAGCTGATGTGAGGCTCGATCCCAGGATCCTGGAATCATGACCTGAGCTGAAGGCAGTGACCTAACTGACTGAGCCACCCAAGCACCTCTAAAAATCTCTTTTAAGTCATACAGTAGCCAGTACTCGTATTCTAAAGAATAATTGCCAAGTTAAAATAAAAAATTATTAAATGCAGGAGATTTCTCCCCCACAAGCTGTTTTATTATTTCCAAAAAAGCAGTTTTGTCTATAGAAACTCCTAGGGTCCCCGTTTGTGACAAAGTCCATTCCTGAGGACTGATGCCAGGAGAAAACAGTGAGATCCAGAACTCTGGCACCAGCCTCACTCTCTAGAATGTAGATAGAAATTTATTGAACACAATTTATTCAGAAAAATTACAAGGTTTTAATAAGTTAATTCTAAAAGACCAACAGGCCAGACCAGAGAGATGTTTTTATTCAGTATTTTCTGGTCTTTCTGTTAGATATCTTATGTCCTGGCTGCCCCAGAACAGTCCCCATTTTGCCTGTTATCCTGGTATAAATATTAATAGTGCAGCCTTTCACTCTCAAAGGTCTCAATTTGGATACTAATTATATGGTCACCCACCTTTAAGCTATAGATGAGGTGTGGGTTAAAAATTCTTTAATTCTATAGTCTTTTATTTGTAGAAACCAGTAACATACTGAGTGAACTATTAAATATATTAAATTTGGTATAAGATATTATGCATGTGTCCAGATACACACACAATCCAAATCCATAGCTTATGAGATAAATACTTTCAAATAAGAAATGATGAAGTTAGGGGTGCCTGGGTGGCTCAGTTGGTTGTGCATCAGATTCCTGGTTTTGGCTCAGGTCATGATCTCAGGGTCGTGAGAGGGAGCCCTGAGTCGGGCTGGCGCTCAGAGGGGAGTCTGTTTGGGATTCTGTCCCTCTCCCTCTCCCTCACTGGTGTGCAAGCCATCCCTCTCTCTAAAATAAATAAATATAAAATCTTAAAAAAAAAAAAAAAGAAGCAGCAGCAGCCGCAGTAATGAAGTTAATTCTGCCACAATCAACTTGTTACCTGTGAGTAGGTTTCTCCAAAGAAGTTATTTTGGGGCACTATACACATATTCCAAAAACACCATTCCTGACCCAATTCTAAGTGCATGCTGAATCAAGTTATAAGACATTCAAGAAAACGTTTCGCTGATTTATAGCCCCAACTTATTTTCAATAAGAAAGTGCATGACCAGATTTGATACCAGTTTTAAGTCCAAATGGCTTCTATTTGGTTTAAGAAAACAAATATGCTCAAGACATACATTTTTTATTTATTATGTTGAAATGTTATCGTTCGTTTACTCCTTGTCTCCTCTTTGACCTCCTTAAGTACTTAAGGGCAACAACTTTCCCTTATTCATCTGTGTGTCCCTAAGAATCCAGTACAGTACTTAGATTTTTTAGGCACTGAGTAAACATTTGTTGAATCATGATATGAATGAATGTGTGACTCTTCATCCTTGAGTTTCTACAGGCAAATCCAGAAGCAGAGTTTGCACATTGGAAAAGTAGTTGGTAGCTGTTTTGAAGGGAACAACACTGATACCCATATGTATATTATACTGGTGTAATATTAACACCCAAACTTAATAAAACCAAATGTGATTCCAAAAAACTATACTCCCTTTCAGGAATGACTTCATTTTTATAGTAGATAGAAATGGATTTGAGCTCCCTGGGGGACCCGGGGGAGGTACACCAGAAACCTCTGCTACTCAAAACATGATCTATCGATGAGCAACATCAACGTGACCTGAGAGCTTGTTGAAAACAGGCCCTAGCCCAGACCTACTGAGTCAAAACCCCATGTTACCAAGATTTGCCCGTAATCCGTGTGCCCATAAATATTGAGAAGCATTTCTCACAGTGTTTAAAGTTTGAGTGTTTACAATGTCCAAGTCAAGACTCTGAAGGACAAAGAATGAGTGCAAAGGCACAGAACAAGGGACATAAATATTACAAAGTGACAATTTTGGCTCTGGGGATTATATAGTCTAGTGTGGTAGACAGACCTAGTTAGATCAAACCCAGCAAACAGAATAAAATAAGATTATTTTATAATTTTAGATAGATTGAAGTTAGTATCAGAACAAGGTAAAACCAACAGAACCGTCTACCTTGGGGAAAGGTCAACAGATAAAAAGTTAAGTATGGGATGCCTAAATGGCTCAGTCATTAAGTGTCTGCCTTTGGCTCAGGTCATGATCCCAGGGTCTGGGATGGAGCCCCCCACATCGAGCTTTCTGCTTGGCAGGAGGTCTGCTTCTCCCTCTCCCACTCCCCCTGCTTGTGTTCCCTCTCTCACTGTCTCTCTCTCTGTCAAATAAATAAATTAAATCTTTTAAAAAAATGAAGTATAGTTCTTTGGTTTTATGTTCACAAATGCATACACGTGTGTATGTTCTCTCCCCTGCACCCTCTCTCCCACACATACACATTCATACACTTGGTCTCCTGCCTTCCTAAAAGGGATTTGATGTGGCTAAAGTATGTATCATGGCTATTCTCCAGGCAGTTATGTTTCTCTTAATAATATACTTAAACCCTAACTTCAATGCCCTCATTAGTAACTTGAATATCTTAAGGCTACCCATAGGGAAATAAATCTTAAATGAAAATAACTGCTTTTGACACACACTGACCTAGTTAACCTTGCAGGTAAAAGGTCACCAAGCAAATAAATGTGATGTCCCTAAAGCAAAAATCGACACACAAAACACAGGGTTATGATGAGGTTCAGCAGTTGCTCTTTCTTGTGGCGATGTAACAGCCCTGCTGCAAACCTCAAGTGCAGAAAAATAAGTTTATCAGGATGACCTCAGGATACCGAAATGAGAACTTATAACGCCCCAGGTTTGGGATTTAGGATTAATCAACAGAGAGCACTTCATTGACAAAATTAGCTCATGTCCTTTGGTTGGATTTATAAGTCTTAAATTTCTATCTTCAGTCTGCCAGTCTTGTTACCCGAAAGCCAATACATTTTTAACAATAAAATCTGACCCTATCCTTATTTAAAATCATATGCTGAGAAGACCCCAGTGAATTATTTGCAAAGTTATTAAACCTAAAATACGTTTTTAAAATACTGAACCAGGCAAACCTTCCATATGGACTTAGTTATAACATACAATTTATACATTTTACATTATTCTAGAAAAAAATTAATTCAACAAATACTAAATGCCCCTGTACTACGTGCAAGGTGCTACACTGTGTATTTGCAATCAACTGTGACAGCTCTCTCCGAAGACTTCCCTGAGTTCTCCTTCCTGGAGAGAGTCAATAATCCTGTCTTATGTGTTACCACCTTTTTCTGTAATGATTGATATAACTGAACTAAGCCTATAGTGTAATAATTTCCTTATATGCTTCTGAGAACCCTGCATTACAAAGTTCTTATATGAGAAACAATGTTTTGTTCATTTGCTTCCTTAGGTCCTAATCCAGATGTCTGCATCAAAACTGCTCTCAAGTGTTAAATGAATGAATTCATAACATGTTGATGAAGATCATTCAAGAGTAAGGTAATTGGCTACTTCAGTGGTTCCGGGGAACAACAGTGAAGTATTCTTAATGATGCTTCCTAGGCATAGTCTAATTTAACAATAGAAGTTTACAAATATGAAAATACTAGATTTGTGTTTCTCACCTGGAAATGTCTGTTTAATAGGAAGTGTCACCTAAGCATGTTTCCTTTTTTTATCTTACAAAGATGAGTCTTCCCCTTCTCCCCCCTCGAATGAACCTGATCTTCTGGTAACATTCAAATAGCAAATTCTCCCAACTTCTAGCTGTCAGTGTTTCATAAATATTACAATCCATACTCTATTAAAATATAATCCATTAGAATTTGTCATAAGCATCTTGCCCTGACACTAAATACCCTGAAAAGGGTGTAGATAATATGGAAGTATTTACAAGTGAAATGACTGGCTCCAAAATCCCTCATCAAAAATAAATTTGAAAAATTACTGAAGCATGCTTTTTATTCAAGTCCTTACAATTTCTGTCCAAGTCTTTCTTAGAGATTTTGAGAAGATAAATATAAGGCTCCTGGCCCTACCTTCATGGCAGTTAATATCAAAATAAATCTGCTCATTGGATATCGTTTGATTATGGGTTAATTTTTCAGTTCTCATCTAGACCCACTCTCAGTCCAATGGTCATATGTGAATATTCACACACATTCATGATTACTTGCAGAAAGCTATGTGCCTGGTCTGCAACGCAGAATGAAGATGATGAAGTTTTTCTTCTTGTTTGCTTACCCCCATCTACACAGAGTCCTGTTTAAATAATGCTGAAGTATACTTTGCTAAGAAATTGGCCCATATGCTTTAAACATTTGAGTCAGATTTGCCAAGGATGAAATGTACTTCGGATAGAGTGATTTAGTATAATAAATTATTGACTTGATTCAGAACTTCAACTTGCTGTGGAGGCTGGCTCTTACTGTCTGGCTGAACATAATAATTACAAGGAATTAGAAATCCATCAATTTTCCTACTTTACTACTCATAAAATTGACTTTAGTTTTGCTTGTTTCTAAACAGTATATATTTTTTACCTATTAATACAAATATAGGCATGGACTAGATAAACTTGGACACAGATTAGCTAGCAAGGAGAAAGCATAGCTATGGTTAGAAAAAAAATATGTGTTCACACGGCCACTCCTCAAAAAGATAGATATAATAAAAAAGGGTCTGTTTTCCCCTAATTAACTGCTTTTAAAGATTTTCAGTATGCATAATTTATATCTAATTTATTTCATAATGAGAGATGCAGAGCTTTAATGCAGATATAATTATATTAGTCTAAAAACAGAGCCAATAAACTCATTTAAACATTCTTATTTTAAAATATTGGCTCCCTCTCCATGAATGCCAATCCCAAAATGGCTTTATTACCCAGGAACTACTATTCATGTTACTGCTAGGTCTTGCTTCAGATCAAATTATCATATCAATTGATGCAACTTACAAAATTCAGACTTTTAGTGACATTTGCTAAAGGGAATGCAAGACTTTCTACCACAAGAGCACTGTTGGGAACGGCAGGTGTTTGAAGAAATATTGTTCCCTAAAAGATGGGATGTTTCTTTGGATGGAGTTGTCAAGTCAAAACAACATATTCACGGCTTAGTCCAACACAGGTGGTGTTAGGATTTTTCAGTTACATAAGACAAAGTTATAATTATTGCTTATTATTTTTATTTTTTTGTATCAAGACCAGGTCTTTATGACAGTTCTATGACAGTCCTATGCTTTAAAAAATGTATGACTTATTATTCACATTTTTTCTAGAACTAAGAGACTGAGATTATCCAGCAGCAAATCATTTTCCAAATGTTAATTGCATTCTTTCAAGAAAGAGGTATGTTCATGAATGTAATGTAATTGTATTTTTTCGGCCACTCCAAGCAAAGCAATGGCTTACTTGGGTTGGCACCTGTGAGACCAAATATTGTTTTTACTTAAGTGAATTAGCAATTATGGATCAGGAAAGAAATTTTAGGACCAACTGAGACCTGATGCCTAGGTGATATTTTCCCAGGTTGGGTCTTATGTGGGCCAATGGAAAGAAACTATATTATATCTATCTTTACATTTTTTCCCCATAGCAACTATTTTATGAAGGTAATTAGTACTTTCATTAATTGGACCTCACACTCTCCATGGCTTAAGGCCCATGTTACAGGTATTGCTGCAGAATATCTTTGAGGCTTGATGGGAAAGCATTCCACTAACAAGAATTATCAGATTTAATAGGATACTTGAGTTTCTGACTTAATGTATTTTTCCAGAGGACAAAGGAGTTCCAGTTGTTGAAGTTCATTATAAGGGCTGCTTTCTAGGGCATAAAGTAGCAAGGAGTAGGCTGGCAAATTAATAGGGACAGGGATAAACGAATATTCAACATGAGCCATGCCTCTTGTTCCTAGGGGTATCTTCTATAGTGCCTGTTTGGGAGCTTGGACTTTCCTAAATTACAGTCACTCCTAAACTCTTCTATAGGAATCATTCTAGACTTGCCTTGGCTTGTCCTGCAGAAAAATCTTCCCACAGACAGAACTGGAGAGGTTCAACAGCAGGTTACAGACTTGCAGTCAGCCAGAAACTGACAGTCGTCATATTAGATGGATAAACATGGCTGGTACGATTCTAATTTTTTTAAAACAATATTGTGCTGATATAAATTGTTCTTGATTCTTCTTCTTTGTTTTCTCACACTTTGCTTACTTTTACCCATCTTAAAATTTTAATCATCTAGAATATCATGCAACAATCACATTTTACTAACTACCAGGATTTTTTAATGTTAACCTTTCTGCCATATTTGCTTCAGATATCTCAAAAATATTCTTGAAAAAAGCATCTTTAAAAAATGCAGGCTATCAGCCTAATTCTTGGAAATGGCTCCTCTCAGTAGGATAGAGTCTCATCCCTTGCCGATTCTGCTTTGATTGTGCACATATATGAAACATATGTAATTTCAGTTACAGAAGATTATATGTAAGGCTGTAAACTGCTTAAAGCTAGCTTAGTATTTTATACATAATGGATAGCTTAATAATTATTGTCGACAAAAAATAAAAATAAAATTTCTTGTGAACAACCTTATGCTATTTTTACTTAATTTTTAATTACCGGCTTTTATGTGGAACAATTTTGTTGGTTTGGCATCAACTCAATTAATTCTTCACATTCTTTTCCCTGAAATCATTGATTGAGAAAGGGTCATCTAAACTTTACATAAACTCTTAAGAGCTGAGTTAAGCTGAGTGACGGGATAGTAGTTGCTCTTTAAAAAACATCCCTAAATCAAAAGAGTGACAAAGAAAACAAACAGAAAAAGAAATGATAAGTCATTTATGTTCTATCACCTTTCGCTAGTCCCTAAATGAGTGCTTTAGAGGCTTTTTTGTTTGTTTTCTATTGCAGCAAGGTCCTTTCTTTTAGGAAATCTTTCACAAAAGTTGAATCTATGAAGCCATTAAAGTGATGCTGCTCAAATTAAGGCTGGGGGTGAGGGGTCCAGAGCCATCTCAGCATCCTCCGAAGGCCACTCCACGAAACCCACAAACTCTGAGCTGTGGCACCACGAGAACTCTGAGATGAGCATATCAGAAACCACCGTTCAAGCTTAGTTTAATCATAGTAGTTTAACTCCCACTAATCATGTCAATTAGTGATTTTCCACCACGGTTGCACTTGGAATCACCCAGAGAGCATTTCAGAATGCCTGCGTTTGAGCCTCACTGATATAGATTCCATCTTAATTGTTCCTGGGTAGCCCCCCGAATCAGGATTTTTAAAAACTTCTACAAATAATTTTCAAAATACAGTCAGCTAGCTTTGAGAAACACTGCCAAAACTCTAGAAAATAATTATTTTGGAACCCAAATCTATCAGATTTTAATTTCTTGAGGACAGAGTCAAAATATGTATATATCTTTTTTCTGCCATCAGCATTTGAATACATGAAAAAATGAAAGAAAATGTCACAGCCAATCAAAAATAGTCAAGAACACTAATTTGCGTATGGCATGTACAGTACCCCAGACTGGAAATCAAAGAGCTTTCTTCCTTCCTTCATGCCTCAAACAATTATTTATATGCCAGATGCCATGCTAATTGCTGTGTTTCTAAGTCTAATGAGGAAGGCAGACATTTAAATAAATAAACAAATACTTAAGAGTATCTGGTAAGTGCAAAAGAAACCCAATTTGCGGCAAACCAGCCTGGAAGTCTTAGGAGAAGATTCCTCGAAGTGACCAGTAAGTGTGATTCAGAAGTACCCTTAAGAAGGTAGAGACCTGGGTGGCTTAGTCGGTTAGGCGTCTGGCTTCAGCTCAGGTCATGATCCCGGGTCCTGGGATCCAGTCCCGAGTCAGGATCCCTGCATCAGGCTCCCTGCTCCAAGGGGAGTCTGCTTCTCCCTCTGCCCCTCCTCCCACTTGTTCTCTCAATCTCTCTCTCTCCCCCTCCCTCTCTCAAATAATAAATAAAATCTTAAAAAGAAGAAGAAGGTACAGACACAGGAAATTAACAGAGAGGAGGAGGAGATGCCAAATCTATTACCCTAAAATAGGACCTCAGATTTTTTAAAAAAGAACGAGAAACAGCGGTAGAAGGACGGCAGAAGATGAGGATAAGGAAGAGCCAATTAACAGGAGCTGAGAGGAATGGTGGGCAGTCCTGTAGCTGTCCTGGCAGCCACTGAGCCTTGAACCGACAGGTCTCTACAGCTCTAGGGCCAAGTGCTTCTCAGTCTTAGAGTGCCTAACAAGCAGCTGGGGCCTTTGCAAAACGTTGATTTTCACGCAGTAGGTCTGGGATGGGGCCTGAGATTCCGACCTTCTAACAAACTCTGGGTGATGCTGCTGCTGTTGGCCCACACACAGTTTCAGGAGCCAAATTCCAGCTAAAGTTTAGTGCAGAGGTATCATGAACTTTGATTCTTCCGGGGGCTATAGTTTATTATGTATCTTTTTGCTCTCATTCCCAACTTCTTTTACTTTTAGTCTGCCTTTTTTGAGTTTCAAGCAGTCCTGGATGTGTTCTATGATATAAAATGCCTGTGTAGATTCCTATGATTATCTGACAAGCCATGACTCTTCTCATTTAACGTTGGCCCGCAAGCATTTACTGGCTCCCCTGAAGTTAACAGCACGTGCGAGGCAGCTCTGGGGAGAGAACAGAATTCTAAGATATGTTCAAGGAACTAACTACGAATTTACAGAGAAAGGAGGGGCATGCATAACACATATGTTATAACAAATGTTTAAAATAAAGTGTCAGATCTGCAGCATTAGAGAACTTTAGAAGAAAAGGAAGTCAATAAATCTGGGACATCCAGGGAAAATATCCTTCCGTGGCACCCTCTAGCTGTAGCTCCGATAAAATATTGTGGAAAACCTTGCCAGCCTGACTAACTTTCTTTGAGATGTACCCATGTGTTTTTTTTCCCCATTTGTTCTGAGAACATAAAGGGGATAAAATAAATCAAAATAAAGTCATTGGATATCTTATTGGGCAACTGGGGTTCGTGATAAGACAGAGGGTGGAGGGTAGCCACCAACCCTTCCTCCCCCATTTGTACACATTTCTAAGCCACTGAAAGTGTGGACAAAGGGAGATTCTATTAAGCAGCTCCCTAGGATTGGGATCCAGACACATAAGTAGCTCCTTGGTGTGTTCCTCTGGCCTGCCATACAATTAATTAGGCCACAGTTGTTTATTTTGAGACATTTAACTAGAGACCTTCTTGAGAGAGGCCTACCCTTGTGGTTTGTCCTGATCCTTCTCTAAGTGTGGGAACCTTTGTCTAATTGGATTGACTGTAAGTGTAATGATCATGGCGTGAGTTCTCTAAGCAGCACGTAAACCACGGACATTCACATGGAAATGAGGTTAATTACACAGCATAGATGCGTCTAATGATTGCACCTGCAGTGCCACAACAACCTCCCTTTAACTCAATTTCACAAACAATTACAAAGAGCAGCTGCATTCGCTTCCACAGTTAGAGTTAAAAAATGTGTAATGCTCCCCAACAGAATAGAGGTGCAGGGGGTGAGAGTGAGGAAGGAGAGGATTCTTCCGGTTCAGATGTCTTTCCCCAGCCACCTGCTGATTGTGCTAATCCAGGGAGCCTGAGGGTACAGACTTGCAGCCACAATAAGCTGTTGCCAGTACTAGTCTTTGCCCCTGCCCCCCCCCAGCTTCTTTTGACTGAGATTAGAGTTTCTCATCTGTCAAGATTCATTAATATGGTGATGCAGATTTATGAAGGGCAAGGTCAGCAAAACTCCAGACTACAAGGTCATTATGAGTAGCCAAACTGCATTAGTCAGAGTTCTTTAGAGAAACAGAACCAACAGGATCTGTATTCTATCTCGATCTCTGTGAAGAGAGACAGATGGAGAGAGACAGAGAGAGAAGAAGAGAGTTTTATTCTAAGGAATTGGCTCACATGATTAGGGAAGCTGACATGTCCCAAGATCTGCAGTCTGCAGCAGAAGCCTCAGGAAAGCTCATGGTTTAGCTCCAGTCCAAGCAGCAATGCCGATGAACCAGAATAGCATGTGTTCCAGTCTGAAGGCCAGCAGACTCAAAACCCAAGAGGAAGGGATGTCTCAGCTTGAGTCTGAAGGTAGGGAAAACTGATGTCCCACTTTAAAGATAGTCAGGGAGGAAGAGTTTTCTCTTATTCAGGGGAAGGTCGGCCTTTTTGTTCTATTCAGGCCTTTAACTGATTGGATGAGGCCCACCCACATTATGGAGGGCAATCTGCTTTACTTCTTCTATCAATTTAAATTGAATGAAATTGAAATGAATGAAATTGAATGAAATTCATTCAAAAACACCCTCACAGAAACACCCAGAATAATATTTTACCAGCTATCGGGGCCTCCCATGACTCAGTCAAGTTGACATATAAAATTAATCATCACACAAACCATTCCTCAAATCATAAAGGACTGTTTGGGAGTGATACCCAAAGGGTTGTTGCTGATCCTTTAATCATCCCTTTCCAGCACCATATTATCAAAACTCTGTCTTCTTTCTTTCCCTCCATTTTCTCTTATTTTCTTCTTTGTGTTCTACTTTCCTTTCTTCATATCATTATCCCCATAGGCATTTTTTAGGAATACCAAGACACTACACTAAAACGAGTGCTGATTTCCACACCAAAATAAACTGCATCTTTGCATAGCTAATTTGAGCTCATATGCACCCAGCTGATGTATATTCTGCTCCCATATTAATCATCTAGAGAAGCTCTGTATTTGAGTGATGCCAGTTGGGAAAAAAAAAAAGACAAAAAATACAGACATTCGCATGTCTACATTCACAATCCCTTTAGACTTTAAAAATGTTTTATTATATATACAGAAGTATTGGTCCCACTACTTTATAGTTGGCAATTGTAGTTTTGGGATCCAAATGGGATTCCCTGGATGACACTATGAAGAATAATTGGCTGTGGCCAAAGTCATATCTGCCCTCAAATATTTAAACATTTAAAGAATGTGCTTCAGGCTCTAAAAACAATTCTGGAAAAAAAATACCCACCCAAATGCTTATGAATAATTATATAAACTTCCAAAGGAACTGAGTTGAAGGTGAGGACACCCTTGGGGATGTGTAACTTGTTAAATTTGTTAAAGTAACTACATTCATTTACCTGTTAGTCTTCTCATCTCTCTTTTCATATCGTATTGTCTCCAAAGACAAATAAGGGGAACAAACTAACTCCTTGGCAAGTATCTACAAGGCAGCAGGAAATTATGTTTCTCACTTTTCTGACCTTTCTGTTCAACATTCAACTAGCTTCAGACGATACAAGACAAGATTAGCCGAAACTAAATTTATCTCAGTGAAAAGCCATGTAAATTCCACGACCACCTCTGTAGGTCTCCACATACTAAGCTCTGCTTAAGAAAACTCTGCTAAGGACTCTGTACTTGTTGTATGTGTGTTGGGTGGAGGGGGGTGGAAGAGTAGAAAGGATAGGAAGAAAAGTGACATTTTCCAACTCACCACTTCATTTTGAGAGTCAGTATCATGTCTAATGGGCAAATGAATATATTTTCCAAGTATGAAGTAAACAAGCAGAGATAACTGATACAATGGACTTTTGTAAAAGATTAATTTCCTATTCCTCTGACTCTCAAGACACAATCTGATTTGATAACATGCTGAAAATGAACACACTATCTCCATTTTGGATCAATCCAAAAAAGACAAATTGGGCTTTTTTTTTTTTCCTCCAAAATGTTTATGCCTGGACTCGTTACTCCTAACGTACCTTCTCAGGGGCGAATGAGAAAGTAATGCTCAGTCCGGTGAACCTAACCTTGAAATGTGCTGCCATCACTAGTAATGGTTTACAAAGAAGTGAAAAGTCACAATGTGTGACAGAAGGCGTAATGCAGGCACTTAAGTCAAGTGTACTCAGGGTAGGAAAACACAGACTTGATTTAATTACAGGCAAACAGACGCAAGGAACTTGCCTATCTTTCCTCACACAGCGGCACCCAACTAGTTTCTGCCAAGCCGTGTGTTACCAACCTTGGTTCCCTGGGGGATGCTAAAGCAAGTATAACACACAGATGCTGGCTGTGATGGTGGGTGACTCCAGAATCACGTTTGCCGAATGTATGAAAACCATTTACAGTCAGGACGTCTTAAAAACCACAGCTTAACTGGAATATTTGGGATAAAAAAGAATTGCAGGAACATAATATAGTTTTAGCACTTAAGGGAAACACATGCACTTTTAAAGGATGCCGTTTGGTTTAATTTGGATTCTTAAAAACAGTTCATCCAAACAAGATTTCTGTTTACACTTGGGGAGGCTCATTTGACTTGTTCTGTTTTGCAAAGCGCAATGTTTCTGTAATATGTTTTGGTGGCATCATTTCAAATCAAAACAAGGAAAGTGGTTCTCAAAAATAAAACCAGAGGCCAGCTAAATAAGAATTTGTTAAGTCAATTGGTTGTTTGCTTATTTATACTACACTTCTTTTTTCTCCCTCCTTTGGGAATTTGTATTAAAGCGCACGCGCGGACACACACACACACACACACACACAGGCCAATATTGGTCAGGAGTATAAAGGGAGCATCATGTTCTCTGGTTCCTGGGATAATGAGAAAGAAGAAATAAGCAACTATATATATATATGAACAGACATATATATTATATCATATATATATAATGATTTTTACTGATCCAAAGAAAAGAGGGTAGCTAGAAGCTGAGTGAAGAGTTCAGGATGTAAAACAAAGAGACTTTCACCAAGCCTCGCCTGTTCAAACACGCTATCTTTTTTTTTTTTTTCCTTTTTCTTTAAGGGAAAACCTCTGAAGCTGATTTGCAATTGTTAAGCTAATCTGTGGCCTAAGGGAGAAAAAAAGCCATCAAAACCTTATAGAAATGAAGGAAATTACAGAGACATGCCCACCCCCAGATTTAACGTTCCACTTCCATGTGGTTTTGGAACACATGAGAAGTTTGAGTTGTACTTGGAAAGAAAAAACACGCACCAACATCTGGAAGAGGCATCGCTGTAAATACAGAGATCCTTACAGTAGTTGGGGATGCCGCTAATTCAGGCTGGCAGAAGCTGAGTTTTATTATTAAAACCATTTTCATTCCCTTTACCAGATACTACAAAGAGAAGAAAAACTGCGTGTCTATAGGCTGAGGATATCTGTAAACTGAGAATTTAGCAGACATGTTCAAGTTCACTCAATCACCCACTGGACAATTATCTGAGGAGCATCCACTATGTGCCGAGTCTTGGGGAGCAGCACTGACCAAGGATGATGAGGTACCTCTGTTCTTGGAATTCCATATTCCAGAAGGTGTTAGCAGACAATAAACACATTGACACATAACCATGGCCATCCTAGATTATAACTTGTTTTATTAACAAAACAAAACAGAGGAGTATAATACATAAAGGAACTGAGGGGTATAAGCACCTGCTTTAATCAAAGTAGCCAGAGAAGGTCTCACTGAGGAAAGCAGCATCTGACCTGAGATGTGCATGCAAGATGCAGTCAGCCAAGCAGATACCTGCAGAGTCTGCCTGATGTATTTCTAATTCCTCAGAGCCTACCAGATACATTCCCAACTCTCTACCCTGCCATGCATGTCCCCCATGGTCTGACCATCACATATCCCTCTAGCCTTAGTCCCCACTCTGCTTCTGTGAAAATCCTTGGTTCCAGCTGTAATGAAGGTTCTTTGTTCACGACATCATGTTTTTTTGCATATAGGTCTAACCTGATGGACTCTTTCCTCCACCCCACTTTTTCATGCCTCAAATCTCCCATCCTTCAGGAACCTCTGTAAATGCCACCTTCCCCATGAAGTCTTTTCTAAAACCTCCGTGTAATTTCTCCTTCTTTGACTTCCTGGATATATGAATGTGTATATTTATATGAATATATGTATTTTCATATCACTGTGTAATCTCTCCTCTTTATACCCTATTTACTTTGTAGGGTATACTTTACTTTATACCCTATTTATATGTGTTGCCTATTCTTCCTTCTTAAGTGTAAGCTCTTTGAGAAGGACTCTCTTCTCTTTGTTTTAACCATTAGTATCTGTTCCAGTTCCTTGCTGAAAATTTTGCCAAGTCCTCAATAAATATCTATACAGCAAAAAAAAAAAAATGAATGAAAACTTATCTCTAAACACAAAAGGGAAAATGAGGTGTGGGGGTGGTTAGTGGAGGGCTAGGGCAGTGAGTTTGGGTAACAGTAGAATGAGGAACAGAGACTAAAATCACTAAACAATCATAATTAAAAAGAAATAGTTTTCTGTTTCCTTTTTGTTATATTTGTCATCGTCACTCAACATTTGGGCCAATCAACTGGAATTCAGAGTTAATGTGGCCAAGCTCTCTGTTTCATGCTGATAAAAACAATCAAGTTTGCTTATGAGAGAGGAAATTCTTTCCAGCCATAACTCCAGCCAGTTACTTACTAGGTGGTTACTAGCCAGTATTTTTACTAACGCAAAAGCTTGAAACATATAGCCAACATACCACAGATCAAAAGAAGCATCTTTATAACGAAAGGGTAATGCATGCCCGAGTTAGTCTGACTTCTCCTCATTGGTAATCTTGCTGAAAATCTGCATTGCCATTCAGTGATGTGTATTTCTTAATGCGGAGTCATAAAATATAAAAACTAAAAGGGACCGCTGGAAATCTTTGTGAAGGGGATGAATTTGAAGCTTTGAGAAGAAAGGAGATTGGCTCAAGGTCTTATTGGTAGACTCAAGAATGAACAGCCAGGACTTTCAACAAGAAGCACAGTATATTTTGGTACTGTACTGTCTTAATCCCCATCATATCATCGCTTTAAAGAGGAGAGGGTTGTTTTGTTTTGCTTGTGCGTGTGTTTTTCCCTCCTGTCATGCTGTCTTTCAAGGATTTGGACAAATTGCTTCTGGGGGAAAAAAACAATCCCTTAATTGCTAAGATGCAAATACAAAGAATCCTCCAAAAAACAACAACAACAACAACCAAAAAAACTTCCTATTGATAAAGCTTCACACCAGTTGCATCACTCTGGCTCTGTGCCACCCAAAACAGAGCAGGTAGGTGGTGTTTATCTCTTTATGTCTCTTTATGTTTCAAAATAACTGACTTTCAGGAAGAACTGCAACTGAAATTGTTCCTAACATCACTCAAAGCGAGCTGGGTGCAACGAGGCGCTATGGGAAAGTGAAAAGAAAGAAAAGAAAGGAAAAAAAACGGCATTGATGCATAGAAAAGCCAGGAGGACAGAGATCTGGAGGGCTTGTCGGTTCCAGCAATAACAAGAGTTGACATTTGTTACATGTTAATTACACGGTATTGTCTTTTGGAGGTTAAATCAATCAGAAATTTCCTGTACAGCTAATAAAATTGGAACCCATCTGTGGTTTGCCAAGTCACGTTAGACACTGTCTCAGGACAGAGTTAGAAGGCTCAGCCTTTAATTTGTTCTGGGCAGAAGAAATGGGAAACCACTTCTTTAACTGAATTAGACTTGTTAGTGCTGTCCTATAGTAGAGTGCTCACTGTAATAAAAAGTCTTATTATAGCTATTTATTGAGCGTGTATTGTGTACTAGGCCCCTTTCTAAGCACTTTACAATAGAATCTTATTTGTTTGAAACTAAACCTGATGCGGTTAAGTGTTACTATCTCCATTTTAAAGAAACAGAAACTGGATCTCAAAGAAGGGAAGTAAGGGTCCAAGATCACAGCTGGCAAACAGTGTGCTTGGAAGCTAAACTCAGAATCCCAGCTTGTATCTTATAAATTCTAGGGCGCTAATTAATTATCCAGCTAATACCTGGTGATTTCAATTGAACACTAGCAGGACATATTTTAAGGGTAAAATCTTATAGTAGCTACAAAAAAAATGCTCATTTATTTGACTATCCTCTATTATAAATACGATCTTTTCCACAAGTGAAGTTGTTTTGAATATTTAAGCCATCAAGTGCCTCCCGAAGCATTTAACTGTTGAAACAATTCACAGGCAATCGATACCATGCAACAGATTAGATGAACCTCAAGTGCTTTTAACTAAAGTTATCTCAATACTAAGACTGGCTTAAATAAGATAATCAGAAAATGAATGACTGGGCTCACTGAACAATTAACTTTAGTTTGATTGCTATATATGCTGGCTTTTGAGGTCTATCTTATGAAAACTAAGACATAGATCTCCAAATGCATCTTTTTTTGAACGATTCAAAATACTCTTCCAAGAATATAAGAACTTTATGCTGATTCCCTAATCAGAGTCTCTAGCTACCTCACTGTGATACTCCGAGCCTAATGTATTCACTATATACACTCACCTATTGGGGATATATTTTAAACAGGTAGATTTTATTTTCCTGGTGGGGAGATGGAATCCCTTCACTCAATTTACTTAAAATCCATTCCCATTTTCATCCAATCTCAGATGTCACTGATTGCAAGACATACCACTCAACTTACTTTGGACTAAAAAATGTTAAATGCCAACAATTAATTTATTGCACAATGTTTTATAATCAGTTAATTTAATGTACAAGTCTATACAGACTTGTCCCAAATTCAGAGAGAGTAAAATATGAAGAAAGAAAGAAAGAAAGAAAGAAAGAAAGAAAGAAAGAAAGAAAGAAAGAAAGAAAGAAGGAAAGAAAGAAAAACAAGTACATCCTAGAATCCATGAGATACATTTATCTGTTTCTTCCTGACATGTCTCGGTACTGACTCAACATTGCAGATTAGCTTACTGGCTGAAGCAGGACTAAAGAGTACTTAACTGTCTTCAGGTTAAAAACATTGTTATAGAGAACTTTGATTAACCAAGGTGACTGTGGGGGTGAAAACCTGTGTTTTAGAAGGGTTCTGAGGACATGGAATTGTTTCCATTTTCCAAAAATGAGAATAGAAGGTCCCCATCAAATCCTGTTCATCCTGCTGACTTCAGTTAAGGAGAGAGTCAAAGATGCCCAATAAACTCATGGAGTTTTTCTGTCCTTACTTAATTCTCATTTATTTGTTTTTATTTCACATATTCAAGATTTTAATGCTAAATAGGCCTGAGAGATCAAGGGAAATGTTCTAAAAACTATCTCATAGCTATGAAAAGGAAGAGTCCCATTTTAGTAAGATCACCCAAGCCCATTGTTGTCTGTCACTCCACACCCTGGTGTCCTCCATAAATTGTCAAGGAGACATATTGAACTACTACCAACTCCTTCTAATATTTTGTAAATCTGGTCCTTCTATGAATCAGCCACAACTTACTTTCTTGAATTCCCTCAAGGCCATACTGACTTGGCCCCATCCTGCTTCCTTTGTGAGAACTGGCTTCCAGCGATCCTAGTGCTACAGAGGCCCTTTAATTGGCTGCCTGATAAATGACACACTGTATTCTTTTTATTGGGATAATTCCCAGGCAACTGATTGGATACATGGAAATGACAGTTACCAGAGGATTACTGGCTGGGCTGGAGTCTTGCTTATTAACCAACACAGGTGGGACTGGTATTTGTCAGCCTAAATTTCCTCCTGCATTCATCTTTGTTGCTGTTAGGCAGACCTCTGGCTCACATCAAGATGTTGAAAGTGAATTCTTAAACATGTATCAAGACTGAAACTTGATTTTTCTGTTAGGCAATGTCGTTATGGACAATACAAAGAGGTGAATTCAGAACATTATCTGAAGGAATCCAAGGCTCCAAAACCGGTAATGAAAGAAAACTAAGTTTTGAAGAATGGAGAAAGGGAATTTCATTATATAAGATTTCAGATATCTAGACATGCAAATTCCAAGGTCCAAGTTATTGTGTCACTATCCTCATAGTTTAATTAAAAAAATCAACTCAGTCTTTATGTTTCCTTTCATGTCCTGCGCTTGGAAAGGACACTTTATTTCTTCCTATGGGACAAGTAGAAATTTGCTTATCTGGAGTTAGAGTGTTTGCCCATCCACTTACACAGATATTAACCCAAGACTGTTTTCCCACCATTTCTAGGGATGAATCTGTTTGACATATTTTATTGCTGTATATTATGCTCTGTATTTAGACTTTTTTTTCTCAAGCCTATCACATACACTTTGCCTCTGGCAACTGAATATTGGTTTTACATGCATGCATGAAGGACAGCTAAAATTTGGCAAGAATATACAAGTGAGCTTTTAAATTTTTTCTAGTTGGAGGTAGATAACTTCAAACTACTTCCCTAATTTGCTTTAAACATGCATGTGTGTGGCTTGGACATGACATAACCAAACAAGCCCGATGTATACCTTCTATTAATATGCACAGCCATGCATATTAATAGAAGGTATTAAGAGGAGGTCTGCCTCCTCTTCCTGAAGTTTGTCACCATGGCACACACTATGGCACCAACATCTTGTAAGATGTTCTTCCCTAATTTATACTTGTCTCCTCTTTCCAGGGAGGTAAAAAACAATCACGAGGATAAATGTGAAGCTACACATTCAAGAAAACATACTCTTTTTTTAAAGATGTATTTATTTTATTTTAGAGAAAGAGCACAAGTGGGAGGAGGGGCAGAGGGAGAGGGAGAGAAGCAGACTCCCACTGAGTGTGGAGCCGGATGCAGGGCTCGATTCCACAACCCTGAGACCATGACTTGAGGCTGAAATCAAGAGTTGGATCCTCAATCGACTGAGCCACCGAGACTCCCCCAAGAAAATATATTCTTAAGTAAAACTGGGAAATGGGCCTAATTTGACTAAAGCCCACTCAATAATATTTTTGTGCTTCCACTACTCTTTTAACACCTACTTTCTTCCATTCCCCTGAATCCTCATGACTTTATTTAGTTAAGAGTTCATAACCGCAGGGCGCCTGGGTGGCTCAGTGGGTTAAAGCCTCTGCCTTCGGCTCGGGCCATGATCTCACCGTCCTGGTATCGAGCCCCGCATCGGGCTCTCTGTTCAGCGGGGAGCCTGCTTCCCCCTCTCTACCTCTGCCTGCCTCTCTGCCTACTTGTGATCTCTCTCTCTCTGTCAAATAAATAAATAAAATCTTAAAAAAAAAAAAAAAGAGTTCATAACTGCAGTACCTTATCTAAGCTGCTTTTCTTTCAATATTACTTAAGTTCAAAAGTCTTTCTTGCTGTTGCTTTTGCTCATCTGACCTTTCCCCTCCAATCAAATTTCAAATTACCTTACAACACTGACAGACGTAGAACAGCAGTCTGAACTCCTTTGCGATACCACATGAAAAATGTTAACACGTCCATTACCTCATACTGTTTCACTTCCTCTTCTCCCTGAAGTCTTCCAACTTCCTCCATCCCTCCCTAGTTTCTCTAAAAGGTCTTTAATGGTAATTGTAATTCTCTCTTCTTCTTGAAACCTCATCTAACTCCCAGCATGCAGACAGCTCTTACTCCCTTCTATATTTCATTTTATCACAACTTTAATTAGATGGTGCCATCAACTTTACCACGAGCTCTCTTCTCTTTTACATCATTCTGTTCTCCCCAAATATAACAAATTAAGTTGTACATTTATAGAAGACAGAAATAATGGTAATTGGAGATAGTATCAGAAATGGAAGACTGAAGATCTAATTTTTCTCTGCCAATTTCTGACTGAGTGACCCTGAACATATTATTTTTTCGAAATGACTATCACATTCCTTGAAAAATAAGGATAACAAGAACTATCTCTTAGGGGTACAGTGAGTAACTAAACAAGCTACTACATATAATGTGCTTAGTCTACAGCTTACTGGGTACCCAGTGCAGTAAGTGTTAATTCTCCCATGCATCCTTTTATTCTCAGTACCTGGCTCTCTGCTTTATTTTCAGCAATTAGTAACTGTTTTTGGATTGATGTTGCTGAAATCATGACTTTCTCCTACCCACTATCTCTCCCTAAGAACTTGTTTATCTTCCAAAGATAGCCTGATTCTTAGCGAGTCAAGCTCTTTAGAAGGAAAACACATGATGTTATTTTGAGGGGCTGCTTCAGGCACCACACAGTTTTAGAAGCAGGCTGGAGGAAGCCACTATAGATCCTGCCCTCCAAGGTAGAAATTTATCCACTAACAGTTATCTTGGAATGTGAAAGCTAAAGAAATAACTGTGCAATTGAAATTGACAGCATGCTGTAAACTTGCCCTTTTAATAATAAAATAATTAGAATGCCCATAAGGTCTGATGGAGCAGTTCCAAGAAGGAGCCAGTGGAGGCACACACAAGAGGCAGGTGGATTCCACTCTTACCCCTTCATGCTGGGCTAGGAATGAGCACTATGACTTGTTTGAGAAGCTGTGCTTTGGGAGGTTTTTCCACAAGTTACCCCTAGAGGGCGCGATAACCCTCTTCCTCTTGTGTTCTCAGATATCCACCAGAGGCATAGGTAAAGTTGGAGAGTTGATCTGTTCTATGCAACCGCCAGACTCAAGTGGCTTAAAATTTAGTTGCAAAGAATTCAGACACGATTATTAACTGATTAGCCTCATTGTCTAATACTTATAAAGTGCCTACTATGTGTATCCATTTTTCTGTTGGCACAATTTTGCAATAATACATGACGTACCATTAAATGGACCTCCATTCTTCCAACAGTCAAAAGCTGACCTTTGTACTCTTAAGTCAACTGGAAGAGTAATTTAAAAACCTGTTATTTTACTTAAAAGAGGTGTGCTTTGTGTCGCTTATAAAATAATGTTAAAAATTGTATCCCTATTTGGTTACTGCACTTTTTTAAATTTTAATTTTAATGCAGTGTCCTAATTTTCTGGGATGAATTCAGTTTTCATATGACTGCTTTACATATAGATTAAAAGCTGCATCTTATTTTTTAAACTCAGACACTCATTAGAAATATAGATGTTCCTTTAATCATTGAATATTTATACTTACTACGACTAATATAATAACTTGAGGAAATGTCCTTCTAAATCTGTTTTATTATTTATTTTAAAAAGAATACAGATATATCTCTAAAAACTCTATAGTTGTTTTTTTTTTAAATAAGACCAATTATGTGAAGCACTTAGCACAATGCCTGTCACACAGCAAGCACTCAATAAATTCCAGCTAACAGACACAAAATTTTGCGGCACAGTCTTCTAAAACCTATAACAATGTATAGCTTTATTACAAAGAGGCACCTGATTCTCATTATTCCAATCTTTTGGGTGTCACTTATTGATTACAGACAATATAGGTCTAGTATACACATTAGGATTGATTTGAGAAACAGGGGAGAGTGGTGCTGTTAGGAAGACACGCATGCGCACATGTCCACACACAAATTTCCCCTAACCAATTTGAATAATGTCAGTGAATTACTTGGAACTAGGAAATTGTATAGAATTTATTACATTTTATGGATACCATTACCAACCTGTTTATGTACGACTTTTCCTTTTTTGAGCAAAAACAATTTTTTTTTTTTTTACCCAGGCAGTTTTGTTATTGAATCCAGAGTACTCACATGTAAAAGAGACATCGAATCATTATGATTAGGACTGATATCTCCCCCATGTTCTGTCTCAATTTCACCTTCCTTTTACAGAACCAAATTTGTCCCTGAGACATTGTTGGTGTCCTATAAAAATAACTGCAGTCAATACCTTATGTGCATCCCCTCCACTCAGAAAAGAAAGGGTATTGGACTCAAGTTCAAAGGGACACTCTTTGAAGCATTTCAATAGCTTCCTCAGGTGGAGCATCTTCTTCAGGATGTGACAGTATATGGATGAGGTTATGACTCCGGGATTTGATTTTAAGTGCTGGAGATCTCCATGACGAAATAAATCCTGCCTCATCTAATTGATGTTTGAAACCCCACTTAACCAAACTTTACTTTTCTTGCAGGTTTTGTTAAGGAATATAACTTCACGCTATCTTCAGTCATTTGAAATTTAACACAAACGAAGAACCCGATGACTTATCAGTAAATGAGTAAGGAAGGCCAGTCGAAGGCACTGGTGCTCTCATAGAAGGACCAGAGTAAAACAGTTCACGTCAAAAAGACTCCTAACTCAAAGATGACATCGTGAGGACATAACGGAATCTTTCAAGTTTTGCCAAAAAATTCCTAGGTGAATGGGTGAACTGCATTTCTGGCTTCTAATTGTGTCTGTCAAATGCTGCGCCCTGGATGATGACAGTCTGGGGTCTTCCCTTGTCTTCAATCTGTGCTGTTGTTTTAGCTTTCGATATACAAATATATATCCACAGACACACAGTGTACGCAGCACTGTTCTTTGTGGGTGTTTAGTGCAGGCTTACGTGATCTGTGGCTTTGGTGGCCTGATTTGGGTTTTGCCCTTGAGATAAACTCTAGTTCTGATGTGTGTATATAGTAAATGAAGCATATGAAGGGCGTAATTGGTACGCGGTGGATCACGCGGTAACCCCAGATTGCACGGATACCTCAACCGTAGGCTGACCTAGGAACGGCACGTTGCACTTGGCCTCTGGTAACCTCCCCGAGTCTTCCCTTCTAGGAAAGATGCTTAGGGGTGGGGGTTGTCCCAGGTCCTGACGGTAGATTCTGTTCCAAGCAAATGTAATACACTTACATAATAAAACTATGTGCTATACCTGAAATAAAAATTATTATCCTGCAGACGATCTTTGTCAGTTTCCTCCCCCCTCCCATGGGTATTGCTCTAACAAAGCACAGAGAGGCTCTGAAGGGTGCGAGAATATCCATGTCATCTACTGAATACAAAAGTGCCCTTTGTCATTGGGATGGGTAGATAACATATAACCTTGCCCCACTTAAGCTTAACACAGAAAGTGACTTACAGAGGATACTTCAAATATGTACGTCAAAACCTTAACTTGACCTGAGATGAGGAGATTGTTTTTAGGACCAATGAAGGAATATTTGAGAGGCAAAGACCAAAATAATTAAGTCCCGGTACCGCAGAAATTCTGGTATCCTGAAAGTGAGAGGAGTGCATTCTGCTTATCTTGGCTTCACAGAGACTCTGATGAAGACAGACAGATATTCTTCTAAAGCATTTTGCTTCCCGAGAAGCTGGCTGTTTTCTGCAGGGTTGGAGGGAATAATATCCTGGTTTGCCCAAGATTGGGGGAGTTGCTGAGTCACAGGACCTTGAGTATTAAAACTGGGGAAGTTGTGGGAACCCCGGAGTGAGCTGTTCACCCTCCAAGGCCATGACAGCCTGCTCTGATTAAAGTGAGCACCAGGAGGACTTCGGCAGAAAGCTGCTCTCATGGACGGGTGCCGCACTCCCATCATCTCCAGCAGCTAACCCCACTGCTCCAGTCCTTCCAGTAACGGGTTTCTAGCCCAGGGAATATGGTATTTCATCTCCCAAGGTCCTTAAACTTCTCGCTGTCACCTGGAAATCCACATTCTAAATATTACTTAAATCCCAAAGTAAAACTAGTGTTGAACTGGAGAACTTTCATTTTCCCAATGTATTTACTTTTGGTCACTGACTACAGACGTTTTGAGTTAAAGCACACATTGTCAGGAAAAAAAAAAAAAGTGCAGATGTTTAATTCTTTGCAGGATTTATAATATTACATAGGGACTATTTTATATTCCACTACAATAAACTGAGCTGGGTTTATTACAAGCTAAACAACAACAACAAAATCACAAGCTGGATAGTAATTAGCTTGAACAGACATTTATTTTACCCTTTTGCTAGCAAAACAACTGTAATGTTATGGTCTAGAAAAACACATTCTTAAATTCTATGTCTGACGTTGCTTTGCCAAACTAATGCTAATACCGTTACTAAGTAGATGGTAAAATGTGGTCTTGTGGCCTCTGTCCTATAAAAGACTTGGGAAATACAGCTAACATGAGTCTAGTGTTCACGTTTGTGATTGTGTATGCTTGTAAGCTACCAAATAAACTGAGCTGGCCATTTCTTTTACGCATGAGCCCATCATTGCTTTCAATCTTTCTATCTGCCCATTTTTTCTCAAAATTCTTCTCCCATTCTAAGGTAGACAACAAATAACTTGCTGCACTTTTATAGCTAGTATTTGAAAGGGCAGTATAGAAGTCAAACTTCCAGAGCATATCCAAGTCCCACCCAGGAGGCAAAAAATTTCCTGAGGTCTGATCACTCTTCTGAAAGGCCTATGACACCATGTTCTCCCAATAAAGAGCAGCTGGCTCATTCTTTTGCTCCTGCTACTGCTTAGTGATACCACTAGAATGTCATGCTTCCCTGTATAAATCACGTATCCCAACAACACTATATGTCTCATCAATTACTCTTTCCATGGGTAACAGCTTGCCCCCTTGAAGGCCCTACCCACAGTTACAATGACACCTCCACAAACTCCATCCCTACTGAAAGACTCCGGATCCAATTCAGTAGCATTTGGTACATTTTGTCAAATACCCCTTATCTTCACGTATCAGTCTTTCCTCGAACAACAGTAAGGAGAAAAGAAACATACAAGGGCTCCATTAAATTATTTTGTAAATAAACTCAACTGTGGTTAAATTCAAGATATATGTGTCTTAGAAGGAGGTGTTAAAAGCACCCCAAACACACACACACACACACACACACACACACACACACACACACAGTGACACAGGCTGAATATTCTCCAGTATTTTGTTGTCATACATACCAAGTTTTCCTTACCAGGAGTAGTAAGCTTTCAGGAAATCTAAAACCACTGTTAAGTATTCCACTGTAAAATTTCAATTTTCTGTTTACAAATATTTTAACTTTGTCCAGTACTAATGCATTGTTTGCAGATGCTTGCCAGCAGGCTTGATATATCAGGGTAATTGTCTTGTCCCTAAATGAATCTAGCCAATGGCATTCAGAAATGGCATAAAGACCTGTTTTCTGGGTTTGTGATATCAAATTAGGTATTTTCTGTTTATATTTTTTATAGTATGAAACAGATTCTAATTTGTCCAGATTTTATATACATTTTCTATGTATACATTTTCAATGTATCTATACATTTTCAATGGCTTCTTTAGTAATATAATTCTATTTTTGTAAAGTAAAACATTTAATAATTCTAGTGAAATAATTTAGCCAAGCTACCATCTATCAGTAAGCAAGCTCTCCCGCTCACCCATTCATTCAGTTGTCTCCCAACCTCTCCCTGGACTGGAATATAAATATTCAGTGCTAATTTTTTCCTACTAGAGGCTTGATGGTACATGAAATATAAGGAAGTAGTCAGTATTGAATGTTATCAAAGAAAACAGCAGTTAAGGTATTTGGACCTAAGAAATAAGATGGTATCTTTTCTCCCAGAAACAGACTGAAAATAAAAGTAAATCTGTTCTGAAAGAAACATGCACATGTCATATGTACAAAGCATATGTGACCAAGCACCAAGAGTTGGCAATCAGGTCCAGCTCTCCACCTCATGGACAGCTGGTAAAACAGAGACATAACTTAGCATTGTTTATGCTGAAATAACTTTTGACATCAGATAAGACTGATTTCAGATATTTCACCAAAAACACATATATATGTCTTTGGATGAAAGATACAGAAATAAAAGAGAAAAAAAACCTCTAACAACATTAATACCACGATTATTTGTTATTCCCTTTGGCGTTACTGAGGCCAAAAGATCAAACCACTTTTCTGCTGGCAATAAATGTGCATCTTATAACAAGGGGTGAATTTAATCAGGCAACCAATATTTAAAGATTTGTCATACAAATCTATGTCACCTATAGAAATTCACTGCACAGGAGAATTCAAAGAGCTGATCTTGTATCCTTGTAAGACATGAAAAAGGCTGATTACATAAAATAATAATGTTGTGTAGTCCAATCTTGAAACAGTGGTTACCTGATGCCTGTGTATAGGTTCTGGTCCCAGAGATAAAGTATATTCTCAATGCTAAAATAACAATGAGAATGATTAACAGTCTCTAGGTTGTGGTGTGGACTTCTTCCCACATACACACCCAGTGCCTTCACCTTCACACTTCAAACCAGCCCAGCAAGCACAAAGAATACATTGAGGGAAGAAGAGATAATCACTGGGAAAATAAATCCACATGGGGGTTGGAAGCTGCCTCGGGGGAAATGGCTTATAAATACCAAGTCTTGAAGGCCACCATATCGGTATCATTATGCTCTATTTCTAGTGGCCTAACCAGGGCCTGGCTACAGAGTTTGTTCATAGGATGCAAGTCATGCTGCGTTAAGGCAGAAATCATCAACATCATCCGTGGAATTCTGGTGATTTCTCAAGAAGGTTGTACCCCTATCAGAGTTCTTTTGGTCTCTTTGGTTATTGTAGGATGACATGTAAAGTGAAACTATACCATTTAAAGTAAACCAACCCTTCTCAAAAGCCAACCCCCCGAACTCATTCATATAATAAACATTTTGATATTTAAATCCTTCTTGATAGTTCATGTTCAAAATTGATTTATTTACTGAAAACAAGCCATGGAAAAGAATCCAGTTACCAAAGCCTGGGAAAATATGTTTCGAGTTGATGACTCTTCTCTTCCTCTTTCTCTCATGATGACAACTACAAATGAGCTTGGGATAAACCAAATTTATAAAAGCTTTTTGTGGGGCGCCTGGGTGGCTCAGTGGGTTAAAGCCTCTGCCTTCAGCTCAGGTCTTGATCTCAGGGTCCTGGGATCGAGCCCCGCATCGGGCTCTCTGTTCAGCAGGGAGTCTGCTTCCCCCTCTCACTCTGCCTGCCTCTCTGCCTACTTGTGATCTCTCTTTGTCAAATAAATAAATAAATAAAATCTTTAAAAAAAAAA
>CM052891.1:7521147-7565005 GCA_028534135.1 Potos flavus | reverse complement strand
GGGCGCCTGGGTGGCTCAGTGGGTTAAAGCCTCTGCCTTCAGCTCAGGTCTTGATCTCAGGGTCCTGGGATCGAGCCCCGCATCGGGCTCTCTGTTCAGCAGGGAGTCTGCTTCCCCCTCTCACTCTGCCTGCCTCTCTGCCTACTTGTGATCTCTCTTTGTCAAATAAATAAATAAATAAAATCTTTAAAAAAAAAAAAAAAAGCTTTTTTGTTTATTCGCTTTCAAATGGAAAATATACTAGGAAAATATCTGAACTTAAGTATTATGTAGTTTTGTGATTCATCCTATAGATTTCAACAATTGATCTGGTTCCTCTGCCATCAAACATATAGGTTGTAAATACCTTACAAGGTATTTAATGCAAAATTATTGATGAAAACATGGCACTTGGATATATATGTGCGAGTATGAGTGTGTGTTTACACACAACTTAGTTCTAATTAGAACACATCTTTAAACCTTCTGAACATATTCAGACTAGCCTTCTTCATTAACTTGGCAAAGGATTTTTAGCAGTCTTGGATTAAACACCATGATTTTTATTGCATAATAAAATTATATCACTGGAAATGCAACCAGCAATACCATGGAATGATTTAAGTACCAAAAAATATTATATTTAAAATCTTAACAAATACTTAACAAATCATTTAGCAAAATTTCATTATTTCAGCAAATGACAAGTATATATTCTACACTGAAGCCTTATGACTATTGATAAATAAAAGGCAAACTGGCTGAGCGTTTCCCAAGAATGAGTCTCATTTGAGGTTTCTTAACCTGGGCAGTAATAACATTCTGACTGGATAATTCTTTGTTGTAGACGACTGTCATGTGCACTTTGTAAAACTGTAGCAGCCACTCTAGTCTCTACCCACTAGATGCAAGTAGTGCTCCCCCATCCCAAGCTGGACAATCAAAAATGTCTCTAGTTGCAAAATACCCCCCTAGGGAGCAAACTCACCTGCAAACATAATACAAAATAGAAGTGATTTTTGTTGTTTTTCTCAAAGTCTTTAAATTTGGAGGTTATAATTGCATCTAAGAATGTTTATGGGAACTATATTTCTAAGGTTACAGAGGTAAGCATAGATGGCATTGACCTTTTTTTCCACTTTGGGATATCAGTATCATATCTGAGAGAGAAAATACTGGATGAGGACAGATACAAAGTGGGACAACATCCTTAAAGTAGGCTCAACATATTTTAAAAGGCTTCGACTGAAGGTCTCTTCATAGTTAGCAGGAAGTGTAAGTTGTAAATTCAAAAAGCTGGTTTTGACAGTAAACTTCATGGTAACTATGGGCTGCTGCCTTTTTATCCAAACAAGTTTTAAGAGGCAGAGTTCAGATGAGACCCAAACAGAACAAAACAGATAAACAAAAATCGTATCTTAGTTATTCATAGATTCTGAGAGAGATGGCTTTTAGGGCTTCACATAGTATTGTAGAAGAAAGCGGAGAGGATACTTTGTTAATTTGTACCTGTTCATCAAGAGTTAAGTGAATTGAAGGCTGAAGGAAAAGTAACTCATGCTCTTCTCATGTTCCTGACATCTCAACTACATCGTAGAAATTAAATACTATTGCAGATGAATGTGATCGTCCTTCTGGTCCAATGCCCAGCAGTATTCTACATAGAATCTAGTGCTCAATAAATGTTTGATGATTATGGTAACAGGTGAACCTAGCTAGGAATCTCATGATTTCCCATTTGAAGAGTCCTAGGCAGGAAGTATAACATCCATTACCGTCAACAAAGTAGCTTTTCACCAAAGCTATGTACCACTGATACTCGAAGACAGATTATAATCTCTTCATTGCCAAAAGATAGAAGAAACTCTCCTCCTCAGACTTTTACTCAGGGAGAACATACCACCAGCTTTGCAGCAACTGGATATCACAAAAGTTTATCCTCAAATTTCTTAAATAAGAAATCTTCACTAAACTATTTTGCATGCTATGAAAATGAGAAATAAAAAGGTAAGCTCCTAAGACCTGCTATGTCATAAGCTAATTTCTAAGTTTGCTAAAAGTTTCAGTTATTTGATGCTGGTTTATGTAAAATTAAAAGCTGAACATAAAGGTTGCAGGCCGGCATTACTAGACCTGCCCAGTAGCTGTCAGGAACCCGAGCCACACACTGAGAACTGAGGAGAAACAGCATGACTCACAACCAGCGGATACACGGTGGAGCTAGAGCTACTTCTCATACTCAGTCACCAAGAGAAGGTAATTTATAAGCCGAACACTGAGGACTGCACAGAGAGAAATTTCACGTGTGTTTCAAGGATCAATAGTTGCCCACTGTAATGGCTAAAACATCCCACGTCTTCACCATGGTCTAGAAAACTTACATGCCCTCTCCCACCTCTTCCCCCCCAAAGCTTTTCACTTCTTTCACTGCTGTTCAGCCACTTTGTTTTCCTTGCCACTTCTCTTCTAGCTTCAACACTTTGTATTTGCCATCTTTCTCCCTAGAATGCTCGCATCTGGAACCCACTTATCACTGATGCTCGCTCAGCTCAAACGTCACCCCCTCAGAGAAGCTTTCTCATCTTGTCCTTCAAGCTGAAGCTTTCACCTCCCCATACCCATATTCCCTACTGCTCACTCTCAACTCCATTACCTGGTTTCATTTTTCTACTAAAAATGATCATCATCTGAAATTATCTTAATTATTTGATTGCATGTTTATTGCTGACCTCTACCAGAGCATGTTATCTAGGGAATAAGGATTCAGTCTTATTGGCCATTCAGAACTGTTTCTGGTGCATGTGTTTTGACCCTTAAAAGGAATTAAAAATAGTATCTTTCAGAAAGTTGAGGCTGAAATCTAGTGACAGCTAGTGTGAAGAGGGGTGAAGATCTCTTATCTTTTTTATTGCACTAAACTCTTATCTGGAGTAAAAAAGGAACAAATACTATATTAGGAGGAAAGTGTTTCAGATCACACAATTCTAGCCTTGACGAATGTAGAGATAGCTTTGGGGCTGCCTCAGTCCCTGGTGAACTTCCTCAGAAGGCAACACGAACATTATCCAGGACTTTGATTTGCAACAAAAAGTTTTCGATTTTCTATAAAGGAAGTGTGCAGTTGCAGTGCAAGCTCCAAGAAACTCTGATCCACCATCACAGGGATTTGTGTAACCTATATCGGGAGGGAAAAATAGGATTTAACAAGTAACTTCTCTGCAGTTTCATCACAAAAGATAGCTAGGTAAAACCTGGTGAGTCTGACGTATTTATGAGATGAAAGAGAATAAAACAGCTGGGGTAAAATTAAAACACTTCTGAAATTTAGACATTAAATATGAAAAAGCTGGACTTAATTCACAGAAATTGTCTGCTTTACTTCTAACTTTCCAGGAGTGCCACTAATAAAAAGATAGGACTATAAACGGAACCTTTAGCTAGGTCTCTAGAATTCAAAAAGGCCCATAGAAAAGTTTGTTGCAACTGCAGGCAGATAGCTGAGGAATTAGAAGGCCATGATGGCTTGTGCAAACAGACCACAACAATAAGGACTTTGATAAAAACTCTGAAAGAATCTTTATACTTCAAACTATATGCTCTGAAACTGCGCACGTTGCCTTTAGGCCCAGACAAATGTATCTTCGAACAAAAGGGATTCTGGGGCTTGTGGGAGAGTAAGATAGTCCGTGAAAGAGAAGTATATCAGAATGATGGTGGAAAATTGAAAGGGGAAGCACATGGGAACAGCTGTAGGAAACAAACAGGTGGCAGGGAGTGTAAGGATGTCTGAGAAGCTCCAATGTGTTCTAATCAGCCATGGGAGAGAGGGAGGCAAAAACATCTTATTTTCTCAACATGAAGAAAGGCTCAGGTCTTGATGAAAGCTGTACCTCAGTGAGGAGCTTTGGGCACAAGATGAAGAGAAGCTGGGAAAACCTGTTTGAAGATTCCAAGTTAAAATTTCAGTTGAATGATTTATTTCCCACCAACAATTCAGCTGTTGGCTAAATGACTGGACTTCGGCTATTCTGGAAATTAAAGCTTTCTTAAACATTTGCTCTGTTACCTTATTTTTTAATCAAATACTTCATACCTGGAATATGTTGAATTAGTCTAATCAAGTTAACAAGAAGTATTTGAAAGACTCTAGTTCCTGAACTCTTGGAGAGCTGAAGCCTTCTCTGGTTTTATCCATTGTGTATCCTTTGCAATATGTACTATGTGGTACGCATTTACTATGTAACTGTTGATTGAATGAATAAGTGGATTAATTAGTTTTCATTGCCAATTCATGTGCTTTCCAGATTTACATCTCCTTTAATTAGATGACTTTCCCTCTGAGGCTCTGGAACTATATCCACAGATGCACACTAAAATTGAGGCAAGTCCATTTGGTAATTTCTCACTTTTTTTCAGTAGCATGTTTGTTGCAGCAAAGAAAAGAAATTTAAAGGCATCTATCAAAAAAACAAAAATAGAATAAAGGTATCTATCAAGAGCAGAGGAAATTACTAGTCCATTTAGATGTAGCTGTGTACAAAAATACATTTCTATGAAAGTTCTGATCTTAAAATATGAAGGTACTCATCTATTTGGCACTAAATTAATTAACGAGATGTTCATAGGCATCTGAGCCCAAGTGATGTACCAGAAAGAGGAGCACAATTACTCATTTGATTAATTACCTAATTAACCTTTTAGGACCAGAGCTCTTGGTGGGATTGTCATGAAATTTGAAGAACTTTTTTTTTTTCAAAATAAAATTGGCTCTCAGTATGTGGTTACTCATAAAGAAAGGGAAAAGTTTTAGGATAGTCATGGGTATTTTTAAAAATGGTGCCCATTAAAGGCTATAATATTGACGCAATTTTCCAGGGCCGGTTTTAGTTTCCCCACTGAATGGTAATTAGGTCATTGGGCCAGTCCTTCTCTTGACTGACCATTATGATTTCACCAGGTCTGCTTCTAAAAATAGCCTTTTGTAGGAATTGTTAGTCACTATCGGCTTTTCCCTGAGTTAATGTGGCTTTCATTTAAGGTGCCAAAAGCACCTCCCTAGAAACTTAAGTTTTCCATGTGCTCATAGAACAAGTATATGCTAATTCATCCTACCAGTCTCAATTTTCTACGGTTCTGATTTGCCTGAACTAGCAGTGGAAGTTAATTTATTTTGTAGCCCTTGGACTTCCCTCTGAAGGCAACCATTGGCAAGCATTGTTTTGCGTTCATGTGAACAACTACCTCCTGGGAACAGGGAAAACATCTCTGTGATACTTAAGAGTATTTTTCCTAAGCCAGTTTGATTTGACCCTGCCCCGTGGTCTGCTGTCTCATGCTCGCGCCCTGCTTTCTTTAAGGAGTTACACTTCTTCGCCTAAAGGGCTCTTCTCTCAGGAGAGCTGCCTACGTTCATACACGGAGTTAAGTGGGAGGCTAGACTGGAGTAGTAAGGAAATTGGTATCTCAGAGAGTATGGTCTATGTAGATAGAAACCAATGAATTAAAATCACCCCAGGAAGTTCTGTAGTGTAACTAATCAAGGTAACTACTACCAATCAATGACATACAGATTGACTTAGAGTTCTGGTACAGTGTGAAGATTAGACATTTAGGTATTCCTCCTTCGCAACTACCTTTAATTGGGTGCTTTCTATTCCCTGTAACCACTCTAATCTAAAAGTTAAACCTCAGTAAAAGGAACACAGAATCAGATATCAAGAGACTTGCATTTTAGATATTTCTAGTTCACTCATTCCTACTACAAAAATTTTTAAGTTCATAATATGTACCATGTGCTAAAATATCCCTTAACTCTGCCAGTATTCCAAACTCGTCTATAAAATGACCAGATGTAGATAATACAATTTTGTGAAATAGCTTTGCAAACTAGAAAAGCAGCTCTCAAACTGAGGTGCACAGTGTCCTAGCAGTCCCTAAGACCATTTCAAGTCATCTGAGAAAGCAAAACTATTTTTTATGATAATATAAAGACATGATTAGCCTTTTTCCCCTATGCTGACAGTTGTTTTGATGGTGCTAAAGCAATGCTGGCACCTTACTATTAATCAAGACAAGGGCATCAAACCGTATTTGTCATTGTATTTTGCATTGCCTTGAATTCATAATACGCACACACACACACACACACACACATAAAAGAATGTTTCATATACACACATATATATAAAAGAGCCAGTTTCATTTAAGAAATCATGATGAAGTAATAAAGTTATTCATTTTATTAAATCTAGAATTTTTTATACGTGTATTTTTAGTCATTTGTGTGATGAAATGGGAGGTAGGCCTAAAGCACTTTTGTGTCCACAGAGAAAAAAAATACCCTTGTATAATTATGAGTTATAAGCTGAACTAGTCATTATTTTTATAAACACTATGTCTACTTGGAAGAAAGTCTAAAAATATAATTATTCATATTTGGGTATTTCGCAGATAATTCTTCAGAAATGAAAGAAACAATATATCATGGTTTTGATTTGTATTTCCCTGATGATTCCTGACATTGTGCATTTTTTCATATACCTGTTGGCCATGTGACATCAAGCTCATTTTTTTTTAAGATTCATTTTTTTATCTGGGAGAGAGAGAAAGAGCAGGGGGAAGGGGCAGAGGGAGAGAGAGGGAAAGAATCCCAAGCAGACTCCCAAAACCCTGAGATCATGACCTGAGCTGAAACCAAGAGTCAGATGCCCAACTGACTGAGCCACCCAGGCATGCCTCCCTAGCTCATTTTTAAATTGGGTTATTAGTTTTGTTGTTGTTGTTGCTGTTTTGGGCAGGGGGTGGGGCGGAGGTTGGTTTGCTTTTTGGTTTGTGGTTTGCTTTTGTTTGTTTGTTTTTTTGCTTTGAACTGTAAGAGTGCCTTACATAGTTTGGAAACTCACCACTTATTAGATATGTGGTTTTTTCCATTCTGTAGGTTGCCTTTTCACTCCATTGATTATTTCCTCTGCTATGTAGAAGCTTTTTAGTCTGATGTAGTCCCACTTGTCTCTTTCACTTTTGTTGCCTGTGCTTTTGGGTGTCATATCTATGAAAACGGCTAAGACCAACGTTATGAAAATTTTCCCATAGGTTCCTCTCTAGGAGTTTTAAAGTTTTAAGTCTTCACTTTATTTTGAGTTGATTTTCGTGTACGGTATAAGAAAATGGTCTAATTTCATTACACATCTGTAGGATGGCTATAATCAAAATAATGAACAAACAAAAAAAGATTGCAAATGTTAGCAAGGATGTGGAGAAACTGGAATGTTGGTATACTTTTGTTGAGAATGCAAAATGATATAACCACCATGGAAAACATTGTGGAGGTTTCTCAAAAAATTAAAAATAGAACCACCATATGATCAAGCAATCTTATTTCTGGATATTTATCCAAAAGAATTAAAATTGGGATCTCAAAGAGGTAATAGCAATCCCATGTTCACTGCAGTGCTAGTCACAATAGCCAAGATGTGAAAACAACCTAATTGTTTGTTTGGATGACTGAATAAAGAAAACGTGGTATATACATACAATGGAATATTACTCACCATTAAAAAAAAAGGGAGAAATCTTGTAATATGTGACAACATGGATGAACCTTAAGCATATTATGCTAAGTGTAATAAAGTAGCCACAGAAGGACAAATACTGCATGATTCCACTATCTAAGACAGTCAAAATCACAGAAGCAAAGAAGAGAATGGTGGTTGCCAGGGGCTAGGAAGGGGGGAAATAGAAGTTGCTAATCAGTATTATAAAATTTCAGTTATGCAAGATGAATAAGTTCTAGAGATCTGCTGTACAACACTGTGCCTATAGACATCAATATCATATTGTACTTTTAAAAATCTGTTAAGAGAGTAGATCTCATGTTAAGTTTCTGAATATTTTTCTTATAGTCAATCAATCAATGAAATAAACCTGTCATTTCAAAAAAATAGCAGGTACTATTTGTTATTAATGATAAAATATAAGCTTTCCAGCAAAAATTAGCATTTTGGAAAAATTGTTTCCATCACCATGAGCATGACAGTGTCCCAATATTTCAAACTTTTCTAATGTAATTTGTGATGGCAGTAACAGATGTGATTATTTAATATAATGAACTGTGTCAGTGTTTAGAGGATCCACATAAATCAGTTAGCCAAGAACTTAGAGAACTAATATTCTCCATATAACCAATGCACAATGTCAGAAACTCCTATAGGGCTAGAAGACCCACTCTATGTTGTTTATAGATACCTATTAGAGTACAAAAAAATTCATTGATAGCATCTCATACTTTACATTCCAACTAAACTTTAAGACACTACCTTTTCTAGAGTTTTGGTATAGTATCAAGGAAAAAATATCCACAATTATCTGACAAGTTTATTAAATTATTATTCTCTTTCCAGATACACATATTTATGTGGCCAGATTTTCTTCCTATAATTCAACCAAAACAAAATGTAGAAACAGAACAGGGGTGCCTGGGTGGCTCAGTCAGCTGAGTGTCCGACTCTTGATTTCCGCTCAGGTCATGATCTCAGGGTCATGAGATGAAGCCCCACATCAGGCTCTGCGCTCAGCACGGAGTCTGCCTGTCCCTCTCCCTCTGCTCCTACCCCCATTCATGCATGCTCTCTCTCTCTCTCTCTCAAATAAATAAATAAAATCTTAAAAAAATATTTTTGAAACAGAATGGTTCAGAAGCATACATAAGAATTCAGCTGTCTTCTTTTAAGCCAGACATTAAAGAGACTTCCAAAAATGTAAAATAATGTCATCTTTTTATTTGGGGGAGGAAAATACAGTCATTTTTCATTAAAATGTTATAGTCTGACATGTAAATATTTCTTATTGCTATTGTAAATACACTAATTTTTTTTAGATTTCTTGCTTTTAATTTCAAATAATGATAAATATTAATAGATATTGCCCAAATAAACAAAAAGCTCTGTGGTCTCACTGGTTGTTAAGAGTGTAAAGGGGCCTGTGCAATAAGTTTGAAAAACACTGCTTCAAAGTGATGTGTTTCTGCTTCTTCTGTTAGTAATAAAAACAACCAACTTAGAAGAAGGCACTGGGAAATCCAAAGACCCCAGTCCCTGATGCTCTCTGACATACTGGAGGGTGGCTGCTCAGGTACTCTGTCTTTGCACTAGCTCAAGATTCACCAGGTTCACTACTGAATCAAATTGGGCTCAGCAATAAAATACTAGAACTACCAGTAATCAACTTTCAAGATTCTGTTTTCGTTGATTTCCCTAGTTCCCAATGGTATACAATCCCTTTTTCTTTACCCGTTTGGCTTCTTAATAACAATTGCATATTGTTTTGTAAAAGGCAGATATTCACTGCAATCCATCAAAAACAAGGCCAGTTTACCTTCACAGCTATTGAGGTGATCCCTTGTTTGGAGTGCTTTCTTCTACTTCTGAACAGGTCTTGGCCTTCCTCTTTGGAAACAGTCAAATTGTCCACAAGCAATCATGTGTAAATATTAAGCATTAGAGCTTCAGGATGTCCTGAAATTATTTCTATTCATACTGTTCCATATACAACAATTGGAGGATTTTCACAATCCAGATATTAGAAATGAAATCGTTTTTATACCTGGATCTATCTAATCGAGTGCAATTAGCTTAGAACGGTAAAAAAATAAACTTAGTTGAAAAGTTAGGCATTACCCAAAGTGTGCCATTGTTTTACTCAATAAATACGTGTCCCAGACCTACAGAGCACAACACCCTATACCTAAGAATTTCCTTTAGTCCTTACAATACCTCCCATTCTTTTGAAATAGGTGTTGTTATTTCAGTCTTACAGTTAGCAAAACAGAGAATCACATAGTGAAACTTGCAGAACCAAGAAAAATGAGCTTTGTACGATTTCATATTGATGAGCTCTGTAACTAACACAGCATGGATAGATTAGAATAGGGAAAGATTTGAGGTCACAAACCAATTAGGAAGTCACTACATTGTTCCAATGATAGCAAAATGACATTTTATTTTTGTTTTTTTCTCTTGAAGAAAGATTAAAAATCTTCCAAGTATTTTTATGATACACAATCTCTCAAAAAATGGCCAACAGAGTTGACATTGTTATCTCAGAAGGCCTCAATTTTGGTGTTTTCTATTTATTACTGATTTATCAATAGCCCTTGAATAATTATTAGGCAAAAACTAATTTGTTCTAGATCAAGTGCTGTGGTTTTGGCATTTTAAAAATCAGCAATTGATATATTTTCACTTGAAGTTAATGTAGCTAAAAATATTTCTTTTCCTCACTAAAAATGTCTAAATCTACATGGTTTGTTTCTCTGTTTTCTTTTTCCTCCTCAGATCCATTAACTGAAGTCTGAGGAGCAAACCCCAAGCCTTTATTTTAACCTCCATTAAGAGTTCATCTTTGAATACTGGATCTTTATTTCTCTAGAGGTAAAAAGTAGAATTGAGTAATTTAATAAAGGCCTAATCCTAAGTATATAAAAGAGATTTCAATAGAATGAAAGTTCGGATTCCCAGTTACATCTCCATAGTGTGATCTCATTTGAGCATTATAAATAATTCCCATTCACTGAAAAAAAATGGTAATTTAGCAAAAACGCTTATAGAAGAAAACAAGTGTGTCTAAGCTTCCAAATTCATATTTTAAAATTTAGCAAATATTTTTAAATCACATTTACATTTCTACTAGTTTTTTTAAAATGATCCCCCTCCTCTACTGCATAAGACCCTCTTGAATTTCCCTCTATGTACAGGATAAAGTTGGTATTCTTCCATCTTAGCCAAGAGACTACAAAGTCCTACCCATGTTTATTCTACAGCCTTAGGCATCCCTGCAACCCAGCTTGTCTCCTTCTCTCTAATCATGATGACATATTACCTACTTGACTAAATATGATGTATTATTTCACATTCATCTGCTACTACTGCTCATCCTGCTTCCTGTTCTTCGAATGTTCTCCCTCCTCCCAGTACTGTCAGCCTGGGGGGCATACATATGTCTTGACACTCACCTCAAGTACCATCTATTGATATGAAGAACCAAGACTAGAATCCAAGAAAGTCTATGAAGACTTTTTTTCTGACAAGTCTGTTGTCCCCCACCCTACCCTCAGCCAAACCTGGATTTATTCCTCTCAGCTAAAACCTGAATATTCTTCCATCATAATATGTTTAAATCCATGTTTCTCCCCCCAGATCTATAAACCTCTCAAAGACAGAGGCCCCTTTTGTTGACCTCCGTCCTGGGCATATATTTTAACACTAGGCATAGATTAGACACTCAGTGAATAACACTAGGCACATATTAGGCACTCAGTAAATATCTGTTGAACTAATGCAGAGATTTTCTTCAGCCCAAAGACTTTCCACATCTGCTTAAATTTATAAAATATACATTAAGTCAATATTCTGGCTGATTTAAGAAGGTAAAACAAACACTATGATGTAACCCAGAAATCCTACCCTGTGATCACTGGGGAAAGTGATATTTTAAGATTAGTTGATATAAATAGTATGATTTGAAGCATTAATGAAATTCAGAAACAAAATGTTACTATCTTGATATGAATTATATTCAAAACTGTGTCTATTTGTATTCTTAGTAGCACAGTTTACAAAAGCAGTGTTGTCAAATTAACTCTACTGTCTACACAGATTCAAACTTTTTTGTATTCTAACTGAAATACGTAGTATTTTAAACTAAAAAAAAACATGGCATTTTATACTTAAGAAGTTACCTAGTCCAATGTCTAGGGCAAAGCAGATACTTGATCAATTTATCTTGAATGAATTAATGAATAAACTTGTGACTGAATGAAAAGCAAATGAATTTGATCAATTCCTCTGAGTTTACGGATGATAAAATTGATAACCAAGTAGTTAAAAAACGATGACAGATAATCTGACATTATGGCTCCTGGATCAGTATCAACTGTGTTGTATGTAAATTATAAATATTATAATATTTAATAACTTTGAATGGAGGAGCACACAGTCAGAGACATAGAACCTCAGTGCAGGACAAGAAACATTTATCCTAAACCTAATACTGACCTTACATTCTGCTGTCTGCTGCAGATACAAAAAAGGAACGAATAAGCCAGAGTCTCCCCTAAGTAGAGTCTCACAGCAGAGAAAGACAAAACAAGTATTTATAGTGCAACGTGATACATTTAGTTAGGGCAACACAAATGAGAAAGCAATTCTACCTGGGGAAAAAAGGAAAAGAAAGGAGAGGAGAGGAAGTCACAAGAATAGCTGGAAGTTGAAGCAGCCTCAGAAGCCTAAGTAAGCATTCTTCAAATAGATGAGATGAGGAATGGCATTCGAGGTAAAAGATACCAATGTCAGCTCATCTGACATCATGGAGGTGATGGACCCATATAAAAAAATGCTCCAAGAACAGAACCAAACCTGACCTCAGTAGAAGGCAACAGTACTGCACAAATGGAGAGAAACAATTAGCTCCTTCTCCAGCCACTCCAGGAAGCCAACATGCCAAGAGCTATGAAGAGCCTCAGGAGAATAAGAACAAAGAAGAGCCATCTGTTTGAAGGAGATGCGTCCTTCCTGTGCCTAATGCATTACATGTGACACACCTTGGTGAGAAATACCCTGACCTGAGCTGATATCAGGAGACGGTTAATAATGCACTATATCCTCTAGGTCAACACAATATTACTGCTTACTTGTTAATTCACTTTTTTTATTTACCATGCCCAATTCATTTTTGCATAGGTTCTCGCTGTAATTTTCTAAATATTAATATATCTATTAAAGATTTTATTTATTTATTTGAGAGAGAGTGAGCACGATGTGGGGCTCGAGAGACCGTGAGATCATGACCTGAACTGAAGTCAGACTCTTAACCGACTGAGCCACCCAGGGGCCCCTAAATATTAATATTTTAATTCATAGACAGCATTCTTTATTTCAAGGGATAAAAAAAGGTTTGATTTTAATGATATCAGTACATGCCTGATATCAAAATTCATGTTTTAACACACAGCTTTAGATGGAGAAACATCACACTCATGTGGATCGCTCTCTAGACTTGGATATATCCAACATTAGAAGCTTAAAATCCTGAAGTGAGAAAGGCATTGAAGAACAAATACTGTAGATTGACTATAGGTAAGTAAGCTCTTGGAATCCAATTTCAGTGACACCCTCATCATCACTAAAAGTGGGGGCCTGTAAATGAGCTGTCTTCATGAGCAATTACTGAGATAGGGGTCATGTCCCCACTTCATCCCACCTGACTCACTTCTTTAATAACTATAGAAGTATCAGATCACACAGTGTGACAGATAGGAGGGAAAAATACTAGATTGGGATAAAATAATTCAAAATGGACATTAGGAGAAGGGAAACAGGAGAGAAAATGGCTCAGATTCCTGGAGGAAAGAGTATGTAAAAAAAAAAAAAAATGTACAAGAGACAAGAAGGTTCCCCAGGTCTCTTATTGCATTCATCATCTTCATCACAACCTCCACCACCACCACCACCGCCATCATCAGGTAGTACTGCATAGTGTTTCAAGCCCTAGATTAGTTTTCAAAAGCACCAGTCTAGAGACTTATTATTGTTAGCCCTAAAACCATCCAATTACTAGACTCTGTAAGCTTCAATTTCCTCACCTGTAAAATGGGGAAAATAATAATAGTACCTCACTCAAGAGATACTTAGTATAATTAAGTAAGATCATCTTGATAAAGTTTTAGCATAGTACGTGGCCACAGAATAGACTCTCAATAAAGTCCACTATTGTCATCATCATCATCATCATCATCATCTGAAAAATCCCTGATTGCTAGTTTTTTGTAATACCAACCAATTCAAAGAGACATTCATATATTTTATACCAGAAATCTGGTGATGATCACCAAACAGATAAATGAATATGAATTATCGATGGACTGCTTTTTCATCATGTGGAAATTGCCTTGAAATAAGCAGGAATGATCATATGCTCCAAAATATTTCTTGAATCTTCTACTAATGAAAGGCATTTTTTTTTTCTTGGTAAACATAATCCTGGTCACTTTGAGAAATTAAGGAAGTTGCTTTTGTTTTGTCCACACTGCCTTGATTTTTTTTTAATGCTAATACACATCCTTCTTCTTGAACAAACTCCAGCCAGACAGATATTTGCCATTCCATTATTGTTTTAAAGTGTTAGCCCCAGACACATAAGCATTGTTGGAATGCAATGGAAAAAAAAATGTTTTAAATCTCAAATGGGGTAATAAACTGCAGCCAGAAGCTAATTGTCCTGAAACCTGAGCTTTTATAACATATTACTACTGTAGTGGGACCACTCAGCACTCCTTTGGTGGGGTTGTTGTGTAATTGGTAGTAGATTACGTTGCAGACATATTAAAAAAAAAAAAAAATGTCAAATCAGACATTTCTGCTTATTACTGTAGACCTCAGCATAATTCTCAAAGCAATCAATGCATTTCATCCATTAAACTATTGATGGGGGTTATTAATTCATATAATGTTTAACTACTCACTGTGGACTTTCTCTCTGCCAACTTTCTTCCACCCAAGAAGTCCTGAAATGTTGCCGCTCCTGTCAAAAGAAATGAATCATTAATAAGAACCAGCCAGGCCAGAGGCGAGCTAGAAGCTGGGCCATGATATATATAGGCCTCGCATTCTTTTAATTCGGTGCTGAACAGCATGTGTAAAAGGAGCAAATAGCCCAGTAGGGTTTTACCAAGAGTCTGAAAGAAACACAAAGGATATATCCATCAAATCTATTTATTGAGTATTTAGGGATCTGAGAATACTTTTTATTTTTAGATAATACATTTGGTAGACACTTTAAGAGTCAACAGTAACAAGAACTTATAAGTAATACTCCAACTAAACTCTAACCCACAGGAGGCCAGGGCAATGATCACACTCATCTGCCAAAGCCTTAACAAATCAGGCAAGATCAGGAAAGAGTACGCATATGTCCAAAGAAAATTTTGTGATAAGAATGTAAGAAATATCTCTTCTTCCAAGTCTTAATGTTTGTATTGTGTTACTTTCTGGTTTGTTTGTTTTTTTTCTTTGCCTCCCCCTCACACCTTTTTTGGGGACTCTTTGCCTTCAGGGAACTCTAGTACCAACGTGAGCTTACAAAATGAAGGCGCTGGCTATTAGAAGAGACTTGCAGGGACGCCTGGGTGGCTCAATTGGTTAAGTGTCTGCCTTCGGTTCAGGTCATGTTCCCAGGGTCCTGGAATTGAGCCCCACATCAGGCTCCCTGCCTTTCCCTCTGCTTCTCCCTCTCCCTCTGCCTGCTGCTTCTCCCTGCTTGTGTGCACTCTCTCTCTCCCTCTCTAACAAATAAATAAAATCTTAAAAAAAAAAAAAAAAGAAGAAACTTGTAAAAAAATAAATAAATAAAAATAAGAGACTCATGTGATAACAAAAACCATGAGCTTTGAAGTCAGCTTTGAACCTACAGTCTGATTCAGTCATCTCCTTATTGAAAAATAATGTTATTCTCCCGAGTTCCAATCTCTTCCTGTATAAAATAAGGGTAACAATACTGACCTCACAGAGCTTCGGTAAAGTATAAAAGGAATGGCATATATAGACTGCTGACTAGATTCTTGGCACTAAGATGTAATCGTTGATGGGCAGGGGATAGTGACAATGATGACAGAGAAGGAAATACAGCCCACCTGGTCAGTGTGGTCATTCACACTTAAGTCCCAAAGCAGATCTGAGGCCTAGATCAGTAGCAATATCCTGAAACCTTCAATCCATCCTATGTGATTTGCTTTAGCTACCTGTTGGGCATTTGCCAGACTGATTTTTAAAAACCAGTGGAAGAGTTCTTAAAAACCAGAAGAGGAGGACAGTAGCCTTCATCTGACCGGTAGCTGAAAAGCCACGCCCATTTAGAGAACGCTGAATGTTTGGGATCTGAATATCCTCCTGTTATTTTCAGGCTGCCTAAAGGATTCCCTCAAACAGGCAAAAACAATTCCTTCAATCAAGTTTTGAATAAATCTGATAGTAAAGAAAAATTATGTGGTAAGCAAATTATGGAATTGAACTTAATAATAATTTTTATATGTCTTTTCTTACCCTGAGAACAGGGTCCTCGTTCTATATTTATAACACTTTTTTCAGGTTTCTTATACTTGTAGCATGTTTAAGATTTTACAACGCATGTCTGAAATCTCAGCTGATACTCACCAATATCTCATGAGCTCCTTATTATTACTATCATCACCAATTTACAGCTTAAGCTCAAAGTGGACTAAGCAACTTGCCCAGCTGTGTCACAAAGACACAATGACGTTGCCAAACTACAGGCACCAAGTCCAGGGATATCTCACTAGAGGTTTAGAAGTGTGTTTATAATTGTATTGCTGAAGGCCACAGATCAACTTGAGTTGGCACCCTTTAATTAAGTCTCTTAGGGAGGTATCTTTTGGCTCTGAAAATGTTTCACATACAAAGGTCTCCTTTTTTTTGAGGATCTTCTGGCTCTAAAATATTTTTAAATAAACAAAACATAACTGCATTCTTAACCATACTAATTTCAGATGAATATCGTTTATCACAAAGAAGACTTTGCAAGTATTCTAGACATACTGCCATTCGTTCATACATCTAGAAATATTTTAAATAAGCCTTTATCATGTGCTGGGAAGCTCTAGGTATAAAAGTAAAAAAAAAAAAAAAAAAAAAAAAAAGAAAAAGACAAAAATCTCTGCTCTTTTGAAGCTCATACTCCAGGGAGAGATGAAATATACAAAGTAGGCTGTTATGTTTGTCTAACGGTGTGAAGTTTATAGAGTGGGGAATGGGATTAGGGATTGCTGGGATGCTCTTTTAAATACAGTTGTTTGGGAAGACTTCGCTGAGAAGATCATACGTGATCAGAAACCTGAAAAAATAACCAAGCAGAGTGACCTGTTAGAAAAGTATTGCACCAATCTGGGTGAGAAAAGACAGTGACTTAGAAAAAGACAGTGAGAAGTGTTGGAATCTGAATATATTTGGAAGATAGGGCCAACAGGATTTGCAAGCAGACTGAATGTGGGGAGTGAGAAGAAGACATAATACTTGGCTTAGACTCTAACAGGTGAATGTCTACCAACTGAGACAGGGAAGACAGAAGCAGAAGCAGGACTGGGAAAGAAAATCAGGTGTTCAGTGTTACACACATTAAGTTTTAAGTGTCAGTTGGACCCTTAAGTAGAAGAGTCTTGTGTACAGACAGAGAACTCTGGACTTTAGAGAAGTCCTGGCTTGAGATAAAAACTTGAGAGTTGTCTGTGTATGGGATGCACTTAAAGCCATGAAAGTTAATGACTTCTAGGGAGTGTAAGTAGATAAAGACGAGGCTCAGGTACGAATCCTAGGATTGCCGTATGGTTAGAAGTTGGGGAGATCAGTGCAATCAGTAAGAGACTAAAATGAAGATTTAGAAGGCTGTTGCTCAAGCACGTAGGACATACTATTTTATCTCCTCAGGGAGGAAATAATTATCTTTTGTTCTTTTAGAGGTCAAGAGGAGAAAATAAGATGGACTGTGGGGGGGGGCAACTTTAAGAGAGCAACAAATACAACTTGGGGCCAACTCTAAAGCAACAGAAAATAGACTAAACTGAGAAACATGTGAAGTGTGATTAAGATGTGTGTACTGAGGAAACTCCATACTGTTTTCCACAGTGGCTGCACCAATTTACATTACCACCAACAGTACACTAGGGTTCTTTTTCCTCCACATCCTCGCCAACACTCATTATTACTTCTTGTCTTTTTGATTCTAGCCATGCTGACAGGTTTGAAGGGATAGCTCATTGTGGTGTTGATTTGCATTTCCCTGATGATGAGTGATGCTGAACATCTTTTCGTGTGTCTGTCAACCATTTGTGTGTCTTCTTTGGGGAAAAAAATAATAACAGAATTACCATATGATCCAGTAGTTTCTACTATTGAGTATTTATCCACAGAAAACAAAAATACTAATTCAAAAAGATATATGTACCTTTATGGTTTGTTTTTTTCTTTTCTTTTCTTTTTTTTTGCAGCATTATTTACAATAGACAAGGGAGCAACCCAAGTGTCCCTCAACAGATGAGTGAATAAAGATGTGATACACACACACACACACACACACAGTGGGTTTTTACTCAGCCATAAAAAGAATGAGATCTTGCCATTTGCAACAACATGAATGAACCTACAGGGTAAAATGCTAAATGAAATAAATCAGGCAGAGAAAAATAAATATCATATGATTTCACTCACATGTAGAATTTAAAAGACAGAACAAAGAAACAAAGAGACAAAAAAAAAGACTTAAATACAGAGAACAAATTGGTGGTGGCCAGAAGGGAGGTAGGTGGGGGGATGGGTGAAATAGTTGAAGGGGATTAGGAGTATGCTTATTGTGATGAACACTGTGTAATAGAATTTTTGGATCATTATATTATAGATTTGAAATTAATATAACACTGTATGTTTAATTATTCTTTTATAAAAAGTATAATTAAATCTTTTTTAAAAAGATGCCTCTATTGATTTCCCTATGGGGCTCTTAAAATGACTCAGCAAGCATATTTGCAAATTCAGAAAACACTGTAGATCATGTATAGAATCCTCATACTCTACTCCTTTTTTTTTTTTTTTTTTTTTTTTTTTTTTACTTATTTATTTGAGAGAAAGAAAGGGAGAGACAGAGCACAAGCCGAGGGGAAGGGGCAGAAGGAGAAGACTCCCCACTGAACAGGGAGCCAGACACACGGAGCTAGATCCCAAGACCCTGAGATCATGACCTAAGCCAAAGGCAGATGCTTAACTGACTTGAGCCACCCAGGCATCCCCCATACTCTACTCCGGATCGAGCACTCATTTTGTTTTTCTCTACTGTATCCTTTAAAAACGGCGATGTAATCCCATGTTCCCTTATCTCTACTTCTCTTAAGAAATTTCTCATTTTACCCCAAATTGCCTGATACCAAAATAAGAAGTCCTTGAGGGCTTAGTACAAATTGAAGTGAAATGTCCAGGTCCTGTTCACAGTGTTTGTATGAGACACGCCCTTAAACAACTACTGGATGTACAAAACACTTGCTTAAATTCAGAGATTATCTCTGCATGGTAAGTTCATGTGCCTTCCCATAACATCAAAAATCGGTGGGGAAAACAGTTTGGCAGTTTCTCAAAAAGTTACACTAAGAATTACATATGACCCAGCAACGCCATTCCTAGGTAGATACACCAAAGAGTTGAAAATTTGTTCTCAAACACATACTTGTACACAAATGTTCATAGGAGCACAATTCACAATAACCAAAAGTGTCAACAATCCAGATACCCACCAATGGATAAATAAATAAGCCAAATGTGGTATCTACATGCAACAGAATATTACCCAGCTATAGAAAGGAACAGAGTACTGATACATGTTACAACATGGATGAACTTCACAAACATTATACTAAGTGAAAGAAGCTGGATAAAAAAGGCCACAGAGTGTATGAGTCCATTTATATGAAATATCCAGAATAGGCTAATATATAGAGACAGAAAGCAGACTGGTGATAGCCAAGGACTAAAAAGTTACTGTTTAACAAGGAATATTTTGTGTGTGTGTGTGTGTGTGTGTGTGTTTTATTTTGTTTTGGTGAGGGGTGTTGGCAGGTGATAAAAATGTTTCGGAATTTGACACGCGTGTTGGTCGTACAACATTGCAAATGTGCACCATCTGCACACACCATTGCGTTATACGTTTTAAAATGGTTATGTGAATTTTATTTCAATTAGAAAATATGAGTGGACCCACTCTAGATGAGAATTATGTGTATATAACATTTTTTTTTTCCTTACTTTGGGTTGCATAAGCTTCTTTCACTCTTCTTTCTTACACACCCTTCACAGAATTGCTCACTGGAACTAGAAATTCAACCGGGGTCTCAAAAACACAATTTTCCCTAGCACAAAGCTAAATCCTCATATGTGGATTCAATCTTGCACCTGATTCCAGAACACATAGCAGAATGAAGCACTTTCAGCATACTTTAAAATGCTTTGATTTCTTAATTTTGAAGTGATTTCACACATATCAAAAGGTTTCAACACAGTACAAAGGATTCTTGTACATTCCTTACTTAGATCCGTATGTGTAAACATTTTTATGTAAAACAAAAACTGTAAAGCATGTTTTACTGATAAAACAAATGGGTAAAATATGCATATGTATGTATATTCAGGTGTACATACATATATACTGTATATATATGCATTAAATATATATTTTTTCATATATCTATATTCAATATCTATGTGTTTCATAGACCTATATACGTATGCATGCATAAACATGTGCATTTATCTATTCACATGTATGTGTGTGGGTGCATACATAACCATGGACGTGTATGTTTGTGTACATGCATGTACACACATCATATGCACAGGCACATGTACATGTATAAATATGTATATAAGTATATACACATATAATCTTTTTTTGAAAAGACATGTTGCTTCTTGACTCATATACACTGTTATTTCCTAAAACCAAGGATATTCTATTGTATTGCTACAGTACAATTATTAAAACCAGGATATTAACATTAATGGTACTAAATCTAATCTATTGCTCTTTTCAATTTCCAGTACTTGTACTAATAATGTACTTTTTAGCAAAAGAAAAAACATAGAGCTGAAATTTATGGAATAAATTGGAATAAAATGGGTAACTAGAAGTTTTTGAGGACCCTCCCTTGCATCTAGCTCACTGCATTTTTAATCACCAATATAATATATTATGCAGCATGCCAGGGGTGCATGAAGGTTAGATTCAGGAATCAATTTCACTCGATTACCTAATCTCGAATATGGGTGCTTTTACACTGTGAAACTCTTAATCACTCTTTTAAGAACAGAAGGAGGGCCAACCAAAAAAAATCATAAGGGTCTGAATATCTTTCAGCCTAAAAGTGTTCTCTGTTTACTTTTTCTTTGATCATGAAAATCCACAGGCAGCCATAAAAATTTTACTCGAGCTATAATTATTTGAAACTTTCAGGGTGTCTCTAAAGTACTTTATAACAACCTCAAGTATCATAACTTGATATTATTTCTACTTTTCTACTCATAATGAAAACAAGAGTTGTGAGTCCTATTCATCATTTCCACATGAAAAAACAGTAGAAAAAATGGTATGTTTATTCACCTAGAAAATGCCCAGCTGGGGTTTATTAACCACATTTTAGTTACTCATCTTTATGACTCTCAAATAGAGATAAGATAAAATCACAAAGACCTCCCAGATGACAGGTTCACCAAGGCCATTGGATTTGAGGGAAGCTGGAGCAGTCTGTGATTGCTTCATGGGCAACAACAAATTATCTACGTTCAGGGTATCTGTTTTCTGTAATTTTTAGTAAGTTAAAACCTGGAACCAGTTTCACAGCACTGTCCATGACCTAATTGTTGAGGATACCAGTCCTGCAAACTCATGTTTAACATCAGCCCTATGTATTTAATATATACATGTAATGAGATATAAGATATATATATATTCTAAATAATGCTTGCTCATTTCATCTATCTACCTACCTACCATTTGTCTTTAAAAAGTCTGTTCTAGGCAACTTCGTGTATCACACCCCTGTTAAGACAGGAACACAAAAGAGTATAAGGCATCTTTGGCCAGAAGAAGCTCACAGTCTAGTTGGGAGCACTGACTTGTAAAGAGATAAACCATACATTAGCATCAATAGTTCTCTAACATATGTCTGAACTGAGTGCCATGAGATCATGAAGAGTCTCGCCAAGATTCCTGGATTTATCTGGGAACGTTTCACAAGGGAAGTGATACCTGAGCTGTGAAATCTTGATGGTCAAACAGGAATTTTTCAGGAAAAAAAAGGTTGGGAAGGAAATTTATATAGCTAAAGCTAAAGAGATACCTATTTCTATATAATAGATATGTATTTCTTCTTCTATATATCTATAAATGTAGATAGATACAGATATATACATATATAAACATGTATGTATGTATACATATGCATATAGAATACACACACACATAATATCTGAGAGGTGATGGCGGCTAGTCGTGAGTTCTTACATATGTTTAATATATTGATAATTTGCAGTTAACTCTATTTTAGAGGGTGGAGAAGACCTAAAAGGCTCGGGGTACAGGATAAGTCCAGTGCTCTCCAATTTCATGGCTTCGCCTGAAAAGGCTTAAATAATGCCACAGTCCTTTCTAAAGTGCCTCTCATGCATTGGTTGCTATGTTCTATCATATGTTCTAATACACTGGCCAAAGTTCATCGTAACAGGAATATACATCATACTCAACAAAAACCAATCTATAAACGGAGGGTGTGCTATTAATTGGCCTAGCACAAGAGAACTGGCCCATATAGGATGGTGATGGATGAGTCACCTTGCATCTTTCAGCTTCTTTTTCTCTGCTATCAGCATTTTACCTCCTCCTCTGTACAGCGTCTGGTCATAGACGAAACACAAATGTGAAGCCATTAGATGCCGAGAGAAGCCATGAGTCAAGGAGACCTTCTGAGTCAGCTCTGATTTCATCTCACCTGCCTCTTTCCTCACTCGTCTGCAGCTACATGGTACCAGGCCAGCCTCCCGCCTTCCTCTGGGACTCTGCACTTGCTGTTCCCACTGCCAGTGATGGTCCTTTCCCAGCACAGCTCATGTCCTCCTTTTTATTAGGTCTTTATGATAATGCCATCTTTTCGGGGTGAAAAGGGGCACTTCTGGCCACCTGTATCTAAAACCGTACCCTCCACACATTTCAAAATTCCTTTCCCAGCTTCATTATTTTCTCCTTGCTGCTTATCACTATGGGATATACTATGGCTCTCCTCCGCATCCATCTTTTTTTTTTCCCTATTTTATGTCCATCCTGCACTAGAACATAGCCCCCTGAGTGCACAATCTAGCCTATTGTGTTCACTGTTCCATCCTTAGTGCTTAGGTCAGAGCCAGACATTTGGGGGCACTTGGACAAGTAATTCTTCATCCCCAACTCACCCTAGGTCCATTTTCAGCCCGCTGTGCTCTGCTCTGTGCCCTTGGAGGTAAAGTCCTGTGAGCTGTATCCATCATTAGACGGCTTCTGGGTGCTTCAGCCAATGCAAGGCACTGTGAAGATGGTGGAGGGAGGGAGGAGAGAGGAGCTGTGGTATTTCTTCCTGACCCATCACCGCTTTGGTCTTTCATTTCCAGCAGGAGCTGTGTCTCTCCGCAACTAGAGAGCTCCTGCCAGGACTCAGTTCCTCCAGTAAATGCTCTTTCCTAATTCCTTCCACTGTGGGGGTGTAATGGCTTTCTGCTGCTCCTAATCTCTGGGTACTGCGTCCTCTCTAGGTTTTTAGTTGTAACCCTGCCCACATATAATTACAATGACCCTTCATTAAAGTCTTTTCATTTGTAACATCTGCAATGAGCTCCCTTTCCTGCCAGGACTCTGCCTGATAAAGAACTCAATAAGCACCTGTTAAAAGACTGTTGAATAAGCAAAAAGCCCCAGCATCCCATGAAAACTTGCCAGTGCTTTGGCACTGGAACTGCCATTGGAGGGACACTATAGGAGAGAAGGCTACAAGTCAGCAGTGGGGAGATAACTCTGGAATGTCCAGCCACGCCTTGAACGTGTGTATATAATGCGAGAGCCACTGGTTGAGAAGAATTCAATCCATAAGCTACTTTCTTCATCATGCCAATCATTCTGTCTAGTTATCTTGTATGTCAGCTGAATATTTTTGTGCTGATAAAATATGGTGTTTGAAACAGATCATAACATTCATACAGTGGGGTGGCAGAAGGCGAGAGGTAATGAAATAAGTGTTGAATTCCAATTTGCTATTTGCCCAATTTGCTTAACTTTTCTGAGCTTGCTCATCTACCAAATTAACAGATACTTCATGGAGAAGTTAGAAGTATAAAGATAGGACTTATGTAAAGTGCTTGTCACAGTGTGTGACATAGTAGTTGCTCAATAAATGTTAAGTTCTCCTCCTTTTTCTCCTGGCTTCATTTCACCTTTTTGTTCCCTCTCTCCTTATGGAACTGCCTCAAATAAAATGGGATCAGAGACATTTTATTCTGCTAAAACCTTTAAATTCCCTGGTTTAAAAAAAAAACTTTGTGCAGTAATGTTTCTGGTTAGGAAAAAGAAGGAATTTATTAGCTGATGGACATTCAGACATCCAAGTATAAGAGATCACAAGAAAGAGAGAGGAGTCTGTAAAGAGACTGAGAAGTCACCCTCCTGACATAAGGCCTTCATAAAGGTCTCCCCATGCTGTACAAGCAACTCACTATGCTTGATTGCTTGGCAAGTTAAGCAATATTCCACAAGCATCAGATTTGCATACCCCTGGATCAAAACTGAGCCCATTTCAAGAACTGAACAAGAGAAACTTGGCTGCTTTTCTTTGCCATAGGGGAAAACAGAGGGGCCTTCTTGAAAGATTACTGGTGTGAAATCCTTAGGTATAGCTTTAAAATTTACCACTTTATGTGCGTGTTAGGACATACAGACACATTTCCACTCTAACATATAATTTCCCCCTCGTCTTTTTTTGTTGATAAAGCAAAGAGCATGCTAAGAAGGTAGGAGAGCATCAGAGGTTTTGCTTCCAAAAAATTTGACACACAACAGGATGGAATAACAAAACTGAATATGCTTTCAAACAAAATGCTGTGTTTAAGTATGTCCACATCCTGCAAGCCCATTTATGGGTGACAGCGTACCCAATATCCATGGGTATTCCGTGTTGATTTTCATGTGCTCCTTTTGCGATAAAGCAATGGGGACTACCCCCAACAAATTATAAAACTGCAATGATCGCCCTTTCTGCCTCCAATGGTGCCCGGGAAAAAACTTGCGGCAAAGGGGGGCAAAAAAAAGAAGCAGGCTCTGAAGTTTACCCTTGACCGCACCCACTCTGTAGAAGATGGAACCATGGATGCTGCCAATTTTGAGCAGTTTCTTCAAGAGAGAATCCAAGTGAATGGCAAACCTGGGAATCTTGGTGGAAGGGTTGTAACCACTGAAAGGAAGAAGAGCAAGATTACTGTAACTTCTGAGCTGCCTTTTTTCCCAAAAGATCTTTGAAACTTCTCACCAAAAATATTTGAAGAAGGATAATCTACATGATTGGCTGCGCGCAGATGCTAACAGCCGAGAGAGTCAGAGCTTGTGTTACTTCCAGATTAACCAGGATGAGGAAGGGCAGGAAGATAAGGATTAAAATTCATTTATCAGGAATATTTTGTAGGAATTCTTGAACCAAAAATTAAACAAACAAACAAACTGCAACGATTGCTATATCTATGTCAGCTCCGAATGAAGTCGGGATGACTACAGTGATAAAATCAGCTCTGAACTTGAAGGCCAAGAGGACAGCAATGAAATACTTCAATCCCTTTCAAAACAACACAACACAAAACACGACTAGAAAATTATAACATCTCGGATCACGACCTTCCCTTGGGTCCTGCAGAAATGTTTGCACGGCTAACTCCACGTTGGTTCTGTCTTTAATCATGGGCTATAGTTGTTGAACACTCACACTGCAAGAGTCAGCACAATATTACTGAAATAAACACATGCATCACATTCTAGGACAAAAAAAATGGTACCATGAAAAACAAGAAAATTGAGGTTCGCCATTTTTTTAATTTTGATAGGCACAAAAGCAGATATATAAAGTGCAGGGGACAAATCATATGCATTAACACATACTCTGGGGTGCCTGGGTGGCTCACTGTGTTAAAGCCTCTGCCTTCGGCTCAGGTCATGATCTCAGGGTCCTGGGATCGAGCCCCGCATCGGGGTCTCTGCTCAGCAGGGAGCCTGCTTCCTCCTCTCTCTCTGCCTGCCTCTCTGCCTGCTTGTGATCTCTCTGTCAAATAAATAAATAAAATCTAAAAAAAAAAAAAACCCACATGCTCTGACATGTAGCATTGTTGGCAAATGAAGCAGCAGAGATGGAAATATTCCCTGATGTTGATAGACAGGTGCCAACACTACTCTGAAAAAGTGCCAGCACACATACACAGGTGTTCCTTCTGCCGTTCCACTATGTTCAGTGTAAGACTTATACAGCCTATTGTAGAATAACAATTATCTACTCAACACAGGAAAAATACAGATTCTTTAGACAAAAGTTATATAAGATTGCCATTAAAACTTTACTCATTACACAACAAATACAGGTATCTATTATGTGTTTTTTTCTCTATGACTGATACGATAATGTCTAAGGCACATCCCTATCTTTAAGCAGAGAGGGCAGAGTAAAAATCAACAACCAAAGAACTTAATAGGTAATAATGTGAAATAAAGCTCACAGAGTTAAGAGAAAGGAGTAATCACTTCCTGTTAATGGATCAGGGGAGAGCAGAATGTCCCATGGAATAGTAAAATTTCATTAAGAATTTGGAAGTTAAGTAGTATTTTGTTGGATGGAAGTGGAAGTTAGGTGAAGGAAACACACAGCTGTTTCAAAAAAAAAAAATTAGTATCATAATTAAAACTCTAAAGACCTGCATGGATTGTGACATACTGAGAAATATATTGCTTTAAAGGCTGGAACTGTGGGGTTCATAAATGCAGCAGAGCCTAGCTTGTCCTGACTTGCAGAAGGGTAGGACTTGGATATGAAAAGCCTGGTGTCTGCCAGTGCTCTTAATTCTGATGCTCTGTGGCCTCCCTCAGTGGTGCGAGGACTCACCCCAGACTCCCAGATGCCATCCACATCTGTCCCAGACACATTTTCCCTTGACAGCCGGTCAGTCACTTCAGGTAACAATGTCACCCTTTCCTGAGTTCTTTTTCCATAGCAGCATGAGTAATGCACTGTGTTTAAATAAGGGTCCCTTTATCGGAATCTTCCGATGAGTATTCATATTCAGTGTAATTTTAAATACCAGGTCATTACTGAGAAACCCATCTATACACACTTTCCCCAAAACTCCTTGTCATGAATCATCTCTAATGTCCATATGTTTGTTCATTTAGCAAAATTTCACGAAGTGTTTCTCTATGCAGGTCCTATCCATGTCCTGCTCACATCTTGGTGTCTTTATAATGTCAATGCACAATATCAGCTTCCAATGACCAAATTCTGCTTTCTTTTCTTTTTCTCTTTTTTTTTTTTTTTTTTTTTTTTTTGGTGCTTTCTCTTGCAGCTGGAGTATGTTTTGCCACCCAACTGGTAGGAGTAATTGACACTAACTATCACAAAGAACTAATGTTATAAAATGGGGTCAAAATATGTGTAGAACTCAGGGAACTGAATGCTTGTTGGTGGTGCTTCTATGCCTGGGGATGAGACTAAATGTGTGACTGCAGGAGTTGCAACAACTGCAGCCTGACAGGAGCCTGGTAACTAAGGATTCTGATATTTAGGGAAGACATTCTGAGGTTCTCCTGGGTGGGCAACCAGTAGAAAGATAGGGCAAGAATGAGGAATGTATGAAATGTGTATAAGAGAAGGAAGAAAATGAAGGTCAAGCCTTGAGACCAACTGGAGCTGACTGTGGCTTAGCCTGTGACCGCTCCTGTTTGAAGTATTTTATTTAATTATTTAATAAATTGCATCTGGCCACCGCCTCAAAGCGTCAACATAAGACAGAATGAAACTGACATGGTGCACCAACGACAGGAACGGTGCAAGCAAGGGTCAGCCTGTAGATTATTCCAGTGCCCACCAACATCTCACACTTTCCACGGCAGTGCAACCGCCAGCACCTGCACTTCTCTGCCCAAAGGCTCTCTATTGCTTCTGGACGGTGCTCTGTTGCCAGCATGGCAAACTGGAATTGCCAGAGTATTTAAAAACAGAACTCTGGGAATAACCCTCAATTAATAAAATTGATTGGAGTTTGTCTATCATTTCCCTAGTGACCTCATGCTTCTTATAGGATGACTCTAAGTCGTAGGCTCTACACTGATCCCTAATTCCCCTCTGTGAGTTAATCTCCATTTATCCACAGTTGTAACTGGCTTGGTAACAAACTCTTTCTTGGCTGCATCCCCTTATTTGCCTATCTTCCTCAATCTCCTGTGGGTATTTTCTGTCATCTCCCAAATAAAGTACTTTCACTCAAATCCTTGACTTAAGTTCTGCTTCGGGATCCCCAACTAAGGCAGTCTGGTACTTGTCATTTGGTCATACTGTTGGCTATTCCCCAGGAAATGGAGATTTTGAGTTCAGATCAACAAGCCTCCCAGAAAATGTGGACAGGAAGATAGAAGGCTCATAATTTCACTGGCAGGAATTCCCTCCCCTACTCTATTTCAAGGCCACCTGTGAAGTGGGCTGCAATGCTATGGTAGGCGATTTCTGGCTGTTCCTGCCATAACCTAGATCTTTATGAAAGATAATAAATTATAGAAGTAGTCATGCTACTATCAAGAGAGAGCATCACAGTTCAAGTGACAGTGAGATAGAGACCGCAATTATTTTTCCTTTCTTAGATTTTTTTTTCAGACATTGACTAGTTCACTCTACCATCCTCAAAATCTCACAGAGTAGTTCTATGACATCTCTAATTTGTAACCTCATTCTTACAGCACTTTAAATGTATCAATATAGAAATCAGATCAATTGATTATATCAATAGACTCAGCTTACCTCATACGCTTGGAATTAAGCCACACATTTCAGATTTTGCATCTTATACTCAAGATTAACTGCCAAGGATATACACCTGACCCCAGTTAGACAAATCCAATTCTCTCTTCCATAAATTGTGAGTTGGGATTTACAAAAGCTAGTTAATTGAAATGGGAAGCTTGATTGAAAAGATCTTATTTAATTATATCCAGAGTTAAGAAAAAAAAAAAAAGATAAATCCTAGGAAACAGAGAACAAGAATAAAGCCCACCTGCAAGAGAAAGAAGAGATGGTGCAACCAGAGATTTGGAGAAAGTAATCTGATTTCTAACAGCTTCTTAGTGCCTATTTCCAAGCTTTTATGTGGTCCTGCTGTATTTTTTCTCTTGGATCTATAGATCTCGCTGTACCTTAGAACAATTTTATCCCTTTGGCCTTAAGTTAACTTGAGGGATTTTTCAGTGATTTGAAACCAAAAGAACCTTGGTTAAAATAAGCATACTTGACTCTGAGCTCAGGGAGAAGGGGGACCATCACTTTCTTGGTTTTCAGTGTATCTAACTCAGTACTTGGCACATAGTAGATCTTCATTACGTGTTGGTCAGAAGAAAAGTGAATACAAAATATCAGTAAACTTCCGCAGAAACACCAAGAAGCATGTATATGTCTCACAATGAGAAAAGCCTTTCCACCAATGGAAAGCAGCTGAACAGGGTTTATCCATGTATAGGGCTGGAATGCTCATGCTTTGGGTTTATTTTAATCAGTAATTGCTCACTCATTTAATCCATTTGAAAAACAGTCTTAACCACCACTCAAATTATTGGTGTGTGTTTCTCCAGGATATGTAGTAAGGTATTAATTCACCTTGAAACATTTAGGCGTCTTTATCACTCTCAGATGTTCAAAGTGTCTGAGCAGAGGAGAGGGATGAAGGGAAGTTTAGAATGGTTAAATCAGAGAAATGAGGTCTCAAGCTTTGGCAAATCCAACACTTCATCAAACCCAACAGGAAGAGTGAAGTGTTGTGAGCTGTTGTTTCTTGAGATGTGCATTAAGGAAAGACTAAATTTAGCCTATGCTAAAGTCCCTCTTGTAATGTTTTATGATTGTTACAGTATTTGGTAACTTCTGTTCCCCTCTGGCTGTGATGTGAGAGGCTCCCCTCCACCACGTCACCCCCATGACAGCAATCTCTAGTTGTAAAATGGTAAGACCGTCAGCCAGCAATAATTTGCAATCTAAACAGACTTGACGCTCCCTGACATTTATTGAAACCTCAGACCCCGTGCACTGGTTTCAGTTTTCCTCCCTTTGCTCTGTTTTTACAGACAGACAAGTGCTTAGACTTAGGTTTAATAATGAGGAGAAATTTCTTCTTGGCCTACTCTTGCTTGTGTTGGCTGCACTGGGGCTTGCAACAGACGGGTGGTTGGAGTTAATTACACTAAATGGTGAGAACATTATTTGACCCCACCGGTTCAGCCCCAGAGGCTGTGTGCCTCCTCACAGACATAGGCAGATGGAATGCTTCATAGACTGGGCAGAGGGCAGCAGCCATGTAGAGAGAGCTTTCTGCTTAAGACCAGACATGGGGTTTCACTTCTTAACATAGCTTGGAACTCCGGGCTCTTTTATAAGTATAAACCAGTGATACTCAAAGGAACACAGGACGACATGAGGGACTAGGAAAAGCTACTTTACCCACCAGAATTGCTCTCAATGACAGCAGTCATCTTCACGATGGTACACATATTTTTCAGGAAAGATGGAGGACTTCACCATAAACTTGACTCTGAAAAGCCAAAAGGAAAACTGTTGTCACATATGTCATTGTAGGCGATCTGGTGACAAGTTAACATTATATTCGAGAGCCAGTGATAACTACATATTTAGCTCAGTACATAACACTTAGCGCCTACGAATGTTCTTGGCCTTGTTATTTCTAATCATGATGGTGACAACGATAACCCCATGTTCTTGTCCCAGGGATAGTTTGTCATTCATTATTCTCAAGAAGAAAAGTTAGCTAATACACCTAGGTGTGGTGAAGGCTCATTGATAGTTTGTTGAGCCACAACACAGCTTCAGGTGTATGAGAAGTGTAACAAGGCCAGAGAGACATTACATTGCTGACTTAACACTGACAAGAAGATTTTTGTTCCTAGATTCATGCTTTTCTGTTGCATGTGAATTCTATGCGGATCATTCAGAAAGTCCTGGAAGTCTCTAAGCAGTAACGGCTTACCCGATGTGTCTGGCACTACCAGTTCCATAAAACAGCACTGTACCATACCATGCTTTTAAAAACATGCCAGAATCCTTGCTTTAAGTTGCACTGTCAAATCATTTGTAGTCTATGTCACAGTTTATGAAACCTACCATGGTAACAGAGGGAGAGATGAGTAGTCTCCCCAGAGCTGTTTCCTACTCTTATTTAACAGGAGGTGGTCCAAACAGTTCTTGACCCTATTCCGTACCATAGACAGCCTCCTTTTCTGCACTATGGTGACTACCATCTTTCCCCTGTTGGGCTTTTGGTTTATATCCAAAAAATTGCAGAGGAGACTCCTTGTAGAGGAGGAAGTGTGAGAAAGGTTCAGGCCTAAAAGATCTCAGCCCATTCCGAAAACACAAGTGGCTGGAACCTACTGAGCAGGGCCGAGGGCAGCCAGAGCCATATCAGAGAGACATGAGGGCAATGCTGAGAACTTGGCATTTGTCCTGTGTGCAGCAAGGAGGCAATGAGGAGTTTACTGAGGAGCACAGCATGGTCAGATTGGTATTTTAGAGAGGTCACAAGAGCAACATTACAGAGGACAGATCAATGGATAAGCTGGAGGCACAGCGACCAGCCAGTGAGAAGGCAGTCTATGGAGCATCGAACAGGGTTGAAACTAAGACAAAAACTAAGACAAAAGTAGTGGAAAAGCACAGCCACTGGGAAAACTGCGTGGTAATTGCAGAAAAATTGTGGTAGACTAAGAAAGGAAAGCCTATCATGATTTACAGAGTTCTGATTTGAGTCAGGGGCTGCTGGAGATAAAAAATATGAAAGAAGGAATAGATCCTAAGGAAAAACAGATCTCTCAGTTCAGATTTGAATACAGGAAGCCTGAAATTCCTACGGGCACCTAAGCTCAGGTATCGCATATCTAATAAATATCAGTCAGGATCCAACCTCACTTCTATCCGACTCCAGTCTATGCTCTTCTATAGACCTCATATCTCCCTAGAGATAACTAGGAAATAAAACTGTGTAATAAGTTAATTGTAAAATAGAGTATGAGATATGTGCAGAGGCAAGAGTAGATTCAATGTATTCATGAAGGCAAGATATTATCTATTGATTTATATATATTTTTTCTCTTAAGAGACTTACTTTCACATTACAGAAATAACTACCTGTGAGGTAACATCTTTACAAGCAATGTGCAATCAAGGAAGATTAATTTACAGTCTTAGCCATGTGTTGGAATTCTATCCTCTCTTTCTTCACCCAGCACAGAGTGCAAGAAGCTCTAGACAGAGACTCCTGAAGGTCATACTGATGACAATGATGTTAATAAAAATCAATGACAATGACAGGATTCACCAGATTCAAGTATTTTTTCCTCTGGCAGAATTCTATTCTTAATACTCTCTCATTTTCAAGCAAGCAGATTTTCTCCTTTAAAAATGATCTGTTGTAATACAAACTTTCTTATCTTTTCAAAGATAAGATTCAATGAAGACAAAGACTTCAACATTGGAGATTTAAATGAGATTTAAAGATTTAAATGAGGATACAGATTTCCACATTAAAGGAGAGATACTAGTTAGAATTTTAAGGAGCAAAATAGGCTGAAAGATTTATGATAGCACTTAGAAACATAGCCTTCGACTGCGTGCCCAAGCATGACCAAAGAGCAGGTAATAACAGATCTCATTAGACGCTGTTTATTTAACATTATTCTGTCAGAGATGTTTTACCTGCTGGGTACAGCTAATTTTTTTCAGTAGTTTAAATAATGCCCAAATACACAAGAATATATTTGTAAAAACAAAGGGCTATAAATGCGAATTTAGAAAGTCACCAAATCATCCCAACTCAGTGGAATATTCTGGAGCTATAGTTTTAGGTTTTCTGCATCTGTTCCCTTCTTCCATAAGAGCTTGGAAACAAGTCATACCTACTAGCTCAGAAAGAACCCTAGAAAGGGAATCCACCATGGAAGACAGTAAGCTTCTCTATTATTTTTCTCTCCTTGTATTTGTTTTCTTTTTCCCTTCCTATTGCTACCACACACAAACTCTCTCTCTCTCTCTCTCCTCCTCCTCCTCCTACCTCCCTTTTTTTAATGGAAAGTATCTTCAACTTTTATTTGAGAGAAGCATAGTAACATTCAAATGTAACTTAAATCAAAAAAGATTCCACCCAGAAGCCCCCAGTTCTCATTTACTTTTCGTTTTCTTTAAGCTTTGCAGGTACAGATCGTATTTCATTTGTGCTTTGTATCTTCATTAAAACGTTTTTGAGACCCTCCCCACACACTCATAGTGAGTGTCACCTCCCTTTTCCTGGTCGCCTGAAAGAGAAGGGTGGCTCCTGAGGGCAGCTCTGTCCCTTTCCTGGGGCGAGATCAGCCTCAGCTCCCCAGCTCAGACCTGAGCCTCTCTTCCTTCCCCAGTAACAACAGTGTCCTGAGCCTAGGGGTTCTGTTGGGCCCCAGCCCTGGGTCCTTGTGAGATGCTGGGGCTAGAGGCAGGTGGGTGCCTGGGCTTGGTGAGTAAGCTGGAGGCCACTTCCTCTCCTTCGTGACAGGCAAACGTCATTTCCCCAGCTTTCACCCAAGAGGAAACTCTGAGCAGGGTCCGTTCCTGGCCTCTGATATCCAGGAGCTATACCAGGTGACCAAGAAGTGAAAGCGGGTGATTCTAGGGCTGCCTGAGCACTCAGAGAAGCAAAAGGTCACAGTGACCTCTGGCTGAAGTTCCAGGAGCTGAAGGTGGGAGCTGGCCTGCCCCACCATGGAGGCTGCTGGAGCAGAGCCAAGAATATAGACGTCTGAAGGCCTGGGGCAGCCTCTGGCTCTCTCCCCTTCCAGGGGCTGAAGGGCAGAGGTAGAAAGCTACCCGGAAAGGCAGGGACAGAGGTGAGCCCTCACCCCATGTGCCAGCTCTTTCTCTCTTCTCCTTCCTCCTGCCTTCCCCCCCACCCCCTTCTACTTCCTCTTCTCCTTTTAGGGTCTAATGTTTTAAAGAATTCTATGCATGTATTTGAGATTAAAGCAACTTCTAGGTAGAACTTTACAGAACAAGATACACCAGTGTTAATGATTTCACATAGAAACAAATATCCTTGAATATTCAGGTAAGTAAAATAAAAGACGCTTGTAGAGAGACTACATTGCACATATGCCCACTTAATTTTCTTCCATCTTCATCCAAAACACGTTATAAAAAATGGTCACATTACTTAGGTTTATACATATTTAAAATATAATTAATAACTCATTATTCAATAGGATAATGAATTTAAACTTAGTGAAGCTATCGGCTTTTATTAAACATTTTTAAAACTAAGATGGTCAAGAAAAGAAATTAAATTTTCCTCTGTGGTTTTGCATTATCTCCAGTATGAATATGGAAGCAATATTGTTGAGCTGAAAATGCTCTATGATGAAAATTTCTGAGCACAATGCTAATAGATTGATAGTGTTTCTGAAAATCTTGATGAATTTTTTTTTACATTTTACTGGTTTATTTGACAGAGAGAGAGATCACAAGTAGGCAGAGAGACAGGCAGAGAGAGAGGGGGAAGCAGGCTCCCCGGCGAGCAGAGAGCCCGATGCGGGGCTCGATCCCAGGACCCCGAGATCATGACCTGAGCCGAAAGCAGAGGCTTTAACCCACTGAGCCACCCAGGTGCCCCAAAATCTTGATGAATTAAGAAAATAATCTGCAATAATCTGATTTGACATGGACAATATAGTCTAAAATCTTCTTGTTAAAAATTACTTCAAGGATCAAGGAGCAACCGAAGAACCAAACTTTAGGAAAAAGTTGTCAGTGAAGCATGGAAGGTAATCAGGACAGCCTTGGAGATGTTTAGACCACCCAGAAAAGGCCCCTAGTTTGACCCTAATTTAATACTAGAATTCTCTTTGATGCTTAAAATATTGGAAACAATTGCTTATATTTGGAGATGAGATAGTAAGATTTTTAATTCTCCATTATTTTCCAGGAACTTTTAGCCAAAGATACATACATCTACTTATTCTTTTCAGTCTTTCTCTCCCCAACTTCATAATGTCTTCTGATGCCACTGTCCTTCCAGTCATATAGAACTTCATACAGAAATGAAGCTTCCCACTTGTTTCTGACTCTTCCTCTGTCCCATCGTCTATGTTTTGTCAAATTTTAGGGCATGTCAATGCCAGCAGCTCTAAGTTAAAACAAGTGTTGGCACACATTTTTTGGTAAAGTGCCAGACAGTAAATAATTTGGTCTTCGTGGGCCACACAGTATCTGTCACAACACTCAACCCTGCTCCCGTAGCACAAAAGTGGCCACAAACAATATGTAAATGAATGAGTGCAGCTACGGTTCCAATAAAACTTTATCACAAAATCAGGCAATAGGCCGATTTGGTCCAAGGGACCATGCTTTGCCAACTACTGAGCTAGAGCATGTGTTCCTCTCTCTCCACGCCTACTGTTATACCCTAACAAACTCTCACTAATTCTCACTTTTACGTATCACTCTGCTCTTTTATCCACTTTCATTTCCTGTCTCTCTCCAGCCAAAGTTTCCTTGTGTTGTCACAGTAATTTTCCTTAGGTGTAACTCACTCATCTTGTTCCCCATAGAGAAAACCCATCTGTGAGCCTCGATTATCTATAAAACTAAGTTTTATAGTCTTTGCAGAATAAAGTCCCACCAAGTTTCATATCTCACCCCTGATACTTAAGGGTGATACCTGTCCTTCAAATAGTCCTGATCCTTCTTACAATTATTCTTTTGCTTTCTCTTCTGCTTAGGATAGTCTTCTCTCTACTTTTACTTGTCCAAATCCTATCTGTAATTCAAGGCCTTCACTCCCTTATCAACTACTCATGACTTACCCCTTTGTATGGTCTACAGGGGAGAGCTAAAATTATGTGTATACAGGAAACCACCATGGGAAACAAACAGATTTAAAAAGAGCCAGTGGGGATGAGAGGCACCTGGGTAGCTCAGTCAGTTAAGTATCTGACTCTTGATTTCAGCTCAGGTCATGATCTCAAGGTCAGGATATTGAGCCCCAGTCGGGCTCTGTGCTGGATGTGGAGCCTGCTTAAGATTCTCTCTCTCCCTCTGCCTCTGCCCACCCCCTACTCTGCCACCCGTTCATGTCAGTGGCAGAATTTTAGAAATTAATCATGCTTAGGGGACAGGAGGGGAGTGGTGTAATAGACAAAACAAAGAGCACTGGGAAAGACAGAGGGAGAATCAGGAAGTGCTGCATGGTAAAGTAACATCTAGATGAATCATCATGTTTAACATTCAAGTATCATTTCACTGAATGAATGCACTGTAACATACTTAATTTAAAATACCCTAATATTAGCAATTCGAGTTATTTTGTGGTTTTTTTTTTTTTACTATTGTAAACAACAATGTGACTAAGAAGTCTATTTATTTAACAAACACTTGAATAATTGCTTGGTGACTGCCATGTGTCAGGCAATGTACAGTCATTGACAGAATTGACAGTTCTTAATAATCACTATCTGGGAAATAACCCCTGAAGATGGGCTTTCCCTCTAATGCCTGAAGTTATAGTAATAATGAGAACATTTTACCACAGGATTGACTCATGCTGAGGAACTCAGGGGTAAGAACATTGACAGACCTGTCCTGTGGGAAAGTGAGGAATACTAGTTGAGAAAATAACCCAGAAGATGATAATCTTGTTATGTTAATCTTTTGGTTTTAGATGCTCTAGGGAAGAATCAGAAAATATACATATATGATATACTCAGTATATTTGCAGAATATAATAAGATAACATCATCTAGATCACGGGGAAAAAAATCCCACTCCACAGCTTTTTAAGATTAAATGCTTCAGGAAGTAAAACAGGCCTGATTTGCAAATTGTTGATTTATCTTGAAAACACATCCATGACTCAATTTCCCCAATGTTACACAATGTGTAGTGCCAGTGATGAAGGAGAGCTTTGGACTTAAGAATCATTCCAGGAATAGAGGAAAGTTTATTACATTAAAGGGATAAATTGAATTGATATAGGCAAATTAAAGTATCAGGTGAGCAGGCACTGAGAGAAAGGAGTTGATTAGAAACTAGATATTAGTAAAATTGATAGTTAGAAGAGCTTTATAAATGGGAAAATGTCTTGATATCTCCTTAGTGTCTACATTTATCATCTTTTTAGATTTTTTAGATTTGGAGTTTGGTAGCAAATGGATAGCACTGAGGGCAGAAATCTTTAGCTGTCTAAAATTTTTGAGTAAATTCAATAAACTTATGTGTTAACTCCTTAATCCAGTTACCTCGACTGTCACTAGAAGAAAAGAAATGCCTAAGGACTTCTGTGGAAATTCATTCATTTTAGCTGAAGATAGCCTTATGTTCAGAATGAGGACAAAAATAAATGGTGGCTTACTATGACAACGAATTCTAGATATTACAATGTAACAAGGCAAAACATTATTTCAATGAGTGAAGATGGTCAGGGACAAGAGTAGTGCAGACTACGAGTCTTGCCCAGCTGAAGGGCTAGCATCTCCACAGTCCTAGCAGATTGCTGCCATGCAAGACTGCAGGATCAGTGTGATAGATCTGATACTTCAAGGAAAGATGAATCACCACATGCATAAGATCTGATTGAAAGCTGGACAGCTATAAAATATGCTCGTACCTTTCTTGCTAGTGATGAAGTTGCTCCCGTCAGGCCAGCAGCTCTGTCATTGACAGCTTATTTGTATTTAGGTGAAAACATTATTTCCCTAAATCTCAATATTTTTATTGATTTAAAAAAAAAAAAAAGTAAGGGCATAGGAAAACTTCTGAAACTTCATGGAACAGCAATAGTTACCGGAAGGAGAACTCCATGTACATTAGTCACCTCAGGCTGCCATTACAAAACGCCATAGCCTGAGTAGTTTGAACAATGGAAACGTATTTTTTTTTTAAGATTCTTTTTTTAATTTATTTATTTGACAGAGAAACACAGCGACAGAGGGAACACAAGCAGGGGGAGTGGGAGAGGGAGAAGCAGGCTTCCTGCTGAGCAGAGAGCCGGATGCAGGGCTTGATCCCAGAACCCTGGGATCACGACCTGAGTTGAAGGCAGACGCTTAAGGACTGAGCCACCCAGGCGCCCCAAAAACATATTTTCTCATAGTTCTAGAGGCTGGAAGTCTGAGCTCAGGGTGCCAACATGGTTGATTCTGGTGAGAGTGTTCTTCCTATTTTAAAGACGGCTACGTTCTTACTATGTACTCACATAGCCTTCCCTTGTTAGGTACGGTTGAGAAAAATCTCTCTCTCCTTCTTTTCATAAGGCCACTCATCCTACTGTTTTAGCATTCTACCCTTATGACATCATTTAACCTTCATCATCTCCCAAAAGCTCCATCTTCAATGACGATCACATTAAGTGCTGGAGCTTCAACATCCCAATTTGATAGGGACACCATCCAGTCCACTGCACTATGCAAGTTCAACTGCAACTCACTGGGCTTGCTTCAATTTGTATGTTCGTTCTGGTACATGTGAGTCATAGAGATGTCAAAGAACTCAGATAATGGAATGGGTTCACAAAGACATAGGCAAAATAGGTTATTCTCCATTTATTAATGGATGCATGAGGTCATTCAACTTCCCTATGCAGAAAAAAAACAAAAAAAAAAGATTGGGGAAAATATTAAAAATCAACCTCTTCAGAGCACTGGAAAACACCCAAAGGCAAGCAAGAACTTGAGGAGTTCTTGTTCATGAAAAACTCCTACTGCATTGTGAGAAAAAACAATGAGCTTTTGGGCTTCTTTCCTAGAGGATTTCTCTGCTCCCAAGTTCCAGCAGTAAAATTCTACTGGCCAGAGGTGGTGAACTCGGTTTTGGGTAGGTGGTAAAGCAAGTAGAAATTTAATGAGGAGATTTTGGAAGCAAGAGAACCATAGAAAGGCTGATATAATTCACTCTCTGGCTGACTGCTAAACTGCATATACATGTGGAAGACACTAGAGAATCTGGCAAAAATCAAAAGCCTTGGGAGACTTGTAAAGTTGTTATGCCTTTGAATGAATTCCTCAATCCCCACACACAGCTTGGGTGGCAAAAGGTGGAAATCTTGGCGACTTGAGGAGTTTGAGTATAGCCTCTGCACAAACTACTGGCTGACCACTCGAGTGAGTAGATGTAGGGGAAACTCCTAGAAAATTAAGGATAAAAAACAAAAACCAAATAGCACAGCCTTTAGCAGTTGCACACCACAAGGAAAAGATATTTCACCTTGTATCCATGCATGTTAATAGCTTATTAAAACACGAAAACTGTCTCTGTGAAAGAAAACTAGAACCCAGAATCATTATAATGCATTATTTAAAATGTCTACTTTTAAGGCAAAAATTACTAGACCCATACCTTTGGAGAGAAGTGAAGAAAAAGGAACATTTGTGCACTGTTGGTGGTTATATGAAATGGTGTAGCCACTATGGAAAACTATATGGAGCTTCCTCAAAAAATTAAAATAGAACTACTGTATGATCCAACAATTTCACTTCTGAGTATATATTCAAAGCAAATGAAAACGAGATATCAAAGAGATATCTGCACCCCCATGATCATTACAATATTATTCAGCATGGCCAGGACATGGGAACAACCTAAGTGTCTGTCAACAAATGAGTGAATAAAGAAGACATGACATATATGTGTGTGTGCATGTGTGTCTACACATACTTATATATGGAATATTAGTCAGCTGTGAGAAAGAGGAATATCTTGCCATTTGCAAAAATATGGATGGAACTTGAAAGCATTATGCTAAGTGAAATAAGCCAGAGAGAGAAAGACAAATAGTGCACAATATCATGTGTATATGGAATCTACAGAAAAAGTCAAACTTACAGAAACAGAGAGTAGAAAAGTTGTTGCCAGTGCTGAAAGGTGGGAGTATAGGGAGTGTTTCATAAAAGGGTATAAACTTTCAGCTACAAGATGAAGAAGGCCTGAGGATCTAATGAAAAACATGGTGACTGCAGATGATCAAACTGTATTACATAACTGAAATTTCGTAAGAGAGTAGAACTTGAATGTTCTCACCCAAAAAAAAAAAAAAAGTCAATTAAAAATTATGCCTAATGACCCAGATGCTGGATTTAGCAAAACTTTCAAATATGCTGTTAGAAATATGTTCAAAGAATTAAACAGAAATATACTAAGAAAAAAATGAACAAGTCGAAACTCCTAGTAGAGAAGTGAAAATTATTAAAATAAAAGGATCCATAAAAATCCCAGAAGGGAACACAGGCAATAATTTCTCTGACATCAGCCACAGCAACATTTTTCTAGATCTGTATCCTAAGGCAAGGGAAACAATTTCAAAAATAAACTATTAGGACTACATCAAAATAAAACGTTTTTTCACAGTGAAGGAAACCATCAACAAAACAAAAAGGCAACCTACTTAATGGGAGAAGGTATTTGTAAATGATATATCCAATAACGGGTTAATATCCAGAATATATTTATACAACTCAATACCAAAAAACAAACAAACAAACAAAAAACACTCTGTTTAAAAAATGGGCAGAGAAACGGAATAGATATTTTTCCGAAGAAGACATACAGATGGCCAATCGAGATGCTCAATATCACTAACTATCACTAACCATCAGGGAAATGCAAATCAAAACCACAATGAGATACCACTTTATACATGTAAGAATGCCCAAAATCAGAAAGACAAGAAATAACAAGTGTTGGCAAGGTAGAAAAGGTAGAGAAAAAGGAACGCATGTGCACTGTTAGTGGAAATGTATATTGGTGCAGCCACTGTGGAAAACAGTACTGGGTTTCCTCAAAAAATTAAAAATTGAAATACAATATAATCCAATAATCCTACTACTGGGTATTTACCCCCCAAAAAACTCCAAAAACACTAATTTGAAAAAAACATTAATTTGAAAAAATTATTGCAGCATTATTTATAATAGCCAAGATATGGAAGTAGCATAAGTGTTCATCAACAGACAAATGGATGGGGTGCCTGGGTGGCTCAGTGGGTTAAGCCTCTGCCTTCAGCTCAGGTCATGATCTCAGAGTCCTGGGATCGAGCCCCACGTCGGGCTCTCTGCTCAGCCGGGAGCCTGCTTCCCCCTCTTTCTCTGCCTGCCTCTCTGCCTACTTGTGGTCTCTTTCTCTCTGTCAAATAAATAAAGAAAATCTTTAAAAAAAAAACAAAAACAGACAAATGGAGAAGGACGGTATTCTATATATTCATATATGTAGAATATCTATGCTATATATTATATAGAATATTACACAGACATAAAAAGGATGACTATTATATAATATATAGAGAATATCACAAACATATATAATATATATGTTATATATAAATATATCTATATAACATTACATATTATATAGATATACTTATATATAATTTATATTATAAAAATAATATATACACACAGAATATTATGTATACAGATTATGTATATATGTATATATATATGTGTGTGTGTATGTATATATATATATACACAGAATATTACATAGACATAAAAAGGGATGAGACCATGCAACTTGCAACAACATAGATGGACCTAGAAGGTATTATGCTAAGTGAAATAAGTCAGACTAAGAAAGACAAATATGGTATGATTTTACTCATATGTGGAATCCAAAAAACCAAATGAATAAACAAAGAGCATAAACAGACCTATAAACAGAGAACAAATTGATGGCTGCCAAAAAGGAGGGGGATGGGAGGATGGGCAAAATAGGTGAAGGGGAGTAGGCAGTACAGTCTTTCAGTTATGGAATGAATAAGTCACGGGAATAACAAACCCAGCATAAAGAATATAGTCATGATATTATAATAGTGTTTAAGTGACAGAGAATAGCTACACTTGGGGGGAGCACAGCATAACAAATAAACTTGTCATATCACTATGTTGTACACCTGAAATTAGTATAACGTTGTGTGCCAACTATATTCAAATAACTTTTAAGAAGGATCAAATGGCAATTCTAGAGCTTAAAAATGCAAAAACTGAAAATTTAAAATTAACTAATAGGCTAACCAGCATAGTTGAGATGGCATAAGAAAGAATCCACTAACTTGGAAAATAAACCAGTAGAAATTATGAAAGCGGCAAAACAGAGACAAAAACTTGAAGAAAACAGTGTAGACCCTGGAAATTTATGAGATAATGTCAAGCATTTCAATATATATGCAATTAGGGGAAGCATAAGAAGAGGAAAAGAAAGGAGGAATAAAAGACACTGAAAGAAATGACTGAGAAATCTCCCCAAATTTGTTGAAAAGTATAATCCTTCATATCCAAGCTTGACAGACCCAACCAGGAACACATAAAGGAAACCACACAAAGACACATCATAATCAAACTGCCAAAAGGCAAACAAAAAGAAAATCTTGAGAAGAACTAGAGAAAAACCATTTATGGAAGAAAATGGTTAAGACTGATGAGTGATTTTTTTTTTAGCAGAATCAATGAAGTCTAGAAACATTGGAATGACACAAGTACTGAAAGACAAAAAATCAAACAAAAGTGTTGACCAATAATTTCATATTTAGCAGAACTATTCTTCAAAAATAAAGGTAAAATAAAGGCATGTCCAGGGGCACCGAGGTGGCTCAGTCGGTTAAGCCTCTGACTTGTAATTTCAGTGCTGGTCATGATCTCAGGGTTGTGAGATCCAGCCCTGCATCAGGCTCTGTGCTCAGCATGGAGCCTGCTTGAGATTCTCTCTCTCTCCCTTTCCCTCTGCCCCTCCCCATTCTCTCTCTCTCCCTCTCTCTTACTCACTCGAAACAAAAATGGGAGTAAAATCTTCAAAAAAGAAAAATAGCGGGGAGAGAGGAATTGGTATAGCAGCAAAGAAAGATATCTAGGGATGCCTGGGTGTCTCAGCTGGTTGAGCAGCTGACTGTTGATTTCAGATTAGGTCATGATCTCAGGGTCCTGGAATCAAGCCCCACATGGGGCTTTGTGCTCAGTGGGGAGTTTGCTTAGGATTCTCTCCCTCCCTCTTCTTCTTCCCCTCCTCTCACTCATGCGTGCTCTCTCTCTCTTTCTCTCTCTAAAATAAATAAATAAATCTTTAAAAATTTTAAAAAATAAAGGCATGTCCAAATAAAATGGAAGAAATTTATTGCTAGCAGCTCTGTGCTACAAGATATACTAAAGGAAATCCTTCAGGCTGAAGAGAAATGATACCAGATCATATCCCAGATGCACAAGAAATGGTAAATACATATGTAAAAAAATATATTGGTGCGTATGTACACTAATCTTTGCATCTCTTATTTTTTTAGAAGACATATAATTGTCTGAAACAAAAATTAATTTTAAAAATAAAAGAAATACTCTATTGTTCGGTTTATAATGTTTAGGGATGTGTTATATATGAAAACAATAGTGTAAAGTTGGGTTGGGTGAACTATTCTAATACAGAGTTCCCATTCTTTACTGGAATTAAATATATTGCCACAAGTCAAAGATAAATATACTATATACCATAAAGCAATTATTACAATAATAAGAAGAAATATGGGTGAAAATTTAATAGACGAATTTTTTTTATTTTTTTATTTTTTTTATTTTTTTTATCCCCAAATACTTTTATTTTGTTTTTTCAGTGTTACAAGATTCATTGTTCATGTACCACACCCAGTGCTCCATGCAATACGTGCCCTCCTCAATACCCACCACCAGGCTCGCCCCTCCCCCCACCACCTCCCCTCCAAAACTCTCAGTCCCTTGTTCTGAGTTCACAGTCTCTCATGGTTCTTCACTCCTCCGATTTCCTCCAAATTCATCCCTCCCCTCCCTCTCACAATGTCCTCCATGTTTTTCCTTACGCTCCACACGTAAGTGAGACCATATGATAATTGACTTTCTCCGCTTGACTTATTTCACTCAACATAATCTCTTCCAGTCCAGTCCATGTTAAAATAAAAGTTGGGTATTCGTCCTTTCTGATGGAGGCATAATA